>CM052901.1:40025987-40125263 GCA_028534135.1 Potos flavus
TTGCTGGCGATAGTTGCTCATAATATGTTCTTATAATTGTTTGTATTTCTTTGGTGTTGGTTGTGATCTCTCCTCTTTCACTCATGATTTTATTAATTTAGGTCCTTTCTCTTTTCTTTTTGAAAAGTCTGGCCAGGGGTTTATCAATCTTTTTAATTCTTTCAAAGAACCAGTTCCTAGTTTCATTGATCTGTTCTACTGTTCTTTTGGTTTCTATTGCAATGATTTTTGCTCTGATCTTTATTATTTCTGTTCTCCTGCTGGGTTTAGGCTTTCTTCGCTGTTCTTTCTCCAGCTCCTTTAGGTGTAGGGTTAGGTTGTGTATTTGAGACCTTTCTTATTTCTTGAGAAAGGCTTGTATTGCTATATACTTTCCTCTCAGGACCACCTTTGCTGTGTCCCAAAGATTTTGAACAGTTGTGTTTTCATTTTCATTTGTTTCCATGAATTTTTTAAATTCTTCTTTAATTTCCTGGTTGACCCATTCATTCTTTAGTAGGATGTTCTTTAGCCTCCATGTATTTGAATTTTCTCCAACATTCCACTTGTGATTGAATTCTAGTTTCACAGCATTGTGGTCTGAAAAAATACAGGGAATGATCCCAATATTTTGGTACTGGTTGAGACCTAATTCGCGACCCAGGATGTGATCTATTCTGGAGAATGTTTCATGTGCACTAGAGAAGAATGTGTATTCTGTTGCTTTGGGATGGAATGTTCTGAATATATCTGTGATGTCCATCTGGTCCAGTGTGTCATTTAAGGCCTTTATTTCCTTGTTGATCTTTTGCTTATGTGATCTGTCCATTTCAGTGAAGGGGCTGTTAAAGTCCCCTACTATTATTGTATTATCGTCGATATGTTTCTTTGATTTTGTTATTAATTGGTTTATATAATTGGCTGCTCCCATGTTAGGGGCATAGATATTTACAATTGTTAGATCTTCTTGTTGGACAGACCCTTTAAGTATGATATGGTGTCCTTCCTCATCTCTTATTATAGTCTTTGGCTTAAAATGTAATTCATCTGGTACAAGGATTGCCACCCCAGCTTTCTTTTGATGTCCATTAGCGTGGTAAATTGTTTTCCACCCCCTCATTTTAAATCTGGAGGTGTCTTTGGGTCTAAAATGAGTCTCTTTCAAACAGCATATTGATGGGTCTTGTTTTTTTATCCATTCTGATACCCTGTGTCTTTTGATTGGGGCATTTAGTCCATTTACATTCAGGATTACTATTGAAAGATATGAATTTAGTGCCATTGTATTGCCTGTAAGGTGACTGTTAACTGTATATTGTCTCTGTTCCTTTCTGGTCTGTTACTTTTATGCATCTTTTTGCTTGGAGGACCACTTTCATTATTTCCTGTAGGGCTGGTTTGGTGTTTGCAAATTCTTTTAGTTTTTGTTTGTCCTGGAAGCTTTTTATCTCTCCATTTTCAATGTCGGCCTAGCTGGATATAGTATTCTTGGCTGCATATTTTTCTCATTTAGTGCTCTGAATACATCACGCCAGACCTTTCTGGCCTGCCAGGTTTTGTGGATAGGTCTGCTGCCAATCTAATATTTCTACAGTTGTATGTTACAGACCTCTTGTCCCGAACTGCTTTCAGGATTTTCCTTTTGTCACTGAGACTTGTAAGTTTTAGTATTAGATGACGGGGTGTTGAGGCGGGTTCTCTATGCCTCCTGGATTTTGATGCTTGTTCCCTTCCTCAAATTAGGGAAGTTCTCTGCTATAATTTGGTCCAATATACCTTTTGCCCCCCTGTCTCTTCTTCTTCTGGGATCCCAATTATTCTAATATTGTTTCATCTTATGGCATCACTTATCTCTCAAATTTTCCCCTCATGGTCCAGTAGTTGTTTATCTCTCTTTTTCTCAGCTTCAATATTCTCCATCATTTGGTCTTCTATAGCACTAATTCTCTCTTCTGCCTCATTTATCCTAGCAGTGAGGGCCTCCATTTTTGGTTGCACCTCATTAATAACTTTTTTGATTTCAACTTGGTTAGATTTTAGTTCTTTTATTTCTCCAGAAAGGGATTTTATTTCTCCAGAAAGGGGTTCTGTAGGATCTTCTACACTTTTTTCAAGCCCATCTAGTATCTTGATAATTGTTGTTCTGAACTCTGGTTCTGACATCTCACTAATGTCTGTATTGATTAGGTCCCTAGCTGTCAGTACTGCCTCTTGTTCTTTTTTTTGAGGTGAGTTTTTCCACCTTGTCATTTATCCAGGTAAAAAATAGATGAATTAGAGAACAAAATACTAAAAGGGTAGCAACAACCCCATCAAACTATACACTAACCAAGTCAGAAGAGACCTGAAACCGGGAGAAGAAAGAAAAATTATATATATATATATATATATATATATATATATATATATATATATATATATATATATCATATACATATAATCATATATATATTTACAATTAGACTGGTGAATAGAACATAGCCACACACTTGATTTTGGGTGTATTTTGGTCTTTAGAAGAAACTGCCTCCCAAAATTTTAAAGAAAGAAAAATTTACATATGTGCAAAAATAAGGGTAAACATGATGGAGGGATGGAATATGACTGTAAAGATGAAAATTAAAAAAGGTTCTAAAAAAGGAATTGCTAAGATAAGAAGTTGGTTGAAAAAAGAGAGAAAAAAAAAATAAGGAGAGAATGTGATCAGGCTGGAGACTAGAACAAAGCCATACGCTAGATTTAGGGTATATTTTGATCTGTTAGAAGAAACTGTATCCCAAAATTTTAAAGAAAGAAAAACTTATATCTATACAAAAAATAAGGTTAAATACAATGAAGGGATAGACTATAACAATAAAAATTAGAAAAGATTTTTTTAAAAGATTTTATTTTTTTAATTGACAGAGAGAGAGAGATCACAAGTAGGCAGAGAGGCAGGCAGAGAGAGAGGGGGAAGCAGGCTCCCTCCTGAGCAGAGAGCCGGGGCTTGATCCCAGGACCCTGAGATCATGACCTGAGCCGAAGGCAGAGGTTTTAAACCACTGAGCCACCCAGGTGCCCTAGAAAAGATTTTTAAAAAGGTATTGATAAGATAAAAATAGTTAAAAAATGTTAAAATAGGAAAGAGGAAAAATTTTAAAAATAGATTATGAAAAAAATAAAATTTAAAAAATTTAACTTTGAAAGACTAAAGGATCATGGGGAAAAAAGTCCTGAATTCTGTGTGTTGCTTTCCCCTAGCTCTGGAGTTCTGCAGTTCTCATTGATTGGTGAACTTGGTCTTGGGTGGATATTCTTGCTGATCTTCTGGGGGAGGGGCCCGTTGCAGTGATTCTCAAATGTCTTTGCCCGAGGTGGAACCGCACAGCCCTTGCCTGTGGCCAGGCTAAGTAATCTGCTTGGGTTCGCTCTCAGTAGCTTTTGTTCCCTGAACACTTTCCGTACAGCTTCGGAGGATGAGAATGAAAGTGGCGGCCTCCCTATCTCTGACTCGGAGGAGCCGAGAGCATAAGGCCCCACTCCTCAGTGTGCCCTCAGAGAAAAGGAGTCAATCCCTCCTGTCTCCCTGGTCTCTGGCTGCACTCTGTGCTCACCTGGCCTGTGACCGAGCATTTCTATCTCTGGCACACAGCCCCGTTTGGAGTCTCCACACCCAGCAGATTCCTGCATCACGCTCCCATGCTGCTCCTCCCAGAGCAGTGGCCGAATGTGACTTGGATCATGGTTTAAGGTAACCCCAAGCTGAGAGCCCACTTCTAGGCTCCGTCTCTGTAGCTGGCTTCCCCACTCTGATACCTGGCGGCTCTGCCACACTCAGGCACCCCTGACCTTTCTGTGACCCCGCGGGTCCTGAGATCACACTGTCCCCACAAGGTCTCCACCCCCCGCTTAGCCCCTGGAGCAACGTCCCTCAGTGGAGCAGCCTATAAAAGTTCCGATTTTGTGCTCCATTTCTCTGCCGTTTTGTGCTCCATTTCTCTACCGTTTGCCGGGAGCTGGCCCCTCCCCCGTGGTCTCTCTTCCCATGTATCGCCTCAGATTCACTTCTCTGCCCATTCTACCTTCCAGAAAGTGGTCACTTTTCTGTTCCTAGAATTGCAGCTATTCTCTTCAGTCTCCTGTTGAGTTTGTAGGTGTTAAGAATGGTTTGATAGCTATCTAGCTCTCTATTTCTTTTTGGATTAGTTTTGGTGCCTTGTGTCTTTCTAGAAATTAGTCTGTTTTAGGTAGGTTATCATACATTGATGCATACAATTGCTCATGGTATTCCCTAATAATACTTTTATTTCTCTAAGGTTGGTAGTGATGTCTGCTCTTTCATTCTTGATTTTAATAACATACACTTGAAAAAAAATATGTACTCTACTGCTGTTAGGTGCAATGTTCCACGGATTTCTGGTATGCCGATTTGATTGATAGTTTTGCTCATGTCTTCTACATTCTTGTTGATCTTCTGCCTAGTTTCTCTATCAACTGTTGAATGTGGGATATTAAAGTATCCAACTATTATTATTGCATTGTCTATTTCTTCCTTCAACTATATCAATTTTACATTCATGTATTTTGAGGTTCTCTTCTTAGTTGCGTGTAATTTAAAAATTATCTCTTTCCACTGATTCGACCCTTTTATCAGAAAATCTCCCTCTTTGATTCTTTCTTTAAAAAATTTTATTTATTTATTTGTCAAGGGGGAGCATTAGCATAGAGAGCAACAGGCAGAAGGAGAAGCAAGCTCCCCACTGAGCAAGGAGCCCATGATGTGGGACTTGATCCCAGGCTCATGATCCAAGCCAAAGGCAGATGCTTAACTGACTGAGCCACCCAGGCAGCCCTCCCTCCTTGATTCTAATAATTTTGTCTTAAAGGCTATTTTTTCTGTTATTGATAATAGATATTCCAGTCTTCTTTTGGTTACTGTTTGCATATATTTTTACATATACTATATATATATTTTTCCCATCCTTTTATGTTTAACCTATGTCAATCTTTAAATATAAGGTGTGTCTCCTGTAGATAGAATATAGTTGAATCACGTTTGAATTTAGTCATTCTGCTAATTTCTGTCTTTTAATTGGGGAATTAATTTAATTTAATTACTGATAAGAAAGGACTGACTTCTGTCATTTTGTTATTTGTTTTCTGTATGTCCCACGTCTTTTTGTACCTCTGCTCTGCCATTACTTCCTTCTTTTGTGATAAGTAGGTGTTTTCAAGTGTACCATTTAAATTACATCATTGTTTCTTTTACTATGTATTTTTTAAGTAATTTTCTTAGTGGTAGCCCTGTGGATTTCAATGATCATTTTAAAACAATCTAGTTCATGTTAATATTAACTTAATTTCAGTTCTATATAGACTCTTTACTCCAATATACCTCCATTCTGTTTCCATTCTTTTGAGTTATTATTATAGAAATTATTGTTTCATACATTTTTAGTTCTACCAACATAGTTTTATAATTATTTCTCTATGAAATTGTATCTTAAACAAGGTAGGAGAGGACAAAAGTCACAAAAAATACATTTATACTCTCTTTTTTTTATTGAAGCATAGTTGACATACAATGTTACATTAGTTTCAGGTATACTATCTTTTATATTAACCTACAGAGTTACCTTTATTGGTGCTTTTTATTTCCTTGTGCTTAGTCCTTTTATTTTAGACAGAAGGATACCCATGAGTATTTCTTGTATGGCAGGTTTGCTAGTAAAAAACTTTTTCATTTTTTTGTTCATCTGGAAATGTCTTCATCTTTCCTTCATTTTTGAGGAATAGTTTTGTCAAATACAGAGTTCTTGGTTGACAATATTTTCCTTTCAATATTTTCAATATGTGCTTGCACTACATTCTGGCTTCCACAATTTCTGGTCAGAAATCCACTATTAATCTTATAGAGAATCCCTGTACATGGTAAGTTGCTTCTCTCCTGCTGTTTTCAAAATTCTTTTTGTCTTTGTCTTTCAACAGTTTGACAACACTGTATCTGGTTGTATATATCCTTGGCTTTATCTAACTTAGAGTTTTTTGGGTTTTTGGATGTGTAGATTAAAGCTTTTCCTGAAATGTGGGGAGTTTTGGGTCATCAGTTTTTTAAATATTCTTTCTGCCCCCTTCCCTGCCCCTCACCTTTCTGGAACTTCCATTATATGTATGTGGGTATGTTTGATGGTGTCTCATAGGTCTGTGAGCCTCTGTTCATTTTTCTTCATTCTTTTTACTTTCTATCATTCAGACAAGCTAATCTTAATTGACCTATCTTTAGGTTTTCTGATTCTTTCTTCTGTCAGCTCAAATCTTCTGTTGAACCCTTCTATAGTAAATTTTTCATTTCAGTTATTTTATTTTTCGATTCCAGAATTTCTATTTGGATCTTTTAAAAAACGTCTTTCTTTTCATTGATATTCTGTATATGGTGAGGCATCATTGTGATACTTTTTCTTTAACCTTTAGACATGGTTTTCCTTAGTTCTTTAAACATATTTATAAAAACTCCTTTGAAGTCTGTGTCTAGTAAGTCCAATGTCTGAGCTTCTTTAGGAACAGTTTCTATTGAATATTTCCTCCCCCCATCCCGTTTATGGGCCACTTCTTCCTATCTCTTTGAGTCTTATAATTTTTGTTGAAAACAGGGCATTTTAGATAGATTTAGAGGCAACTCTACATCACATGCTGCTTATTGTTTTCAGTAAATGCTCTACAGATAAGGTATTTCTCATAGAGCAAGCTCCAAGTCAGGTCCAGTAATGAAAACACTCTATAAACAGGGTTTTCTAGAAAGGTATGAGACAGGTTAAATAATGACAATGTTCTGGAGATGGGACTTTTTGAGGAACTCCAAATCCAGTCTGCTCCCTCTGGTGGCTGCAATGCTGTTGTTGCTGTTTTCTTTGTAGCTACTGTGGTTGTTACTATGCTGTTTTTTAAGGCAATTATGGAACTGGGGAGAGGGACATGGGAGTAGACCAAGTTAAAAGTGCCATAAAGTGTTCTTAACAGAGATTAAATAGTTTTTCTTGATTTACTGCTCCTCAGATCGTTTCAGGCTTTGATGAATTTCCATATTTCTGAAAAAGTTGGTTTTTAATATTTTGCCAGTATTTTCATTGTTTTAATGGAAGAGTGGATTTACAGAAGTCCTTACCCTGCCATTCCAGAAGTCCTGCCTGATTAGCTTTTATTTTTATTTTACAAGCTGCTCCTTAACATACTTTTATCCAATTTAACAATGCCTCTTGGAGATTTTTCTACATCAGGTCATAGAGTTTTGTTTTGTTTTGTTTTTTTGTATTGTTCCGGAGTAGGGATGTAACATAATTTATTTAACCATGCCCTATCACTGAATCATTGAGGTTGTTTTCCAGCACAATCAATGCAATAATACCCTTTGAGTTATCTTTTATATATATTGCAAGTATAGATGTTTTTTTTTTTCTGAAAAGTACAGACTTCTAAAATTTATTTCAACCACTGACAAAACAAAAAATAACAAAATTCCCATCTGAAGTATAGCTATTCAAAGAGTATGTGCAGTTCTAATCGTGACTGATATTGCCAAATTGCCCTCAAAATAGCTGCATCAATTACATTCTCTTTACTACTATATCAAAGTTCCTTCTTTTTTTCACATATACATCTCAACACTGAGAATCTTCTTAATTTTTGCTAATTCAGTAGTTAGGAGAATGGTATTTCATTCCATTGATTCACTTACTTATTTTTTAGTTGGTCTTAATGCTATGAATATGATTAAACAGCTTAGTATAAAGCTGGCTACCTGCTTACCTCACACATACAGTTCGAAAGGTCCTTTGGATTGGGGCTTTGTTATAATAAGGAAGAGGGAGGAAAAAGCAGTTGCAGATGTAGTGGCATCACAGAGCATTCCTCATTATCAAAGTGACCTTTCCAGTGGTTTACAAAAGCAGTCTGGGGATAAAGCCATCTGCTGTTACCATTGTTTCGTGAATTTCAGTAACTTCACACTATTAAGACTCATAGTGACTATTGGAAAAAATGGAGTCCTACACCCTGGAATTTGGCATGATAATGACTCAGGATAGTGAATGCAACTTCTTCTTATAAGTTGCTCTCAGGCCCTGGTAAGCTCTAAGTAGAACTTACAGTTGGCCATGAATATAACCAGCTATGGGTGACTTCTTTCTTTTACAGTTGCAACTAGAAAGAATTGCACGTGCTTTAATCTCACAAATTGTTTTTACAGGCCATGAGAAGAATACTATTATGTCCAAGATCCTTTGAAAGTATTTTATTAGAGGGATATAGAGAAGGAAATAATGATGTTTCAAGTGAGGTTAAGAAAGACAGGGAAAAAAAAAAATAAAAGATCTGCTTTTGAAGACCTGATCCACCTAAATGTCAGGTAAAGTTCAGAGAGATTATTATGACAATTGTAAAGAAAACATATCTCTTGTCTAGCTGATGTCTTCAACTATGTTTGTTGTCTTTTAGGCATTAGCATGCTTTCCAAAAGCCATGCCAAGTCTGCTTAATACACAACTTGTTGTTTTACATCTTCCTTACATGACCATTTCCAGGCTAGGGATACCGTGTTATTCAAATCAGGCCAGTGTGTAGAGGAACCGAGTGGGGAGCCTGCAGGAATTGGGAGTGCAGAGGAAGGTGAGCAGGTTTTACTATGTATCACCATCGACTCTGTGGTGACCTCAGAAATTTTGCTTAATGTCTCAGTTTTCAAATCTCTTAAGTGAGGTAATGATTTAGCTGGGAACATGGAAAGCATTATAAAAGCACTATACTGGGTATTATCATGATCGCCTACTAAATTGAACTTGATCAAGTAACCATCTGATAAAGGGCTATACTTCAAATCTTTTTTCTCGCCTCACAATAATTTTGTAATTCTGTACCTTAGTGAGCAAAATAGAAGTCATATCATAACAAAGAAAAAAAAGCTAATACTTTCCCTTTTAAATGTAGACAGTTAGTATAACATAATGGTTAAACGCATTAGCTTTGGAGCCAAACTGCCTGCCTTCATATCCTGGCTCTGTCACTTACAAAGTGTGTGACCTTGGGCAGTGTCATTTGTAAAATAAGAACGATAATAGTTCCTAACTCATCCACAGGATTAATGAAGATTAAGTTAGTTAATACAGGTATCCCCTGCTTTTTTTTTTTTTTAAATATTCATTTATTTTAAAGAGAGAGAGAGAGTTTCCCAGTGCTTATGTGTACCAGAGAGGGGGGAAGGGCAGAGGGGGAGGGAGAGGAAGAAAGGGAGGGAGAGGAAGAGGGAAAGAATCCCAGGTAGACTTGCACTGAGGGTGAGCCTGACATAGGGCTTGATCTCAAGACCCCAAGATCATGACCTGAGAAGAAACCAAGAGTCCGAAGCTCAACCAACTGAGCTACCCAGGCGTCCCTCCCCTGCTTTTAAAAAGTTCACATTAGGCCATTTTGCTTTTAAGAAAGACCTATATTGCTACCTGTTTTCACTAAGTGAAAGAAATTCACTTAGCATCTCAGCATCGAGTTGCAATAGCGTTGAACTGTGTCTGTGAGCATCTGTGTTTTATCTCCATTTATGTTGTGCATCCCCTAGAAAGATGTGTTAAGGTATCAGAAAAGCCTATAAGAAGTTATTTTTGGGGTCTGGGAATGCTCAAAAATTTTTCCATATAAACAAATAGTAATTGCTTCTTTGCTTTATGTCATTTGGGCTTATGAAAGATTTCACAGGAATCCTCTACTTTTGGATAGCAAGGAAAACCTGTATAAGAAAAGCGCTTTGTGGTGGGCAAGAAGAAAACACTCAATAAATGTCTGTTATTATTGTTGTTATTATTATTAATTAAAAATGCTCTCCCTTGGGATGCCTGGATGGCTCAGTTGGTTGAGCGGCTGCCTTCGGCTCGGGTCATGATCCCGGAGTCCTGGGATCGAGTCCCGCATCGGGCTCCTTGCTTGGCGGGGAGCCTGCTTCCCCCTCTCTCTCTGCCTGCCTCTCTGCCTACTTGTGATCTCTCTCTGTCAAATAAATAAATAAATAAGCTCAAAAAAAAAAATGCTCTCCTTTGGCCAGGCACCTAACAGGAGCCGGTAAGGCTGGTAGAGGCAGAGAGCTAGTATGTGTGAGAGCATTGGGAGGCATTCCTTCAGTCCCATCAGGGAGATCATACTTCTGATGGTGGTGGTGTTGACATATAAGTCGGTAATTATTCTGATCATACCATTAGGGTGTCTTGCAAAGAATATGTCAGTGTTATTAAAAATGTATTCCTTGAGCTATTTGCATTAGAATCACCAGGGAAGGGAAGAATTGATAAAATGCAGATCCCAGAGTTTCATCCCAAACCTGCAGAATCAGATTTTCTGGGCCTTGGATCTAAGACTGTACATTTTTAAATAGGCACACCGGGAGCTTCTGATGCAGATTAAACTTTGAGAACCACTGGATCAGGCTATATTTAGATATGGTTTGATCAGAACCCAGTGAATAGCTAGTAACACTGACGATAACGTGAAATGGCACTAGTATATGAATCCATATTCAGCTTGACCAGGAGGTGCTCTGACTTCACTTTACTTCTGCTCTCAGGCTAATGAATAGTCTTTTTTTTTTTTTTTTTGGTAATTTTTGAACTTAAACGGCAAGATATCCTGTTTCTGGGCATCATAAACAAATTTAAAATTCCTAGTTCTGTAAGGCTTTTGTCGAATAAATTTTTGATGCTGGATGTAGCTCTCAATTTTGCCAGTAGGGAGCACAGTAAGTCTATTGATCTTAGGCTTTGCATAACAAAGAAGTCTGAGAAGGTCTTTTCTCTATTTTAGTATAGAAGTCTTTTCCTGGGGGTTGGATAATAGGAGACAAGGGCCACTTCTGTGTGGGGTAAGAATGTGACCTTCGGAGTAGGATTGCTCATTTTTCAAAGATGACACAGAATGAAACTTTTAATTCTATAAATTTTATATCTGAAAAATATGGTCTCCTAGACTTCCTACTCTATAAAGTGAAAAATAGCCCTTCTTTTGGGAGTAACATGTATTCCCGTTGAGCACTTCTGAATAAGGTGTGAAAGGTAGAGAAATATGTAAGAAAAATTATGAGATGTTGAATCATTCCAGTTTTAAAACAACATGCTTTGGCTTGTGAAATTAGATACCTGGAGGGAAATAACCTGAATTGATGAAAGATAAATTTCAATTTTCTATGTTTCGGGGTGTTTTTTTTTTTCCTCGGCTCCTATAGACCATTTAATTATTATCTAAACAGAAACTGGAAGGGCACATGTTTGAGGGCTTTGATGAAAAGCTAAAACAGATCAACTATCCCTCCCCTTCTCCCAATCCCTCAAAATTAAAATATCTGAGAGTATGGTAGCAATACTCTCAAATGAAAACATTTCTCAGTGTTTTCTGTAAAACTTTTTATAAACTCAAAGGGAAGGATTAGTTCATTAATAAAATGTAGACACTACAAAAACAAGTTTTAGAAAAAAATTGGACCCAATATCAAGACAAGTGGAATTTCTGTGAAAAAATCTCTCAGTACTTGAAGTGGGCTTCATTCTTAAGATGCTTAAATATAATACTGAGTCAAAACACTAGGGAATGTTGGTTAATATTTATTGAATACCCACAATGAATGTGCTGTAAGGAATCAATTTGTGTTGGTTGGCCCAAAGACTGTAAATAAACTTCAAACTAATAATTTTTTTTAATGTTTTCTCTGGTGGCCTAAATAGTCATCCAAGTTTCTCTGAATATAAGGGTTTATACTCCTGGGATTGGTCTATAAATTGGTTACAGCCTTTTATATCTCCAAAGCCATATTCATAGGGATGATGGATGGGATCCATTGATAGTGAAAAAAATGAAGATTTAGAAAAATAAGCGTGGATTATTGGCTACTTGAAAGAAAAGGGAAATTTCCCCGGGTGACAGTAAAATAAAACTTGTTTTTTCTGGCCTTAGATTCTCGCATCTGCTCTATGTATGATGTGTCGTGAAATTTGCTCTACTAGACACATTTTGATTCCCCATAACGTAGAAGATGAACTTTTCTAGTCAATTTAAGTCTGTCAAAACAAAACCTCTTTGATGAATAATATTCATTTTGTAAAGGTCTTACTCCAAAAACTCATAAGGGTTTTTGAAAAGAAAAAACTGTCCCCATACTTTTCTTCAAATGGTGCTCTACTTTGATTCCAATATAAGAGCTATAGTTATTTGAAAGTTTTTCTTCTTCCAACCTGCTCTAAATCTTTTAGAACCACCTCTTTACTTTGCTGATAAAAATAAAAAACAAATAAAAGCCTTACAAAAGATAGTAGTTAATGGAATTATTTGCTTTGTGACACACTATTTTTGGGTATGATCTATAGACTACAGCAATTTCATACCATTGTATCAACCTAGACATGTGGGGTTAGTCCTCAGCAAAATTGTGAAGTAAGCAAAATTGGTTTTGGCTCTTCCTATCCTCAGCCTTTCAACCTGTAGTGTCTTGACTTCAAGAGTCCTATGGATACTTTCCCTTAACCTATCCTTTATTTGTTTCCCCATTATTGTTTTTTATTTTCTTTACTTATGGTCACCTTCTTCAGAGAAAGAAGTTAATCTCATAAACTGGTTTGTGATCACATAAAAATGGGTCTTAATTTGTTAACGTTTTACCACTTTCCAAGTAGTGTATTTACATTCAGAGATTGTGAAAGACAGCAACTGAATACAAAAGAGATGACTTTAATAACTGAGATTTTAGGTCTTATAACAAATAACTAGGTGTGGCCAGCATTGGCAGTTGCCTCCCCCAGCATAACGTCTCTCTTTCTTTCTCAGTAACAGAATCATGGTTTCATTTGGTGTGGTAATATGTCCAGATCAAAGACTATTACCAATCTCCTTTGAAGCTACATTTGGCCATGTGGCTAAGTTCCGGCTTATAACATGTAATTTGAAGTCTCCCTAAAAGATGGCGGGTGGCCTTTTGTCCTGCCCAGCTTCTTTGTGATGTCAGTCTGTAATATGAACACAATGGCTAGAACTGGAGTTAGCTCAGATCATGAAATGACCTTGAGAATGGAAATTGCATACTGAGGATAGTGGAGCAGATAGGTGTAAGGGTCAATTGACTGGACTGCCTACTCCTACTTTGTTTAAGTCACGTCATTTTGGAATTTTCTGTTATATGCCACTGAACTTGATCTTAAGGAGACAGAAAACAAATATCTTTGGGAAATCAGGGATTTGTGGTATCTTGCGGCAAAATTGGTAGGCTGATCCTGAGAAAACCATCACTGTTGGCTTTTGAAAGAGAGAAGTTCTCTGTCTCAGAGCATATGTAGAATTCTTGCTCTCCTTTTTGAATTCTTCTGATAAGTTCTCTCATACTTTCCTAACTGTTTAGAAGGTATAGACCTTATGGTGCCAAATGTATTGTAAATGACTAGATAAACAGAATAACTTATTTTCTCCCTGCCATGCCACAGTGTCTAGCAGAGTAGAATGTTGGGTTCTTCTTATCTTGTAGATCATGTTAATGAAACAATTACCCTAGATTGACATGCATTGGTAGAAAGACACTCTCAAAGAGAGAAGTAGTTTGGAGGAACAGGAAATGTAAAAGGTCAACCACAAACCATTCTGATTTAAACATGATATGATTTAACGTCACCAAAACATCAAAACTTATTATTGGGAACATGGGGAATTTACATCACAGTGGTGCACCAGAGAGATACACATGGCCAGAGAAACGTGGCTGTGAGGTGGCAACCCCCACCACAAGGAATAGATTTTAGTGGGCACAGTGAATTTGAGAGCTCGCATGCCACACGGACCCCTTTGCAAAATAAACAAGCTCAAATCCCTGTGTTCTCTCTGTAGCTAGTCACATTGTTGCTTTCTTGCTTTCTACCTCAGCAACTCAACCATAGCTAGGGCCTGTACCCTAAATCTCCTACCTTTGGCAAGTTTCTTGTTCTTGGCTCACTAATGATTGATATGGGTATGAGCCTGAATTGTGTTTTAGTAGCCAATGATCTCTGTAAGACCAGCAGAAATACTGCTGTCAGTGGAAAATTCAGAATGGCAAATGATAGCATCAGCAAGGAAGGATAAATATAGACAGTATATTCATATCACTTGTTAGGCTAAGATCATCTCAGCACTGTGGAATTGCTGGTTTTTGTTTGTTTGTTTTGGTTGAAGGATTTATGGTGGCTTACTCTATTTCCCTTGGTTCAATCTGCCTCTTTCTGAGCCCTTTTAGCAAGGACAATAGGTCTGAGTGTCAAATAAGTGAATGGAAGAAAAGATAGGCAAATGGAACTCAAATATCAAAGCAGTAAGCATACAAGTGACTCTTCACTCATTAGGCTACACAACGCCAAAGTTGCCTATTAATCTAAATAAATGATCAATGCAGTCCTTGGGTAAGTAGCTTTCATGGGAATTAATTAAAGGTACTAGAGGAGACTTAGGAGCAGGACTTTGGAATGAGCCACAGACGATATCTTTTTGTGTGTACAGTAATACCTGGTTTTTAATATGGAGCCACTTTTCTTTCTTGTTAGGGAACAGCATGTTGTCAGCAAAATTAAGCCCCAAAATAAAACTTCTTCAAAAAAGGAAAGCCAAAATGAAATCATTTTTTAAGGGTATAAATAAAATAGATCCACGCATTTCCTGACAGCCTGAATGAGAAGGTCCATATTTATCTCAGTAAGCTTTCAGCGTTAGACTTTAGGAGCCAAAGTGACAGTTTTGGACTCAGCCAGACAGTGAGCCTTATATATAAAGGCTCAAAATAGATTTCCTTTGCCCCTAGTCCTGCCAAAGAGCCATTTTAGGTGTGCAGGAAGGCGCTGAGCACACTAATGCATAGTGCCCTTACGCTGAGTGGGAGCAATGGATGGCTTTGCCTCACCTGACTTTTCTTGATTGGAATTTAGATCCCCCAAAGAATCTGAAAGGTAATATGATATTTCTTGTGATTTCATGGCAGATGCGCTTTTTGCCTTTTTTTTCTTTTTCATACATGGAATCATTGAAAATTGAGAAGAAAATGCAAAAAGCCTGCATTATAACGGAAATAGATAATCGAGCTGTGGGCAATCATTGATGCTTTCGATCATTCTGGGATTTGAAGAATTCTTCATACTTGTAGAAATGGACTGTGTCAAAAGATAAGGAATACAAAAATGGATTTAAGTAAGATAGGAACTTTCATCCCAAATTTCACTAGAACTGAAGGCCAACTTTTCGTAGTAATATTCTGAAAAGCCTCATAGTTGTGCTCTTTTTACAACCTCCTGTTTTTCTTTGACCTTCTTCCCTCTCTTCTTTCTCATTGTTTTCAACCAAAAAAGCTGGAAGAACAAAAAAAAAAAAAAAAAAGAAAAGAAAAGAAAGAAACAAGACAAAACCAGAGAGGGAGACAAACCATAAGAGACTCTTAATCTTAGAAAACAAACTCAAGCTTGCTGCAGGAGAGGGAGGGGAGGAGGATGGGGTCACTGAGTGATGCACATTGGGGAGGGTGTGTGTTGTGAAAAGCACTGCGTACTATATAAGACCGATGAATCACAGACATGTACCCCTGAAACAAATAATACACTATATGTTAATTAATTGAATTTAAATTAAAAAATAAATTTAAAAAATTTGGAAGACCATCTATAAGCTTTTGATACTGTGTTAGGTTCCAGACAGAGCAAATAACGGGGGAGAGTATGGGCCCTCTTCTAGAATTTGCAAGTTAAACTCCTATGTAAACGATAAGTGCACTGAGTAATATATTAACTTACACAGTCATAGAATGAAGTAGAGAGGATTTAGGTTTCACGTTTAGGTAAGAAAAAGTGGGCTTTTACAATTTCCTCAAATTAGTGAGAGAAAACTCTGTAAATGAGATGGGATGACTGCACAAATAGAGCATGAAGCTAATGTGACTGAGACAAGCAAAGGAGTGGGTAGTGTAGTGGGAGAAGAAAAATGATATGAGGTGGTGCTAAGGGTGGTTTGAGGAAGGACTATTTGAATGCAAGTTAAGCCTAATCTTTAATGTAGTAAGGAGCCATTATAGACTTTCAGGAAGGGAAATGGCATTCATAAAATCTTTAAGTGAAAAGTTAGCTCTATCTAAAAGCATTTGTTCTAGTTTCAGCCTACAGCCTGGGGACTTGAGTAGGGAAGAGGTTGTGACAGCTGTGGTTTAGACCATAAGCATAAGCGAGGGGTGGTTTAGGAGGGCACACTGGCAGGATTTGGTGAGAGACTGGAGTGGAGGATAGGGAACATTAGAATTACTGCAAGGTCTCTGGCTTAGGAGGTCAGACTTACTTTGGTGTACCTTCCCTGTGCTGGGGAGGCTGGGCTTAGGAAGGGGTGGTAAAAGGAAAAGAGGCAGAGCTTCAATGAGGTTGATATGAGGGCAGTAAAAGGCATGATACAAGGAGTTTGTACAGAACTCAAGTGAGGGGCAAAAATCTATGACGGGGATAGATACTACACTTCCTCTCTTTCAGCATGACCTGGGCCTATATAAGATGGCAGACTAATGTGTTTGGTTTTGTTTGTTTGTTGTTTTGACTTGTTTCTTTCTAAACATGAGATGATTTGAATGATTCTTTAAGGATGCCCCTTGTATTTTCTTTTGAACTCACGGTCTGGCTCATTAAGGGGATCACATTTTCCCAATGTGAAACTACGTGCAGGTTGAGGTATCTCATTTGACGCAGAAATGCTTCCTGAATTAAAATAACATGAATAGGAACTCTTAGCCCTAAAACGTGACATGGAACTTTCTATACCACATGTATGTGTGCATCTGCCTGGTTGTTTAAACACATGTATATTGTATCCCCTATACAACTGTAGTTGTTATGTCTAAATTTCTGTACTTTGGCTTATATATTTTGGGTGTCTTATTTTTCTTTGAAAATAGGGAATATACCTTCTACTTCATTTGTACCCCACAGAGCATAGTATATATAGTACAATGTAGACTGCATAAAATTGCATGTCTTAGGAATTTAAAATTATTGGCTGATCTTAAAAACCATTGTTAAAAGTGAATAATTTATTTAAAAACAATAATAGAGAGCATAACGAAGTCCGCACAACCTCAAATTAATCTCATTTTCTTGCATTTTCATATTTCAGCTATAAATTAATGCTTATAATAATTGAGGTATTCTAAAATTCTCAGATGTCTTCTAAATCATTAATAAAAAAGAAAATATTTTCAGTGATGCTGCATTGTTAGATATGTGAAATTGCTCATTCTGTGAAAATCGGTAATCCAAGTATGGCATGTATGCTAATTATCAATTAATGACTGGCTAATTTTAACTCAGCCTTGGGCAAATCTGTTTCTATTTGCTTCCTCAACTATTAAAAGGGGGGAAATGACTCCTGGCCCGAGACATCTTGGTAAAGATTTTACTCTTTGAAAATGCTTTTTTGATGGAAAGTGCCAGACAGATATTCTCATGACACATTAACCTTGAAGTTGAGCAAGAAGGGGCTAGAGGCAAATGATGCTAGAAGGTGTGACAGATTGGTAGACAGAAATTTTGAAACTAGAACTGGCTGGGACATCAGGATTAACATTACACTCTGACCACTGCTTTTTCTCTCTCCTTTGCTCCTTTTCTTTCCCAAGCGAAGTATTGGGGGATCGGAAACCAGGCCTTACCCTTCCTTTAAGAAAGTGACATACTGCTAGTTCCGAGTGGCTTGGGAGGGGAAAAAAATCCCATTTGATTCCTCAGCTTCGTGATTTCCTATGATGCCTGTTTTTGTGAATGATATTTATGGATCCCCCTTTCCAGACAATTGCTTTGGAAAGTTATGTAACCAGACACTGATCGGAAGAGAAGCCAGATCTGGAGGTTATAAAGTATCGAATTTGTCCAAAGTTGAGTTCCTGTTTACAGGGGGAGAACCTGGGACCCTTTTTGCTAGGTTAGCTTTCTCCTTTGCTGAGTTTGAGCACTTGGAATATTTTAGTGCTGGTAACAGATGCTTGAGCAAGACCGCAATATGTCTCTCAGATAATTAAACATTGGGGCTCTGCACAAAAGGACAAGTTTTTATGCATCATTTCTGGGGACATTTTATCATCATCCCCTCATTTCTACTTTCTCAATACAGCATAGTAAACTATGGTATTTGAGAATCCTTATGTTTTGCCCTTTCCCGCTCCCCAAACCTGATACAATGCAAGTTTCCATCATTGCCATCCATGTTAGACAGATCTGTTCCATTTCAGGAAACATTCTTAGCAAACACTTACCCAGTGTGTTCAGCAGCAATCAGGCCATTGATGATGATGTAGAAGTTTATTAGAACATGAAGAGGGGAATTACCTACAAGTAATTCTGGAGTGCTGGCTACTAGGAGCCAAGTGCCTCCTTGGCAGAAATTCATTGAATAGCATGCATTTATTATATGTTGGCTGCCAGAAGTTTAAGCACTTGAGCTCAAACTTGCCATTAGACCCTCCCCAGCATGCGGGCCACCCACCAGTTGCAAGGCATGATGACACGACAGATAACCCGCCCTCCTTGGTAGCAGTATGGATACGGGTAGTAACCTAGTAAGGGTTCACAGACGCGGCGGCAGTAGCGGTTTCCTCGACGGCAGTAAATGCAACAATAACCTCTCTCATCCAGCATGGGGTCAAATTCTATTCCATTTTCAGTCTGAAAGAAAAATAAACTGGGGTTGGAGGGGATGGTTCACCAAGAAGAGGCCCGCCAAGCAGGGAAGGACTACAAGACTACATGAGTTGGGGATTGGTGAGAAGTTAAATTCCTTAGTCTGATCAAGATTAATCAAGATTGATTATGAATGAGCCTCTCAGGGATTCCAAGTTTCTTAAATATTTTTAGTTAAAACAATGACCATTCTCCTTTTAATGACTTTGATCTAAGGGGTAGTGAGTTTTTGGGGGGCTCTTTGCTATCCCTCTAACAAGAGTAATATGAACATAACTCACATAGTCATTTATTGGAAGTTCTTCTTCACTTGCTTGTCTGGCATGACGGGTCTTTTCCACCTTCACTTGAGGGACCACCCACTGCTCGTTTTGTTCAATCCCTTTTTTTTCATTGGTAGGAAAGTGAAGATCTTCACCATCCTCCTCAAAGTCTTGTAACTCTGAAACTAAGGTAAGAAACACAAAGTTGTGATTCACCTGCTTTGCAAATGGTCCCTGAAAGAAGTGCTCGGGGTTATGGTGTTGGGAATAGAGAATTTAATTTTGTCTCCTCACTGCCATCATTTAGGCAAGCATGGACCACTTTTCCAAACTCCTACAGCTACAATTTTAAAGAGATTTCCCAAAACAAATCTGACTATTCCAATGTACACAGACCTATTCTTTGCTCATTTGGCATCAAACACTTACTGCTTGCCTTACTAGCACCCTAATTTTAAAAATGAGGACAGCGGGGTGGGGGGGTGCCTGGGTGACTCAGTCAACTGGATGTCAGACTCTTGGTTCTGGCTGGGATCACGATCTCAGGATCTTGGAATTGAGCCCAGTGTGGGACTCCATGCTGGGTGTGGAGTCTGCTTGGGATTCTCTCTTTCTCCCTCTGCTCCTTCCCCCTGCTCACATGCTCTCTCTCTCTCTTAAATAAATAAATAAAATCTTTAAAGAAATGAGGACAGGGGACTTACATGTCTCCCACAATTATTTTACTTATGATAGGTGCTCAGTAAATATTTTTTGGTTGCTGGATTTGATTTGGTGCCCTCTGTCTTCCTCCCTTTTCCCCTCTCTTTCCTGTCTTAAATTAAGAACAAAAACAAAAACAAAAACTTTTCTATTTAGAAATAATCTTACATTTATGGAAGAGTTGCAAAGGTAGTACAGAGTTCCTATATACCATTTATGTAGTTTCCTCCAATATTAGCATCTCACATAACCATGGTACAATTATGAAAACTAAGAAATTAACATTGGTACAATACTATTAAGTAAACTATAGACTTTATTCAGATTTTATCATTATTTCCACTAATGTCTTTTAGAAAAAGAACGCTGAAGCAGAAATTCTAGCCTCTAGTCCAGAATATCATATTTAGTCACCTTTTTTTTTTAAGCTGCCAAAGTAGTAGATGCCTGCATTGATTAGAATGGCCTCTCTTGAGTAATACAGTAATCTAGACCGTCTAGAATAAGGGAGGCCAGACTCTCTGTTAGCTGGGCAAAATAAGACCTCCAGAGACCTTTGCCTTCTTTATGAGCTGACTGGAAGTTGAGAGCTGGACTCTTCTACTCTAGAGGTGTAGCCCTCAATTACTTTTATAGTGATTCCTAAAACAGCCACAAAGAGATCTATATTATAGTGACCGTCCTATCTTCTCCAGGGGAATGCTGCCATTTGACACACAGAATCATTCTTGAGACAACAGGACATTGTTTTGGCTCTTCTCTCCTCTGTTCTCGGGTTGGGTACATAGTGGTTTGAGGAATAGTTTGGTATCCTGACTGCAACGAATATAGATGTGCAAAGAAAGATTAGTTTTTTGCTATCACTAGTCACATTAGGGTGGCATTACCTTTGCTGGGATATTTAAAAGCTTGTCAGCATTAATTTCTCTGATATATAACTTGGCTGTGAAAAATTCCTTCCTCCTTTGGCAGTCAGCATATACAGTTTCATCTAACAAGATATAAGCTGATCATTCTTTTCTTAGAAATGTAGTCTCTAAATGATGGGAATTTTAACTTCTTATTGACTTTAGAAAGAGGAGGAGGAGAAGAAGGCATACCTGCTATTAGAGTGGGATTGATCCAATACATGGTCACGTTATCACAAATTTCCAGAATTTTGGAATTTTTCAGAAAGTCTCGGTTTTCAATAGGCTTTTCGGCTGGGACCCAAATCACGGACTGTTCAAAAAAAGTTGTGGTAATTTCTTCATTCTGAGAGAAGTAAGTTCAAGGTAGGGATAGGCAGAGAAATTAATAAAATGAGTGAGATATTATGGGATACCGGAAAACACTCTCTTTTGAGTCTGAATAACATTTCCAGTCCTGGGGCTGCCAGTGAAGCTCTGTTTTGTGCATACAGTAAGTATCCTTGGGAGAGTTAACAGCTGATCCCTCTCTGGGGTCTGACAGTAAGGCTGCTTACTGTAACAGGAGTTTTCTCTGCTACCATTTCACTCAGCTAGGAGGGCTATCCATCATTTTCTGGGCCTCCCACTGGGCCATGTATGTTTTAATTGGGCTTCTGGAACTCTGAGTGATTTACATTTGTTTCTGATCTTTTAAATGGATGTAGTGAGTGCCTGCCATGTTTTAGGCTTGCAACTAAGATTGCAAACAGGATTTGATCTCAAGCTGAAAAAACTCTTATAATCCAAGGTGCTGAGATCAATTAAAAAGCGACCAAATCTAATATTTGGGTTTTATATTTGCCTGTTAATGGTGGCTAGCTGTAGTAAAAAAGATATCTTTTTTGTCTTAAAGTCAAGTCTCCAGCTTGTGACTTCACTGGTCTTACCACTATTTTACTCCTTTCACTCTAGATGTTTACAGTTCGTCTCAGTGTTTTTTTCTTATATTATCAAGAACACTGCCTTCTCTTTGGTTTCTCGAACTGGCGGTAGTTATCTTGTATACCTACTTCTTAGTCACTTGTCTTTTGGGCCTTGACATTTCCCCCTACTCCTAATAAAGCTTTTACTTTTCTTTTTGGTTTCTTTCTAGCTTTATGATTTCAGCGTTTTTATTTGTACTTTGAAATATGGCTTTGTATAATTTTTCCTCTACTCATTTAAAACTCTCAAGTCTTAGCTCTTTTGCCCTTGAGTCTGTAAAGACCTTGGGATGCATTGAAAGGGACTGTAGAAAAAATGAGGTTGGTGTGCTGACTAGCTTTGTTAGCAAAATCAGGGCTATTTATATCGCTGCTCTGCATGTTTAGCATGCGCAAACCATAGATACAGTGGTGAAAAGTACGGAATAAAAGGGGTTTTGTCATCCAGAACTGCAAACTTATTTCATAAAAAAGTCTGTAGCCTGAATATATATATATATATATATATATATATATATATATATATATATATATATATATATATGGATTTTCCTGAAGATAAAGTAATCTCACTATCACGAGATAAATACTTATGTTATTTAAAAGATGTAGCAAAGTTAATTGAGGAATAAACTAGGGCCAAAATGAGGCATTATGGGCCTTTGCCTTTATCTATTTCAGAAAAAATTTATCTTGTTGTTTTAGTTCAGGGCTTCATTGTTGGCTGGCCCTACTCAAACGTTTACATTATTTTCTGTAAAAAGCAGCGTGTAGTACCTTTTTATCCTACTGATTCTCCTTTCATCTTACCCTTGCCTCCTGCAGTAATTCCTAATATCCTGGAAGTTGTTCTGCTCCTCAGATGCATTGAATGTATGCTTATTTTTAATTAATTAATTAATTAATTAATTAATATTAACATATAATGTATTATTTGTTTCAGGGGTACAGGTCTGTGATTCGTCAATCTTACACAATTCACAGCACTCACCCTAGCACATACCTTCCCTAATGGAATTTATGCTTATTTTTTTTAAAAATCTCCAAAATTTTTCATTACTATAGGCCTTGAGAGCAGAGTATCATCTTTGGGAAAACTGCTTCTTTTTCTTGGAAATTCTAGAAACAAGAGTCCGTAATTTTTCTGGCCATAAGGAGACCAGTGGCATGTCTGGGGGAGCCAATGATAGCTCTGAGACTTGGGTAAAGGAAAGGATAAAGTGCTTCCTATCCCACCTCACCTCCACCCCCAAAATAAGAAAAGCAAAAGCAAAAGATAAATGGGTAGCTGAGAATTAAAATGGAAAGAACTGTAGGAAAATAGTGATGAAGAATGGGGAGAGAGAGAAGAAAGAGGTCTTTACAGTGTATAGAGAGGCCACTGTGCCATTGCCATAATTTCATTTTAGATTTACCAGTTAAGGGGCGCCTGGGTGGCTCAGTGGGTTAAAGCCTCTGCCTTCGGCTCAGGTCATGATCTAAGGTCCTGGGATGGAGCCCCGCATCGGGCTCTCTGCTCAGCAGGGAGCCTGCTTCCCCCCCCCCGCCCCCCCGCCCACCTGCCTCTCTGCTTACTTGTGATCTCTCTCTCTCTGTCAAATAAATAAATAAAATCTTAAAAAAAAAAAAAAGGTTTACCAGTTAAACACCAAAACAAAACCAAACAAACCAAACAAATATTTGTTTCTTCCTGGCTACAGTGGGGATGTGCTGCGATAAGATGGCTTTAGCTAAGGTTCCCCTTATTGCTTTACTGATAGCAACACACTGTAGTTACAGACAGAGTATCAGGGAAACATTAAGAGCTTGAAGGGCTTTAGCGATGGCTGTATTTTAGGCCCTAATCCTCCATCTCCCACTAGGCTTTCAGGGGCCATTTAGTGATAGCGCCAGTATCTTAGGTTACCTTGCCCTGGCCTGGCAGTATGTTTTCAGAGAATTTGTATTAGACTAGTTCTCACCTTCTTTGCTTTTGCTCTTCCAAGTAAGGTTAAATGCAGATTATTTTAGCAGCCTGGCATACAATGGTAAGGTGAATGAACTGAAATTTTTAAAATAAGTGAATGCCACAGTGTGATAAAAGTGGCAAGGATCTCAGGTGGCCTTGGAACTTTTGTTTTTTAAGACTTTATCTTAAAGCAGGATTGTTTTTGTTCCTCCAACTTAGCCCTCTTAACTAGAACTTTGGTTTGGAAACAAATGAACATAATGTTAATGGCTACCCAGGTATAAAAGTATAGTGTTGCACCTAACAGCACGAACTTTAGTTTTTTCAAAGGCCTGAGTTCAAGATCCCGATCTGCTCCTCACTGTGTGACCTTGGGCAAGTCCCTTTTTGGTTTTGAACCCAGTTTTCTCGTGGGAAAATGGGGATAATGATAGCATCTACTTATAGGGTCATGGTAAGAATCAAATGAGAGTAAAGCATTTAGTACAATATCTGGCACATAGTTAACACCCAATAAATGACGGCTTTGCCTACCACTATTAGTATTCTTACATACCTCATCTATTTCCTCCTCTGGTTCAGAAAATTCAGGAATCACTTTAATCTGAGTTTTGATGAAGCATTTTTGAAGACCTACAAAGTAGATGCCAGTGTAACCCTATAAACAGACAAAAAAAAAACAAAAAAAAAACAAAAAAACTTCCTGAAATACCCAAAGTTAATGAGGTGCCTGATCTGTTAAAGCCCCAGGATGGCAAAATCTGAATTCAAAGGAAAGCTTTGTCTCACAAATTAAGTGGAGGCTAAAGGCTAATTTTAACTTGACTAAAATGTTCTAATATTTTAAATGGGAACCCTTGGGAAGTGGAATATCCAACTTACATTTTTAAAGTCATGTATTTCCAATGTTTCATCAGTGCCATTTCCACTTCTGAATATTTCAGTTCTGGTCACAGGATCAATTTCCATGTAAATCTTTTTCTTCTCTCCATTGCTGTAGAAAGTGTGCTCCATGTCATATGTCTGGAATAACAGAGGAAAACAAGCTCTAAGATACTCAGTGTGTCCCTTCAAGATGCTTTAGTTGGGTAATAACTGGGGCACCTTCTCTTTCTGGAGCCTTTGTGGTGAGGTGCCATCTCAATAGCTTACCATTGGGATTTCTCTGAGACTCAGGATTAAAGTGAGGTGCTTTTTGGCACTGGAGCTGATATGGGGATCCCTTCAGAGCCAGTATTTTGTATTCAACCCAAGTTGCTGAACTAATCACTAAAATTCCAACAGTTTTCTTGGCAGCCTTGACTAAACAGCAAATGATATTTTTGCAAACCAGCCTGTAAAGTATTTTCCCCTTATGTTAAGCAGAGGGATCACATAAAACTGATGCTGCATCTTTAAGTTACCACTTCCTTTCCAAGTGCTCACCTCTCTCCCCCTGAAATTCACTGGGGCAGAGAAAGAGATCTGAACACATTTAGAATGGTTAGGTATTGCTCTTTATCTCCTTATCTATTCAGGCCTTTAATATTACCTCAGTAGTCTTGGGTTTGTCTTTTTTAGAATCTGAAGACCATTGTCCTTGGCCAATATGAGGTAATAGACTTACCCTGACCTCAATTGCTTCCTTTTCCCCTTTCAACTCCAGGAAACATTTATTGCCTTCCCCTGACCTTCTCTTTTATGGGCTAATCAAACCCACTGAGTTTATTCCTGAGTTCTGTTTTCCAAACCTAATTCACTTGGCTTCAAATTCTCCTGTATGTAGAATTTAACAACTGTGTCAAGTGCCCTGCACTAAGTAATATGGTATCTTCCAAGAATAATGCCTTGGAAAGGCTTCTTATCAGGTCATTCTTGAGTGGTTGCAGCAAAACCCCAGACTTTCTCTGGCCCTCTAAAAGTGACATTTTTTTTCTTAGGACCAAGAGGACCAGTCCCATCAAGTATCCCAGTTTTTTTTTTTTTTTTTTTGAAGATTTTATTTATTTGACAGAGAGAGACACAGTGAGAGAGGGAACACAAGCAGGGGGAGTGGGAGAGGGAGAAGCAGGCTTCCCGCCACAGGGAGCCTGATGTGGGGCTTGATCCCAGGATGCTGAGATCATGACCTGAGCCAAAGGCAGATGCTTAATGACAGAGCCACCCAGGCGCCCCTCAAGTGTCCCAGTTTAGGAGTAAGCCCATTACCTATAACTGATGACACATTTGTAGCTAGAAACAAACAACAAACCTAAAGTGATTCACTACCTGTCACAAATCAAGCCAGACCTGATGGGGCCATGTGGAAATCTGTCTTATCCCCGTTGTTAGGAGGCCTTCTGCTATCATATTCATTTTTGTACTCATTTTTCCTTTGGAAAAAAATTTGGCAAACTGAAATCCCCCTAAAACGAGTCATCTATAGAGCCAAGGTTGCTTTCTAATGATATGGTTCCCAGTGACAGCCTTTTAGAGCTTGTACTGGGTTGGGTTGCTCTTTAATGTCTGCCAGTGTCTGTGACTGAACGTTAGTTTAACCTGGTCAAAGTTTCCCCAACTCAAGTAGAGAAACCCGTTGGAAGGGTTTGTAGAAACAATGTTATTTCAAGTGTGAAAAGTCTATGTAGCTGCTGAATAGGAAGAGACAATGTCATTTACCTCCTTGTAGCTCTGCAGTGCCTTGGACAGGGTCAGTGCTTAAGTATTGAGTGTACTCAATTATTAAGTATTCAACATAAGTTTTTCCCACCAATGGCAAATTCTCATCTTCATAAAGAGACATTTTGAACCTTGGCAGGGTCTTTTAAGAGACCATACTTTAAAAGGGGAAGGAAAATGGTATTTACAACCTTACAGCAACTGCAGAGTTAACTCAGGAAGTCTGACCTGGTTTGTGACAGGTTGCAAACAAATTCCTTTAGGCTTGTTTTTTGCTTCTAGTTATAAATATGTCCTCAATTCCAGCTCTGCAGCCAGCTTGAGAAACTTCTACCTATGGCAACAAATTGAACTCTCAGTCGGCCTGACCTAAGTAGAGGACGGAGGCAACAACTTCAGATCTGGTCTTGTCAGATCTCCCAACAGGAGGGAATTTCTTCAGAAATACTATCCATTGTTGAGACAAATGTCGACACTACTAGTCATTGGGGGTGGGGTGTTGTGTTTGTTTCATCAGTAGCACTACTGATGGATTATTGCATGGAAAAATGAGGTTAGAGACTAGGGGATGTTGGAATGCTGCCTACCTGGGCAAAAGAAAAAATACAGGCTGTATTTTCAATCATTGGTAGAAGACTATGGAACCATACTGGTGACATTTAGACTTTCAGTGTAGTTCTGTGGAATGAGTTTTCCTGCACTGTTGGCAATACACTTCACTTGGACACCTTGCTAGATGAAAACTATTGGAAACTGCCAAGCTCAGCAGATCTTGATTATTTTCAACATTCCTTCAAAGAGGTTTTTTGGTTTTTTGTTTAGTTTAGTTTTGTTTTTTGTTTTGGTGGGGGAGAAGGAGTCCATTCTGATTGTATTCACTAACCAGCTTATTGGCTTTTTTTTTTAAAGCAATGATAGATTGCTAAGCGGAGTGAGATCAGAATGACTTCATTTATGTGTGAATCCTGGATGAGGGGTGGGGGTGGAAAGCTATATATTCACCCAGATGGAATTCTACTATCAAAGGTATCCTTTTGGAACAGACTGTCCTTGTCTAGGAAGATGATGCCGGTGGCCCACTTTGGACCATTTGGGGATGGGTTTGAGCAAATCCAGACGTACTGTCTCGCCCAGGTCCCTGTGGAGCACATTGCCTGGTTAATGGCTATGCAAGCTCCACTGGCCCATATGAAGACTGAGCTCATGACTTTGGCCTCAGAAATACTTTTCTCTCTACTAAGCTCACTGGCTCAGGAGCTGAGGGTCTTTCTGGAGATGAGAGAATAAGTGTTTTTGTCCTTTCCAGGCACTAACTAATGCAGAGACAGGATGACTGGCCTGAGAGAGGTATGACTGGGCTCTCAGTAGCTCATCTCACAATGCCCCCCAACTCAGCTTTATTTCCAGAAGGACAGAGCAAGGACAGAGTGTGTTGAGGAGTACACTTCTGTCAAATTGGCAAATAGGGACAGTTAATCATTGGTGTTTCAGGAAACCTAGTTCTTTTCATATCCTGTTCACTTTGTACCCTCCTAGTCCTTCCCCTTCTTCCCATCTCCCTCTATCCCTTTGTCTTCTGTCTAGACATCTAGGAATCTCATGGTGTGCCAGGTCCTTTATGTCAAAGAAGAAATCAATTTGACAAATGATTTCACACTAAGATGATAGTGATGGGTATTTGTCTCTTAAAAAAATGAGTGCAATAGTTAACTCAAAGGAATGAATTACTAATGATGGATTTTAAGCAGAATGACACCAGGAATAAGAGATATTTTGGAGGCAAGGGCATCCTTCCAGCACCACTCAAATAGGTTCCTATTCTACCCACATGTAGGGCTGGTCTTAACTATAAGGACCAGAACATTGGAGCGGGACAGGGAAGACTATGGAGTGGAATATGACTCAGAAGTGAAATGAAATAGATATGTGATTAAGTTCAGGCAATGAGAGATGTAAGAAGACCACACTGAGAAAACATGGAGCAAAACCAAACTCACTTCTCTTCCCCGCCCAGGAATTCTTTCCTCAATCCAGTTAAAGCCTCCACTCAGGTAGCAAATGAGCCCTAACAACCCCCTTTCACAATTTTCCCTGTTTCTTGCCTCAATTTGTGGCAATCTCTGAGATTAGAAAAGAAAGCTTTTTATAAAAAGTAATGCTGCCTAAGACCTCAGTGTGATGGATCTGTTTTGGGGGCAAGTACCTTTTGCCTTTCCTAAAAGGGATTTGAGGACATTTGGCTGAGGTTTGCTTCTTGAAGCCTGCGATTAATCTAGCTGCTCTTCTCTCCACCTTCATCCTTTACTGTCTGTTTATGAGGTACACTCTCCAAAGGTGAAATACATGCTCAGAATAGCTGGCTAGCAGGTGTTAGACTGGAAGGAAGGGAAGGGAATGCATTGTACCATTTTATTACCAACCTAGCCTGTGGGAACTAAAGGGCCTCTGGGTATTTCTTTACCAACACAGAGCAGACAGATTGTTTCTTATGCAAAGTTGGACTTCTGCATCTTCAATCACCAGTTCTCAGCCCTGAAAAATATTGGCATAAGCAGCACAGACATTCCTGTTTTTCAACAAGAAAAAACCATTTCTTTCCTCTACAGACTCAAGCTGGCTGGGAAGTTTTCCCATACCCATTGTCCCCACCACCCCTTATTCTTAAATGCACCATAAGAATAGTAGAAAGCATCCTTAGACCACGTGCTAATCCTAGCCTCAACTCTGCCACTTAAAAGCTGTGTGACCTTGGGCAAGTCACCACTTTTCTCTGGAGTTTCAGTTCCCATCTTTATCTCCCATGCCTTGCCAGATGCAAAGTTGAGTAGTTGACAAAATTAGTTCTGCTCAAATTTGGGCTAACACCTCTTAAACTCATGATCTCACTGCTACTACCTTTTCTTCACCTGGGCTGCTTTCCCTATACAGCCCCAGTCCCACTCTCAGTCTCTAAAAGACAGCTCCCTTTGAGGATGCAGGTTTTCCTTGCTGGCACCACGTAAGTTGCTCAACAAATGCTGCCTTAAGAGAATGAAGGGACTGAATAAGAATGTGCCCCCAGTAACCAGAGTCCTGGTACACATAATTGATATGCCGCCTCTTAGTAGCTCAAAGCAAGAGCTGGCCCAGTGAGAGTTGCTGTTTGTATGAGGGTGGACTTTGCTCCTGTGATAGTTTGGGAGGAAAATAAAATGAAGAGAAGTCTTCTTTTTTAAAATGCCGATGTGGCACCATCTGGTGAAGCTCAGTCCCTCTGCTAAAGAGATTTCAGCTACAACTCCAACTTTTTCCTTGAGTGTATGAATGCTTCTCCAGATCCGCATTTTACCCACCGAACTGCTGTGTAGAAAAGCCCAGGGAACTCAGGAAGGAGAGTTTTATCAATTGTATGCTAAGAAGAGAAGTAGAAAAAGAAGAAAGTGGTTCTCTGGCCAATGCTAGCATTAGAGAAACAGGCACAGGAAAGCTGGATCCAGACTTAGCAAGGAAGTGTTTTTTCCAAGCAAAGGATTTTCAGCCTCCAATGATAATTAGGCTTGCAATCCTGGGTGAGGCTGTCTTAATGATTATTTGCAGTTGAGGTCGGGGGGAGAGGGCAGACAGATGCCCACCTATCCCTACCACTTCTCATCCTGAGTATGTAGAAGTTATGAGGATGCTCCCAGTAATCTGTTTATTGCTGTGTGGGCCTTAGGACTCATGGTTTCTTTCTTTTTTTTTTTTTTAAGATTTTATTTATTTGACAGAGAGAGATCACAAGTAGGCAGAGAGGCAGGCAGAGAGAGGAGGAAGCAGGCTCCCCGCTGAGCAGAGAGCCCGATGCAGGGCTCCATCACAGGACCCTGAGATCATGACCTGAGCCGAAGGCAGAGGCCTAACCCAGTGAGCCACCCAGGCACCCCGGACTTATGGTTTCTAAAGAGCCCTAAAGTCACCAGGCAGTTCCTGGGTATGGCAGGAAGGGCAGAATTTCATTTATTTAATTTATCATCCTTCTGCCTCATTCTTCCAAGGATTGGAGGGGGTAGGTTATAAGGTCTGTGCTGCATCTATAAATTGTTGGTTTAAAGGCTGGGATTTTTATGACTTGTTTTCTCCATGTTGGATTAATTAACTGGGGAGTTGGCTTTTAATTGTTTCAAGTTAAATGTGTAATGCAGGGAGGTTTAAGGAAGAATGTTCCTCTAAGGAATTGGCTTCAGAAATCCCTGAGCAGTCACTGCCTGGAAGTAGAGCCTCATTGTGATGCACTCTCAAAATCTCTGGGACTGAATAGGTCCCTTCTGCTTGGTTGAGAAAGCTGAATGCAGAGTTTGATGGTCTGGCTTTCATTCAGCTCAAGTAGCACCTATATGTGGTTGTGGGTTAGGGCTCTCTAGCCTGTAAGGGAGTGCAGCAGCTACCCCAGAATTAATCCCTTTTGTTTCACTTCATTTTGATGCCTTTCTGTTTCTGGAGTGTGTGTGTGTGTTTGTGTTTGTGTGTGTGTATGTGTGTGTGTGTGTGTGTGTGTATGTGTGCAGGTGCATGTGTGCTCATGCCTGAGGTTAGGAGAGGGGATCAAGCATGGCTTACTCCCACTTTAGGATCAAGAATCTGAAATTTTGTATACACCAAGGTGGGAGGTAATGGCAGGAGGGGAACGACTTACTGGCATGGAAACATCAATACCAGATGTAAGACATTGAGTAAATACTGTTTATTTTAAACAGATGTCAAAAAAAAAAAGTAAAAAGGAGATATGATGGAGGCTAGAGGAGCAAATACTAAGAGCTTGGAGAAACCCCCAGGGAGCAAACAAATCACTCCATCCATAAGCACAACAGCATCAATAATTCTGTCCACCAAGGGCCCCATGGTCCCCACAGGTCTCATAGGCTCATAAAGGAAAGTCCAGAAGAGCCTGGATTTTAATCTGCTAACTGTTATTTCTTGCTAGACCATACTCTTAAGGGGACAGTCTTTAATTCGTGCAAGATGCCTGGATCCTTTTCCTTTGCAAATCTTCTTCCAAGACTAATCCGACTACTTTTCTCTTCCCAGGATTCATAAGTCAGCTCCAAGTCAGGCATATTGGCAGTCTTAGCCATTGGAAACATAGATGGTCTCTTGGGCTCTTGTCTGGGGATTAAAGGTAGTGGTAGACTGAGGGAAGCATTCACATTCAGCTGGTTCCTTAGTTTGCAATGGACCCAGCCTGGTCTTATGACAAAGGCCAAGACTTAAATATCAAAGACAAATTGCAACTCCCCAGTTGGAATGGAGGACAAATAAGCTTTGTTCGTGGTGGAAGAAGTTGACCTAGGAGACACCTACTGTCTTTTACCAGATTACTTTGCAATAATTTTGTTCATTTCTGAGAATCCCTTTGCTCAAAAGCACATCCCAAGATGTGCTTCATGAGAGATTTGATTCTTGATAAACTTCATTTGGTAGCATACCCTACCTCTTTTGTGCATGCACTGGCTAGGTTTTACTTTTGGTTTGAGGAATCAAGAATTGTTCTTTATAATGCATTAAAAAGAGAACTGAAGTGAGAAGCAAAGATGATATAATACGGAAGCAGAGCAAACGATGGGCCCTGTTAGTGAGTTTGGCACCTTGCAAGAAGATAAAAGCAAGGTCCCACTTAGTCATTTATAGTTGTGCTGAGACAAATAACATTGGAAGTTTAGGAAAACACATAAACTCTTTCAAAATAACATTTGCAGTACCAACAGCTACAATAAAACAAGAAAGGCCATCTGGCCCCATGTTTAGTCAGGCCTGTACAGGTGGTCAAAAGGACTAGCTATCTACCACACTGAGTTAAGTACATTATGGCCATGGAGTGCAAAAGGGTTTATTGTCCTCTAACTCACCTATAATTGTCTACAGGATCCAATATTCAATTTGTGGGGCAGCACATCACCTAGGGAATTAACTAAGTAGTAGCAGAATTGGTCTGGAATGCATTTTGGCACTTTTATTCATTTGGTGTTTCCTTCCTGATCTGTATTTCTTTGCCCACCTTGATAGCCTGAATATAGGTGGCTTCTCTAGAAAGATATGTGAACAGAAAGTAGTTTAGAAGTGGGGCACAGTGCAAGAGACGAGAGAGAGAGAGGGAGAATGAGAGAAATGGCTAACTATAGGCATTGGGTGATGCCTGAAATCCTTTCTGCAACAAGGCGTAAATAAAAAGGCAAACAAACAAGATGGGCCCCTTTGCTTTTCATTCTCCTTCTTATTTAAACTTGATAAGATAGCCTCTGGGACTAAAGGAAAGTGGGTATGGCAATAGAGGTGAAGAATCCAAGGGTAGCTATCCCTTATTTCTCTGTTTGCTTTTGGACACTTGTCCAGTTAATTTTCTATTTTCTCCCCTCTGCCTCTCCTTTTTCATCAATCCATATTCTTTCCTCTCTGCTCCTATCACTCCTTTGGCTCCCAGTAGTCCACGCCAACCCATTTTCTTCTTGTCTCTCATTCTCCCTCCTGGATATATGCCTTTCTCTTCCTACATCTGTTATCGAATAGAAATGAGCATCTCATGATAACAAATTAATTCAAAAGTAACAACAATCCGCATGCAGAGAGAAAAACGTGGCAAAGACAGAAAACCATCTACACACCTTGTAGCTTGTACATTTATTACTTCTCCCTTAAATGGACATTGTTAGCATGAAGGAACTATGATTTTCTTTTCGTCACATCTAAACTTGCTCATTGTATGTGAGTCTGGGAGTAATAATAATATTAAGGTGCACTAATATCAACTACAGTGCCCAGCTAGGTATACCAAGTGATCCTAATATCAGAAGCTTTCTGAGATACTTGTGATTAATGACTTGGTGTCCCTTGTTTCTACCTTGTGTCATTACTATCTCAGTGGGTCAGTAACAATTGTGGCTGGTGAGGAGCTGAAAAGCTCTAGGTTGTTTTTTTTTTTTAAAGTCATAAACACATGTGAAGTCAGGTATGAGAATTGCTTCTTCCGAAAAGGAGTTTGCTGCCTGTCCTCAGAGCAGATGCATTAAGTCAGAAACATAATCCCTGAAAATCCTTTGCTGCCATTTCTGGTGATTTCTTCTTATGTGGTGATATAATTACTTTTCCATCAGTTTCGGCCCAGATAATTGAAAGAAAGATGAAAAGTATTTTTTCTTACAGTAAAAATTTTGCTTCTAGGAGGAGTCTTAACTTCTTAAAGCCAAGCATTATAAAAAAGTGAGTAATTCTACTCCTATCATTACTAACTGAAATACAGAAAACATATTTTTCCCTTACCAAAATAATTAGGGAAATAAAAGAAAGCAAAATCTTGATTCAGTTTTTCATACCACCAGAAAATATATGCAAAAGAGACTTAATGTTTTTCATTTCAGGGTAATATACATGTTAAGCACCAATTAAATTCAATCAAACTCAAAACAGAAGCAGTAGATATTAATGTGCATTTTCTTACTTTTTTGGGTGTCTCCGGCCAGAAGTGCTTGCCCCCCCAAAACAGGACAATTAGAGTTAGGGCCAGGATACCAAACACCAATCCACAAATCTTAAGTGATTTACATATCTTCTTGGATTTCAAAGCTTCTGCCTAAGCAAAGAACAGAGAGAATAAAACAATACACAATAGCTCTTAAAATAGCAAGCCATAATTCAAAGTCACCTTTGATTTCACTTTCTAATGTTCACATTGTGATACGATAAATCTGTGAAACCATGCTTCTGCTCAAAAGGGAAAAAATATGAATCAACTTACATTTAGAATGTGACAGTCCTCACAGTTCTCTGGAGGATTCTTTGCCATGCTCTCTCAGCACACAGTACTCTTTTCCTGCTTTGAGAGGACTGAGAGACCACTGCTGAGGTGGAGTTGCAAGTGAGTCAGCTAACAGATGCCAGAGGAGAAGCTGAATTTATATGGCTCAAATATGTCATACCAGAGCCTGAGGGAGCCCAGGGGGCTCCTGCGGTGCGATTTGTTACATAGATATACCCATATATGTATATAACTTCTGTGCACAGAATTCCATCCAGAATGGCAAAGACAGAAGGTTATAATGAAAACTATTGTCCTGGGGGTTGGTTTGGAAGGGAACCAAGCCTAGGACACATTGAAATGATTTTTCGCTATGAACTTAAAATATCAGTGGCAACACATGCTGCACACTCCAGAAATAAGCAAACAAAACAAAAAAGGACTGAAGTCCTGATTTCAATTCCATTTGTTTTAACAAATACTTATTGCAGGGATATTAAATGTCAGGCACTGTGCTTGGTGTTGGAGATTCAAAAATGAATAAGGTACTGCCTCCTCCATTATGATAAAGCTCTTTGAGGATTGAGATCAATATGTACTCAACTAATTACAATGAAAAACAGGATTAAAAGATTAGTGATAAATTTTCTCTCTCTCTCTCTTCATCCTATCCGATTATTTTCCTTTCCTGAATTTTCTTCCTCAGCCTATTCTTTAATGTTAATATTCCTATGGTTCTATCCTTGATGATCTTCTAACTCTATATATACTTCTTAGATGATCTCACCCACTCCTATAGTTTAAAGTGTCAGCTGCATATCAATGATTTCTAAATCTGTTTCTATAACCCTTTTCTATCTCCTGAATTTCAAAGCCATTTGAATATCTCTACGTGGATGTATCTCAGAAAGCTCAAACTCCGCATGTCCCACATAAAACTCTACTTCTTTTGAAATCGCCTTCTCCCAACTTACTCTCCTCTGTATTCTTAATCTTGGTTGGTGGTTAGATTAGTTTTCTAGAGCTACCATAACAAAGTACCACAGACTGGGTGGTATGAACAACAGAAATTTATATTCTTCCAGCTCTAGAGGCTGGAAGTCCAAGATCAATGTGTCGGCAGAGTTGCTTTCTCCCGAGACCTCTCTCCTTGATTTGTAGATGGTCTTCCTCATGTTCACATGGCATTCTGTCTCTATGCATGTCTATGTCCTAATTTCTTCTTATGAGGACAACAGTCTTATTGGACTAGGCCCATGCATATGACCTATCTCCAAATACAGTTACATTTTAAGATAATGTGTATTAGGGCTTCAACATATGAGTTTGGTAGGGTGAAGGGCACAATTCAGCCCATAACAGTGGAACCATCACCCACCCAGGCTCCAAAACCAGAAAACTGAGGTTTGTCCCCAACTCCCCTCTCTTTTTCACATTTCCTCCATCTAGTCAGTCACCAAATCTTATGGATTCTAAATTCTTACATCCTTCAAAGCCATTATTTCCTCTCTATATTGACCATTAAAGTTTAGTTTAGGTCTCTGAGAGGTCTCAAATCCATGGTGTTCTGTTAGGGCTCTAGACTCATAGGTCTATCTAACCTATTGGATCTCTTCACTCGGATATTTCATAGGAAACTAATATCACATGTCTCAAACTGAATTAATTATCTTCCCTTCCAAACATACTTTGCTTTCTGTATTATCTCCCTCATTAAATGACAAAATGATTAGTCTTTAAAATAGAAATCTCCATATGATCCTTAGTTTTTTCTCTCTTGTTCATCCCCATGCCTAATCAATTATTAAATCCAGTCAATTTTGCCTCTGAATTATCTCTCCAATTCTCAATTGCCCCTGCCTTAGTTGAAGTTTTTATAGTTACTTTTACTGTTGCATTAGAATTCTAACTGGTTTCTTTGCCTCTAATCCATTGCCTTCAAGGTGATCTTTCTAAGATGCAAATCTGAGGATAATCTTTCCCCTGCTTAAAATCTTTTCATGTCTATTCATTGTCTATAAAATCAAAGCTACTTATGGTGACATCACAAGCATTTCATGGTCTGGAATCTGCCTACCTCTCCAGCCTTGATTTTGGACAATTTCTTTCATAGAGATGGAGTCAACTGAGGTTCTCAACTGGGCAGGGCCATGAAGCATGTACATGTGACTTTATCCACATCCTAATGTCTCAAAGAAAAATAATTTTCCAACTGTTTCAGGCATAACTATGCATTAAAATGATTATGTAATTTATGAAATATAAGTCATGCTTCTATTTGCTTTACAATTCTTTAACCAAGCTTAGAAAAAAAGAGAAAGTCTTGAGAGTAGTCTCATGAAGAAACCTATGTTTACTATGTTAGATGATTTCCCCTTCCACAATGTTACACTATGCCTCCTTATACTTTACCCTTTATTGATACTGAGCACCCTCTGCTTTTTCACACTATGGGGCATTTGCACATGCTATACTCTTTGCTTGGATTTCCCTTCTTTGTTCTTTCTTTGTATCTTATTCATACTCTAAATCTTGCACTTATTATACTGCCTTATAGTTCACTTAGAGGTGTTTTTCTCCTGAACAGACTTTGAGATCTTTAAAAACATGCCTTATTTGTTAAAAGTATTTAATTAAATTAGAGGTCAAAGCAATACACCATGGAAGGATGGGGATGATGATTAATTCTGATTCAATAGAGCAGGGAAAATGGCATAAAGCACATGGAATTGCAGTAAATTGTTCATTTATTAGCACCTTTTATTCAGCGCCTTATATGTGGTAGACACTGTTATAGGGGCTGAACATACATTTAGATAAGACAAACACAGTTCCTGACATTATAAAGCTCTGCGTCTAGCTGAGGAGACAGAAGTTAAACTGAAAGGAAAAAGATCCTGTAAATAAAGAAAAAATATAAATTATGAAACATGCTAAGAAAGAAAAGTTCAGGGTGCTATGAAATCACCTAATTTGAATTTGAGGTGTCAGAAAAGTCCATGCTGAGATGTCTCTTAAGCGGAGACTTGAATGAGTAGAAATTAACTGATGAAGAGTGAGGAAAAGATTATTCCAGGCAGAGGGAACAGCACATGCAAATACCCTGAAACAGAAGCGATCTCTATTTGAAGAGGAAAAGGAAAATCAGTGTGGCTGTAAAATAGTGAAGGAGGAGGAAAGTTGTCTAAGACAAGGCTGAAAAGATAGACAAGGACCATACCATACAAGATTTTGTCTATTAGGACTGCTTTTGGCTGCATGTAAAGGAAACCAAGATATGGTGGCTTAACAAAATAAGAGGTTTATTTTTCTGACATAATAGCCTCAGTGTCAACAATCCAGGGCTTATGCAAGTTCTAGGACCCAAGCTTCCATTTCTTAATTCTGCGATCCTTTGAGTATGGCTTCCATTTTCATGCTTCCAAGATGACTGTTTCACTCCCAGTCAGGAAAAGGGAGAGAATACAAAAGGCAAAAACGTGTGACAGCTGGATCTGTCTCTTTCCATCAGGAAAATAGGAGTTTTCCTGGAAGCCCTATCTTGTAGCTTTCTGCTTATCTCATTGGTTAGAATTGGGTTGGATGGCCAACTCTAGCTATAATGGAGTCTGGGGAGGTTTTATTTTCAACTTAGCCTACTACTACCCCTAACAAAATGGTGGTTTTGTTATAAAATGAGGAAACGTATTGGGCAGGGAATTCATAGTTTCTGCCACAAGGGCCATAGTAAGGGTTTGAAGTTTATTCTAAGAGCAATGGGAATTCATTGAAGGCTTTTAAGCAAGGGAGATACACAAGTTCTTTTTCATTTATTAGAATCTCTCTGACTGCTATGAGAAGAATGAATTGTAAGGAAATAAAACTTTTATTTTATTTTATTTTTTAAAGATTTTATTTATTTATTTGACAGAGAGAGAGAGATCACAAGTAGGCAGAGAGGCAGGCAGAGAGAGTGGGGGGAAGCAGACTCCCTGCTGAGCAGAAAGCCCGATGCAGGGCTCCATCCCAGGACTCTGAGATCACTACCTGAGCCAAAGGCAAAGGCTTTAACCTACTGGGCCACCCAGGAGCCCCTAAAACTTTTATTTTATTTTTTAATGATTTTATGTATTTATTTGTGAGAGAGATTGAGCACGAGAGAAAATACAAGTGGGGAGGGGCAGAGAGAAAACGAGAAGCAGACTCCCCACTGATCAGGGAGCCCAATGTGGGGATCGATCCTAGGACTTCAGGATCATGACCTGGGCTGAAGGCAGACACGTAACTGACTGAGCCACTCAGGCACCCTGGAAGCAAGAATTTTAAAATGTTAATCAGTTAGAAGATGATATTGGCCTGGACTAAGGAAGTGATAATAGAAATGGTAGATAGATTTGGGATGTATTTTAGAGGTAGCTCATACATGGTGATAGATTGGACAGACAGGGTAAGAAAAAGGGAGGAATAAAAAATGACTCATGTATTTTTGGTTTGTGCATTTGGGTGGAGTGTGGTGCCATTCACTGGGGTCAAGAAACATGGAGGAAGACAAGTTTGGGATAATGAGTATCATTTTGGACATATTAAATTTGAGGTGTGTATGAAGCATACAAAAGATGTCCAGTTGGCAGTTGGGCATATGTGTTTAGAACTCTGAAGACAGTCCCTGGAGTGGAAATATACAGGCATACTTCATTTTATTGTGCTTTGCTTTACTGAGCCTCACAGATATTGTAGTTTTACAAATTGAAGTTTTGTGACAACCCTGCATTGACCAAGTCTGTTGGTGCCATTTTTTTCCAATAGCATCTGTTCACTTTGTGTCTCTGTGTCACAATTTGCTATCTTTTAATATTTCAAACTTTTTAATATTATATTTCTTATGATGATCTGTGATCAGTGATTATGACTCACTGAAAGCTCAGATGATGGTTTACATTTTTTAGCAATAAAGTATTTTTTACTTAAGTCATGTACATTTAAGACATAATGCTGTTACACATTTAATAGACTATAGCATAGTGTAAAATAACTTTTATATGTCCTGGGAAACCAAAAATTTCATTTCATTCACTTTATTGAGATTTTTGCTTTATTGCAGTGATCTGGAACTGAACCCACAATACCTCTGAGGTATGACTGCAAATTTGTGAGCCATTTGCCTGTGGATGGTATTCAAAGGTATGGGGGTTGATGACATAGTATAGAGAAAGAGTGCAGAATAGAAAGAGAAAAAGGCTCAAGACTAAGCCCGAGGGAATCTTCGCTTATTTATTTAAAAATGTACTCTTAGAATGTTTTTTACATTTTTATAAAAAAGATACATACTCATTATAAAATATGCAAGCAATATAGAAAAGCACAAAAAAAAGGGGAAAAAATCCTTCCAAATCTGCATCAACCAAGAATAACCATTATTGGACCTCAGTTTCTTTATCTGAATAAAGGAGGACAAAAATAGTACCTATTTATAAGATTGCTGTGATAATTTAATGAGATAACCCATTTAAAATGCTTATTCTGTTACTTGGAAGATAGTAAACACTTTATAAGCATTAGCTGCTAAGATAAATGAATGTTATTCTGGGCATCAATTTTATTATGTCAGATTAATAAATGAATAGAAAAAATTAAATAGAAGTAATATACACGCTATTTTAAAAAGTATGAAATTTTAAAAATTGCTTGAACAAAAGAAAAATAAATGAAAGTGAAAGGAATTTATATACTTCGGATAAATGTTTCTTCCCTCTCAAAAAATAGAAGTCTCTGAAAGATTATTTTAAAGTTAAGATCAAAGATTTGAAAAATATAAAGAGGTTGTAGTCATTATATTTTTATTTCCATGTTTCAATTTTTGATAGTGTTGACTGATTCCCTGGGTGATTGCTTAAGAGCATGGGTTCTAGAGATAGTCTCCTTGGGTTCAAATCAGTTCTGCTAATTAACTAGCTATAAGGTGGACAAATTATTTAATCCCTATGTGCCTCAATTTTCTTATTTCTAGAATGGGAATTAAAAAGTGCCTACTTCATTGAGTTGTTGTGAGTGATAAGCATTAATACATATAAAATACTTGATATAGTGACTAGTACATAATAAACTGTTATAAATATGAGGACATGAACTATCATTATGAAACATGACAAAATGAGATCCCTTGTGCTTCCCTTCCCATCTCCTGATTTTTGTTAGTTATTTTATTACTTTTACTTTCTGTCCCCCCCTGCCAAATTCTTTGTTATTTGGTCTTGGTTCTGTGTTTAAATGAATTCAATGTTTACCATTAGTCCTCTTATCGCAGCTTCTTTATGCCTGAGTTATTTGTTTTGATGTATCTCTTGGTTGTCTATATTTTCTCACTTACTAGTTTTTTTTGAAAAGGAGCACTCATAAATGTTGCATTTCTTGAACTTTTGCATGCTTGAGAATATGTTTGTTGAAGGGATAACATATCTTGGGTCACACTTTGGTTCTCTCAAGAGTTTGATATTTCTCCACTGCCTCTTGGCATTGTGGGCTACACTGGTCCTTTAACTATTTATTCTTTGGCTGGCCAGATTTCACTGTAGAAATACTAACATTAGAAGTCAGATGATAGGGGCACCTGGGTGGCTCGGTTGGTTAAGTGTCTGGCTCTTAGTTTCAGCTCAGGTCATGCTCTTGCAGTCTAGGGATTGAGCCCCATGTTCAGTTCTGTGCTCAGCATGGAGCACAGAGTCCGCTTTGGATTCTCTCTCCCTCTTGCTCTCTCTCCGAAGTCTCTCTCTCTCTCTCAAATAAAGAGATGAATAAAATCTTCAAAAAAAAAAAATGAAGTCAGATGATAAAGGAGGAGGAAGTGGCAAATGAGACCAAAGTAGGGTGGCCAAGATAATGGGAGGAAAATACCGAGGTGTGACAAAAACCAAAAAAAGAGTGTTTGACCAAGAAGATAGTGTTGAACTCTATCAAAAGCCTCTGCAAGGTTGAAAGACTGGAAAATAGGACTTTTTTTTTTTTTTAGTGGGGGGAATGTGAAAGAGCATTGTGGACTGCAAGAATAACATGAGCAAGTTATATAGGTGTATAAATATGTGTTTGGGGTATGGTAGTACTGAATAATCCATTGTGGGTGGAATATTGATTTCATGGGAGAGACAAAGTTATAACAGATCAAGTTACCCAGGTATTTTTTTCTTTTAGATTGCCTTCTTTTTTCCTTCTACCTCTCTACATAGCTCTTCATCTGGACAAAAGAAAAATATCTGAGTTACGTTTCTTTTGCTCCCTCCTTTAATGTCTTCTGTATTTCTCTATTTTTTCTTTTGAATAAAAGGAATTGGATTTTCAGTAATGTTTATTTCATAAACCAATTAATAATTTCAATAGATGTTGAATATCAATTGGGATTACTGCAGTACATAAAAAAGTAGTGAGGAAGGTATAAACCAATAATTATAGGCTAGTGTGTGGTGTTATCTTAAAGCAGTATAGCATGCTTGGGAACACAGAGGAGGGCACCTAACTCAGCTTTGCGAGGTTATAGGGAGAGGAAGGGATACTCAGGGCAGGCTTCTGGGAGAAAGTGATGCAGAAATTGAGACTTGCAAGATGAACAACCAGGTAAAAGTGTCAGTGTAGACAGTGTTCCAGGCAGTGGAAAATCATGGACAAAATCTTGAAAATGTGAAAAAGAATGGAATTTTTGAGTAACTGAAAGAATTTGAGTGTGGAAGGAGTAAATTTTTTTTTCTATTATAGGAGAAGTACGTCCTCACTGGCAAATAATCTATCCAAAGTAGGAAGTAAAAAAATCAAAGTCACCTCACCACAAGTTCTCAAAAAGAACCACTGTTAAGTTTAATGAGTATTAATCCATAGCCTTTGCTATTCAAGTGAAAATACATGCTTACATATATATTTGTGTGTATGTATATAATATTAGTAGTTTAAAATATATATATATATATATAATCTTACAAAGATGTTTATATGTTTGTCTGCTACTTGATCTTGCCACTTAGAAATATATCATAGACAAAGGGGAAGATGGCAGTGGAGTAGGAGGACCTTAGTCTCACGTTGCCCCATGAATACAATTATATAACTGTCAAATCATCCTAAATACCCCAGAAATGGCCCTGAAGAATGGCAGAACAAACTCCACAGCTAAAGGTAGACAAGGGGTCACAATGAAGAGGGTAGGAGTTGCAGAGATAATGTTTGGGAGAGAAATGGATCATGGCCACTATAGTGGGGAGGAAGCTGAGGTTGCAGAGAAGGGCAAGAGATAGACTAGCAGACAGGGGCGTGCACAAGGAAAACAAATCTCCACAGCAATTGGCTTGGAAATTGAGAGGGGTCAAATTTTGTGAATTCTTCCAACCAATGGGGCTTAAAGCCTGGTTTTAAAGGTCAGCAGGTTTGGCTTTGGGAGAGCACAGAGGCGTTGGGGCTCTTGGAAAGAAGGCAAGGGAAACAGCCTGTGAACATAAAACATGCAAACAGCAATCTGACGAGTGCCTAAGGCACAGAGTGGGGAAGTTATTTGCTTATCTCAGAGCTTGTCCCAGAGAGATAGCATTCACAGAATGACCCCTCCAGGAACAAAGGAACTGGCAGGCACTATTTCCCTCTCCTACCCCTCAGCATAAATACAGGGCCACCTGTGGGAACCAGAATAGCACTTGTATGTGCTAACTTGCTTACGCCAAGACCAGTTCCCCATGCTCCAGTGGAACTGCCCTTCCCAGTCACATTTGCCTCAGTCCCAGCAAGGTGGGCCCCTCCCATCAGAAGACTGGACAAAATACCTGCCCACACCCTGTCTCCTAACCCAGAAGTTTTGCAGAGCTTTGGATCTGGTGGCAGTGGCAACAGGTTTCATTTCACAAGCAGTCCAGAGCACACCTAGTTAAAATTCACCACATTCAGGCCAGGGACCAAACACTGCCCACAATGGGCAAATGAGTAGCCTAGAGGATAAAGCAGCCAGGACACAACAGCAGGGCCCACGCAGCACACAATGGAGACACTCCTGGAAGTACCAGGCCCTGGGGAACAGAGGACACTATATTACAGGGACTACAGGACTTCTTTTTCCTAAGGCCATTTTCCTCAAGAATAGAAGTGGCTGACTTTCTTAACACAGAGAAACAGGCACAGAGACTTAGACAAAATGAGAAGACAGAGGAATTTGTCACAAATGAAAGAACAGGACAAGGCCACAGACAGAGATCAAAGTGAAACAGATAGTAACATGCCCAATAAAGAACTTGAAGTAATTATAATAATACTCACTGGACTTGAGAAAAGAGGGGAGTCATGAGAGAGACCCTTAACAGAGAGAGAAGGAATAACACAGCAGAAATAAAAGACTTAGTAAAAGAAATGAGAAACATGCTTGATAGAATGAACATCAGGCTGAAAGAAACAGAGGAATGAATTAATGACCTAGAAGACAGAATAACAAGAAGTAATCAACCTGAAAAAGAGAGAAAAAAATTATGTAAAATGAGAATAGACTTAAAGAACACAGTGACACCATCAAATGTAATAACATTGACATTATAGGAGTCCCAGAAGAAGAGAGAGAGAAGGGGGAAGAAAATTTATTTGATGTAATAATAGCTGGAAACTTCCCTAATCTGGGGAAGGAAACAGATATCCAGGGCCAGGAGGCATAGAGAACTTCCAACAAGATCAACAAAAGCAGATCCACACGAAGACATATTATAATTAAAATGGCAAAATATACTGATAAAGAAAAAAAATTTAAAAGCATCAGGACAAAAGAAGACAGTTACATACAATGGAAATCCCATAAGGCTGTCAGGAGATTTTTTTGGAAGAAACTTTCCAAGCCAGAATGGAGTGGCTTGATATTCAAAGTGTTAAATAGGAAATATACTCTATCCAGCAAAGCTATAATGAAGAATAGAAGGAGAAATAGCGTTTTCCAGACAAACAAAGGTTAAAGGAGTTCATTACCACTAAGCTAGTCCTGCAAGAAATGTTAGAGGCGATTCTTGGAGTGGAAAGGAAATACCATAAGTAAGAGTAGGAAAGTAGGAAGCACAAAAGCAGTAAAATAAGTATATCTGTAAAACTCAGTCAAGATACTCAAAAAATAAAAAAAAAAAAATTAAGTGTGACACCATAATACTTAAAACATTGGGGAGGAGAGGAATAATGAATGGGTTATAACTTAAACAGTCATCAACTTAATATAGACTGCTGTATGCAGAAGCTATAATATACAAACCTAATAGTAACCACAAATTAAAACCACTATCCAAATATATCACTAAAGAAAACCAGCAAAGCATGAAAGAGAGAAAGATAAGAAAGGATCAGAGAAAATCTTCAGAAACAACCAAAAAACAGGTAATAAGATTGTAATAAATATATATCTATCAATGATTACTTTGAATGTAAATGGACTAAATGCTTCAATCAAAAGACATAGGGTGACAGAAAAGATAAAAAATCAAGACCCATCTATATGGTGCATTACAAGAAACTCATTTTAGATCTAAAGACACCTGCAGGTGAGTGCTGTGAATTGTGTAAGACTGATGAATCACAGACCTGTACCCCTGAAACAAATAATACATTATATGTTAATAAAAAAAATAAAGACACCTTCAGATTGAAAGCGAGGGGATGATAGGGTACCTGGGTGGCTTAGTTGGTTAAGCATCTGCCTTTGGCTCAGGTCATGATCCCAGGGTCCTGAGATTGAGCCCCGCATTGGGGTCCCTGCTCAGCGGGGATCCTGCTTCTCCCTCTCCCTCTGACTACTGTTCCCCCTGCTTGTGTTATCTCTCTCTCTCTCTGTCAAATAAATAAATAAAATCTTAAAAAAAAGAAGCCCATCATCTTATTTAAAAAAAAAGAAAGTGAGGGGATGGAGAAACATCTATCACACAAATGGATGTCGAAAGAAAGTTGGAGTAGCAATATTTATATCAGACAAACTAGACTTTAAAACAAAGGCTGTAAGAAGAGCCAAAGAGGACACTATATAATCATAAAGGGGACAACTGAACAAGAAGTTATAATGACCGCAAATATTTAGGCACCCACCAAAGGAGCACCCATATACATTAAAAATGGTAATAACAAACATAAAGGAACTAATTGATAATAATATAATAATATTAGGGGACTTTAACACCCTGTTTACATCAATAGACAGATCATCTAAATAGAAAATCAACCAGGAGACAATGGCTTTGAATGACACACTGAACCAGGTGGATTTAACAGATATATTCAAAACATTCCATCCTAAAACAGCAGAATACTCATTCTTTTCAAGTGCATATGGAGCATTCTCCAGAATAGATCACATATTAGCCCACAAAATAAGCCTCAACAAATTAGAAAAGACTGAAGTTATATCATGAGTCTTTTCTGACCACAACACCATGAGACTAGAAGTCAACCATAAGAAAAAATCTGGAAAGAGCACAAATACATGGACGTTAAACCACATGCTACTAAACAATGAACAGGTCAACCAGGAAATCAAAGAAAAGTTTAAAAGTACATAGAAACAAATGAAAATAAAAACAGTGCTCTAAAATCTTTGGGATGCAGCAAAAGTGGTTCTAAGAGAGAAGTCTGTAACAATACAGGTCTACATCAAGAAGCAAGAAAAATCTCAGGTAGACAACATAACCTTATACCTAAAGTAGCCAGAAAACAAACAATAAACAAAACCTAAAACCAGCAGAAGAAAGGAAATAATAATGAGTAGAGCAGAAATGAATGATACAGAAACTGAGGGAAAAAAAACAATAGAACAGATTGACGAAACTAGGAGCTGGTTCTTTGAAAAAAAATGAATAAAATTGATAAACCTCTAGCCAGACTTATCAAGAAAAAAAGAGGAAGGACTCAAATAAAATCCCATATGAGAGAGCACAAATAACAATCAACACCACAGAAATACAATTATAAGAGACTATTATGAGAAACTATATGCCAACAAATTGGACAACCTGGAAGAAATGGATAAATTCCTAGAAACATATAAACTACCAAAACTAAAACAGGAAGAAATAGAAAATTTGAACAGACTAAAAACTAGCAAAGAAATTGAATCAGTAATCAAAAACTCCCAACAAACAAAAGTCCAGAACCAGACGGCTTCACAGGCGAATTCTATGAAACATTTAAAGAAGAGTTAATATCTATTCTTCTCAAACTATTCCAAAAATAGAAAAGGAAGGAAAATTTCCAAATTCATTCTAGGAGGCCAGCATTATTGATACTGAAACTGGATAAAGACACCACTAAAAAACAAAACTTCAGGCCAATATCCCTGATGAACACAGATGCAAAAATCCTCAACAAAATACTATCAAACCAAATCCAACAATATATTAAAAAATCATTCACCATGATCAAGTGGAATTTATTTCTGGGTTGCAAGGTGGTTCAGTATTCACAAATCAATGAATGTGATACATCACATCAATTGGAGAAAAGATAAGAACCAAATGATCATTTCAAAAGATGAAGTAAAAGTACTTGACAAAATACAACATCCTTTCATGATAAAAAACCCTCAATAAAGAAGGTTTAGAGGGAACATACCTCAACATAATAAAAGCCATCTATGAAAACCTGCCAGCTAACATCATCCTCAATGGGGAAAAACAGAGCTTTTCCCCTATGGTCAGGAACAAGACAGAGATGTCCACTCTCATTACTTTTATTCAACATAGTACTAGAAGTCCTACTCACAACAATTAGACAACAAAAAGAAATAAAAGGTATCTGAATCAGTAAGGAAGAAATAAAATGTTCACTCTGTAGATGACGTGATACTATTTATAGAAAATCCTAAAGACTTCACAAAAAAATTTCTAGAATTGATAAAAGAATTCAGTAAAGTTGCAGTATATAAAATCAAATAGAGAAATCTGCTGTATTTCTGTACACCAATAATGAAGCAGCATAAAGAAAAATTAAGAAAACCATCCCATTTACAATACACCCAAAATAATAAGGTACCTAGGGATAAATTGAATCAAAGAGGTGAAAGAACTGTATTCTGAAAACTATGAAACATTGATGAAAGAAATAGAAGCTGACACAAAGAAATGGAAAGACATTACAGGTTTGTGGATTGGAAGAACAAATACTGTTAGAATGTCTACACTTCCCAAAGCACTCAACACAGTTAATGCAATCCCTACCAAAAATACCAAACCATTTTTTTTACAGAACTAGAAGAAACAATTCTAAAATTTGTACGGAAACACAAAAGATCTCAAATAGCCAAAGCAATCGTGAAAAGGAAATGCAAACCTGGAGGCATCACAATTCCAGATTCCTAGTTATATTACAAATCCGTAGTAATCAAAACAGTATGGTACTGGAACAAAAATAGACACATAGATCAATAGAACAGAATAGAATACCCAGAAATAAACCTACAACTGTATGGTCAATTAATCTTCAACGCAAAAGAGAATATCTAATGGAAAAAAAAAAATCTCTTCAACATATGGTGCTTGGGAAAGCTGGACGGCAACAAGCAGAAGAATTAAACTGGACCACTTTATTGCACTATAGACAAAAATAAACTCAAAATGGATTAAAGACCTAAATATGAGACCTAAAACCATAAAAATCCTAGAAGGGAACACAGGCAATAACCTCTTTGACATCAGGCACAGCAACCTTTTTCTAGATATGTCTCCTGAGGCAAGGGAAACAAAAGCAAAAATAAATTATTGAGACTACATTAAAATAAAAAAAACCCTTCTGCACAGTGAAGGAAAGAATCAACAAAACTAAAACATAACCTACAGAATGGGAGAAGATATTTGCAAATGGCATATCTGATAAAGTGTTAGTATCAAAAATATGTAAAGAAGTTTTAAAACTCGAGACCCAAAAGAAGACATAAATAGATATTTCTCCAAGAAGCCGTACACACGGCCAACAGACACATGAAAAAATGCTCAACATCACTTATCACCAGGAAAATGTAAATCAAACTACAGTGAAATATCACCTCACACCTCTCAAAATGGCTAAAATCAACACAAAAACAACAGGTGTTGGTAAGAATGTGGAGAAAAAGGAACCCTCTTGCTCTGTTGGTGGGAATGCAAACTGGTGCAGCCACTGTGGAAACCAGTATGGAGGTTCCTCAAAAAGTTAAAAATAGAACTATCTTATAATCCCGTAATTACACTACTGGTTATTTTCTCAAAGAATACAAAACACTAATTCAAAGGGATACATGCACCCTATGTTTATAGCAGCAGTATTTACAATAGCCAAATTACGGAAGCAGCCCAAGTGTCTATTGACTGATTAATGGATAAAGAAGAGGTGGCATATACATAATAGAATATTATTCAGCCACACGAAAGAATGAAATCCAACTATTTGCAACGATATGGATGGAGCTAGAAAGTGTAATCCTAAGTGAAATAAGTCAGAGAAAGACAAATGCCATGATTTCACTCGTATGTGGAATTTAAGAAACAAAACAAATAAGCAAAGGGGGGAAAAGAGAGAGAGAAAAACCAAGAAACAGACTCTTAATTATAGAGAACAAACTGAAGGTTGCCAGAGGGGAGATGGGTAGGGGAATGTGTGAAATAAGTGATAAGCACTGGCTGATGTATGGTATTGTTGTATCATTATATTGTACATCTGAAACTGATATAACACTGTATGTTAACTAACTGGAATTAAAATAAAACGTTAAAAATAAAAAGTATAACATAGAAATCCTTCCCTATCAGTATAAGAACTCATTCTTAATAGCTGAATGACAATTCATATACAATGGAATGTACTGTAATTTTTTTACAGATTACCTATTGACAGACATTTAAGTTACCTCTATTTTTTTGAGATTAGAAAGAATGTTGCAATGAGCCCACTAGTACATTATAAGTATTATTGCCCACTTCTAGAAGTATTTCTGTGGGATAGATTCTTAATAGAGTATATTATTTTCCTAGGGCTGCCATAAATAACCACAAACTTGGTGCCTTAAAAACGACTGAAATTTATTCTCTTGCAGGTCTTTTTGCCTTTTCCTAGCTTCTCATGGCTCTGGGCAATCCTTGGCATTCCTTGGGTTGTAGATGCATTACTGTAATCTTTGTTTCTGTCTTCAAATGGCCTTCTTCCCTCTGTGCGTGGATCTGTATATCTCCAAAGCTCCCCTTCCTCATGAGAATGGCAGCCACCGTATTTAGGCCAAGAAAATTATATATCATTTTAATTGTAGTCTCATTAGTATTTCTTCTATGAATCGATTCTTAATATCCATAAACGTATTGCATGGAGCACTGGGTATGGTGCATGAACAATGAATCTTGAAACACTGAAAAAATAAAATTAAATTAAAAAAATAAACACGACATAAATGGAAAAAAATAATATCCATAAAAATGTACCATTTATAATTATACAATTCAGTGGTTTTTAGTATATTCAAGAGTCGTGCAACCATCATCACTAATTCCAGAACATCTTCTTCACTCGCAAAAGAAGCCCTGTACCCATTACTGTCACTTACCATTTCTCTCTTCCTCCAGCGCCTGAAAACCACTGCTGATCTATTTCATGTCTCTATGGATTTGCCTGTTCTGGACATTTCATATCAATGAGATTATATATTATATGACCTTTTGTGTTTGACTTTTTTCATTTAGCATAATCTTTTCAAGGTTCATTCATATTGTAGCATGTACAAGCATTTCATCCTTCTTAATTGCCTAACAATATTCCATTGCATGAACATACTATATTTTGTTTATTCATTCATTAGTAGATGGACATTTAGTTTCTTTCCACTTTTTGGTTATTATGAATAATATTGTGATGTACATTTATGTACAAGTTTTTGTGTGAACATATGTTTTTAAATTCTCCTGGCTATACCCTTAGGAGTAGAATTGCTGAGTCATCTGATATCTCTCAATATAGATATTTAACTTTTTGAGGAACACCAAACTGTTTTCCACAGTGGCTGCACCATTTGCGTTCCCACCAGCAATGTATGAGTGGTCAATTTGTCCACATCCTTGCCAGAAATTGTTATTATCCTTTTTAAAAATTATGCCATACAAGTAGATGTGAAGTGGTATTTCATTATGGTTTTGATTTACATTTTCCTAATCACTAAGGATGCTGAGCATTTTCTTCATGGGCCTTATTAGCCATTGTATATCCCTTTTAGTGTCTATTCAATCCTTCTCTCATTTTTAAATTTAGGTTATTTGTATTTTTATTACTGAGTTGTAAGAGTTTTGTTATATATTCTGAATACAAATTCCTGATTTGGCATGTGATTTGCAAATATTTTCACCCATTAGAGGGGTGGCTTTATTATTTTTTGATAATGTTCTTTGATACACAAAAGTTTTAATTTTGATGGATTCCAATTTATTTTTTCTTTTCTTACTTTTCTTCTGGTGTCATATCTGACTCTATTGTCAAATCTAAGGTCATGAAGATTTATCCCTATGTTTTCTTCTAAGAGTTTTATAGCCTTAGCTCTTACATTTGAGTCTGATCCATTTGAGTTAGTTTTTGCATATGATATGAGGTAGGGATCCAAATTCATTCTTTTGCATGGGGAAATCCAGTTTTCCTACCACCATTTGTTGAAAATACTGTCCTTTTCCATTGAATGATGTTGGCCCTCTTGTCAAAATTCAATTGACCCGGGGTGCCTAGGTGGTGCAGTCAGTTTAGCATGTGACTCTTGGTTTCGACTCAGGTCATAATGAGATCCAGCCCGATGTCAGGCTCCGTGCTGAGTGTAGAGTCTGCTTGGCTTTCTCTCTCCATCTCTCTCTGCCCCTCATCTGGCTCTCTCTTTCTCTCTCTCTCTAAAATAAATAAATGAATCTTTTAAAAAATTCAGTTGACCATAAAGGTTTGGGTTTATTTCTGGACTCCCAATTCTATTCTATTTTTCTATATGTCTATCTTTCTGCTAGTATTACACTGTTTTTTAAAATCAGAAAGTGTGACTTATTCAACTTTGTTCTTTTTCTTAGAAGAAAAAGCTATTGGCTATTATGTGTGGAGATTCCTCAAGAAATTAAAAATAGAGCTACCCTATAACCCTGCAATTGCACTACTGGGTATTTACCCCAAAGATGCAGATGCAGTACAAAGAAGGGCCACATGGACCCCAATGCTCATAGCAGCAATGGCCACAATAACCAAACTGTGGAAAGAGGCGAGATGCCCTTCAACAGATGAATGGATAAAGAAGATGTGGTCCATATATACAACGGAATAATATTCAGCCATCAGAAAGGATGAATACCCACCATTTGCAATGACGTGGATGGAACTAGAGGGTATTATGTTAAGCGAAATAAGTCAATCAGAGAAAGACAATTATCATATGATCTCTCTGATATGAAGAATGTGAGAGACAGGGAGGGGGGTTGTGGGGGGTGGGAGAGGGAAATGAAACAAGATGAGATCAGAAAGGAGACAAACCATAAGAGACTCCTAAACTCACAAAACAAACTGAGGGTGGCTGGGAGGTGGGGGTGGTGGGGATAGGGTAGCTGGGTTATGGACATTGAGGAGGGTATGTGCTATGGTAAGTGCTGTGAAATGTGTATGCCTGATGATTCACAGACATGGACCCTGGGGCAAATAATACATTATATGTTAATAAAAAGTTAGAAATACAATTTAAAAATTAAAAAAAAATTAGGATCAGTCTTCCTGTTGCTGCAATAGAGGCACTTGGAATTTTGATGGGGATTTTTTTTGAATCTGTAGATCGATGTGAGAGGTAGTGCCTTTTTAACAATATTAAGTCTTCTAATCCATGAACATAGGATGATGTCTTCATTTATTTAGGTCTTCTTTAATGATTTTCAATTATGTTTTCTAGTTAATATTGTACAATTCTGACAGTACTTTGGTTAAATGTGTTCCTAAACTTTTATTCTTTTTGGTGTTATTATAAATGGAATTGTTTTCTTAATTTCATCTTTGGATCATTAATTTCCAGTGTACAGAAATACATGTAGTTTTTGTATATTGATTTTGTATCCTAAAACCTTGCTGAACTTGTTTATTAGCTCCAATAGTTTTTTAGTGGATTCTTCAGGTTTTTCAATTATAGGATCATATCAGCTGCAAATAAGGGTAGTTGTAATTATTCCTTTCCATATCTAATGCCTTTTCTTTCTTTCTTTTTTTTTTGCCTAATTTTCCTGGCTAGATTTTCCAATGGATCTACTGAGTTTTGCAAATTCAGTTTCAGATAGTCTGAGATAGAGGTGTTCGGGCATCACTGAAGTCAAGTAGCTAGTTGGCTATTTATTTATATTAGGAGAGAGATCTGATCTGGAGATTCAGACTTAGTAGATGTCAAGAGATATTTATTGAATCCCTTGAAAAGATAGCCTTGCTCAAGAAGAGTGTTTAGAATGAGAAGAGGGCCTAGAACAGAGGTCAGTATCCCATAAACAATGGGGATAGGAAGGAGATCACAAAGGAAATTGACTAGTCACTGTCATAAAGTTAAGTTAAACCTTGAGAGCTGGTTTCGTGGAAGTCAGGGGAAGAAAAATTTCCAAAAAATTTAGAGCAGTCATTAGTTTGGGGGACATGAAATGTTTTAAATGCTGCTGAGAAGTTTAGTAAAATAATGTCTCGAGTAGATTAGGGCATGTTAAAATGCTTAAGGAATAAAACTGGTAAAGGTGACAGTGAAGATGCCAAAGACAGAGGAGATAATTAGCAACTTGTATTTATTTCAGTCAGTAAATACTATCTTTGGATATGAATTATATCTGAATTTTCTGTGTATTTCCTATGGTTTTTGATGTAGGAGAAAACTCACTGTAGGGAACTCTGCTTGGAAGACCTTGTTTTAATGGGTCATGTATAAGTAGGTTCCAGGTAGAAGAGGTCTGATCTATTCTTTTTTTTTTTTTTTTTAGTTCAATTAACCAACATACAGTACATCATGAGCTTTTGATGCAGTGTTCAATGATTCATTAGTTGTGTATTACACCCAGTGTGCATCACATCACATGCCTTCCTTAATGCCCATCTCTCAATTACCCCATCCTCTACCCACCACCCTTTATACAACCCTCAGTTTGTTTCCCAGAGTCAAGAGTCTCATGGTTTGTCTCCCTCTCTGATTTCTTCCCATTCAGTTTTCCCTTCCTTCTCCTATGATCCTCTGGTCTATTTCTTATATTCCACATATGAGTGAAACCGTATGATAATTGTCTTTCTCTGACTGACTTATTTCGCTTAGCATAATTCCCTCCAGTTCCATCCACGTTGATGCAAATGGTAGGTATTCATCCTTTCTGATGGCTGAATAATATTCCATTGTATATATGAACCACATCTTTATCCATTAATCTGTTGAAGGACATCTCAGTACCTTCCACAGTTTGGCTATTATGGATATTGCTGCTATGAACATTGGGGTGCAGGTGTCCCTTCTTTTTACTACCTCTGTATCTGTATGGTAAATACCCAGTAGTGCAATTGCTGGGCCATAGGGTAGCATTATTTTTAACTTCTTGAGGAATCTTCATGATGTTTTCCAGAGTGGCTGTACCAGCTTGTATTCCCACCAACAACGTAAGAGGGTTCGCCTTTCTCCACATCCCCACCAATATTTGTTCTTCCCTGTCTTGTTAATTTTAGCCATTCTGACTGGGTGTAAGGTGGTATCTTGTGTGGTTTTGCTGATGATTCTAATGCAAGTCAAAGCATACTTTGACTTGATCAAGTCAATGCCAGAGTTTCTCAAAGTATGTTTTGACTTGCATTAGAATCACCAGCAATATTTCTAAAAATACACATTGGTTGGTTTAATTGCAGACCTACTGAATCACAATCCCAGGAGTGGTACCCTGGAATCTGCATCCTAACAACTTTCCTGAGATAATTCTTATGCACACCTAAATTTGAGAAGCATGGTCTTGCAAGAAGTGCTTTCTTAAAGTTAGTTAAGCTGACTCATTTACTCCAATGCAACAGAGAAGAGACCTACTTAAAAGAGTCACTGATTATAGCAACATGAATTTATTTGGCTGTCGTTGGGTACAAGGGTACACAGCCTCAAAAAATGTTTGCCAAGCGTCAAACATTCTGTTTCTAATGATGTCATTAGTGTTTGGTTAAAATAATGATGCCTATCCTGTGTGGGTTTTTAAGTAGTACCAAGATCGTTTATTGGTCAGGTTCCATATTTCTATATTCTTCATCTCTTAAGGTCAAGACTCCTTACTTTTGGCTTATCCTATATCCCTTTTCATTGATAATTACATCGACCTATAAGAAAGAGCAATTTAGGGGTGGAAATTGACCATCTAATCCAAGTCTTCAGGTTTTCTATAAAATGATTGACTTCTATCAAACAATATCTAAATCTATTTCTGGGTTGCTAATAGCATATCATACTTTTCAGCTTCATGAATTTTTCTTTGTGTATTATTTTCTGTTCTGACAGAGACCAGCTAGTCTCTTTTCTTAATTCCCTGTTTACTTCACGTGCTTATTCAGAGTGTTTTTTTAATTGATCATAGCATCAAAGAAAGTTGCCACCAAAATGAATTTAGAGATTTTCTGCTGGAACCATTATTTTTACAGATAGGAAAACTGAAGGCCAGAGTCATGAAACAGCTTGCCTGCAGTAACACAGCTAGTTAGTGACCCAGCTAGTACCAGCACCTGGGTCTTCTGATTCTTTTTCCAGGGTTCTTCCCACTGTAGCAAGGATTGTTATCCCCAGAGAAGAAATACTAATGATTTTTCATATGTTCTTCAAGTAAGACTAAGTCTGGTGTGCAAAAGGAAGAACTGAAGGAAAACGGTGAGTTTCTTTTTGAGTCTGTTAAAAAGATTTAACTTTCAACCACTATATTAGTTTTCATTTTTTCCCCCTCTTCTCTGCCAGAAACAATAAAATGACTGCTGTGGCACTGAGACCAAGGCAAGGTATTATACTTAAATCTGAGTTTAAATGATTTACAATTGAGTGGGAAGACTGCCTGGTGTTCTGGGTTTACCAGGCTATTTCTGAATGCCACAGACCAGCCATGTGACCCTCATCAAATCATGATGAGGCTCTGTCTCTCAGTTTCTTCATTTTACGGGGAGGATCCTACTCAGAGTGCTTAGACAGAGACCAATGAGAAAGCAGTTGCTTAGAAAAAAGAAGTTACTTATATTCAAGTGGTATCAGTTCTGGGCAACTTAGTGACTGCATTTTACAAATGATAAGAAAATTTAATGAATGCTTCACTGCCTCATACTGTGACTTGAGTAATATTCACTTTTGAAAACTTAAAAAAATCCCCAAGATAAATAGAATATCATATGTTAAAATGGGAGAAAAATCTGGAGTAAGAGAAGATGTTTTTCTTTCTACTGATTTTTTTTCTAAATAAGCCTATTGGATTTTACTGAAAGATTCATTAGAAAGTGAACATGAAAGAGACAGGAAAAGAAAGAGATCATTCAAAGAGAATTTGACAAAAAAGCAACCACTGTAGGGAGAAAAAAATCTCAGAGAGACATGGTAAAGTCAAGCAATTTGGGTGAAAAGAACATGTGGTGCTGTGTAGTAGTAGGTGCCAAAGAGGATGGGGGTGGAAAAATAGCATGTGCCTGGCCAACGAGCTTTAAATTTTTTTTAACTAAGAACAGTAGGAGATAAACGGGCAGTCTCCAAGGTGCTCTGGAAAATCAATCACAAACATCATCTAGAAGCAGCTGACTTAATTCATTCTATTCCTATTACAATAAATCTGACTGGCATATAAAATTCATGTACCTGGAAACACTAGCCTGAAAAATTACTTTTGGGCTCTTGCTTGAATTTTTATGTTAACAAAGAAAACTAGGAATCCACCAAAAAAACACAGAGAATCCAACTATTTCCTTCTCCAGAGAATATTTCGAAGTCCAAATCTAGCCTACTGTGTAGATAGTAAATAACTACATAAAATAATTTGTAAATTTTAGTTATCCAAACTGAGGAGGCTGCATTTTTTATATAAAGATTCAGAACTTACACTAGGACAGGTATTTGGAGCATTTTTTTTTTTTCATACTGGGGGTGGCTTTGTACTGACCCATCTGTACTTTCTAAATCTGCCTCTTTCATGTTCAGTGCTAAAAGGCTGGCCAGGGAACAGAATAAATTGAATGGCCCACCCAGAGGTTGGGCCCATAACTGGGGCCTTATTAACACCGTGGCTCAGACAAGGGATTCTAATGAAAACTCCACTGACGTGGCTGTAATGGACTCCCAAGCCTTAAGTTAAAGCTACTGAAAAATAGCAGTGTCTTCCACAACACAGGCTTACTATTACATTGATGAAAAACAAATCAGAATGGTCATTCTCTTTAATGTGTTTTGCTGGGCATTTAGTGGACTCACCAAATACTCTAGAGACTTATATCCCTCAATTTTGGAAAATTTTCTTGCACTATATATTTGATAATGTCATCCCTGTTTTCTCTTTCTGAACTCTGATTAGGTGGATATTAGACCCCCAGATCAATGCTCAAATTTCATTATCTTTTCTCTCCCATTTTTTATATCTTTACTTTTTGGCTTAGGCTTTTTTAAAAATAATTTTTTAGAACAGTTGCAGGTTTACAGCAAAAGTGAGTGGAAGGTACAATGATTACCCGGTCCTCACATATGCATAACTGCCCCTACTCTCAAAATCCTGCATCAGAGCAGTACGTTTGTTATAATTGCTGAGCCTACATGGACATATAATAATCATCCAAAGTCTATAGTTTACATTAAGATTCATGCTTGATGTTGTGCATGCTATGGGCTTTGACAAAAGTATAATGACATGTATCCACAATTATAGTATCATACAGAATACTTACACTGCCCTAAAAATCCTCTCTGATGCACCTGTTCATCCCTCCTTCCCTACTAACTGTGGCAACAACTGAGCCTTTTACCATCTCCATAGTTTTGCCTTTTTCAGAATGCCATATAGTTGGAATCATAAGATATGTAGCATTTTCAGATTGGCTTCTTTCACTTAATAAAATTCATTTAAGGGGCACCTGGGTGGCTCAGTTGGTTAAGCATCTACCTTCGGCTTGGGTCATGATCCTGGGGTCCTGGGATTGAGCCCCGCATTGGACTCCCTTCTCAGCCAGGATTTTGATTCTTTCTCTCCCTCTGTCACTCCCCTCCACTTGTGCTCTCTCTCTCTCTCAAATAAATAAAAAATCTTTTAAAATATGCATTTAACATTCCTCCATGTCTTTTCATGGCTTAATGACTCATTTTAATTTAGTGCCAAATAATATTCCATTGTATGGATGTACCAGAGTTTATTTATACATTGACCTATTGAAGGACATCTTAGTTGCTTCCATGTTTTGGCAATTATGAATAAAGCTGCTATAAACATCTATGTACAGATTTTTGTGTGGACATAAGTTTTCAGTTCTGCTGGGTAAATATCTAAAAGTGCAATTGCCAGATTATATGTAAGAGTATGTTTAGTTTTGTACAAAACTGCCAAACTGTCTTCCAAGGTAGCTGTACCATTTCGCACTCCCACCAGCAATGAATGAGTGTTGCTGTTGCTCCACATCCTGGTCAGCATTTGGTGCTATCAGTGTTCTGGATTTTGGTCATTCTATTAGGTGTGTAGTCATATCTCATTGTTGCTTTTAATTTGTATTACTTCAGTGACATGTGATGTGGAACATCTTTTCATATGCTTATTTACCATTTGTGTATCTTCTTTGGTGAGGTTTCGTTAAGGTCTTTGGCCCATTTTTAAATTAGGTTGTTTGTTTTCTTATAGTTGAATTTTAGGAGTTCTTTGTGTATTTTGGATAACAGTCTTTTATCAGATATGTATTTTGCAAGTATTTTGTCCAGGTCTGTGGTTTGTCTCCTCATTTTTCTGACAATGTCTTTCACATAGCAGATTTCCATTTTAATAAAATCCAGCTTTTCAATTATTGCTTTCATGGATCATACTTTGGAGTTGTATCTAAAAAGGCATTACCCAAGTTCATCTGAGTTTCTTCTTATGCTATCTTCCAGGATTTTTACAGTTTTTCATTTTACATTTAGGTCTATCATCCATTTTAAGTTAAATTTTGTGAAGGTTGTGAGGTATGGGTCAGTGTCTAGATTCTTTTTTTTTTTTTTGGTATATGGCTGCCCAGTTATTCTGGTGCTATCTGTTAAGGACATTATCTTTGGTCCATTGCATTGCTTTTGCTCCTTCGTCAAAGATCAGTTGACTATATTTATCTGGGTCCATGTGTCTCTTCTGTTCCACTAATCTATTTGTCTATTCTTTCACCAACACCACATTGTCTTAATTACTATAGCATTATTAGTTAGTCTTGTTTGCACAGTGTTAGTCCTTCAACTTTGTTGTCCTTTAATATTCTGTTGGGCATTCTGAGTTGTTTGCTTCTTTGTATAAACTTTAGAATCAATTTGTCAATATCTACAAAACAGTGTCCTGGGATTTTGATTGGGATTACACTGTATCTATAGATAAAAATGGGAAAAACTGATATCTTGATAGTATTGAGTCTTCCTATATATACACATGGAATATCCCTCCATTCATTTAGTTCTTTATTGATTTCTTTCATCAGAGTTTTGTAGTTTTCTTCATGTAGCTCTTGTGCATATTTTATTAGATTTATACCTAAGTATTTCGTTTTTTAGATGCTTGTGTAAATATAAATTTCAAATTCCACTTGTTCATTGATAGTATATAGGAAAGTGATTTACTTTTCTATATTAACCTTATATCTTGCATCCTTGCTATCACTGCTTATTAATTTCAGGAATTTTTTGGTCAATCTTTTGAATTTCTTACATAGAGAGTCATGTCATCTGTAAACAATGGTAGTTTTATTTCTTCCTTCCCAATCAGTATACCTTTTATATCCTCTTCTTGTCTTATTGCAGTAACTAGAACTTCCAGTACAATGTTGAAAAGGAATGGTGAAAGGTGATATCCTTGCCTTGTTCCTGATCTTAGTGGAAAAGCTTCTAGCTTCTCACCATTAAATATGATATTAGTTGTAGGTTTTTTATAGATGTTTTTATTGACTTGCCCTTTATTCCTAGTTTTCTGACAGTTTTTATCATGAGTGGTTGTTAGATGTGGTCAAATGTTCTGCATTTATGGATATAGTTTGATTTTTCTTTTTCAGCCTGTTGCTGTGATGGTTTACATGAATTGACTTTTGGATGTTGAACCAGCCTTGTATACCTGGGATAAATCTTGGCCATTGTGTAAAATCCTACATACACATTGTTGGATTCAACTTGCTGATATTTTGTTGAGGAGTTTTACAACTGTGTTCATGGGAGATATTGGTCCATATTTTTTTTTCTTGGAATGTCTTTGGTATTTGTATTAGGGTGTTGCAGACCTCTGGAATGAGTTAAGACATATTCCTTCTGCTTTTATCTTCTGGAAAATATCATAGAGAATTGGTATGATTTCTTCCTTTAATGTTTGATAGAATTCACCAGTGAACTCATCTGGGCCTGGTGCCCTCTGATTTGAAGTGTTGTGAATTATTAATTCAATTGCTTTAATAAGTATATAGTGATCTGAATTGGCTATTTTTTCTTGTGTAATTTTAGCTATTTCGCTTTTATTTTATTTATTCATTTATGAGAGACAGAGGCAAGCTCCCTGTGGAATGGGAAGCCCAATGTGGGACTCGATCCCAAGACCCCAGGAATCACGGCCTGAGCTGAAGGCAGATGCTTAGCCAACTGAGCCACCCAGGCTCCCTGGCTATTTTGCTTTTTAAAAGGAAGATTCCCTCTACTATCTTCCAATATTTTGATTAAATTGCCTATCTTTTTAAAAAATTTTATATTTTTGTTGTTTATTATTTTTCCATAGAATCCTACTCTTACTCTATGAATTCAAATTTTTTAAATTCTCTGAGGATATTAATTTTAGCTTTTAAAAAGACTCTTTTCTAACGGAAAAGAATCACTTAGAAAATATCTTTCTCCCTCTTTTTCTCCCTTTCTCTCTCTCTTTCTCTCTCTCTCTACACACACACACACAGAATGAGAGAGAGAGAAAGAAAGAGAGAGAGAATAAGAATTCAATAAAATGGTAGAATATAAAGTTAATTTTCAGGAGTCAATCAATATCTTTACTATATACAAGCAATCCATTAGAAGATACAATGGAATAGATCCTTTTTTGCGACAACAAAAAAGACAAAATGCTTATCAAAAAACGTACAAAGCATAGGAGAAAGACACGACTGAAAGACAAAAGTATATCTGAACAAATGGGAAGATATACTCTATCTGTGGGTAGGGAAAATTCACATTGTAAAGTTATTAATTCTTTTTAAGTTAATTTATAAATGTAATGCAATCCTAACAAAAATGTCAATAATATTTTTCTCTTGAAGGGAATTCTAATGTTCATATGGAGAATAAGCAGGTAAAAATAACCGAGAATCTTTGAAAAAGAAAAATAAAAAATTGAAACAGATTATAAAGCCTCGAAAGTTAAAAAAGTGTAGTATTGGTGACTGAATAGATGGTACAGAAATAGTCCAGAAATAGACTAAAATAGATATAGAAATTTACTGTAGGGCATCTTATCATTGTGGTTTGGATGGAATTTTTAATAAATGATGCTGGAAAAAGATAAAGTTGGATTCATATCTCATGCCACATGGCAGGCTAAACTCCAAAAGTATCAATGATTTAAATTTAAAGAGAAATGAAACCACAAAAGTACCAAAAGAAAACATGGATGAATTCCTTTATAATCTTGGAGTGGGAGAAGACCTTTTTAACTATGACTCAAAATCCAGAAGACATTTTTAAAAAAGATTGAGAAATTTGACTACATTAAAAAAAACAGTTCTTTATTGGAAAAATCATTGTAAGCAAAGTAAAAAAAAATAGGAAAAACTAAGAAAATATTTGCAATTCATATCACAAAAAAAGAACTTATCTTTCATAGAAATTGAAAAGGAGCATATAAAAGGACAATATAAAAAAATTGTCATGGGACATGAATAGACATTTTAAAGAAATGCAAAGATCCCTTAAAAATATCAAAATATACCCAACTTCATTCACAATCAGAGATATTAAAATAAAATCTTTTCTGAACTACCAATCCTTGACTATTTGGGGGTCTCTTGAGATACCACATAAATTTTAAAATGCATATTTCTATTTCTGAAAAAAAGTCATTGATATTTTGATAAGGATTGCATAGAATCTGTAAATCACTTTGAGTAGTATTGACATGTTAACAATATTAAGTCTTCCAACCCATGAACACAGATGTCTGTCAATTAATTTGTATTTCTTTAATTTCTTTTCGCATCATTTTGTAGTTGTCAGTTGTAGAAGTCTTTCACCTCCTTGGTTAAGTTTATTCCTAAGTATTTTATTCTTTTTCATGCTATTTGTAAATGGGATTGCTTTCATATACTTTTCAGATTGTTTATTGTTAGTATATAGAAAAGTAACTGATTTTGTGTGTGATTTTATATCCTGCAACTTTGCTAAATTGGTTTATCCTTACAGATTTCTAGCTATGTGGCCTTTAGCATGTTAATATTCTGTGCCTCAGTTTCCTCATCTGTAAAATGAGAATAATGATAGTATTTAATTCATAGGCTTAATGGGAGTCTTATATGAGATAATCCATATAAGCACTTAGTACGGCATCTGGCTCATAGTACTCACTCAATAAATGTTCAATATTATACATTTTAAGTTTTTTTTTAAAGATTTTATTTATTTATTTGACAGAGAAAGAGACAGTGAGAGAGGGAACACAAGCAGGGGGAGTGGGAGAGGGAGAAGAAGGCTTCCCGCTGAGCAGGGAGCCCGATGCGGGGCTTGATCCCAGGACCCCGGGACCATGACCTGAGCTGAAGACAGACGCTTAATGACTGAGCCACCCAGGTGCCCCTATACATTTTAAGTTTTATAAAAAAAAATGTAAGTAAGACATAAAGCTATTTTTTCACAAGTATCATTGCTTAAGATGAGGCAAGGTAAAGAAAATTAATTGATTTAAAGAAAAATCTTAAGTGAACTAGAATATAGATTGTAACAGGACGTGGCAAAAATTGGGAATGTGGTAGATGACTGAAGTTTGGAAAGCTGTAGTCCATTCCAAAGATACCTACCTCTTGAAAACAATGAACTGTGAAGCTTTAAAATCAGGTTTCCTCCCTTCCTTATTTATGTTTCAACCACTTTAGTGCTAAGATTTTTTTAAAGATTTTATTATTTATTTATTTGAGAGAGAGAGAGAGAGCAAGTGAGAAAGAGCACGAGCCAGAGGGGAGAGGTAGAAGGAGAGGGAGAAGCAAACTCTCTCTCAAGCAAGGAGCCTGATGTGGGGCTCAATCCTAGGACCTCGGGATCATGACATAAGCAGGTGGCAGACCCTTAACTGACTAAGCTACCTAGGTGCCCCAAAGAAAAGTGCTAAGTTTTTAACAGCTTCTTTTCCCTCAATCATTTGATATAAGAGCTAGCTTACTAGAAAACGCATTTGAACTGAGAATAAAGATAGAAACCCATGAGTATAACTGCCTCCATACTACCTCCCACAACACAAAGAGAGATTGAGAGAGAGAGAGATGTGCCTCCACTGAGAGGGAGAAGCATTTTGCTTCCTTGATGTTTGATGTGGACAATATTGAAGCTTTTAAAGTACTCTGAGGCTCCAGACTGGATTAGTATAAGAAAGTGGGATAGGGTCAAGGCTTCAGGTAAAAACAGTAAGAATGAGGCAGGAGGGGGGAGTATGGTGTTCAGAGAATAGATAGAGATGAGTGACTTACAGAAAGGGGAGGTGGGGGATAAAAAAAACTGTCCTTAATTACTTTTAACTATTTGTTCCTGGAGAGTTTTAAGTATGTCTGAATAGTTGGGACCTGTTCTATAATTATAATGTGAAAAGGCCCATCTCATCACTAATGTGAGGCTCTGCTCTCCTGCCCAGCACACTCCTGACAGATGGATGTTGTCTTTTGAAAGTACCTGAGTTTTGTGCCTGGTAACTTTATGTTAGTGTAATGCTCCTAAACTGAGTTATTTATGAGCCACAGTTGTAACTTTTGCCATATATGCCCACCATCTACACAGAAATAATTAACATTTCTTTTAACTTAATTTTAAATCAGTTCACCTTTAAAAAATTTAGCTTTGTCTTAAGCCAAAACAGTCTATGAAAACTTGGGCTTAATCAACTGGTTAAATTTTTTCTAATACATATTAAAATAAATGTGTAAGCATCATTCACAAATCAACTACAACTATCTAGTGTACTATCAGTGGTATGGGTATCACCCTTAGGAAATACTGTGCTGGTGGAATATATGCTAGGGGATCAAAGGAAGCTTGATATAGTGGTTTGCTAACCACAGGGAGTTCTGATTATCTGGGAGAAACTGGTATCAGAAAAAGGCACTTAAAGTGAATGTATATGAAATAAGGGACATTTCATGATGAATAGCGGAAAAATAAAAGGTTTTATTGGGATTTTAGTTTAAAAGTGAAACAAACAATTATGAAAAGAGGTTTATCTTACATTTAACTTAATTCAGATTCAAATTCAACTATTTTCTAATTCTTAAAACAATAAATTTTTTCTTTTTAGGGTATAATTTTCTGACAAAATTATGTGATAGTATTATCATAATACCCTTCACTTCACATTTGACTTTCATTAAAGGGTCATTTTTGCAAAAAATTCAGTTTGAGAGCTGCATCATTTTTTCCAGGAAACTCTCTTAAGCTTTTATTATTCAAATAATTCTCTTTTGAAATGTCACTGCTATCATCATCCTTGTCCATTTTCTCCTCTTCAATTGTTAACTGATCTAACTTTGCCAGGTCATCATTTGCCAATGACTTTGTGAATTATTTGAGTAGTTCACCAACGTCTTTTATCTATTTTGTATTTCTACATCTTTTGCAAATTTTTTAATTTCACTTTGAAATTTGGACTGTGGATTGTTGGATATTTATAGTAAATAAACACCTTTGCTGCAATGGTCAGGGATAGACATTAAAACTAGCCAAGGAGGATCTTTAAATGAGGCCTAATTTTACTATGGTTAGTTCATTTATGAATATTTTTTGTGTTATGGCAACTCTGGTCTCTACTGTGTAAATCTGATACTGAATACTTGGAGAATAATAAGATCTCTGCATGTTCCAATAATTTCCATCTTTATTTAATTAGGACTCTTTTACTGTAGGCAACAGTCAATGATTTCAGTGCCCCAGTGTTATCGATGACATTTTTCAACCAGAGGAAGTCAATATTGTGATTTTTAATAATATACAAGAAAGAAAATTTGTGATATCAGTGAACCAGATTGACAAAAAACTTGAACTGAACCAGACTGTGCCTCATTCAGAACCATTGCAAACTGGGCTTGCATTGATTGATTAATAAAGAAAAGGCACTCAGGAAAACACTGTAAGGTTGTTATATCAGGCTGTACAATGTGTCAAGGACTGTAAATGATCTCAGACTTTACTTGAATGCTATTTTCATGGGTACTTGCAGAAGATAGGAAAGTCCTGGGTCAGAGACAAAAGACATCACTACTCATCACACAGCAAGCAGCATGAGCTTCATGTTCATATCACATCCCCCTTGTCTTGCCTACCCCTCCCTTCCCACAGAATACTGGATTAAAGCTGTATACAAAGTGGGTTTGCATCACAGCTGAGGAATCCTGCATTTAGGGAACTTGAATCTTTTATAATGGGCTGTATATTAACCTATTCAGCTTTTGTTTTAGATGGAAACATTTTTATTATTTTATTATACTTTATTTTATTATACTAGAGGTTTTAATCACCTTCTCTTTGGTGAGTGAGGGAGTCTTACTCCAGGATTATGGGATGGCCAAACACATGACACATGACACTGGACAGATGAGATCGACAGCAGTTTATTAGCCCAGAGGAAGAGAGGAAGAGAATACCACGTACCTTGTAGGGCACACAAAGTTGCACACAGGAATGGAGTTAACAACCAGAGGCTGTAGAAGGCAAGTTGTGTAGTATCTACAGGGTGAAGTGCCCCTTGGTTCCTGTGGGAAGATGTGATTGGTTTGCTTGAATAATTCTTCAGGATGGCAGAGTACTGAAACCCACTATGCAGGGATAGGCAGGAACTGTGTTTTTTCCCCTTGATAAAGAGGGTTGTATGGCTAGGGGAGCTTATCTGTGAGAGTAGAGTGGGAGGAAAACTTACACTGCACTGCACAATAAACACCCTTTACTTCCGAAGAAGACACTATTTCTATCTTTCATGGTTATTTGCTTTATAAACATTCTTTTTTTTCCCCAAATACTTTTATTTTATTTTTTCAGTGTTACAAGATTCATTGTTCATGTACCACACTCAGTGCTCCATGCAATACTATATTTTCAAACATTCTTGAAAATCTAGTCAGTGCCCCTGCTTGCAAGACATGCAGAAATGGATAATCATCTCCCAATACAATGTTGAAAGGATTGAAGAACAAGTGCATTTTGATCATGATAGTAATAAAACTAGGATCAGAAGAAATAAAAACATCTGATGAATCAAAGTCAATAATTTTGACAATTCCTGCTATGGTGGTTGAAGCTAACTATACAAATAAATTTTTCCATTGTATAAAAATCTAGAGTAAAATTGCTGGGGAAGTCATACCCAAATCTCTGTATTCTATTTGACTGTCAACAAGTGTCTTTATTTTTTTATTTTTAAAAAGATTTTATTTATTTATTTATTTGAGAGAAAGAGAGAGCACATGCTGAGGGGCAGGGAGAGGGAGAAGTGGACTCCCCACTGAGCAGGAATCCAGGACAGGGCTGGATCCCGGGACCTGGGGATAATGACCTGAGTGGAAGGCAGATGCTTCACTGACTGAGCTACCCAGGTGCCCCTCGACAGGTGTCTTTAACCATTACAATAACCCTAACTTTCTAGTTAGTCGAATAAAATCTTAACTCCAGGAAAAATAATAAGAAAAACAAATCAGAAGCAAAATCAGAAAAGAAAGGACATGAGAAAATTCTCTGTTATTTTCTCTAAAGCATGAGAACGCAACATGATAACCCCCAACAAATTTCCATTCCTAGCTCAAATACTACCTCTTTTGAGAAGTCTTTTTCATTTCCCCCATGTAAAATTAATCTTGTCATCTGTGAATTAAAAGGATTTTATTTATAACATCTATTACAACAGCTATTACATTCCCTTGTGCTACAAGTTTTTTTTATAACTTTTACAAGCTATGGTTTCTGCTTCCAATCTGGTCAATAAATTTCTATTTCCAAAATGGATTTTTTCTTCACTTTCAAATGTATTTTTATTTTTTTCACTTTTGTATCTCTCATAGTTCTCTGTAGGAAGTAGGTGTTCAATAAATGCTTGTTGAATATATTTGGACAAAATAAACAGAAATATTAGTATCCTATGTGTCTGTAGCACTTTTAAAACTAGTTAAAGCTCTATTGTATTAAGGATTTCATTTGATTCTCACAGCATCTTTGTTAACAAAGGAGGGCTAGCTTTGTTAACTTCATTTGACAGATGAGAAACCCGAGGCGCAGAGAAGGTAAATGAGTTGCTCCAAGTAACACATTTTATTGGAATATAAATCAATGCAGCTATTATGTAATTTCAGCATGTTTATTTCCTACCTTTCTTCCTTCCTTTTTTCTTTCCTTCATTCTTCTCTATCTAGAATCTTAAAAATATTGTTACTTTTGACTCAGTGATTCCATTGATAGGAATCCACCCTAAAGAAGTAATCTGAAATAGAGTAGTTTTTGTGGAGGGATGCTCATCACAATGTTACTTATAATAATGAAAATGTGGAAGCAGCTTAAAATATCCAGCTAGAGGGAAGTAGTTAAGTACATTTTTTTATTTTTTATTTTTATTTTTTTCAAAGATTTTATTTATTTATTTGACAGAGAGAGAGATCACAAGTAGGCAGAGAGTCAGGCAGAGAGACAGGGGAAAGCAGGCTCCCCACTGAGCAGGGAGCCCGACGTGGGGCTTGATCCCAGGACCCTGAAATCATGACCTGAGCCAAAGGCAGAGGCTTAACCCACTGACTCACCCAGGAGCCCCAGTAGTTAAGTACATATGGTACAGCTATACAATAGAATATTTTATTTTTAATAATTTGATGTATTTATTTTCAGATTGTTTTTCTCTTCATATGTATATATGGTTAAAAATAGTAACTCAATATTGTGCCGGCACAGGATAATGATATAGATCAATGGAATAGAATTGAGAGTCCATAAAAGTACCTTAATATTTATGATAAATTGATGTTTGACAAGGGAGCCATGACAATTTTCTGGTAAAGAATATTCTTTTCAACCAATAGTGCTAAACAACTGGATGTCCACATACAAAAGAGCGAACTTGGATGCCCTACATTACACCATTCATAAAAACTAACTCATAATGGATCATAGACTTAAATGTAAGAGCTAAAAGTATAAAACTCTTAGAAGATATAAGAGTAAATGTTTGTGACCTTTGGTTAGGCAGTGATGTGTTAGATATGACACCAAAAGCACCAGTCATAAAAGGAAAAAACAATCCACAAACTGGAAGAAAATATTTGTGGAGTCATATATATTACAAGGAACTTATATATAGAACATATAAAGAACTCTTAAAATTCAATGATAAAAAAGACAAATAACACATATAGAAATGGCCAATAAACACACGAAAAGATGTTCAATGTTCAATATCATTAGTTAAAAAAAAAAAAAGAAATGCAAATCAAAGCCACAAAGTGGCTTCATACACAGTGGAATGGCTATAATAAGAAAGACAGATAACAAGTATTGGTGAGGATGTGAAAAAATTGGAACCCTTATATATTGCTGGTATGTATGTAGAATGGTGCAGCCTCTATGGAAAACAGTTTGATAGTTTTTCAAAATGTTAAACAAAGTATAAGCATAGGATTTAGCAATTCTCCCCCTTGTTATCTACTCAAGAGAGATGAAAACATATGTCCACACAAAATCTTGCACATGACCATGTTACTCATAACAACTAAGAATGTAAAGAAGTCAAATGTCCATCAACTGATGAATGGATAAACAAATGTGGTATATCCATGCAATGGAATATTATTCAATCATAAAAGGAATAAATTACTGGTGACAAAAGTGTTCTAAAATTAGAATACGGTGATAGTTGCACAACTCTGAAAATATACCAAAACCTATGCAATTGTACTTTAAATGGGTGAATTTTATGGTATGTAAATTACATCTTATTAAAGCTGTTAATAATAGCATCATACATGTTTTCTATATATAACTTTATTCAATTATCAGTTTATTGTTCATATATTTCATGTTAATAAATATATTTCTACGACATTTAAAAAATCTTTATTCTCGGGGCGCCTGGGGGGCTCAGTCGTTAAGCGTCTGCCTTTGGCTCAGGTCATAATCTCAGTGTCCTGGGATCGAGCCCCACATCGGGCTCCCTGCTCAGCGGAAAACCTGCTTTCTCCCTCTCCCACTCCCCCTGCTTGTGTTCCCTCTCTTGCTGTGCTTCTCTCTGTCAAATAAATAAATAAAATCTTAAAAAAAAAATCTTTATTCCCTAGTAATTACAGAGGTAACGCATGTTCATTGGGAAAAAAGTTTCAAAGAATACAGAAATGTCAAACACAGAAAATAAAAATTTTCAGTCTTATTATTTCCTTAGAATTCTCTTAATAGTTAAAACAACAATGTAGTTAATGGTTGCTTAGTATTCTGTTGTACCATAATTTACCGAGGTAATTCCATGTTATATTTATTTAGTAATAAATTGGAAACAGTCTCTAATAAATCACCCTGCTATGAACATCTTTGTGTATACATGGTGGTACAATTGCTATATTATCTTGTTAGAATAAATTCCTACAAGTGTATTTGCTGGTTAAAGTGTATGTGTATTTTTAAGGTTTTAAAATTATGTACTGCTAAATTTTATCCCCCCCCAAATTATACTAATTTGCACCTTAATCAGCAATGTTTGTGGAGTATCTTTTGTCTTGTATTTTTTTCCAGCCTTGGTTATTATTTTTTTTCTTCAAACATTTTTGTTAATTTGGTATGTGAAAATGGTGTGTTATTTAATTTGAAATTATTTTTGATTACTAGTTAATTTGTATCCTTTTATGAATTGTCTGTTTAACCCTTTGTTCACTTAAAAAATGAAAGTGTTAGTCTTTCTTTAAGATTATATCCAATAAAAAATATGGAGCCAATAAAAATGTTTTACAAAGAACTATAATTCTTCTTCTCAATATTAAATAAAAATGAGGATAGAGTATTGTATGTATTTTATCAGCTCAGTTATGGGTTTTGGAGGGGAGGGGGTGGGGGGATGGGCAAGTCTGGTGGTGGGTGTTGAGGAGGGCACGTATTGCTTGGAGCACTGGGTGTGGTACATAAACAATGAATCTTGTAACACTGAAAAAATAAAATAAAGGTATTTGGGAAAAAACAACAACAACAAAGGTATTTGGGAAACAACAACAACAACAACAACAAAATATACTATGCATTGGGACATATTAAAAAAATGAAATCATCTCTAGATGGTAAGCTTAGATACTTTTTATTTTCTTTAAATCTTGTATTATCCCTATTTTCTACAATAAGCATATATTACTTTGATAATTAAAGAAAATGTTTGTTTTTTTTCTTTCAAAGCACAGAGCTAGTTGTGGCAGAACCAGGACCAGACTCTTCATGCCCCCCTGCCCTCTGCCTTGTGCATCTAGAAAGGTATGGTCAGAGGTAGAAGGAGAACCAAGGGAAGGGAAGGAGAGCTAAGAGTTTCATGGAGAGTGTCAAGGGAAGATAATCTTATTCTTAGGAATTGCATGTTAAAAAACGTAGAATTCAAGTGTAATGATATCTACAACTTAGAAAACGTATGCTGGAGTATTTAGAGCGTCATGATGTCTGGAGAGAAACAGGGACGGGGGAAAGGTGATAGGGGAAGGGAGAAGGGGGAGAGGGAAGGAGGGATGGTGAAAATGTAGTGAAATGTTAATCTGTGAAGCTAAGTAAAAGCTATACAGCTGCTCATTGTAGTAGTCTTTCAACTTTATGTATTTTAAATTTTGAATTTGAACTTGGGGGAAATTGTGAGAAAAAAAAAAGGAGGAGGTAATTACCTTGTGAGTGTTTCAGAGAAATAAGTTAGGATGAGCCCTGAGAAGAAGCATTTGAATCTAGGGACCAGAAGGCCACAGGAGATCTTAAAGAAATAATGATTTCAGAAGGGTTGAGTGTGGAGGGGACAAAGTCAGGTTGCAAAGGTTGGCAAATTGAGTGAGAGGTAAGGCAGTAGAGTCTATGGTTGGGACTGTAATTCTGAGAAATTGTGCAATGGAGAATAGAGAGATGTGAAACTGGCTTGAGAAGAAATAGAATTTTGGAAATGTTATAGCATCATTATTAATTTTCACTTTGTATGGATACCTATTAATATATGACCTTTTATCTCTCCTCTACACATAGGCCTTTCCTGATGTATTAAACGATGAATTAGGGAACCAATAAAAAGAAGTAAAATAATAATATGCACAATGCTACCACCTAGAGTATCCACGGAAAATTACACCCAGTGTTTGCTGTTCATTCAGGAGGCTAGTTGAGAGTCTCTGGGTTTATGCATGTGTTTGTGTGTTTGTTGTTTGTGTAAGACATGTAGGAGGGTGAGAAGTATTCTCAGTATAGTCCACTGTTTATGGACTGATAGTTTGATCCCTGAGTGAAACATACAAAATTTCTACGAAGTCCTAAAATTTGATTTCAAACTAGGAGAGATACTTTGGCAGTACTTTACCTCAGTAGTGTTTTGGAAATGAAATGAAAACATTTAGAAGGAGAAGAGGAGGACAAAAACAACGCTAAGTTCAAGAATTAAGGGGGGTTATTGTGTTTAGCTGGAAGAAAGTTGAAATTACACTTGAAATTTCTTTTATTCTTCAGAAGGCTTCATCAATCTTTTCAGCTAGTCTGAAGCCATGTGTTACTGGATAATGGTGAAGGTGCACATATGGGAATGCACTTTTGGAGAATGGTAGACAAGAGTAATTTAGGGTAGGCAGGCATGGGCTCTTGACGAGTGTGTAGGATTTCAACAGTCAAAGATGTGAGCGGACGGCAAAAGTTCCAGGCAGAGGGAACATTGACAATACAAAGACACAAAAGCACAAGGCACATTTAGAGAACAGAGATCAGTCCTAGAGTAGAGCTATAATCTAACCTAGAGTAGAGATCAGGCTAGAGCATGAAATGCATTAGAGAAAGGAGGGGAAGAGAAGGTGGGAAAGGAGACGGATTGGCACTTATATGCCTCTCTTCTCTCTTTTCAACCAGAGGATTTACTCCTAAGAATATGGAGGGGGTGTCCTCGTTTTTTTGTTCCTTTCTAAGGGCCTGATACTTGGCTAGGTACACTTATATCTCCTAAGAGTTTGGCTGTCAGAGCTAGGAATGAGGGTAGATGCTGAGATTTAGCTGCTAGAAACATGATTCTGGTGCTTGAAATTGGACAAGTCAAATTCTCAACTAACAACCAGAGCAGCACTTCTCAGGCTTTAATGAGTCACCTAAGGATCTTGTTTACGTGCAGAGTCTGACTCCATTCAGCAGGCTGAAGTGGGGCCTGTGAGCTTACATTTCTAATAATCTCCCGATGATGTCTATGTTGCTAGTCTGGGGACCAAACATTGAGTAGCAAGGATTTGAAGACTTCCCACCCCCAATTCCTTGACCTTTGCAGACTCCAGACTCCTAAATGATTGGGCACAACTAAGGGTTCTTCACTTAGTATAGCTGATGGAAAACTCAAATTTAAAGTACCTTGTGAAGACTTTTCTGCCACTAGAATTGCTGAGGTATATTTGTACTGATGGCATCTACTTCGTGCCATTAAAAAAATTTTTTTTAGATGAGTATGGTTCTGGGGCACCTGGGTGGCTCAGTCAGTTAAGCGTTTGACTCTTGATTTCCACTCTGGTCATGTTCTCAGGCTTATGAGATTGAGCCCTGCATTGGGCTCCATGCTTGGTGAGTGGGGAGTCTGCTAAAGATTCTCTCTTTCCCTCTCCCTCTGCCCCTCTCCCCTGCTTGCATGTGCGGGTGCTCTTTCTCTCCCTCTCTCGAATAAATAAATCTTTTAAAAAAAATAGATGTGTATGGTTCTACCTGGTTGGACTCAGAGTGTAATCTAGTCTATTTTTGAAAAGGGTAAGCCTTTTTTCTCCAAATACACTTATTTATTGATTGAACATCCCTTCTATCTATATTTCATGTCTGTTTCCCCCTTAATAAAAGCCTATGTTTCTCAGCCTAATAGCTCACACAGGGACAATCAAACTCTAGTCACTGCTATTTTGAAAATGATTATTGTTATATAAATAAATATGGCTGCAACAACATAAGTTGTGCTTTTTCTGGGTGCTTTTTATTTTTATTTTCCTCATTCTTTGAGCAGGCTAAGCTGTACAAGCTTAATATTGACTCCTATTGAGTCTTCTTTCACATCCTGCAAGATGGCCAGTGAAAAAGCTGAGAAACCAGATACTAAGGAGAAGAAACCTGAAGCCAAGAAGGCTATTCAGGTGGCAAGGTTAAGGAGGGTAAGCTCAAGGCTAAAATGCCAAAGAAGGGGAAGCTCCACTACAGCAGAAACCCTGTCTAGTCAGGGCAATTAGCAGATAATCCCCATCAGTTATGTATTCTAGAAAGGCCATGTACAAGAGGAAGTATTCAATAGCTAAATCCACGGTTGAAAAGAAGAAAGAGAAGGTTCTTGCTACTGTCACAAAACCAGTTCGTTGTGACAAGAATGGCATGAGAGTAGTTAAACTTCACAAAATGCCTACGTATTACCCTACTGAAGATGTGCCCTGAAAACTGTTGAGCCATGGCAAAAAACCTTTCAGTCAGCATGTGAGAAAACTTTAAACTAGCCTCACTCCTGGCCATTTTGATTGTCCTAACTGGGTGCCACCAAGGCAAAATGGTGGTTTTCCTGAAGCAACAGAGCAGTGGCTTGTTATTTGTGACTGGATGTCTGGCCCTCAATTGAGTTCTTCTACATAGAATACTCCAAAATTTTGTCATTGCCACCTCCACCAAAATTGATACCAGCAATGCGAAAAATTCCGAAACATCTCACTGATGCTTTCAAGAAGAAGAGGCCTTGTAAACCTAGACACCAGGCAAGGTGAGATCTTCAACACTGAGAAGGAGAAATATGAGATTACAGAGCAGTGCAAGGTTGATCAGAAAGCTGTAGACTCACAAATTCTGTCAGTAATCAAAGCTGTTCCTCAGCTTCAGGGCTACCTCTGCTCTGTGTTTTCTCCCACAAATGGAATTTATCCTCACAAATTGGTGTTCTAAATTTCTTACAATTAACCAAAATTTGTATGGAGCCACAAAGGCCCCAAATAGCCAAAACAATTCTGAAAAAGAAAAAAAAAAAAAAACAAAACTGGAGGCGTCATGATTCTGGATGGCCAGTAATTTGTAATACAGCTCTATTACAAAGCTGTAGTCAGTATGTAGTAGTCAAGACAGTATGGTATTGGCAAAAAAGGACACAGAGATCAGTGGAATAGAATAAAGAATCCAGAAATGGACCCACAGCTATATGGCCAACTAATCTTCAACAAAGCAGAAAAAGATATCCGATGGAAAAAAGACAGTCTCTTCACAAATGGTGTTGGGAAAATTGGAAAGCAACATGCAGAAGACTGAAACTGAACCACTTTCTTCCACCACACACAAAAAGAAATTCAAAATGGATGACAGACCTAAATGTGAGACAGGAAACCATCAAAATCCTAGAGGAGAACACAGGTACAAACCTCTTTGACTTTGGCTATAGCAACTTCTTACTAGACACGTCTCCAGAGGTAAGAGAAACAAAAGCAAAAATGAACTATTGGAACTTTATCAAGATAAAAAGTGTCTGCACAGTGAAGAAACAATCAACAAAACTAAAAGGCAGCCTATGGAATGGGAGAACATATCTGGTAAACAACATATCTGGTAAAAGGTTAGTATCCAAAATCAATAAAGAACATTTCAAACTCAACACCCAAAAAACAAATAATCCAGTTAAGAAATGCGCAGAAAACATGACTAGACACTTTTCCAAAGAAGACATCCAGATGACTAACAGATACATGAAAATATGCTCAACATCACTGAAATACAAATCAAAATCATGATGAGATACCACCCCACACTGTCAGAATGGTTAAAAATAACAAGACAAGAAACAACAGGTGTTGATGAGGTTGTGGAGAAAGGGGAACCCTTGTAAAGTGTTGATGCAGCCACTCTGAAGAACAGTATGGAGGTGTCTCAAAATGTTCAAAATAGAACTACTGTACAATCTAGCAATTGTACTGCTAGGTATTTACCCAAAGGATACAAAAATACAGATTCAAAGGGGTACATGCATCCTGATGTTTATAGCAGCATTATCAACAACAGCCGAAGTATGGAAAGAATCCAAATGTCCATCAACTGATGAATGGATAATGAAAATGTGAGATATATATATATATATATATCAGCCTAAAAAAAAATGAAATCTTGCCATTTGCAACGACATGGATGGAGCTAAAGTGTATTATGCTAAGTGAAGTAGTCAAAGAAAGACAAATACCATATGATCTCACTCATATGTGGAATTTAAGAAAGAAAACATGAACATGTGGGAAGGGGGAAAAGAAAAAAGAGAGAGGGAAACAAACCATAAGATATTTTTTTTTAAAGATTTTATTTATTTGACAGAGAGAGATACAGCGATAGAAGGAACACAAGCAGGGGGAGTGGGAGAGGGAGAAGCAGGCTTCCCGCAGAGCGGGAAGCCTGATTGCGGGGCAGGACCCTGGGATCATGACCTGAGCTGAAGGCAGACGCTTAACAACTGAGCCACCCAGATGCCCCCCATAAGAGATTCTTAACTATAGAGAACAAACTGAGGGTTGTTGGAGGGAGATGGGTGGGAGATGGGCTAGATGGGTGATGGGTATTAAAGAAGGCACTTGTGAAGAGCACCGGGTGTTGTATGTAAGTGATGAACCACTGAATTCTTTTTTTTAAAAAAAGATTTTATTTATTTATTTGAGAGAGAGTGAGAGAGAGAGAGAGAGAGAGCATGAGAGGGGGGAGGGTCAGAGGGAGGAGCAGATTCCCCACTGAGCAGGGAGCCTGACTCCGGACCCCAGGATCATGACCTGAGCCAAAGGCAGTCATTTAACTGACTGAGCCACCCAGATGCCCCAAATCACTGAATTCTACTCCAGAAACCAATATTGCACTGTATGTTAACTAACTGAAATTTAAAATAAACAAATAAATAAATATTTTTCAAAGAACCTAATTAAATAACTGATCCATTAAAAAATATTGATTCCTAAAAAAACATTTAAAAATATTGATTCTTTTTTTTATTTATTTGACAGAGAGATAGAGAGAGAGCACTAGTAGGCAGAGTGGCAGGCAGAGGGAGAGGGAGAAGCAGGCTCTCTGCTGAGCAGGGAGCCCAATGTGGGACTCGATCCAGGGACCCTAGGATCATGACCTGAGCTGAAGGCAGCCGTTTAACCGACTGAGCCACCCAGGCGTTGCTAAAAATATTGATTCTTAATCATTGAGAACATCAGGATTGGTAAGAGTGGTCTCCACGATGAAAATGAAAGTGATGGTAAATTGTTGCACATATTAATTGATTTCCAGTTAATTACACAATACCACATAGCCACATTTCAGCTGTGCTGCAGGGAGAAAGGCCTAAGTACATGATTATAGTCTTATCGAGAAAGATGCCAGTCTTTAGGATAAGATCAGAATTTTTTTTCCCCAAAAAATATATTTATGGGAAACTTAGGCCTAACAGTGAGATATTCACACAGTCTGGAATCTGCAAACAAAGAGAGGCTATCAATTTGACCCTCTACCTGAACCCTTGTCTTTTCTCTTCTCTCAGTGTTTGGGACACCCATCTGCTGAGATATTCAGTATGATTTTACAAGGTCCTCATCCACCTAAATTTAATCTTTGAGAATAGCAAGATCTGTTCAGCTTTAACTTTTAACCACCTGGGGGTCCATTTTCATGTGTAGCTGAGGGAAGAGATCTATAGAGGTTCTATAATGTATGTAGATGTATATATTAAAATAAAAAGCATAGGAGGAAATGAGGGAATTTTGCTTTTGCATTTAAATCAATTTTTATTTCAAGGGCTAGAGCAATTTTCACACTTTCTTTTCTACCTAAAGGGTGTAGACTTCCCTAATCGCTAGCACAGCAACCTAAAAACACACTAGTTTTCTGTGAGGAGGGACTGAGCTCTTCCCAAGAAGCTTCCCAGAGTGTCCTAGTGTGCTTTCTCTATAAACTCAAGTCTAGAGTAAGTCAAATAAAACAAGGACCTTCCGATTACTGGCTATTTTTTAATTCCATTTTCATTTGAGTGAGGATTCCAAGTGAATGTTAACCCTCCTTCTTTCCTCTCTTTCTGCCTTCCTTTTTTCTTTTTTTTTTTTTGATTCCGTATATACATGTTTAAAAACTACAAAAGAGCTTCTATGTTGAAAAAAATTCAAATATTAGAGAAGTGAAGTTTCACCATCCCCCGTTTTTGATTACCACAATAAGTTTGGTTAATATCCATCACCTCACATAGTTACATTTTTTCTTGTGATGAGAACTTTTAAGATGTACTCTTCTAGCAAATTTCAAATATACAATACAGTGTTAACTATAGTCATCATGCTATACATGACATTCCCAAACATTTATCTTATAACTGGAAGTTTGTACCCTTTGGCTCCCTTCACCCATTTCTCCCACCCTTACCCCCCACTTCTGGCAACCACCAATCTGTTCTCTGTTTAATCCCACTCTTCAGAGGTAACAATTGTTAACAGATTGGTATAAATTCAGAATTTTAATATGCATATATAAGCATACACAATCAGATATATAAATTATTTTGATTTATAAAAATTGGATGATATTTTGTATACTTTTCTATGTTTTCTCATTTATCAATGTATCATGATATCATGACTACTTTCCTACATAAATACATATAGATTTCCCTCATTGCATGATTCCATAGTATCCCATGGTCAATCTATTTAACCATTCCCCCATTAGCAGAAATTTCATTTATTCTAGATTTTTCTATGTGAATTTATGCTACAACAAATATACTTGTACAAGACAAAGGTTTTTGGTAGCATAAATTATTAGAAATGGAAATCCTGGGTCAAAATATCTACATATTTAAATGTTCATAGATTTTGTCAAATTTCCTTTTAAAAAGGCTGCTCCAGTTTAAATTCTCACTACCAATGTATAAGAGGGCCTGTTTCCTAGAATCCTTACCATTACCGTGTATTTTAATTCTTTAATTTTTTGCTGGTTTGAAAAATTTTTTTGCCTGTTCCTTGTTGTTTTAATGTGTATTTCATTCATACTTGGTGAGGCAGAGCATCTACCCGTATTTTTGATGGCCGTTTATATTCTTTTGCAGGACCTTTTTCCACCAGAAATTACAGAGGGAAAACAAGACAGCTTTTGTGGCAGAGCTCTGATAATGAGAAAAGTATGTCACCTATACTTACACAGAAAAATAAGATGTGTTTCTTTTTATTAGAAGCACAAATATCCTTTTTTTAAATAATAAAGGCTGAAAGGAAAGTAGAATGCATCACTCTGTAAAAGATACACAGATAAGCTTCATAGTATATTTCAGAGACACTAGAGCAATTGAACAGAGGAAAACATAGAAGAAATAAGGTTGCTGAGGAAACTGGCAGTGTACTCCTAACCATTCATCTATTTGTTCATTATTTGAAAAACATTCAATAAATATTTTTGAGTACCTACAGCATGCTAATCCCTGGTGGTGAAAAAGATCCTAGTCTCTGGAGTAAGATTGACTGGGTTTGGATTTTGACTCAGTCTCTTACACTGTGATCTTGTGTGAGTTGCTTAATGTCCTTGTGCTGCAGTTTCCTGATTGGTAAAATGGGTATAATAATAGTATGTACCACATAGGAATGTTGAAAGGATTAAATAAGATTAATACAAGTAAAGTTCCATGCACACAGTATGCACCTAACAAGAGTTATATTTACAGTTCTTGACAAATGGATTTTTGCTTCCTACCCAAAATAAACTCTGGAGATAGAAGCCAGAGGGAAGCATAGATTCCAGGGAAAATAGCAACCACTACAACAATACCACTGTGAAAAGCCCTGGCGATACTAAAAGTGTCCTTGAACTGATGTGCGTAAAAGGTAGATGGTTGTAGCTTGGTGCAAGGGATGGCCACAGGCTCTGGTGATGGCATAGGGCAGAACAAAACTTCTAGAGCCCTATTTCTTCTTCTCCCTTGTGTAACCTTAGTATAATTACGCTTATCTCATTCATTGCAGAAATCAGGAGTAATAGCTCGAATTGCCTGTGTCAGCAGGCTATGAGTAGACGGGCAATGCAAAAGTCTTACTGGTGTGAGTTGATGAGCATAAGGATGGACTAACTGGTTTTCCTCTGACATTCATTCCTCCACATCACCCCCCTCCAAACTCTTAGATCTGATGGTTTGCAACTCAAGGTGACTGACCAGACAAGTTGCCTCATAAGGTGCCAAGATATAGGAGTAACAGTAGTTCTGTGGTATCTGGGACTCTTGACTGGGACTAGACTAGGGCGTAGCCTTTGGCCCTTTTTTGATATACATTTATTAGATGTAGTAGATGATACCCCCAGGAAACAGGAATAAGTATACCTAGACTTCTAAGAAGGATGAATGACTACTATAGAGAAGGACAACAATTTGAAAATATATACCATTCAATGCAGAATTATTGGAACGGATGGGCTAATAATTTAAAATATACAAGGTAAATATATTTAAAGATTTAAGGTAATAAATTAGTAATATGAAATAAAATAATTTAAAGGATCAAATGAAAAATATTAGCCATAAAATATATATTGATCTACATACTTACCATTTCTGACACTCTTCATTCCTTTGTGCAGACCTCATTTTCCATTTCATAACATTTTACTTCAGCCTAAAAATATTCCCTTATCATTTCTTTTCAAATATATTTTTTAGAATAGATTCAGATCTATGAAAAGTTGCAAAGATAATATGGAGAATTTACATATACCCTGCATTCTGTTTCCCCTACTGTTAACATTTTACATTGTTATGGTACATTTGTCACAACTAATAAACTAATATTGATACATTATTGGTAACTAAAGTCCAGACTTTTTTTATTTCCTTAGTTTTTAATCTAATGCCTTTTTTCATTCCCAGGAACACATCCAAGCTACCACATTACATTTAGCTATCATGTCTTTTAGGTCCCTCTTGGCTGTAATGGCTTCTCAGACTTTGTTTTTAATGACTTTGACAGTTTTGAGGAATATTGGTCAGGTATTTTGTAGATTGTCCCCCATTTGGGTTTGTATGGTGTTTTTCTCATGATTAGACTGGGTTATGTATTTTTGGAGGAAGTCACAAAGTACCCTTCTCGTCACATCATATCATGGGTACATACTATCAGCATGATTTATCACTGATGATATGAACCTTGATCATCTCTCTGAGGTCGTGTTTGTCAGGTTTCTCCACTATAAAGTTATTCTTTCTCCTCTTTTTCCATACTGTTATCTTTGGAAGGGAGTTATTTTCTGCAGCCCACATTTGAGGAGTGGGGAATTATGCTTCACCTCCTTGATGGTAGACTACATAAATTATTTGGAATTCTTTTATATGGGAGTTTATTATGGGTATATTATCATCCATTTATTTATTTACTAAATCTTTTATTTACACCAATATGGACTTATGGATATTTATTTTACACTTTGGGTTATAATCTAATACTACTTTATTTTCTTTTTCACATCACTCCAACTTTGGCCACTGGGAGCTCTTTCAATTGATTGCTGTGTCTCTTTGACATGACCCCATCATTTTTTTTTTAACACTTCCTTACTTTCTGGTATTACAAGATGCTCTAGGCTCATTCTGTCTATTTCCATTTTCAGTCTTAGAGTCTGCCATTTCTCCAAGGAGCCCTGGTTCTTTTTATTGCAGAATGATATTAGAAACCAAGATCTGGGTACCGGGTGTAGCGTTTCTTTTTGTGCAGGTTTGCTGGTGACAAATTCTCTCAGCTTTTGTTTGCCTGATAAAGTATTTATTTGGTCTTTATTTTTGGAGTTTTTTCCCCACTTGGATATAGAATTCTTTTCCAGCTTATATTCATTCTGACAAGAAGCACTCATTCTTATCTTTACTCTTGTATATATAAGGTATTCTTTTTCTTCCTCTGGCTGCATTTAGGAACCTTTTTATTTCTGTATCAATTTCAGCATCTTGATTATGATGTGCCTATACATGGTTTTCTTTGTGCTTATACTGCTTGGGTTTGTGGAATTCTTCTGGATCTGTGAATTCACAGTTATTATCAAATCAGAAAACTTTCAGACATTATTTCTTCAAATATTTTCTCTGAACCTCCATTCTGGGACTCCAATTACTTCTAGGTTAGACTACTTGATAGTGACCCACATGTCATCGAGGCTTTGTTCATCTTTTTTCACTCTTTCCACCCCTTTGTTGTGCTTCAATTTGGATAGTTTCCACTGCTGCATCTAAAAATGTACTCATTTTCTACAGCGTCTAATTTGCTGTCAATCCTACTCAGTGAAATTTCAATTTCAAATATTATCCTTTTTACCTCTAATACTTTCATTTGGTTCTTTCTTATAGTTTCCATTTCTTTCCTCATTATGACAATATTTTCTTTAATCTTTGACCTTTACTTTAACCTTTAACCTTAATATTTTAATAGGTATTCTAAATTTTTTGTTTTCTAATTCCATCCTCTCTGTAATTTCTGTGTCTTTTTATGTTGTCTGATAATTCTCCTGGTTATGGGTCATATCTTCCTGCTTCTTCATGTGTATAGTAGTTGTTAATTGGATGCTGGATATTGTGAATATTTTGTTGTCGTGTGCCTAGATTTTACTGTTTTACTTTAAAGAATGTTGAGTTTTGTTTTGGGAGGCAGTTAAATCACTTCCAGATCAGCTTTAAGCTTTCAAGGCTTGTTTGTAAGTTTTGTTATGGCAGGCCTAGGATAGCCTTTCTGTAGGGCTAGGTTAGCTCTACTACTAATGTGTGGTCATTCTGGGGTCTCTACTTAAATGCCTGGGTACTCTACAACATTTCTCTGCTCTGGCTGGCTGGAAAGAAAACATTTCTTAGACCTGTATGAGCTCTGGGAATTGTCTACCTTACAGCTCCCCAGCAGTTGTTCTTTGCCTATCCTCACTGGAATTTCACACTCTGCATGCACAACTCAGCATGTATCAAAGACTAAAGGGAATCCCTATGCCAATTTCTATAGTTCTTTCTTTGTATAGCTCTCTCTTCCCTAGTACTCTGCTCCACTAATTATAGCTGCCTCAGCCTCCCTGAATTCTGATCTCTGACCAAATCAGCAAGATCACTGTGTTCTGCTTGGACTTTATATCCCTATGCTATTGTCCAGAAATTGCTTCTAGACAGCAAGCTGAGACAATCATAGAGATTACCTCATTTGTTTCTCTTTCAAAAATAACAGTCCTGCACTGCCTATTGTCTGAAAACAATTGTCTCCTATATTTTGTTTAGTTTTCTAGTTATTTATGGTAGGAGGGCAAGTCCAGTGACAGTTACTCTATCATAAATGTAAGTGGAAATTCTATTCATAAAAATATAATAATCAAAATAAAAAATGTGACTGATGGAATCAATACCAAGATAAATTTAGCTAAAGAACAAATTAGTGAGTTAAAGATAAAATTGAAGAACTTTCCCAGAAGGTAGTAGGAAAGGATAAAGAGATAGAAAATATAAAAGAAAAGCATAGGATATGGAAGATGGAAGTAAAATTCCAACATCAAATAAAAGGAGTCCAAGAAATAGACAAAATTAAAATAGGAAGAAGTAGCTACTTTAAGAAATAATGGAGATAAGTTTTCTGGAATTGAAAAATAATGAACGACTTCATGTAGTAGAGTCATAGAGTGTCAAATAGGAGAGAAAAGGAAAACCTATACTAGATACTCTATAGTGAACTTTAAGAGCATCAAAGAGAAAATTCTGAGTGTCCTGAAGGAACAAACAGTGTACTATAAAGGGTCAAGAATCAGATTGATCTCAGGCTTTTCAATAACAGCATTAGTTGTAAGAAGAAAATGAAGTATCACTGGGGAGAGTAATAAGTGAGCTTCACAGAGAAAAAGCCTGGGAGGGAGGAGAAACCAGAGGAAGAACTAAATTAATTGGTAATTGATTAAAAGCCTCCACAGCTATAGTTTAATGGTACAAAAGTTCTTGTGCATATCTTCCAGGACAGAAAATTAGGCATAATTTTCTCCCACTAGATGATCTTTCTCCTCTGGAGTTAAAAAGAATAATTTCATCTTGCGTTTGTGTTACATTTTACACATTTAAAATTATATTAATACTTACTACCACATTTGAACTTTTTTGGAACAGAAAACTCAAGTGTTACTGTGTTCCACTAGCATTATTTGCCTTATTGTATAGACCAGAAAGCTAAAACCCATTGAAGTCATGCCATGGATTGCTCAAAGAACCAAACCTAAACCCCTACATCTCTAACTCCCATATTTCTGCTGTTTCTTCAGCATAGTGAAGAACATGAAAGCTCAGGTGAGCTGGGTGGATTGTGAACTGATTTGTCAAGTGGACCTTGCTAGGAAAGGCCTTTTGGCAAAGAGTGGGCATTCTTAAATGAAAAGGTAATTGTGCCATCCACGAGAAGGCTGTATTTGGCTTATGTACCATGATTGTCCTCAGCTCTGAGATATGATCCAATAATGAAAAAACATCTCTTTTCACACTTGGAGTTCTTGTTAGTCATTTATGTGGATAAGGTTTTATTGGGATAATTATTGTAAATGTAGCACACATGAAGAGTGGTTCCAATTCCATTTTTAGAGCATAAATGTATGATAATAAATTTCATGGCAACTCATACAAATCTCCTTGTCTTGAAAGCTATCAGCAGGAGAGACATTACTGTCTGTCAGAGAAATGACGGAGAGGAAGAAACCCTTCTTCTAATTTTTCCTTCCTAAATATGAGGTGTCTCTTTCCCATGGAGCTCATAAAAGGCCTTTCATGTTGTCAGCTATACATAAGCATTATTTTTACCAACTATCCTAAGGTTCTAAAAGTCTCAGTGAAGGAACAAAGAGATCATAATAATTCTCGGAAGCTGACCGAACACTACAATCTCAACACTTCCTGATTAGGAAGGGAATGGAATCATGAATGCAGCAGTGTGTCAGCTCTGTAGCTAGTCTCCTCTTTGGTAGGGTGATGAGCTTCAGAGAGCCTGTTCCGTCAATGTAGAATGTGGTCTCCTGCTTTGTGACTATGCTTTCATTTGTGTCTCCATTTGAAAGATGTACTCTGTGAGAATCTGGAAACCCCTGTCTCCACTAAACACACATACACATACACACACTCCCTCTCTAGCAGAACTTTCATGCTGTGAAAGCACAGCCTTTGCATAGACCACTGAAAATTAAAACAGAAATAAGGACGGATGGGGTTTAAACTGTATGTTAGGAAATTTCAGAGTCCTATGTATCAAAGCTGTTAACAAAACAAATACAAAACCTGATCTAGTAGGGAAATCTAAAATGGGAGCTCCAGAGTGCCATTCCAAAGATTAGGAGCCACTCAACTTTCCCCTAGAAGAAGGGTCCCCACAAGAACCCTACTGAGAAGAATGCTCCACTTAATCTCATTCAGAGAATAAATGCTCCAGAGCATCCCAGAAGATGCCAAGGAAGATGGTGGCAATTGACTGTGAGATGGTGGGCACAGGACCCAAGGGGCATGTCAGTTCCTTGGCTCAATGTAGTATTGTCAGCTACCACAGAGATATGCTTTATGATGAGTACATTCTCCCCCCCCCCACACACACCCATTCTAGACCACTGGACCAGATAGAGTGTCATCTGGAAGCAGTACGTGATGAATGCTCAGAGCCAGATCTTAAAGATACTCACAGGGAAGACAGTGGGGACATGCCACCCACAACTTCAAAGCCCTTCAATACTTCCACCCCAAGTCTCTCACCCAAAACACCTCCCATATCTGTCCCCTCCTCAACCAGAAGGCTGACTGCTTGAAGAGTGCCACCATGTCTCTGAAACGTCTCACCAAGAAGCTTCTGAACCAGGACATGCAGATTGGGAAAAAACGGACATTTCTCTGTGGAAGATGGTCGGGCCACCATGGAGCTGTACAGGTTGGTTGAAATGGAGTGGGAACAGCACCTGGTCCACAATCCTCCAAAAGACTAGCAGCAGTGGGGACACTGGTGATATGGGGAGGCAGAGGGAGCATGGCATCCAGGAGAAACAGGGCTGTGAACCAGTGGACAGCTCTAACAGCTCCACTTCTTTGCAAGCTTGAGGTGTGAGGGAGAGAGAGGTTCCACCCTAGACTTAATATCCATTGAAACTTCACCTCAGGTGTTGTTTTCTGTGTCTGGTTAAGTATCCTGTGGAAGCAGTAAACCTCTATGTCAGACTCAGCCCTATACTGTTTACCTCCTAAATGTTGCTAAACACAGATCCCAGAGTGCTTTGCTCCAGTTAGGCCTTTTGACTTTTAAGGGGCAGGACATACTGAGAAATGTAGTTTCTCAAACTGCCTTATCACTAGGGTGGCCCCATGTCTCATTTTATGCCTTTTGTTCTAAGTAATTAGCAGCACCTTTTCACTCTCAAAAGTACCCTGGTCGGTTGATCAATCACACTCTGCATCCCAGACACTGCTTTTGGCTCAGAGTCTCCACCTAGTCTGTTTTGGGATATCACCTATTCTTCCCACCTTGATTTACAGAAGAATCATCCCTGGTAAGATTCAGTTCTCCTTCAGGTTACAAGGCAGTAGAGGTAAGATAGCATGACTTGGAAATCAGCTTCTCTGATTTAGGAAAGCAGTCTGTTTCCTAAAGTAATAGAGGATTTATTTAATTTACATCCTACTTGGTAGGTTAAAAAAGAATCTAAAGTGTTTTCATGGTATTTGGTCTTTTACTTTGCTAAACCAAACCTCCAAAAACTCAAATTATTCCCTTGATAAATTTTTATAATGGAAAATAAAATGAAATGAAATAAAATAAAATGGAGCTCCTAATGTAAAAGGTAATTAAAGTAGGCCAAAGAAAATGAGTCATATGCACAGGTGAGTCTGAAAATCTTTTAGGAATAGCTAATTTATATGTTAATACCCTTTGCAATTTTAAGATTTGAATTTTATTCTGCTTTACACTTGCAGCAGTGTTTTTTATTTCAATCAGGACCTTTTGGGTATATAATTTATTACTGGGGGATTTAGAAGAAAATGTAAAACTCTTGCAGAGTCTGGCTAGCACCAGCTGAATTTTGTATTTTTCTTTTTAAACCCCAGATTTGCTTACTTGAGCTACAGGCTATATTGCCTTTGGTAAGACAGTGTAGTTGGCAAAGTTAGTTTTTGGACCCCCTCTCCCAGCTTTCTTACTGTCTCCAACTTTCTCTTTGTGTTATCTGCCCTCCTCCTTCCTTCCCTTCCCCCCTACCTTCCCTTCACATCTGGTACTGCCTGTTCTCTTTCTTCCTTCCTATTAAAATCTGCTCTGAGGAGTCACTCTAATATCAGTCATTTATGACTTAGTATGGAATCAACTTTCTTCCATCTCATACAGAGCATCCCGCTAAGCTTATCTCCATGTATGGAATTAAAGACTTTGTCTCTTATTAAAGAGGTTTCACACTTCATCCAGCTTGTGGGGAAGGTAGATTTTTGGCCATCAGATCTTAGGCATTTCAGAAATTGATGGATGATTGTACCACTCCAAATACTTAACAGTGGCTAGTACACCTAGTAGCAGTTCAGTGAGAATTTGCTAATTGGATAAGTGGTTATCTACCCCTCCTACCAATAAGGCTTTGGCCATTAGGTCTTTTCTTTGGATTTTCAGTGTGTCCAGATTGGTATTGTGGGGCTTGGGCACATTGTGGATCCTGATATTACACTGGAGTTTGATAATGAAGAAGGTTACAATATTTGAGAAGATTGAATCTTGAAGGATAATTCAATGGGCAGTCACAGGACAGAATCAGAAAGTTAAACAGACACATATGAATCTTCCAGAATTGAAAACTGTCGAAATTGCTGGAAGATTAGATCATATTAGTCATTTGCTGTAAACCTGCTCCGGCTGTACCTTCAAAGAACAGTTTATTTCCTGACTGTCAGTCAACTGTGGCTTGATTAGAGGGAGCAGGATCTGAGGAGGTCAGAGTCTGGGCTCTGGAGTCATTTTTGATGAGTTTTTCTTTTGCCTAAAACACAGCAGGAAAAACAAATGCAAGGTAGAGAAGAGATTTACATGTTTTTCCTTATTGCTCGCATGAAGCTTATATTTCCATTTAAAATCTTTTCACGGAAAGCTCTTTCCGTGACCCCTGGAGCAAGCATTATTAGAATTTGGGACGTGGCTTTCTGGCAAGGTTTAAGTTTGAATGTGATTAGCAGACAAGCCCTGTGCTGGGCCTCTTGGCTTCTGCTGGCTGGCGTTCATCCATACACCACCCAGCCTTCTCTGTTTGTGCTACTGCTAGAGATGTCCCTGCTACCAGTCAGACCTTCTCCAGTACATTCCCAAACCTTCCTTAATTGTCATCTCAGAGTGGCCCACCTTCTATGCATACAAATCAATCATTGTAATTTTCCCTAAGAAATCCTGGGAAGAGGAAGTGGTGATTGAGCTGGATGAGAATATTTCTGCTCTCATCACCAAGCCTATCTTATTAATGTAAGGACAGTTTTTACTAGCTTTGGGGGAGGAAATGAGAAGAAAAAAAGGGGTACTTTGCTCTTCCCTTGACAGAGGTAATTGCCTTAACTGCTATGCAACTTTTCATTCTTGACCTCTTACACTCCCATTCTTAAAAAACCCCTGAGTTGCTCTCTTTTTTGGCCTCATATTGTTTTTCAATAGGTTAAGGTTACAACTGTTAATAAGCTAGGGCTTTTGCTCCAGAGCTGTCAAACTAGCCCTTTTCAAGTCTGTAAAATTTGTTTAACAATTAAAAGAGATATGAAATCTCATATATTCAGGTAAGTAGCTCTTCGTTTCATGTTTTTGCCTAGCTATAACTGGAGATGCTTTTAAACTACAAGCTTTTCCTTAAGTAGAAAATATAATTATTGAGGGGAAGGGCAAGATGCCCCCAGTGACCTGTCTAAAGAATATCTTTAACTAATGACAGCTTCTCTCAAATGAGAGCAAGAATTATACTGATTCTGAACAATATGAGGGCGGGACAATAAAATCAGGAAAATTTTAGGAATAATCTCACTGCCCTAATAAGTAGTTTTCTGCTGTGAAAGCTTGTAAGCCCTTTATTTAAGGCTTATTTGGAACTGTAAAATCCATTGCATTCTAGGCTTGGTAAGGCAAAATGATAATGGTGAACAATCTTAAAGATCTTTCTGTAAGAAGAAGGCTTACTGGAATGTCTAAGAATTTTGCCACATCATTTGAAATAAAATTTCATTTAATATAGTTCAAAATCTCATTCCAATGAGCTTCAAATAAGTATCCAAGTGACTAATACAACTTTCTTTAACCATACCCTTAATTATCTGAACCTTTTTCTAAATTATATTTTTGCAGAAAGAAGTGTATCAATAGATAATCATGTCTTTTAAAAAATAGTATTTCTAGTACATTATGGGTTCACTATGGGTTAAACACAATCTCTTAAGTCTTTTACTGCTACATCACTAGTGTGGGCTGATGCTATTGATGGTAGGAAAGATGACTCCGAGACCCAGCAATATCTTCAATCTTCAAATATTAAATTTTGTTCACTAATGTAACTTACTATACTCTATTCACTAAGGCAGGAAATTGGACTCAGGATTTCCAGCCATAAATTGTGAAAAATAATAGGGTTTCAGTTTAACCCCCAGGTACCCAGACAAAAAACAGCCACAATATTCTATTCTCAGACCCAGTGAAAAAAGGATTGGACATGATGATGTGTTATTGCTTTGAAAGTTGCCAAAAATGATTGCCCATGGTTTGGAAATGGTTTTGTTTTATAGTAAATTTGTGGTATTAGAAACTGATCTAGAGTGTTTGTTGTTACTATATGCAGCCACCCACACCAGTCAGTGACATTAACATGGTAAATGCTTTAAAATATTTTTTGTCTAAATAGAAAAATAGGCTGTATCCTATACATTTTTAAGATATTAAACCTATTTTCGTTGCCAGTTGCTCCTGATAATCTGTTTCCTTTTTGTCTTGTACTCCTACTCATTGAATCAATTGAACTTATTGCTTCAGGGGAAGACAGATATGACCTGGAACAAATGTCTCATTGCTCATCCCTGAGTTTCAGACTGCAATTTTTTAGTGCATTGTGAGATAATAGTTTCAAAAGCCAGGCTTTCATGAGGGTAAAGATTCCCTTTACGTACTAAGAGAAAAATGTGGTGATGTAAAAATAGTAGTTCACCATCAGCCATTGGGTATAGAGGATGGGAGGTACTAACATAAGGGAAGTTTCTGCCACGCAGGAAACAAAAAAACATTTTGGTGCTTGGAGAAGCTTAGAGATATATTTGGGGAGGGATGTACTTACTCTTAAGATGCTGATCCCACATCCTGGGCCACAGAAGGGGCTGGTATTGCTTTTCCTGTTCATAAGTCTTGGAAGGGATCACATGGTGCCCTGTATCAACACACAGTAGCCATAGTTGAGTAGAAATGGCTCCATGGCATGATAAAGCAAAGAGGTCTGCAGATAGTGTACATGGTCCTCAAGGGCTGTAAAACAGATCTTAAGTTCTCATCTGCCCTGGTGGAGGATACAAGAGTAAAGAAATTATAGGTGGCTCAGAAGAGAATTAGGGTTAGAAGAAGTGGATGCTGAGTGCAGGACTCTTACCATCAGAGTAATGGCAAGGTTCATGGTCATTAACAGTAGCTCCCCATCATGATTCCTCAAAAGCCAGATGGCCCTGAGAGACTATACGGTGGTCACTTACTCAAGACACACAATGATCAGGTATGGTTAGAGGCAAACTCAGTAGAAGTCAGAAAGGAACCAGAGATCAACATGCAATACAGAGGTTCCTTCTCCAGTGCAAAGAGGTTATATAAGCTCTCTGCACCCCAATGCCATCTTGAGAAAGGGGAAGGAAGATATTTTGAGAAAATAGAGGCAGCCCTAATAGGGAGTTTGAACTTTAAATTGATTGAATATTAACTTGATAGATATGTGAGAATTTGGGCTCCAAAACAAGATGAAGTCAGATACAGAACATTAGGCTGATTTTTTTTTTTTTTTTGGTAATCGAGTCATTGTGTAAATTTGTACTTCCTCTAACAAATGCATTCTCTAATTCTTTATTGACTAAGGCAAGACTCATCTGCCTTTCCAACTCAGCAGTAAGTCTTTACTTTTATTTATTTTCCATGTCTTCCTTTACATTTATATTTATTTTCCCCAGCTCTATTGATGTGTAATTGGTAAATAAAAATATATATACATTTAAGGTGTACAATGTAATGATTTGATATATGTATACATTGTGAAATGATTACCACAGTCAAACTAATTAACACATCCATCACCTCACATAATTACTGTTTTGTGTGAAAACACCTAAGACCTACTTTCTTAGCAAATTTCAGGCATACAATACAATATTATTAACCATGCTGTGTATATGCAGTCATCATGCTATATATTAGATCTCCAGAACTATAACTCCAGAACTTATAGCTCAAATTTTTACCCTTTGACCAAGATCTCCTGTTTACATGCTCCCCCTAGTCCAACCGCCATTCTTCTGTGTGGTTCTATGAGTTCAAAAGTCTTCCTTTTTATATAGTTATTCTGGGGAAAGTATGAAGGGGAATGAAATGACACGAGAGAAGTTCTTTATTAAAATGCAGATTTCTCTGGAAGTAGTTACACCTTAAAATTGTATCAATTAATACTAAATTATTAGTTAATAAAATAGTTGTCCATTAACACCTCAGTAGAGGTTTGTGGGGATAATAAAGACTAGGCAGTTTAGAGAAGTTGGTTAAGAGGGAATTAAGAAGTGGGGCACCTGGATGGCTTAGTTGTTTAAGTATTTGCCTTTGGTCAGGTCCTGATCCCAGGGTCCTGGGATCTAGCCCCACCTTGGGCTCCCTGCTCAGTGGGGAGTCTGCTTCTCCCTCTGCCCCTCCCCCTACTCATGCTCTCTCCTGCACTTTCTCTCTCAAATAAATAAAGCTTTTTAAAAAAGAAGGAATTAAGAAGTAGGTATAGTTTTCTTTATATATCTGAGGTTGCTTGTGTAGTATTTATCACTTGGTTCTTAATACACAGGAGAAGACTTGTTATCAAGGCAATACTATGAAGTAGTTAAGAGCACAGTCTTTGGAGTGAGACAAGTCTGGGTTCAAATACTAGCTGCATCATCTTGAACAAGTGACCTAATCCATTTTAGCCTTAGTTTTCTCATCTGTAAAATGGGGGAAATGTTACGTATGACAAAGTTTGGTGTAAGGAATAAGTGCAATCTGAAAACTTCCAAGAATAATATCTGAAATGTAATAGTTGCTCCATAAGTGTTTGTTCCCGGATATCCCTTGTCAAACCGTGTTGGACATCTTCCCTTTGCCTCCTTATCCTTTTCAGTCTTCTGTTCTGGAAGACTGACCTGTATAGATTCCATCACTGGATTTCCTTGTTCTCTGGCTTCCTGGTGGGTTAGAGCAATGGAGAACACTAGTAGGAGATCAGAGGGAGGAAAGTAAAGTTGGGGTATTTTTTCCTTTAGGTTCCATCCTGCAGGATGCCATGGGCTGATTAGGTTCCTCAAGGAAGGGTCACAACTCCAGTCAGGAAACCCTCTCCATGGAAACCTTTCTTTTTCCTTCTGTTGCTCTTTCAGGCCTGAGGTGATAACCCCCTCTAATCTCTCCCAATATTTTGTTATCTCTTTCTGTGGTTTACCACACCTTTGTAAATAGTCCCTTTATTAAACTTCCCTCAAATTATTTAGTTTGAGCATGCCTGCCTGTTTCTTGCTGAGACCCTAATTGGTACATTCTTTTATCATTTCTAAATATCTATGACAAATAGAAGGAAGACACATGCACTCAGTCTGTCTATAAAGGCCTGAAATACCTGCCCCAGTCCTTCCTTTGAGATGCTGAGCTCCAATGAGGGTACAGTTTGGTCTAGTGAAAGAACACAAAGCAAAAGGTCAGAATACTTAGAGCTTTGCTTCGGTTCTGCCGTCAATTCTCTGAGCTTGGGAAAGTGATAGGGCTCCTCTCTAGGTCTCAATTCTTCTGTAAAATGAAGGGGTTGAACCAGATGACTTCTACAGTCACTTCTGGTGCTTATTCCACAGTGACTGAAGCTTTACATGACAGAGTTGTATCAGACATTCTTTTGTTTAAATATTTTGTTTTATTTATTAGAGAGAGAGAGAGCAAGCTTAAGTGGGGGGAGAGGTAGAAGAAGAGGGAGAAGTAGGCTCCCCACTGAGCAGGTAACCCAACAGGGGTCGATCCCAGGACCCTGGAAAGGAGACTGATGCATCTCCCAACCTTCCTTAAGAAAGAAAAGAAGAAAAACAAAACAAAACAAAAAACAAAACTAAAGTTAAAAAAAAAAAAGAAGAAGTAGGGGGGAATGGGGGGGAGAAAAGGGAAAGAACAAACTTTTACAAATGATAAGTGAAGCTTTTAAGCCTTCTAATCAATCTCCCTGCCCTCAGATTGGCATATTAGGACTCTTGACATCTGAATGATTTATTATGACTTAAAGTCCATACTTACAGCACTTCAGCTTGATTTCTTCACAGCAGGAGGCAGTGGAAGGAGACAGATGATAGGCAGGAAACAAGACCAGTCACTGTAGAAATGGGAACTTAAATGGTGATTCTTCTATGTGGTCTTGGCAGACATCACAATTTTTTGTTGTTGCTATGGTTGTTTGGTTTGGACAGTTTGTGAGAGTAAGAGGAGGAGAGAGGGAGGGGAATATTTACACACACCTAGACAAAAAGAACAATCGGGGCATATGGAGAGGCATATAATATAGCAAAGAGTGGTTTGGGAGAAAGCAGGGAGACTGTGCATTGAGATCTATCATGTTCTAGCCCACTGTGTTGTGGGCTTTATCTACGTTATAGCACTTAATCACCACAACGGCTATGTGAGGTAGAGATTATGATAATTTTAAAGAAGAGGAAACAGGCTCAGAGAGGCTAAGAAACTTGCCCAAGTTCACCCAGGTTTATCAGTAAACGGAAAAACCAGCAGCATTTGAACCTAGGTTTGGCTGGTTTCAAAGTCTCTACTTTTCAGAGACTGCTAAAAAATAATGTCATAAATTATATCTCGCGATTTCAGGGCATACAGATAATTTAAAACAATTCATTCATGCACTCATTCAAGAAATATTTATTGTATATCTACTATGTTCCAAGCAATGTTCTATATAGTGGGATACAGTGGTGAACAAGTCAGATGAAATCCCTACTCTTACCTCCTAGGAACCTACCTTCTAGTGAGGGAGACAGATAATTAACAAGTATGCAAGTAACAAAGTATACTTTTCTGGTAGCCATAAGTGTTTTGGAGAAAATTAAATAGGGAAAAATTGATTGGGAGGTGGTCATAGGTGGTTTCTATGAGAAAATGACATTGAAGTTAACTCTAGAATGACTCAGGAACTGGCCTGCAAAGACCAGAAAAAAAGGAAATTTCAGACACAAGTACAGCAAAGAATAGAAGGGGAGCCAGTTTAACTGGAGAGGGAAAGAAAGAGAGAATGTGATATAGATAACCGTAGATCATAATGAAGGATTTGGTTTTTATTCTAAGAATGATGGTGAGCCACTAGAATCCTCAACTACTTTCTCCACCCAGGTTTTAATGGAAGGATTTCCTGAGAATAAACTTGATGACTTAGGATTCCTAATGTAAATCTTAGCTACCTCTCGGATAGAATTAATCAATATCCTTCATGACAAAAACACTTATTAAATGCCAATTTGTACATGGCACAAGGTTCCAGTTCAGTGGTTGCCACCCAATCTGTGTGTGTGTGTGTGTGTGTGTGTGTGTAGGTAAGTGTGGTATGCATGACTACAAGATCTGGGAGGTCAAGGAGGTGGGTGGGAATACCCACAGACCTCAGCAGTCCTCAGCCCATCTCCTCTCCTGCTAAAGGAACCATAACCTCTTTTCCTTAGTGCTTGTGGCTATTTCTTGGTCTACCTGCCTGAGTCCCCCCTGAATGAAAGGCAGCTTCCAATGAAAATGAAGGGAAGATGTTTGCATGGCTTTGAATCTTGCATTGACAATTCCAGCAATTGCACAGGATGTATTTACATGATGCTGGAAGCATTTATGTGGTGCTCGAATTACATAGGTTGTGGAGAGGAGATTGTTTATTCAAACAAAGATTGAGAGGGCTGATTTTATCTCTTAATTCAACCCAAGACTACATGATGGTAGGATATGTAAATAATTTGCTCAATGATGGAAGATTTCGTCTTTCCATTAAAAAAATAGAAGGAAATAAGGGGGTTGTACCTAAAGGGGGCAGTGAGAGGGCTTCTGCTATGGTAGTTACTGATCTGGGTGCTGGTTACATAAATGTGTTCAATTTGTGAAAATTCAGTGAGCTGTACACTTATGATTTGTGCTTTTTTATGTATATGTTATACCTCAGTAAAATTCTGCAAAATGTGAACTAAGTGAAATGCAACTCTGAAGGCATTTTCAATATAATAAATCCAGGATAATTAATAAGCACTGGACTAGGAGTTTAGAGACTTAGGTTCAGTATAAGCTCTTCCACTAACTCACATGAATGAGTAATAATAATGCAGAGGTTTGAGGTAGCCCAATAAATGACATCTTTTCTTTTCTTCCTCCAGTTCGGAAGTGATAGAGACAAGGAAGTAAAGCAGGCAGAGCTCAAAGAGCTTTATTTCTGATGCAAGTGCTAGAGAAAGTGATTTAGATATGTTTGCCCAATAGGCTTCTTAATTCTCAAATTCAGAATTTGGCAGAGATACCCATCTAGAACCAAGAAATTCAAGAAAACTGTAGGTCTTGCCCAGAAAGGGGATTTTATGGCAGCAAATAGAACAGAGCTCCACCCCTCTAAGAGCAGGTAGATCTCCACTGGCTACACATGGTCTGTTCCTGCTCCCAAATCTACCAATCAGAATTCCCTCCTCCTGAGAGCGGGAAAAAAATGAGAGGCTGAAGAGAGGTCATCCGTGTTATGCTAACTGATATTTCTCCACTTGGGAACAAGAAGCCAAAAGAAAGCGTGTCCCCAGCCTTCCTTAACTGGCAACAAAAACAACTCCAGCCATGAAGATGATAGCAACTGCCATTTATTGAGCACTTACTGTGGTGAGTCCCAGGGTGAAGTGTTTACCCATGTGTATTTTTACATATATTATCTAATTGCACTCTCACAATAATCTCAGGAAATAGGTATCATTATTACCTCCATTTTATATATGGAGTAAGCTACCTGAAGTCATATAGCTAGGAAATAGTAGAGCCAAGATTTGAATATAGACTCCAAAAGCTGTACCCTTAGACATAGCATTAGCATAATGAAATGTAGAGACTAGCATTGAGCTGTCACATTTTAAGTCAGTACCACTTACTAGTTATGTATCATTGGGCAAGTAACTAAATTGCTCATAGTTTTCCCATCAGTAAAGTGAAGATGTTCTTTCCCTTCTCTGGGACTCAGTGTCCTTACCTATGACATGTATAGAGTAGATAAGCACCGTAGTTCTCAGAGTTTGACTTCTGGACTAGGAGCATCAATGTCATTAGGAAACTTGTTCAAAATGATGATTGTGCTGAATCTGAAACTCTAGTATGGGGCCCAGAAATTTGTGTTTCAGTGAGTCTTCCAGGTGATTCTGATACACACCAAAGTTTAAGATCTGCTGATCTAGATGATCTCAAAATTTTCTTCTAGTTCTGCCCTTCTGACCTCTAACATCAATGTTACTCATTACCCTTTCTTCTTGTTAGGTGTCAGCCCACTAGGGGAGACATTGCTTTACCCTCAAGAAGCTCTGTCAGACTGGTGTTGGTGGTGTTGGGGAAGGGGCATAGAGATGCCTTGAGGAATGCCCTTTCTGGTGGGGGGAAAACACACTATTTTAGTGTCTTGGGAAGGCCCGAAGGTAGGGCTTCAGTTAGGTCTGCCTCTTTGCCTCAGACTCTGCTAGTGGCAGGTGAGGGGATAGAAATTAAAGCCAAGCCTGGCGCCTGAGGTGGGAGTCAGTATGGGCTGCAGCAGCTACCAGGGTGGCTGGGCTAGAGATATGGCCGGAGGTTCAGACCCTTACAGAATTAAACTGTGGAACACGGTTAGGAGACCATGTTTTTAGCATTTCTCCTGGCTTTCCTGGACTTCTTACTGCCTTTGCTCTTCCTCCCCACCCCCCAGCCCCTAGGTGGCCTGAGCATTCTGACTTCCAATGTCAGTGAGGCAGGATTTGTCAGAAGAGAGCCAGGACCTCAGAAGAAACAGAAGGTAATTTGGAATAGTTAAAGGGCAGCTTTTAACTAAAAACATGCCTTTGTATTATATGGCAGTGGATAAAATCCTCATTATCACCTCAACACAGCTAAGGGATAATATTTGGTAATTACGTGAAAGGGCTTTGACAAGCTGTAGAAATAGAGGGTATTATTATTATGAAAAACACTGAATTGGACTCTTGGGCAAACCAGTTTTCCAATAAAGCCAATACAGGGGTTTAGAAATGTCTACATAGTGTGCTTCGAGGGGTGTCATTTAACATCTCAGCACAAATTTATTTGTCAGATAAGTAGCTGTTACCTTGGCAATTCAAACAATGCCCTGACAGCATGGGACATGGGATAGGAAAATTTTGCCTGGATGCTGAGGGTGAGGGCAGGAATCCTAGAGGGAATTGCAGGGATTAAGTGATATACCATGTACAAAGTACCTGGCATGGAAAAAGTACTTAATAAAATAAATTAAGGTAGGAATGTTTGGAAAAGTTGGGAACATGGGGTACTGGCTAGGGAAAGCAGTTTGGAGGAAGGCGGGGGCACTGAGCAAGTGGTGGCCTGGGGAATGTTGGAAAGGAGGGGAAATGAGAAAGGGGTACAAAGGGGAGGGGAGGAAACAAGTCAATTTGGCTGACTTGTTGAGGACTGTAAGGGCTATTCAAAAGCCCTTGGCGTCCTCAGGCTGAAAGGCCTAGGGAGGTAATTAAAAAAGGATAGGTTTGTTTTGCAGTTGAGAGGGTTATTTTAAATCTTTTGAATTTTACTCTAAGCCACCTTTAAAATGTCTATGCCACACAGGTCAGTAACCTGTTGGCATAAGAAATTACATTCTTTTCTCTGGAGCCTCCTGACAGAATAATAATATATTACACCAAAATCAAGAGAATTAACATGAATCATGCAGCTTCCTTTTTAAAAGTTGTGCTTAGCTGTATTAATGGAATGGTCAGGCCAATGCTTCCCTCAGGTTGAACAAAACACTGGTCGAAACCAGATCAGGGCTCGATCACTAACTCTGTAACTTTGGGAACTCACATGCCCATTCCAGGTGTATCTTCTTTCCTTAAAGAGCAAATGGATTCTAAGATCCTGTTTTGGATTTTCAAATCTTTGGTTCTCAGTAAGCCTGCATGCTTCCTCCTTCCTCCCCACCATGGCTCACAGCTCCTCCAGCTGCTTTCAGATGGTGAGGGAATGCTATAAAGTTTGCATACAGACAGTAATCATGAATGCATAAAAAGCAAGACAGGCCCTAAACACCAGTTATCATCATCATCAAACCCTGTCACATCCCAGGGAAATACAGCAAGGACTCCAGGAAGAAATTATGTCCTGATTCCAGATACCAAAATGTCACATTGTGTTGGCCAATTCCTGCAGATGTTGTCAAGCAAGAGGCATCATGAGACATTAAAAATTCTCTTTGTGAGCTTAGACTGCCAAACATCAGACTTGCCTCTCTTCAGTTACAAACTGGGCTGCAGGCTGGTCCCTTCCTTTTTCCCTTCAACTCTCTGATGTGGGCTGAGGCCAAGGGCAGGGATCCTTGGCCCACTGGCAATCTTTCATCTGGCCAATTCACAGGACTCTTCCAGAAATGTCTCTACAAAAGTTACAGCCACAACACAGTGGCTTGTTCTCAGCAGGCTGCCTGCATGGCAAATGCGATTTAAAGGAACTTTTCAAATGATTGCTAGGACTTTGTCTGGGAAACTGCATAAAGCTGGTTTAATTGGGAATGCATACTTTGAAGAATTTTAAATTCACTTTATATTTGTTCTGCTTCTACCTCTCTTCATCTTTTCTCCATCAGCCCCAACTGTCTGAACTCAGTAGTAGTTCCCTCCCTCCCTTGGGACTCTGGTTTTTCTCTCTGGCTCTGTCCCTGTCCTCCTGAGCCACCTTCCCAGCTGCGAGGCACTTGGACAGAGACCAATGTGTATGGGATATGCCTCTTTATGTCCTGCCTTTTTCTATGCCCACCAGCCTATCTGGAGCTCCCACAACTTCTGCCTCTCCCTTCAGTCTCATTTTATATATCTTTGGGATTCTGGGAGCATCACTGGATCCACATGATTTATGTGAAAGCCATTTTAGCTTAAATAAAGAACAGAGTTCGCAGTGTCAAATTTCTGAATAAATTGTGATTGGGCTGATAAGCTTGAAATAGGCTGGCAGGAAAAGGGCCTTTGAATGTGTTTTCCTCTACCTGGAGTGTCTTTCCCAGCCTTCTAAACCTAGCTGACCACTATATCTAGTATTTCTGCAAAGTTCAGCTCAGATATCTTTACCTTTTCTGGGAAGCTTTCATTGAACACTGCTTTACTGGTCTTGTTCCCCCTCTTCCACACCTCTAACAACAGCTAACATTTATTAAGTAGTTCTTATGTGCCAGGCATTTGCATGTATTAACTCATTTGATCCTCATAATCATTCTTTAAGATAGGTACTCTATTATTATTCCCATTTTGCTGATAAAGAAACTGAGGCATTGGGTTAAGGCACAGGTTAAACAGCTTGTCAAAAGTTACAGAGTTAGAAGGTGACAGAACTGGAATTCAAACCCAGGCATTTGGGCTCCAAAGCCTATACTTTACTATCTCTCCCTTCCCCAGTATAGCTAATGTAGCATTTATTGCTACTAGTATAACTATCTGGTTACTTGTCTATATCCACAACTAGATTGAAAATTCTGTGCAAGGCAGGGGTGGTGTTTCATTCATTTCCATATCCCCAGAACCTGGTACAGTGTTTGGTGCAAAAGAGATGTTCAGTAACTGTTGAATGAATGAATGAATGAATGAATGAATGAATAAACAAATAAATTTTGCTCAAATAGAAAGCGCAAAGCTTTTAGAATTAGAAAACTTGGATTTGTATCCTGGCTCTGCTTAGCTGTGTGATCCTGGTAAAGTTATACAATTTTCTTGAGTCTTAGTTTCTTCTTTTGTGCAGTAAAAATAAAAGATATTTCAAAGTCTTATCCTGACCATTAAATAAAATTACGTTTTTAAAGCACCTATAACAGTAAAGGTGCTCAGTACATGGCTTCATTCATTCATTCATCGATCCATCCATTCATTCACTCAGCAATTAATCATTGCACAGCTGATATGCAGCAGACACTACAGTATTTGTTGGGTATACACAGTGAGCAAAACAAAATTCTCACCTTGTGTAGTTATATTCTAGTGTGGAAGAGGAATGAAATAAATGAATAAATAAGTTGAAAATATGTATATAACATTTATACAGTAAATAAATAGAGTAACTGGAGGGCTGTTTGATATAGAAAGGATAGTCCAAGAAAGGCATCTGAGGACTGCTGCTGATGTTGAGGCTTGAAGGATGAGGAGGAGCTAGCCCTGTGAAGAGCCAAAGATGGCCATTCCAGGATGAAGGAAAAGTCAATATAAGTACCTTGAGTTTAGAAAGAGATGAAATTGTTCAAAGAAGAGAAAGGTGGGGAGAGGAGGCAAGATGGCGGAAGAGTAAGAGGCAGAGATAGTGTCTGATCCCAGAAGTTCACCTAGATAGTTATCAAACCACTCTAAACAACTACAAAATTAGCAGAAAATAGAAGAGAAGACGAACAGCACCTCTAG
>CM052901.1:40125763-40313465 GCA_028534135.1 Potos flavus
AACCATGAGAGACTGTGAACTCAGAACAAGGGACTGAGAGGTTTGGAGGGGAGGGGGTGTGAGGATGGGCGAGCCTGGTGGTGGGTATTGAGGAGGGCACGTATTGCATGGAGCACTGGGTGTGGTACATAAACAATGAATCTTATAACACTGAAAAAATAAAATAAAAGTATTTGGGGAAAAAAAAATTATTGTTATCAATTCTGTATGGCTGTGATGATCCAGGATAAACCAATGTGGGAATAGAATTGAAATCTTCAACATTTGGAATGTTGCTGCAACAGCAGGGAACCAGATACATTTTTTTTTTTCCCTAAGGAGGATGACTATTGGAAGAGTCTGGAAGGAAAAACTAGATGTGATTTACCAGGATCCTTCTAGTTCAGAACAACTGTTAACTTTTTTGATGTCATGAAAATCCATTAGATGGACAAACTATGACAGACATTTCAGCTCTGGGTTCAGAAAACACATTTCTCAAGGTTGGCCCAATGAATTACTTGAAACAGGGACTTATTTAAGGAATTTTTGATACGGTATGATTTTTTAATTTGATATGAAGAACTTACCCAAGTGAAGAGTGATGACCTAGAGGTCAGTCTTACTTATTACCATAGATACAAAAATCCCAAATGAAATATTAGCAAACTAAATACAGTAGTGTATTAAAATAAGAAAGCATTGTTATTAGTAGATTTTACTCTGGGAAGGCAAGAATGGTTCAACATTGAAATATCTATAACTGTAATTCACAATATTAACATATTAAAGGAGAGAAAACATGATAATTGTAATAGGTGTTTAAAAAAAAGCCTTAGATAAAATTCAATACTCCCTCTAGATTAAAAAAAAATAACATGATGGAAAGAAATTTCCTTAACTTTCAAATAGGGTTTCTACTAGAAATATATAGCACATATGATATTTAATGATCAAATATTAGACACATTCTCATTAAAGTCAGGAAGAAGCCAGAGATGCTTGCTTTCACCTCTACTAATCAATGTTACTCTGGAGAACCTAGCCAATACAATTTGGAGAAGAAAGTAAAGGAAGAGGTGGAGGAGAGGAGAAAAGAAAGATAATTAGGAAGTATTAATATTAGAAAGAATGGAACAGTCATTAATTGCTGATAATAAGATCACATATTTAGAAAAATCCATGAGAATCAATGGGCAAACTATAAGAATAAGAGTTTAACACAGTGGCTAGATATAATATCAATATACAAATGTCACTATCTTTCCAGTAAAAACCAATTAGAAAATATCATGAATAAAGGGTCTAATGCACATTAACAACAAGGCTAAAATAACACAGAATAAACCTAGTAAAACATGGAATAATTTTATATGGTAATATTTATTAAAGGTTATTAAATGACATAATAGCATATAAATAAATGGGGGAAGAATGCCATTGGATTGGAAGGTACAGAATTTTAAAGATGTAAATATTCTCCAAATTATTGGAATTCAAACAGAATTTCAAAAGGATACTAGAAGAAACTTGAATGGAATTTTTTTGGAAAAGAAAATGCCAAGGATATTTGAAAGAGAAGAAAAATGAGTAATGACTCTACCTCCCTACTTGATATTAAAATACTGTATAAATTTATAATAATCAAAACAGTGTGGATGTAGTTTAAGAATACAATAACAGACTAACAGAATTCCAAAATAGCCTATTTTTTGAAATTGGAATTTAGCATCTAATAAAATGTGACATTTAAAATAAGGGGAATGTGATGGACTCTTTAGTAAAAGATTTTTTGGGAAAAAAATAATAGTCTAATACAGTTAGTTCTTTACCATAATCTAAATTACAGTTGGATTAAAGAAATGAACATAAAATATCTATATATCTTAGACTAAAACACAAGAAAACAAGGCCTTCATAAGCAAAATACTTAAGTTAACCTAGAAGCCACAGTGGAAAACACTGACAAATTCAACAACATAAAATAAATTAAAAATGAAAAAGTAAAAACAAAACAAAAATCACTGAACATCTCAACAACAACAAAACAACAATAACAAAAACTCACTGAAATCTAGGTCTCAAACTCGTGGCTCATACATGCAAGGTACTTGCTTGCATAGAACTTCAAATATTTTTTTGGAATGTTACTTTAAATACTTTTTGTAGAATTTTAATACTTCTAGGTGGTCATTATTGCTTTGTTCCTTAATGTCTTACACCTGGTAAGCATCATACAATTACACTACCTTCCTGGCCTTGTAATTGTTTCAGTTTGTGACCCGTGAAAAAAATGAAAAGAAAAAGAAAAAAAAAACAAAACAACAACACTGGAGAAAGAAAGACTGGAAAAAATACTTACAATATATGTAAAAGACAACTGATTAACATCCATAATATACCAAGGGTCTACAAATCAATAAGAAAACAAATTGTTAGAAAACGAGCAAGGCTATGACTAGGCAATTCATTGAAGAAATACGAATGGCCAAAAAGCATATGAAAAGATGTTCTTTCTCACTAGTAATCAGGAGAATGAAAAATGAAACAAAAAAACAGATTTTCTTTGCTCATTATGTTGGCAAAAAATTAAAAAGATTGATAATGTGTAGTGTGATTAGGGTGTGGGAAACTGAGTTTTCACACACTATTGGTGGGATCCATATGGCCATTCTGTTAGATAATTTGGCACTATTATATCAAATTTTAATATACAAATATACTTCAATGCAGCAAACTCACTTATAAAAATGTTTGCACATCTGTACAAGGAGACTTATACAAGGATGTTTATAGTTTTAAAGGACTGTAAATTACCTAATGGTCCATCTGTAGTGGAGAGATTAAATAAATCATGGTACCTTCTTGCTATGAAATACTATTATGCAGCTGTAAACAAAATGGAATAGACCTATTTGTACTGACATAGAGGGATCGCCAGGGCATATTTTAAGGTGAAAGAAGTAGGCAACATAAAAATGTATATAATATGATCCAATTTTTGTGAAAAAACACCCCAAATTCTATGCATGTGTTTGCACATGCATAGGAAAAATTCTGGGAGGATATACACAGCACTGTTAGCATTGAGGTTATTTCTGGGGGAGTGGTATAGAATGGAGAGTGATGGTGAAAAGAGGCTTTCATTTTTACTTTATATACTTCTGTATGGTTAACATTTTGAAAATTTTTTATTGAGACATAGATTGTGGACATTCTATGATGAGAATGCATTTTATTTTTGTATTACCTGAGTAATTAAAAAGCATTTACAAAAAGAGTAGAGGTAAAGGAATGGATTTGAAAGCTTTTCATATTCCTTCCCATTGGGAGATGAGAAAGTGCAGATGGAAGATTCAGGAAGTATAGGAAGTGAGAGTAAAGCAAGGTCAGATCATTCTAATTCTACCTTGGCACCATATATTTTTTAAGAGCCAATGATTCTTCAATTCAGTAGTTTGTTTAGGATCTTGTATCAGTCAGAGTTCAATCAGAGTTAATCAGAAATTAATGTTAAGAATTAGAACTCAAAAAAAAAAAAAAAGAATTAAACTGCTTACAACTGTGGGAGGAACATATTGCCAGAGAGAAATAAAGGTCTGAAAAGAATAGTTCAAAGATTACTGTAAAGGCCACTAATCAGCTACAGGGCAGGTGCAAGAGTTGAAACTTGGAGGGAAATATGAAAGGTAGGTGTGTCAGGCTGTGAGAGTTGGGCTGTGAAGGGGGATGGATGATGCAGAAGACTATGGAAGTTTGTTGGCTTTGTTTAGTTATACTATCTCAGTGAGGTTACATGAAGCATCTGGTGGTGAGCCTTGGGTAGGGAAGAAAAAGTGGAGATGGAGCAGGAAAACATGAGGGCAAATTAGAACCTACTTATACTTCTGTTTCTTACTGCTTCTAACCAAAGATGACATTTTAAATGTAATGGCTATTGCTTTACTTCTGCCTCTGAAATCTCTCACAATCTCACTTTTTGCCAACTCTAAGCAAACACTATCCAAGGAAAAGGATTTTGGGAAATATACCCAAGTTGACAAGAGAACAAACTAGCATAGATCTTACTCAATAATCATTAAAAGATAATAGGGGCATTACATAAACTGAAAGAAGGGCTGTGTATTCATACTGATGTTGAATCAGCAAGATGTCTCTATTTTGTAGCCCTCTTTGAATTGGGCCATGCTGTAAGCCCTTTTGGTTTTGCTTTGTGAATATATATGCTGCAGAGTTGTTTCCAGAGGTCGGAGGTTAGCAGGAAGTGATCCATATTAATAATTCATTCATGTCATTCAGTCAGTGAATATTTATCAAATCCCTAATAAGCAATTGGTGCTGTGCTGGTGCTGGTGATATAGAGTGAGCAAAACTAGATATGGTCTGCCCCTGTATAGTTCCCATCCATGTGGTTGAATCATAAACATGTGGGTGTATAAGTGCAAGATATAAAAATTGTAAATTTGGTAAAAGTTATGAATGAGTGTATTATGATGGGGTATAGAGGAGATTTAAGTGGTCAAGGAAGACTTGAGCTATGACTGAATGACAAGTAAGAGTTGATAGACAATGCTGGTGGTCATAGTGGGAAACAAAGTTCAGTGTATGTAATTTTCTATGCAAGAGTGAAGGCATGGATCTTCACTGAACAGAAGCTGAGAATGAAGAGAAATTGGGAGATTTTTTTCTTTTTTCTTTTTTCTTTTTAAAGTAGGCTCCATGCCCAGCATGGAGCCCAATGTGGGGCTTGAACTCATGACCCTGAGATCAAAAGCTGATCTCAAGATCAAGAATTGAGGCACTTAACTGACTGAGCCACCCAGGCACCCCATGAGGAGGAAGTGGAAGATTTTGATGGCCAATGACTGCAGTTCTGTGGGAGTTGGTACTCAATGGGTTTCTAGGCTTCCCATTCACTTGGCAGATAGTTTGGTTGGATTTGCAACTGAGCTTTTTGGACCAGGAATAAACTGGAAGTTAGAGACTCTTACTTTCAGTTCCATGGGAACTTAGAATGTCTCCCTCTCCTGTAATTGGGATTGAAATGTAGGTCAAACCCCAATCATTTCTACAATTTCAAGCAGACCAAGAGTTTCAGTTGGTGTCTTGTAGCTGCCTCCCTGGTGGAACACATTCAAAGTGTATGTTAGCAAAGCTTCTTCTTTTTTTTTTTTTAAATCATTCCACCTTTTTTTTTTTTTAAGATTTTATTTATTTGACAGAGAAAGACACATCGAGAGAGGGAACACAAGGAGGGGAAGTGGGAGAGGGAGAAGCAGGCTTCCCACCGAGCAGGGAGTCCGATGTGGGGCTCGAGCCCAAGACCCAAGGATCACGACCTGAGCCAAAGGCAGAGGCTTAACGACTGAGCCACCCAGGTGCCCCATCACAGCTTCTTTTTAAATATTAACTTGAGGATGTGTTAGGGTACACATAGAGCAGGATCCCCAGCTGCATCCTTAACTTGACACACAAATCTGCAGGTCCTTGACTCTACGTGAGTGAGAGGGAGTCAGAGAAACCATGGGCTATAGGTAGGATCCTGTTAAACCCTCATTCTCTGATGGGGAGTCCGGATGAAGTATAGATTGGGATCCATGGAACCAGGACAGAAGTGGAGTTGCCAAAACCAAAAATATGAGCAGAGCTAAAAATTGTGCAGAAAAGTCAAGTTTCCAGAGCTGAAAGGGGAGTAGTCTGGAGGGTAACCAAATGCCCATAGCCAGGTACGGGGATCTGTGCACAGATAAAGGAACCTGAGACCTATGTGGTCATAGTATCAGAAATAGCGGCTAAGGGTAGTAGTAGTGATGGTGGTGGGCATGTCTGTGACACTTGTCTAGAAAGACAGAGGTTGTCTGCTGACTGTTTTTTCTTCATTGATGGGAAGGTCAGGTGTTTATGGAATATCCAATTAGAAATGTCTTTGCAACTCCATGTGTGTCTGCAAACTCTTTGTTAGTTGTTGGTATATGAAGAGATAAGGAACTTGAACTAGACTGTAATCAACTATTTTACTGTGCATACTTTTATTTAGTTCAGCTGATTTTTTTTATAGAAAGACTTTCTCAAGGAAGGAAGTGGTATGTTTATATGTGTCTTCTGGACAAGCTCCTTATCTTATAGCTGACAAGCAGTTTGAATAGTTCTAGAGATAACTCTGGGCTACAGCAAAATCTAGGAGTCATCAATATATTTGCAGTATTTGGAAGTATGGAGTAGATAAGATTTCCCAGGGAGCATACAAAAAAATGGATACAGCCAAGAACAAGACCCAGAAGGATATTAACATCTTTTATTGTTCATTTTTTGGGCATATACTGTGCTAAGCACTGCACATGCATTATTTTATTCAATCTTTATGATAACCCTAAAAGGCAAGGTAAGTATGATTATTCCTATTTAATATAGGAGCAAACCAAGGCTTATGGTTCCTAATATTCTGTACCCAATTTCAATGTATGTGGGTTTCTCCACACCACCAAGCAATTCTGTGACACCAGCTGGGTGTCCTACAATTCAGCTCAATTCTGACCCTATCTACCTGGAGATAGTATCAGATCCCATAGGTTAAGAACCCAGTCCCACAAGACTTCCTCCTTGCCACATTCAGATGCTAATTGAAAGTCCTGTGCTTCTGCACCACTGACTATAGATTGGAGACTCCAATGGCCGAGGGCCCTCCTTGGGCTTGATTAATTTGCTAGGGCTTCTCACAGAACCCAGAGAAACATTTTTACTTACTAGATTCTTACCAGTTTAGTATAAAAGTATATAACTCAGGAATAGCCAGATAGAAGAGATTGCCAGGGCAAGGTATGGGGAAGGGGCATGGAGCTTCCATACCCTCTCCCAGCCCACCACTCTTTCAGTACTTTCATGTGTCCATCAACCCAGAAGCTCTTTGAACTTGTCCTTTTGGTTTTTTATGGAGGTTTGATTTCATAGGCATGATTGATTAAATCATTGGCCATTGATGATTGATTCAACCTCATCCCTACCCCTCTCCAGAGGTCAAAGGAGTGGGACTGAAATTTCCACCTCTAATCACATGGTTGGTTCTCCTGGCAACCAGCCCCCTTCCTTAGATGTGGTCCAAAAGTCACCTTGTTAATGTAGCAAATGACACCTTTATTGGTCTTATCACTTAGGAAATTCCAAGGGTTTTAGGAGCTCTGTGTCAGAAACAGAACAAATACCAAATCTGTATATCTTATTTTAAAACACAGTATCACAGCTACAGAGCCAGGTAGTGGCAGGACTGGGGATCTAACCCAAGCTCTCTGATTCCAGAGACTACACTCCTAATTGCTAAGATCTACCAGGGAGCTAGCTGGAAGGAGAGACCTCCCCAGAGCCTTTTACCAGCAGCAGTTTATGAGAGGGAAGGTGCTTGGGGGTAGAATCAGATGGGGGTCCAAAATGGTTCACTGGATCAAGGTCTGAAAACAACAAAAAGGGAGATGAAATGGGCTCATGGGAGTTAGTGTCTGGGCACACAACAGTTCCTAATACCAGAAGTGGGCTTTTTAGTTTGTTTGATGAGGTGGATTTGTTGCACAAATTCTCTTGATTTGCTATTATGGGTATTATGCAACTGAATAAGGACACCTCATTTAGAGTGGAGCTGGTAGGCCAGAAGGGAAAACTCTCATGCTCTACTGAGACAGGGAAACTAAAGGGACCCAGTGAAATACTGCTTTTTTGCTCCTTTTCCTGTTTCTGCTGCTAGTACCTACATGCACACCTTCAGCACACCTTATACGACAGATGATGTATGTCCTCCTTGTAAAAGTGAAGGACTTAATGATCTCTTTGGAGTCTTCCAGCACAGTAGATAACATCTAAGGAGTCACCGGGTGGGGTCATCATGAACATTTTCCAAGATCACTGACTCAGCAAGACCTCTGGCCCACGGGCATGAGTGACTTATGGAGAACATCTAAACACTCATCATTGTCCCTGGATTACTGAGAAGAAGCATGCACTGACTATCATCCTTAATAAAAACCCCAAGGCCCAAGCAAAGAAGGAGACTCACTCTTCTTTCCTGAGCCTCCTAGATGCTCTGTCCACATCTACACTCTCTATGTCTTCAATTGCAATGCCTCTGCTATTCCTGAATAAACTCATTTTGCTGGTAAAATAGCTGGCTGATTTACTTTTAAGCTTGGCATTATGATGCATGGTGCTTGGCAGAGTGCCCTGGCTTATAGGGCCAAAAGTGAAACAGATGGTTATTGGATGGCTGGAAGTATTTTGGTCATGTCAGATTGGCTTGATTGGAATGTTGTGAGATCATCCACTTGTGGTAGGACTGGGAAGAGAGCTTCTAAGACCTGGGAAGTGCTGAGAATCTGAGCTAGGAGAGACCTGAGCTTTCTCCAGCTTCAAAGTATCTTTGTTCTGTAAATGGACTGAGAAACATTTGGGCCCTATGAAATAGGAATAAGTGGGCAGACTCATTAGGAGTTTGGGCTTCTGAAAGAGAATAAGCGGCAGCTTTCTGCTATCTCAGCAGGCAAGAGGGAGTGAGATGAGGAAAAAGCTGTCACAGAAGCCATGTGCCTTCCTATGAGCCCAGAACAATAGGCAGCAAACCTGACTTTCTTCAAAGAGGAGAAGCTGCCTTAATTTGCAACTAGTGACTGGTTCAAAGTGAATAAAACTCATCTTTATTTACTTCAAACCTGTAAAACTACATGATGCTCTATTATAGATTGATTCATTTTCTCTCACTGCTCTTCACCTGCTGTACCCCACTAGATACTTTATGGTGGCAGATCTCATTCACTGTTGTAGCACTATGTGTAGAACAGTGCCTAGCACATTGTAGGTCTTCAATAAGTATCTGTTGAATGAATGAAGAAACAGAGAAATGGATCTTAAAGGAGGGAGGACAGGGGCCCATAGCCATAGAGATACTTATGAGGAACAAAGAATAGTTAGAAACGCAGAATTGCACTAAATTATTTTGCTTCAAATTCCATCTTTGCCACTTATTCACTATGTGATCTTGGGCAAGTTGTTTAACTTGTGCCTTAAATTCCTAATCTGGAAATGGGAGGAAATTAATATCTATTTCATAAGGTTTTTGATAAGATTGAATGAGCCTGTAGGTGTAAAACACTTAAAATAGTGTGCCTGACACATAATTAAAGCAATATAAATATTTGCTGTAATAACTATTATTATTTTGAAGAGGTTAGTACAGGAAACTACTGAGTACATGGAAGGAGACAGGTTAAAATTCTCTAAGTAGTTTCTATATTCCAGAAGCTCTGTTCTATGAATTACTTGTACTACTTTCTTGATTCTTCACTCTAACTTTGTGAGATAGATAGGTGGCATTATAATTATCATGTTAAAGATGAGGACACTGCATCCCACATCATGCAAAGCTGAAACTGAAACTTCGTACTGTGTCCAAACTCTCCCCACTTTAGAGTACTAACTACAAGCTCCAGATCATAAGAAAGGGCTGCATCTATTCTTATTTATAATTTTATTGTCAACTGCTAGCAAATAATGGACACTCAAAAATAGTTCATGGATTTGAATGAATGATAGATAAAGAAATGGTTTTAAGAGCAGTGGAAAGGGAAATTCTAACTAAAAACTGGGGAAGAAACTAGGAAAGCTGTGGAGGCTGCCAGTCTGAAGTAGAACCAGAGCAGACCAGAGTGGGCAATCTGAGTCTGCCCACAATGTAATGAGGACAGCCCTTGGCTGTTACAGTGCCCATAGGAATCCACTTTGGGTTCCTGGTCTGTGGCTAGCTAGAGATTACAATTATTTTTTTAAATTAAAAAGAAAAATATAAGTATATGAAATACATTGTCATTTTAAAAATACACACAAGAAGATTCAGGGGAAATGACAGAGTAGGAGGATCCTATGCTCACCTCATCCCACAGACACAACTATATAACACATCAGTGTAAATAACCCAGAAAACAACCCAAGGACTGGCAGAACAAACTCCACAACTAAAGGTAGATAAGAGGCCACATAGAAGAAGTTATGAAGGGTGGAGATGCAGTTTGGGAGCAAAACAGACTGTACCCAGCTGAGGTCACGAGGGAGCTAGGGGCGTGGTAAAGGGCAAGAAACGGACTATCACATGGGCAGCCTGCTCAAGGAAGACGGATCACCATAATATTTGGCTTTGAAAGCAAGAGGGGCCGAATTTTGTGAGTTCTTACAAGCAACGCGATTTAAAGCCTGGGGTTTAAAAAAATCAGCAGGCTCAGCTCCAGGAGAGCCAAGAGGGTGTTAGGAAGCTGAGTCTTCACCCTTAAAAAGACAGCATGACAAACAGTGCAGACGCAGCATAGAAGCAGCAGTTTGAAAAATGCCTAGGGCACACTGGAGGGAGAGTTATTTGCTCATCTCAGAGCAGGGCTCAGAGAGGCAGGGATCACAGGGAGATGCCACCAGGAACAAAGGAGCTGGCAGGTGCCATTTCCCACCCAGATCGCCCAGCATAAATACATGGCCACCTGTGGGAACCAACCAGGACAGTTCCGACACTTGCTACCTAACTTGTTTGCACCAAGCCCTGCCCTACACACTTTGGTGGATCCACCTTTTCTAATCACGCTTGCCTCAGTCTCAGCACTGCAGGTCCCCTCCTCCAGAAGACTGGCACATACCCTGCCAACACCTTGTCTCCCAACGCAAGGCCTCGATTCTGACAGTGGGGGTGGCAGGTCTCATTTTGCAAGCAGATCAGGGCACACATTATTAAAATGAACCCCACCTGGCCAGGGACCAAACACTGCCCACAAGAGGCAAAGAGCCTTTCCAGGCAACTGGACTGAAGGAAAAAGTAGTCAGGACACAATAGTAGGACACATATATGAGACACTCCCTGAAACACCAGGTCCTGGAGAATAAGGGACACTGCACTGCAGGGCACCACAGGACCTTTTCTTCATAAGGCCATTACCTCTAAGAGCAGGAGAGGTGGCTGACTTTCCTAATACACAGAAACGGGCACAGAAAGTTAAGCAAAATGAGGAGGCTGAGAAATATGTCCCAAATGAAAAAAATAGGATAAAATCACAGCAAGAGACCTAAGTAAAGCAGAGAGATAAGTAATATGTCTGATAGAAAATTTAAAGCAATGTTCATAAAGATACTCACCAGAATGGATAAAAAAGTGGAAGACAATAGTGAGACCCTAACCACAAAGAATAAAAGAACCAATTAGACATGAAGAACACAATATTTGAAATCAAAAACACACTAGATGGAATAAATAGCAGGCTAGAATGAGCAGAAGACCAAATCAGTGATTTGAAGGACAGAATAATGGAAAGTAATCAAGCTTAGTAGGTGAGAGGGAAAAAAAATTATGCAAAATGAGAATAAACTTAGGGAACTCAGGGACTCCATCAAGTGTAATAGCATTCACGTTATAGGGATCCCAGAAGAATAAGAGACAGAAAAGGGGGCAGGAAATTTATTGAAGAAATAATAGCTGAATACATTCCTAATCTTGGGAAGGAAACAGATATACAGATCCAGGAGGCACAGATATCCCCCAACAAAATCAACCCAAGGCGGTCCACACCAAGACACACAGTAATTAAAATCTCAAAAAGTGGAGATAAAGAAAAAAATTTTAAGGCAGCAAGGGAAAAGAGGACAGTTACATACAAGGGAAATCCCATAAGGCTGTCAGGGGATATTTCAGGAGAAACTTTGCAGGCCAAAAGGCAGTGGCATGATATATTCAAAGTGCTGAAAGGTAAAAATCTGCAGCCAAGAGTACTCTATCCAGCAAGGCTACCATTCAAAATAGGGGAGATAAAAAGGTTTTTAGATAAAAAAAAAAAACAAAAAAACTAAAGGCATTCATGACCACTAAATCAGCCCTACAAGAAATACTACAGAGGACTCTGAGTGGAAAGGAAAGAACATAAGTGAGAGTATGGAAAGTAAGAAACACAAAAGCAGTAAAAATAAGTATTTCTGTAAAAATCAGTCAAGGGATTCACAAAACATAAGGATGTAAAATATGGCATCATTTACCTAAAACTTGTGTGGGAGGGAGAGGAGCAAAGAATGGGTTCAAACTTAAGTGACCATCAACTTAATATGGACTGCTATATGCAGAAAAGTTTATGTACAAAACTAATGGTAACCACAAATCAAAAACCAGTAATAGATGCAAAGAATAAAGAGAATGGAATCCAAGTATATCACTGAAGAAAGCCAACAAATAATAAAAGAGAGCAAGAGAAGAAAGGATTAGAGAAACACTACAAAAGCAACCATGAAACAAGTAACAAAATGTCAATAAATTCATATCTGCCAATAATCACTTTGACTGTAAATGGACTAAATGTTCCGATCAAAAGACAGAGTGAAAGAGTGGATGAAAAAACAAGACTCATCTATACGCTGTCTACAAGAGATTAATTTTAAACCTAAACGTCTGCAGATTGAAAGTGGGGGGATAGAGACATTTATCATGCAAATAGATGTCAAAGAATGCTCGGGTACCAATACTTATATTGGTCAAAATAGTCTTTAAAGCAAAGACTGCAATAAGAAATAAGAAAGACACTATATATATAATAATAAAGGGGACAATCCAATAAGAAGTTATACCAATTGTAAATATTTATGCACCCAAAATGGAAACACTCAAATAGTTAAAAAAGTTAATAACAAACATAAAGGTACTAATCAATAATAATACAATAATAGTAGGGGACTTTATCACACCATTAGGTCAATGGGCAGATCATCCAAACAGAAAATCAACAAGAAACAGAGGCTTTGAATGACACACTGGACTAGATCGATTTAATAGATATATATAGAACATTCCACCCTAAAACAATAGAATACACACTCTCTTCAAATGCACGTGGAACATTCTCTAGAACAGATGAAGTGTTAGGCCACAAAATAAGTCTCAACTAATTCAAAGAGAACGAAGTTATAGAGTGCACCTTTTCTGACTACAATGCTATTAAACTAGAAATCAATCACAAGAAAACATCTGGAAAGACCGCAAATACATGGAGGCTAAATAAAATGCTATTAAACAATGAATGAGTCGACCAAGAAATTAAAAAAATAAAAAATTACACAGAAAGAAATGAAAATGAAAACACAACAGTCCAAAACTTTTGGGATGTAGCAAAAGTGGTTCTAAGAGGGAAGTTTATAGCAATACAGACTTACCTCAAGGGGGAAGAAAATCTCAAATAGACAACCTAACCTTATGCCTAAAGAAACTAGAAAAAGTAGGACAAACAAAACCCAAAACCAGCAGAAGGAAAGAAGTAATATAGAATAGAGTAAAAATACATGATATAGAAACTAAAAAAATGATAGAACAGATCAATGAAACCAGGAGCTGGTTCTTTGAAGAGGTACAACAAAATTGATAAACCTCTAACCCGATTCACTTAAAAAAAAAAAGAGGAGTTAAATAGACAAAATCACTGATGAGGGAGGAGAAATACCAACCAATACCACAGAAATAAAAAGAATTCTAAGAGAATATTTTGAAAAATTATATGCCAACAAATTAAACAACCTAGAAGAAATGGATAAATTCCTAGAAACATATAAATTACTGAAACTGAAGCAGAAAGAAATAGAAAATTTGAACAGACTGATTACCAGTAATGAAATGAAATCAGTAATCAAAACACTCTCAACAAAGAAAAGTCAAGGACCGGAGGCTTCGCAGGTGAATTCTACCAAACATTTAAAGAAGAGTTAATACTTACTCTTCTCAAACTATTCCAAAAAATAGACAAGGAAAGAAAACTTCCAAATTCATTCTAGGAGACCAGTATCACCCTGATACCAAAACCAGATAAAGACACCACAAAAAAGAGAACTACTCACCAATGTCTCTGATGAACATAAATGCAAAAACATGCAACAAAATACTAGCAAACTGAATTCAATAATACGTTAAAAATCATTCACCACAATCAAGTTGGATTTATTTCTGGGTTGCCAGGGTGGTATTATATTTGCAAGTCAATCAACATGATATAGCATGGAGCCCGCTTCTCCCTCTTGCTCTGCCAATGGAAGCAAGAATATGAAGTGGGAAAAAGATAGTCTCTTTAACAAATGGTTTTGGCAAAACTGGACAGCTGCATGAAAAGAATGAAACTGGACCACTTTCTTATACCACACACAAAAATAAACTCAAAATGGATTGAAGACCTAAATGTGAGACCTGAAACTATAAAAATCCTGGAAGAGAGGACAAGCAGTAATTTTTCTGACATTGGCCATAACTACATTTTTTCTAAATATGTCTCCTGAGACAAGGGAAATAAAAGCAAAAATAAACTACTGGGACTACATCAAAATAAAAACCTCTGCACAGTCAAGGAAACGATTAAGAAAACCAGAAGGCAACCAGTGGAATGGGAGGAGATATTTGCAAATGACATATCCGAGAAAGGGTTAGTATCCACAATGTATTAAGAACTGATACAACTCAACACCCAAAAAACAAGTGATCCAAGTAAAAAATGGGCAGAAGACATGAACAGATTTTTCTCCAGGAAAGACATTCAGATGGCCAACCGACACATGAAAAGATGCTCAACATCACTCATCATCAGGGAAGTGCAAATCAAAACTACAATGAGATATCACCTCACACCTGTCAGAATGGCTAAAATAAAAAACACAAGAAATGACAAGTTTTGGCGAGGATGTGAAGAAAGAATGCTTGTGCACTGGTGGTGGGAATGCAAACTGGTGCAGCCACTGTGGAAAACAGTATGGAGGGTCCTCAAAAAGTTAAAGAACTACCCTAGGATCCAGTAATTGCACTACTAGGTATTTACCCAAAAAATACAGAAACACTAATTCTTAGGGATACATGTAGCCATATGCTTATTGCACTATTATTTACAATATCCAAATTATGGAAACAGCCCGTGTCCACCAATAGATGAATGGATAAAGAAGAAGTGATGTATATATACAATGGAATATTTTTTAGCCCTAAAAAAATGAAATCTTGTCATCTGCAACCATATGGATGGAGCTAGAAAGTTTAATGCTAAGTGAAATAAGTCAGTCAGAGAAAGAAATATACCATATGATTTCACTCGTATGTGGAATTTAAGAAACAAAGCAAATGAACAAGGGAAAAAAAGAGAGAGAAACAAACCAAGAAACAGACTCTTAATTATGGAAAACAAACTGACGGTTACCAGAAGGGAGGTGGGTGAAATAGGTGATGGGGATTAAACAGTACTTACCGTGATGAGCACTGAGTAATGTATAGAATTGTTGAATCACTGTATTATACACCTGAATGCTAAGTATACTAGAAGTAAAATTTAAAAATTTAATAAAAAAACTCACACAGTAAAGACAAAGCAAAAATTCTCTTTGACCTTCCTTTAACCATTAGTTTGATGTGCACCCTCTTAGAAATTTTTCTATGACTTTGACTACATATGTAGAAACACAAGTAAGTTTGGTTTTGTGGGGTTTTTCCACATAAGCAATATCCTACTCTATGCATTGCTGTATAGCTTGCTTCTTTTTCATTCAACAATTCGTTAACATTGTTTTTCTGTGTTAGTATAGACAGATCTATCTCATTTTAAATGGTTGCTCAGTATTATATGTTGTTTGGATAAACCATAGTTGATACAAATGCTTCTCTTTTTCTTTCCTTCTTTTCCTTTCTTTTTTCTTTTTCTTTCTTTGTCTGTCTTCCTCTCTCTTTGTCTTCTTCTCTCTTGGTCTCTCTTTCACTCCTTCTTTCCTTCCTTCCCTCCTTCCTTTCTTTCTTCCTTCCTTCCTTTCTCTCCCTATCTCCCTCTTTCTCTCCCCCTTTTTTCTCTCCCTCTTTTGCTCTCCACCACCCCTCTTTTTTTTCTTCGTTACAAGCAGTTCTATACTGAATATCCTTGCACATTCCTGTTTCTGCTCATGTGCAAGAATTTCTCTGAATAGAGATTTGAAAGTGGAATTGTTTGGCTGAAGATATTTTCATTTCAAATTTGGTAGATAACTGCCAAGTTATGTAATTAGAGTTAGTACAAATAGATACAAGATATTAGTGCTCTCTGAACTCATTGGTCTCTCTACTATTGAATTATTTTTGCCTTTTTCTGTATTGTTTTTCCTTAGCTTCTTTCTGAGGTCACTTTTCAAAATTTTACCCTATCTCAGCAAAGGTAGGAAGAAAAATTGCTCTGGTTACACCAGTCTCCAGGAAACTGAAGGCACAGAGGGCGGTCTTAGTGACTGTATGATAACAGTGCAGACCTGACAGCCTGAGCTCTGCTTGGGAGAGGGTTCCTGAGACCTAACAATGGGATTTGTTTGGGGAGAGTCAGGATGTCTGCAGTATTTGTCATTTCCAGCTTAGAACGTACCTACATACACTTTCCTTTGGAGGTCTTGGAGGACCCTTCACCATGGGTAATCCTTTATCATCCACCTCCCAAATCGGGAAAAAGGGGAACTATACATTTTACAGAGAATCGAAACATTGTGAAGAACTAGTACAATCTACAGCCCTAAAACCTGCCCACAAGGTTTCTTCAAAACTTCTCCACAGATCTCTATTTATTCCTTCTTTTGCTTCAAATTATACTTGTATTTTCTAGAACTTTGGCAGTCAAAATGATAGTAATAATAAATAAGTAATACATAATTTATAATTCATTGGTGGTGTGTTTTTCTGTTAGAATTTTAACCAGCCTTACAGCAATTTTTATTTTTAGTATTTTTATTTGCATATGCCTGACTACATTAGCATACTTACCATTCATATACCCCTTAGTGTTTGCAAAGCACTTTCACATCCAACATTTCATTTACTATTTGCAGCAACCACTACTGTCCTTCATTTTATAGAAAAATGAGGCTCAGGAAAGGTAAGTCGCTTGCAGAAGTTCCCCATAACCTGTAAGTGACAGAGTCATGTTTAAACTCAGTTCTACCTAGATCTATTTTCTTTTGCCATTATATTACAATATATGGTCCTCTTTTATGAGTTAATTCGATTTTTTGGCCTGGGAATATAAATGTAATTTTAGTTATCTCCTTTGGCTCTTCTAAAGATGAGGAAACTGAGGCTTGTGTCTTGAATTTCCTAAGCGTGATAAACAAATTTCTGGTGAATAAGAGAAACAAATGGAAGGTGAAGAGAGTCTGGTAGCTTGGTACCTGGATTTTGAAGGGAAGACTCGTCAAGCGTGACTGAGAAGACAGAGCTACTGTCTAGTACTACATTCTGCCACTCACCATTGCCGTCAGCATACAAACAGTGCTGTCGGGCAATGCTGCAGCTGTCATTTGTTGAGGCCGGCTCTGGAGGTGACTGCTGCCTGGCTTTCTTGCTCAGAAGGCCTCCCTTTTGAACTTGGTGGGGCTACTGCCTGCGTATTTTCTTTGCCACTCGGAATAATGTCAAACTGGGGCTAAACTCTAGAGTGTCCCTAAAGTCTTCTTCTGCACCTTTATAATCTGTATAAGTAATATTTACCGAGTTCTTGCTACATTCTAGGTACTGTAGTAAAATTTTTACACATATTAATTCATGTAATCTTCACAATAGCTCTACGAGGTAAGGATTATTATTACCAAATCCATTTTATAGATGAAGAAACGGATTCTCAGAAATGTAAAGTAATGCTGAAATTCACAGAGCTAATGTGTGGCAGACTTGGGACAAAATTCCAAGTCCATCTGATTTTAAGGCTTATGCTCCTAACAACCTTTATAAGCTTCTTAAAAAGCTTCCCCCCTCATTTAAATAACTCCTGAAAGGACACCCAAGCCATGCCACAAAAACTGAAATGGAATAGTAACAATGACTCTTTGGCATGAATGTTATCTTTTTGGCAATGTACAAATGGCTTTCCAGTGTGGATTATAATATTAACTTTGGATTCTCCCAAATTTGTGCCAAATCTCAGGTTTGCCTCCTCTCTCCCTTGGTTCCTTAACTGTAAAATTAAGATAATAATAGTAGCTACCTTGTTAGTGTGGTTGTGAAATATAAATGAGTTAATACATGTAAAGCATTTAGAACTCTCCCTGGCCCATAGACAGAGCTCTGTGAGAAAGCTTTGTTATGAAGATATAAGAGAAATCTAGATACTTTGTTTCCTTAGGTGAAAATGAGTCTTATCTAGGTCAAAGGGAGCAGTGGAAATGGCAAAACTTTTTGTCTCCTAGAAAAAGAACTGTTATTCACTTGTGTCTATTGAAGCAATGTGGGGTGTATTTGCAGCTATGCCTTGTCAGTTATGGCCCGGAGCAGATTTATGGACCAATTATGTTTGTCCTCAGGCACTCTGTACATCATACTCTCTTCTCCCCATGCCTCATCCACACCTGTGCCTGTGAGGGGACCAAATAACTGAGCCCTAGATGTTCAGTCTAAACTCCTGGTGGTATTTCAGGGGTTAATCCCTCGGCACAAAAGGATTATTTGAACCTCAGGACCTCCAGGTACCTCTCAAACCATAGCAAATGGTCAGTAAGCTGATTCTTTCTTTACTCCAGGCCTGCACACGGTTCAGAGTGGACACATTGTATGAGGTCCCCAAGGGCCCTTTCTTCTTGAATAGTAAAAAGAGATTTTTCTCCTTGCTCGTAGATGTGGTTCAGGGAAGTCAGGGTTTGGAAACACAGCCTAACCCATATTATCAGACTGTCAGGAGAATGGGATTACATTTGGCTTCATAATTGTTTTCTTTTATTAACTTTTTAGTGAAAATTTTCCCTTCATTGTAATTAGACCTAGTGATTAGAATCTCTAGAGTTCGTTCTTTAAGTACCAGCAAGTGTTAAAGTGTCTAGGATTATGAAGAAAGCTTCAGTTTGAGTTGTTTGTGGAAAGGGAAGGTTTAGGCAGGCCCTTGGCCTCTAGGGCTGTTGATTTAGAACAGGCATTAGGTGCCCAGAGAGACTTGGGAGAAAAGGTGTTTATAGGGGCCATTAATGAATCCATAGGGGAGACTGAATTATTTCTCTAATAATGTGGTCCATTTATTTTTAAGATCATTTGTGAGTTCCTTATATCTTCTACTTTGTGGTGGAAAGAAAGGAAAAGGAGTATTTCTGCTCTTTGGATTTTGGAAAACTTTGCCCTGATGAAGACATAAAGGCTCCAAAATACAGTAGTACTATAGGTATGGAAATGCCTTTAAAGACAAATACTTATTAATATATAAGGAGCTCTTAGAGATTCATGAAAAAAATGTGAACATCACAATAGGCAAAAAGACAAGGGAAATGGACAGTTTATACACACACGCAAATGCACACACACAAAGACAGAAAACAGTGAAATAAAAATGGCCCATAGTTGTAATTTGAAGAACAATGAACTCACATACCATAATGATACCTAACACATTGATGACAATTAAAAAATTAAAAACAAATTGTCATAGCCAGCGTTGGACAGTTTAAGGGAGAAAGAGTTCTACAGGAGTCATAAATTGATCTGACCTTTCTGAAGGGCAATTTGAGAATACATAACAAAAGCTTTAATATATGCATATCTTTCACTGTTAGGTCTTTATCTTACGGAAATAATTAAGAATGTGCAAAAAGATTTAGCCCCAAAAACAGAAGCAAAAATTGGAAGCAACTAAATATCTAAAAATTGGAAACTGGTTAAATGAATTATGGTATAGGCATAGAATAGAAAATTATGTAGCTCTCTCAAATCATGTTTTTGGAATGAGAAAATGCTCATGATATCATAATATTAAAATAAGAAAGTAAGATACAAAGCTGTGGATACAGAATGTGATCCCAATTTCATAAACGAAAGTATATTAAAAGACAAGAATAAAATACACTTAAATGTGAACAATGATTATCTCTGGGTGGTGGGATGACAGATAATCTTTACTTTCTTCTTTTTAGGCTTTTATGTCTTTTCCAAATTTCATACAGTGAGTATGTGCTACTTTTATAATTAGAAAAAACAAGAACAACACAGAAACAGTATTTAAAAAAAGACATTTAAGCTTGTCTCTGAAAGCTAATCTTTGATTTAATTTTTTTCTCTTCAAATTTAAACAGAGTCATTTCCTTTAGGAAATGAGGAAAAACATTTTAACTGTCTGGTGGGAGAAATTATATAAAAACAAATTTTTTCTAGGATATGTGGGGAATATCCCAAGATAAAAGTATTCCAATGGAGTGTGTGTATTCCAGACTGACCCTTCTTTGAAAGGCTTTATGTTACTTTTTAAAACCGCTTTATTGAGATATAATTCACATCCCATAAAATATACCCATTTAAAGTGTACAACTCAGTGTTTTCTTAGGATATTGGCAGGATTGTATAGCCATCACTATCTAATTCCCAAACATTTGTATCACCCTAAAAAGAAAACTTACACCTATTAGCAGTCACTCTCCATTCCTTCCTCTCCCCACCAACTGGCAACCACTAATCTACTTTCAGTCTCCACAAATTTGCCTAATGTGGATATTTTGTATAAATGGAATCACACAAAATGTGGGTTTTCATGAGCTCTCATTTAGTATAATGTTTTCAAGTTTCATCCATGTTTTAGCATGCATAGGTACTTTGCTCCTTTTATGGCTGAATACTATGTAGTTTTATGGCTATACCTGCCAGCTTTTGTTTATCCATTCATCAGTTAATAAACATTTGAGTTTGTTTTCAGTTTTTGGCTTTTATGAGTAGTGCTGCTATGTACATTTGTGTATAAGGTTTTGCATAAAAATACGTTTCCATTTCTCTTGGGTGGATAACTAGATGTGAAGTTGCTGCATCTTATGGTAACTCTATGATTAACCTTTTGAGGAACTACTAAACTATTTTCCAAAGCAGCTGCACCATTTAATATTCCCACGTGTTACCTTCCATCCAACAATTTTTACTCATGCCCTAAGAAATACGTAGATGATCATGTGTGATAGCATGAACTAGAAACAACCAAATATGTGTGATAGCATGAACTAGAAACAACCAAATATCCATAAATGGGGGATCAGTTAAATCAATTATGGTACTTTTAGATTACGGAATACTATGTAGCCACTAAAAAGGATAAGGTAATATATATATTCTTACTAGAAAAGATACCCGAGATATATTAAGTTGAAAAAAGACATTGTAAATAAGTATATATGGTATTATTTACTTGTGTAAAATTCAATTATTACACATATACTTGTATGTGTATAGAAACTTTCTGGAAGTATACCTAGAAATTTGTTAATAGTAGTTATTGCTGGAGAGTGGGACTGGGGTATGTTGGTGGTAATGTGAAGTGTGGTGTGGGAAAAGAACTTACTTTTCAACTTAAGGCCTTCTGTATATTAAAATTTCAAGTAATGTGTATTATTTTATAATAAGAAGAAAGTCTATGATAGTAAAATTTAGTGTTTTCATTGGAGTAGATGGTACATGCAAGTGCACTGGGGAGGAAGTGCATATTTAGTAGTCCCAATAGCACTTGATTATAGGGCAAAACCTCCTCTATATCAGTAGCCCAGACTTATTTAATCTCTTATAGGATACCAGGCCAATGTTTAGGAACTAACCCTTTTTGTTTTTTCTATACATCCAGATGCATAAATTTATGTTATCATAAAACATGTTTCCAGGCAAAATTTATGTCTTATAAACATTTCAGTAAAAGCAGAGCCCTCAAGATTAAAGTAGGAAAGATTGAGGAGACAACATTGGGATATAGTTGTTGGTGACCATTTTTTGGTAAATTGCATTTTCTAAAAAGGCAGAACAATTTGTTGTATGACAAAAACTTAGAAATTTCTAAAGCCATTTCTGGGTTAGAAAAGAATTACATGAACAATGCTAGACCCTGTGACTATACACAGAATTTGATCATTTAAAATGAGCCAGCTGTTGACAGAAAACATAGATTTCTGTTTTCTAGAAGTTGTTGCATTAAAGTCCCCTCGTGTGAACCACCGTGATGAGAGAGGGTAAGCACTAGTGCTTGGAGTAGTTGCCCTTTCTTTTAATCGGAAAAAAAGTGGGTGGCCTTGGCTCTCAAATTAGGAGAGCCACATGAGATCAACAGCTTGGTGTCCCAGGTACAGTGAGGATGAAACTTGCTCTGTTAAATATCCTTTACAATGGATTGCCTTCATTAATTCCTTTCAATTTGGTTTACACACCCTTTTCAATTCAATTATGAGAAACTCAATCGAGTACCTATGGGTGTGTCAGGTATTATGTTAATCTCTATGTTGAATACAGTTATGAAGGAGACTAGATTCCCATTCCAAAGGAACTCATTTTGGGGGTATTTACAGCTAATTTATTAAAGTTTGCCCTTTTATTTTAATGCATATTTTATATGCACAAAACTGGTTATGTATCTGTTGAGCTTCTAAAGGCTTAAGATGCAACCGGAACACTAATTAAGTGGTCTAATTTGTGCCAGGTAAACTGTTGAATTCACCTGGGAAATGGTCCAATGTGGAGCTGAAGCATGTATTGTTACGTTGTAGGCAAGAGAATTTGAGTCTGTGTTCCTCTGTCTCTGGCTATCCTATCGTAAGACCTGGAATCCCTCATACCTTAGAAGAGCTGCGTTGCAACAAAGTCTTCTAAATGTGAAGTTTTATTATGGGAATCCTATATTCCATTGACCTTTTATAGCAAAAAAAAAAGAAAAGAAAAGAAAATACGTGCATTTTGACTGAAAAAGAAATGGCCTTCATCTCTAATGTTACAAAAATTAAATAAACCTATGCCAAGGATTACTATTCCTCCCACACCATGTTAATGCTTCTACTAGCTGTACCTAATATCAATTTTGTTTTATAAACAGCAACAATACCAACAATGACAAATCCACTGGTAAAAGTTATGTACAGCCAAGAAGGGCTCTAATGCTTTTCTACCCTTCTTTGCTTCATACACTGTTCCTGCTATAGGAGTATCAATTCCTAAAACTTTAACACATATGTTGTTTTTCACCAGCCTTGAACATCCTCAGCATTTCTAAATATATATCCAAGATGATTCTATTATTATTTCTGGCACCTTTCACATCACTTGAATTTACAGGCCTTTTTTCAGAAGTTTTCTGGTGACACCTGTACAGTTAATTACAGTGTTCTTGATTGAGAGAAACTAACAGCATCCACAGGGTGGGACTGCAGTGTCCCTTCCTTATTTGGCAGTGGTTGCTCAGTTGCAGTTTCTGCTGGGAGAGGGTTCCACATTCTGTAGCTAATACTGTTAAGTAGCTGCCTTGTGAGGAGCTGCAAATGCAGCACCTCCAGGCCATGATTTTTAAATTACATCATTCAAGAGGCTTAAAGACGGATTTGGCCATTATATCAGGAGCTTGGTTTGCTGGGGGACATAGGCAGCTTAAATCAAAATGGAAGAATTACTCTAGGTGAGCACATTTGACTTGTAACTCTGAGAAAGTAACAATGGCAGCAATTCTCTGGATCTTGTGTATCTTACAGAAGTAATTTTGGGTTAAGATTCTTGGCCAATAGCGACATGATTTCTGGTAATCAAATCTGTATGAGAGTTGGCTGGGGAAGGGAATGGTGAAAGGGGAAACAATTTTCCTGCCAAGAATTGCTTTCTCTAGGCGTGACCCTTCCTAGGTATATAAACTGAGTAAGTTACCCATCCTCTCTAAGCCCCAGTTTCCTTTTTTATACAGTGAAGATAATAATTCCTGTCTTGTAGATGAGACAGGGAAACTGAAAGGACCTCATGAAAAACTTTTTTTTGTTGCCTCTATTCTTGCTAGCCTTATGCATACCTTGTAGAACAGATAATGTATGTCCTCCTTGTCAAGGAGTTAATTATTTCTTTGGCGTCTTCCAGCACAATAGATAACACTTAAAGAGTAACCAGGTGGGATTGTCATGAACGTTTTCCTAGTCCACTGACTCCAGACACCTTGACACCAAGATCCCTGCCTTAAGTAACTTTGGAGGACACCTAAACACTTGTCTTTGTTTTAACCAGTTCCTGGATGCCCAAGAAGACATGCACACCAGGTGATTGCCCTCAATAAAAACCCCAGACCCCTCTTGGGGTGCCTGGGTGGCTCAGTCGTTAAGCAGCTGCCTCCGGCTCAGGTCATGATCCCAGGATCCTGAGATCGAGCCCCATATCGGGCTCCTTGCTCAGCAGGAAGCCTGCTTCTCCCTCTCCCACTCCCTCTGCTTGTGTTCCCTCTCTCGCTGTGTCTCTCTCTGTCAAATAAATAAATAAAATCTTAAAAAAAAAAAACCAGACCCCAAGCAAAGACGAGACTCACTCTTTGTTCTTTTCTGAGTCTCCCAGATGCTCTGTCTGTATCTGCACTCATTCTATGTCTTCAATAAACTCTTCTCTCACTTTCTCTTGGCTCATGTTAGATTTCTATCCTGCACAAAGCCAAGGATCCTCCTGGCGGGTCCTGCGGAACCCACTCTGGGTCTTCAGACCCAGACAGCCTGCATTAGTATCACTTTCACTGATAGCTGTTCAACCTTCTCTATGTATTTTTCCATATAAACTCTTTATAGTGAGGCACCATATTCTAAGCAAGAAAAGGAGGTTTGAAGCCTTAATATTCGCTGTTCCTTTTGTCTGAAATGCAATCCTTAGAGCCTCCCTCCCATGTTTGTGATAATAACCATGAAGAAAATAAAGCTATAGTTTCTTTCCTAATCCTTATTTCACTTTTTTTTAAAAAATCATTTTCATTGCTTTTCCTAGGAAAATTCTCTTTAAATGCCAAGCTTCTTAACTTGCCACTCAATGGTCTCTATAATCTGCCCACAACTTACCTTTGTACATTTCCAGCTTCTTTTTCCCACTAACTTCCTGCAGACTGAGTTCACCTCTGTTCCTGGGACAAAGCATATTCACTCCTACATTCACCCTTTCCTGATGCCATCCATCCTGCCCTCTTGGCTGCCCTTTCCTCATTCAAATGCTCCTTATTCCTCAAGGAGGAGCTCAAGTGCATGCCCATCTGATGTTTTACTGGTCTATCCTAGCTCAGAGTAATTGCTCTATCTTTTGAATTTCTGGTTTCTATGTTCAGACCTATTCATGTTATAAAGTCTTGTAATGCTTCTTGTTTCATTGCCATGCATTGTTATTACATTTATTATGCAGACATATTTTGAGCATCTTCTATGTTCCTGACCCTGTTCAAGGAACTGAGGATACATGAATGAGCAAAGAGAGGCAAATTGCTGTGCTTAAGGGGAATATATTCTAGTAGGTGGAGATCAACAGATAATTATAAAAGAATAAATGAGATAATTTTAGGTAGTGTTGAGCACCATGAAAAAATAAAACAGTGAAATAAGGGATCTCCATGGTTATTACTGTAGGCATGGGGGGAATCTAGGGAAAGAGCATTTCAGGCAGAGGAAATAGCCAGTGTTAAGGCCCCATGCCTCCTGTTTTTGATTAGAGTATGGGGTCTTACTAGTAAAGGGGTTAAAAGGAAAAATACACAGAGAAGGCCACCTAGGTATCTGGTTATTGGACTAGCTGAACTGTATTTGCAGTGATTACTGCACACATTCCTTCTTTTATTTGCCTTATAAATTGCAAAATTCTAGGCAACAGGTTTCCAAAATATTCCACGTGATTATCACAATGACCCTTCAAGTTCAGTAAGTTAGGTATTATTATCCCCATTTTTTTAATGAGAAAACTGAGAGGTTAGATGACTTGCCTACAATTGTATATTTAATGTGTTTGTTGGGTGTGTTTCATTTTCCCCACCACAGCGGAAACACCTGAAGTCAGGGACCTTAAAATGAAGGTAATGAAAAGAGCTCTGGAGGCAGCCAGATGAGAGTTCCAGTCCTGACTCTGCCTTTTACTAGCTATGGAGTCTTGGGCAAGTTATTTTACCTTTTGTGCCTCGGTTTCCTTCTTTGTAAAACAGGGATAAGAATACCTCATGGGGTTGTGCAGAATGAAAAAGGTAATGCAGGGAAAGCCACTGGCACAGCATTTGGCACATTAGTAAATGGTCCCACCTGTTATTATCACTACAATGAATATAATAAACAATGGTAAAACAGTAGTGTTTCCTAAGATCATAGTTCTTAGGAAGCTCTCTGTTCCACTTACATTACATGTATGGTACCATTAACTATTGGCTGGCATTTTTCCCTGAACCTAACACCACCTTTACACATTATTACATACTAGATCATTTGAGTTGCAGTGATTTTGTGTGAGTGATGCAAAAGAACCTGTAAAAGCATTCATCACAGAGTTTGGTATATAGTAGTTCTTTCATTAGTGGTTGCTGTTATTATATAAGCCATTGTTTTTATATTCCTAGGTTGCCTAGCACTGTGATGAGTGCACAGGTGTTCAAATAATATCAAGTGAGTGAATTAATAAATGAATTTAAAGTACAAAATGGCTTTGTTTAGTTGCAGCTAAAATAGAGACAAATGAGTTAAAACTGGACTTTGTCTATTGTTTCCTTGTGTTCCCACTGTTGTTTTGACTGACCTGAGAGGACAAACCATGCCTCCCTTTCCTTTTTGTCCCACTCCCACTCTCACTCCCATTGGTCACTGTGCTTAGTTCAGTTTTTTTGTACAAAGTGAGCAATCAATAACTACATGTTGAATGCATTACCAGTTCACATTGTCTAGAAGCTCATTTCTTTTTTAAAATATTTTATTTATTTATTTATTTGCAAGAGAAAGAGCATAAGTGACGGGGGTAAGGGGAGGAGTAGAGGGAGAGGGACAGACAGACTGTGCTGAGAGAGAAGCTTATTTCTAATTGATCAAATTCCACAGCATCTCAATGACTCACACCTGCATTACTGTCATTGTTTGAAGGGAAAACTGAGTCTGAGCGTTCTGGAAATTTGATGATGGGACTTCATGATTCTGGTTTAAATTCAATGCCTGACAAATAGCAGGTACTCAATACAAAGTTATTGGAAAAAAAATGAGTGACTATTGAATTAATGCATCTTTCTTTCTTGCCACTAGATGCTTCTTTTGTCACCATGTCATAGCAGGGAAGTCCAAGATTTTCATTTCTTGGTATTTCCAGTGCTTAGAGCCAAAGGCATTGCTTAGAGGCTCCCTTGGGCAATGGCATCCTAGTTGAATGCCATTAGGCAAGTCTCTCAACAGAAGCAATTTGGCCTTTAGGTCATCTGATGCCTTATTTTCCATTGACTGTTCTGCCCAAGGCAGTAAGCAACAATCTGCTCAGCCTTGGTTGAGCAGGCTTTTGTGCCTGGGATGCCCCCTACTAGAGATCCAGCTGGGTGGGGCCACACTTCCACCTCCAGAGACGTAGGCTCTGAAAGTGTGCTGTGATTGAAATTGAGATCTTTCTTGAACCAGCAGTGGAACCTGGTTAACCCCATTAGGTCTGCAGCTTGAGAACTATAAATGGAATTTGGGTCCCTCCATCTAAAAGAAAAAGAGCCATTTGTTGTCAGAATAACTATGTGCTAGTGGCCTGAGTAAGGAGGAGGCAATTCTGTTTAAGGATGTTAGGCATGATTTAAAGGGTTTTCTATTGCTTATAATAGGTTTTCATTTTTTGCTGATTAAATTTATTTACTGTTGAAGCTGGTGTGCAAGTTCCTGATTGGGAGGGTGTGTGTGTGTGTGACCTTTTTAACTTTGCAGCACTTTAATGCAAATGAAATTTTGAGGGTGGGGGAGAAAGCAAAACCAACCTAACGACAATGAAATCATTTTCTAAATATGTTTACAATCAAATATCTCTCTCAATAATTTGATTTGTAGGAAATGGCAGAGTGCAGCATTTTATACAGAAGCTTTTCAATAATTCATCCTCATCTCATTGATGTTCAGGACTTTGGCTAGGTTGGTAAGTGAAATAGGTACTCTGGCATCGTGGAGAAATTCCTTTGAGCCCTGAAAGGTACCCCCTGTTTGACCTGCCCATCTAATGCTGCATTGTCCCTGGGACTAGAGGCTTTTCAACCTTATGAGGTACCTGCAGTTCCCCTTTCCAAGGTACTGGGGACATTTGGAGATTGTGGTTTTTCCTCATTTAATTTTTTGGGGGAATTTATATTTGTAAAATCATTATTAAGCTACCCAAATGATTAAACTCTTCTTCAAAAACTTCTGGAAAATTAATACTCTCGAGTATTAGCTTTTGGAAACCTGGGAATATAGGAAAGAATGGGAAGTGGCAATTCAGGGTCTTCTACTAGTTGAAAAGATAAGCCTCTCACAGGTCCACTGCACTTGAATACACAGGGAGTAAAGAGTCCAAGAGGCATTTGAAACCTCCAAGCTTGAGCTAGCTTCAAAAGTAGTCTTTTCCCTGGGAACTTATATTCTTGTGGTGAGGTGGCATAGAGTGTCTATAAGATGGACTCTGCATGAAAAAGTGCTCAACATCACTCAGCATCAGGGAAATACAAATCAAAACCATAATAAGAGACCACCTCACACCAGTCAGAATGGCTAAAATTAACAAGTCAGGAAAGGACAGATGTTGGTGAGGATGCGGAGAAAGGGGAACCCTCCTACACTGTTGGTGGGAATGCAAGCTGGTGCAGCCACTCTGGAAAACAGCAGAGTAGTGTGAGAGTGAACCACTACAGGTTCCTCAAAAAGTTGAAAATAGAGCTACTCTACGACCCAGCAATCGCACTACTGGGATTTACTCTAAAGATACAAATGTAGTGATCCAAAGGGGCACGTGCACCCAAATGTTTATAGCAGCAATGTCCACAATAGCTAAACTATGGAAAGAACCTAGATGTCCATCAACAGATGAATGGATAAAGAAGATGTGGTATATATATACAATGGAATACTATGCAGCCATCAAAAGAAACAAAATCTTGCCATTTGCAACGATGTGGCTGGAATTAGAGGGTATTATGCTGAGTGAAATAAGTCAATCAGAGAAAGACAATTATCATATGGTCTCTCTGATATGAGGAATTTGAGAGGCAGGGCAGGGGGTTGTGGGGGGTAGGGAAGGAAAAAAATGAAACAAGATGGGACCGGGGAGGGAGACAAACCATAAGAGACTCTTAATCTCACAAAACAAACTGAGGGTCACTTAGGGGGTGGGGGAGTAGGGATAGAGTGGCTGGGTTATGGACATCGGGGAGGGTATGTGCTATGGCGAGTGCTGTGAAATGTGTAAGCCTGATGACTCACAGACATGTACCCCTGAAACAAATAATACATTATATGTTAATAAAAAAAAAAAAGATGACTCTGTCTGGTTCTTGTGGGGGGAGGGGAAATCCTCATCAAGCTAGTTCCTGTTTTTTTCCTGGAGAGTGGAGCAGGAAAAGGTAGGATAGAGGGAGGGAGTAGGTGAGGAGAAAATGTCATGGCACACCCAGTCATCTCAGTTGAATCCCAGAGTCTTCAGGCAGTAGTATGCTGAGGCTTTGGCACTGAAAGAAGCCAGACAGTGATTACCTCCTTTGTAATAATAGACAGGAAACATGGAGTTTGCTATTGTGCTGCTGCTGCCTGCTCTGAAACTTTGTGAAACCATTGATCTGACTTCAGTGAACCATAATACTATTGATTTGGTGTCAGATCACTGGTAGGCACTTGAGTGACAGCTTGAGTGTATGTGATGTTACATTTAAATTGTCCTTTTGTTTGCTTTCTAGTTGTCAAAATCTCTTGATAGAATGTATGCTGCCAAATGCCTGTACAGTCCTTATTAAAGTTCAAGTGCCAAGAGCATGTGCTGCATCATCAAACAAAATGGATGGCTCTTGGCCAAATTCTCTTCATCAAAAATGTATAATATTTGGTTAGCCTGGTTTTCTCTGACTAGCTCAGAAGGGCACAGGGTTGTACCCTCTTAAGTCAGAGAGGGTCAAAGCAAATCATCCTTCATTCCTCCCTACCTCCAATCTTATTCATAGCTGGGACTCATGCCGTCTCAGCCATTTTCTTGTCTGTGCCAGGACTGAGAAAAGGTTTTACTAGGCATGAAAATCCAGCAGGTTGAAAGTATCTTGGGCCATCACAAAGGAAGTGGGGAAAGAATCAGTGGAATTTCTTTGACACATTTCCCCAGGTTATAGTTTCAAACCAGGCCTCATATAGGCACAACATGTGAAGTAGTGCCCCAGTGAGAATATGAGGTGGGAAAAATAGAGATATGTGAACTTGTGGAGAACAATTTCAATCTGTCATTATTAGTATTTAATGATTACATATTGAGCACCTGCTAGATGCCAGGCACGTTGCTTAGTGCTAGAGATACATTAGTGAACCAGAATGACAAAACACAGTTTAGGAAGGAGAGAAGGACCAAATAAGTATAACGAAGAATCCTAGATGCAGTGATAGAAAAAGGGAGGCAGTGTGGTGGAAGGGACATGGGCTTTGAGTCTGGTAGCTCCGCCATTGAATTTAAGTGAGCTGTTTGCTGCTGAACAGATTACGTCTTTTCTTTGAGTCTTAGTTTCCTCCTCTGTAAAATGGTGAAAATAATAGTGCATACCTCAAAGAACTGTTGCCAGAATTAAATAGGAATATGCATGTAGAGTTCTGGCCCAGGGTTTGACATTACTAGGTACTTAATTGCAGTGAGGAGGAGGAATGGAATAGTGGTGGTGGAGGAAAACACAATGACAAGTATGTGAAGGCTCATAGGAAAAGGTGAAGGTTCACAGCCAGTTAAGAAACTGTTGCAGTGGGGTGCCTAGATGGCTGTCAGTTAAGTGTCTGACTCTTGATTTTGGCTTGCATCATGATCTGAGGGTCCTTGTATCGAGCCCCTGTCAAGCTCTATGCTAAGCAGGGAGTCAGCTTATCCTTCTCCCTCTGCTCCTCCCCTCACTCTCTCTCTCTCCCTGGAATTAATGAATAAAATCTTTAAAAGAGAGAGAGACTGTTTCAGTAGCACAAATGAGAAATTATGATGTCCAAGACTAGAATGGTGGCAATGGGAATGGAGAAGAAGGGACAAATGCTTACAGTGTAAAGGTAGAATAGATGGAGATAAATGTAAGGAAGATGCTAATCTCCATGTTTTTAGCAATGATAATTGGATAGATCATGAGTCTCTTTATGGAAAAGAGAGTAAAAGAAGAGGGGATTTGGGATAAATAAAATATGAACTGTCTGTGGGACATCCACGTGTGTATGAAATGTCCAGTAAATATGCAATTAAATACATAAGTGGAGAGGTCAGGTCCAGAGATCCAGATTTGGAAATTTTATATAGATTGAAAGTTTAGCTATGAGATATTTCATGAAGAGAGTATGGAGTGATAAGGGAAGATAATCAGGGACAGATTCATGGGGAACAATTTGGTAGCCTCCTTCTCCTATGTTTAATACTCTTCCCACTTTTCCAGAGAGGGAGTTATGGGGGTCTTTATGCCTTTTGAGAATTTTTCTTTTGTGTATCTGATTTATGAATCTCCCACGAAAGGAACAGGTAGCTGGCATTTAATTACATCTGTTTTGTTGTTGTTTTAGCAGCTGGGAACAGAGAAGTGTAGGGAACTATCATGAAGTTGACACGTTCACCCAGCTAGCACCAAACTCAGGACTCCTTCTTGTCCACCTGCCCATGTCATTTCCTTATTTCCAATCCTTTTTGAAATGTTGTCCAGTCCTTTAAGTCTAGAGATGGCATTGTGAATTACTCATGCCTTGATCTCCTCATCTATAATGACATAGGTTGTTATTTAAGGTTGTTTGTGTTGGGAGGAGGGAAAAGGTAGGGAATGGGAAGCTCTATTTTGAACATGAATTGCCACTATAGACAGAAGAAACAAAATGAAGTCTGTGGGAGATGATGACACTATGCAGTTGGGAAACAAAGAAAGAGGAATTGAAGAAAGCAGAGTTAAGAGGAGTGGACATGTTGTAAAAGATAGAGGAAAATACTGTTCAGAGAACTCAGCATGAAGTAAGAATCCCAGGAGTCAAGAGATGAAAGTGGAGGAGGTTGTGAGTACATGTATGCATGGCAAGAAGCTTGTTTATCTCTCCTTCATTTTATTCAGTTTGTTAATGAAGGCCCAGCAGCAGGAGATGTACAGTCCATTTAGGAATGATGAGGACTGCTAATCTAGGATATACCTATGCTTGCTGGAGGTGAAAGCCCCTGCTACTAAATTATGTCAAGCGAATGCAGGGATCTAGTCGTCCGGCTGGGCGAAGTCTTTGAATTAATGCTTCAGCCCCTCACAGTGAAAGTAAAATACTGAACTGGATTTCCATATTTGTCTAATATAGACTCAGGCAAGAGCCCAGGATGAAGATTGAAGCTTCTGTTTGTTTAAGGAGGCATGCAGAATTTCAAGGAGCTTCATTTCCATGAATCAGTGGCTGAAATGTGACCTCTAAGCACACTGTGAGGTCGAGTATGCTTTGTACTGGCTAGTTTCAGAGCAGGAACTTTAACCTCTTTGGCATTAACCTGTAGAGAAATCATGCCTTACTGCTCCGGTACTTTTTTCCATCATCCCCAGTGAATCAAGAATAGCAACAGGAGGCTAAATACTGGTTGATGAGATTGTTTGTTTGCTTGGTTTCTCTCCTAATCTCAATGCTGGGAGCAGGTGCCTGTTTGGCAGCTCTGAAGTCCTGGACCATCTCACAACAGCTACAGTCAGGAGTCCCCAACCCACAGCCTCTCCACAGGGTCTTTCTGCTTGGCAGACCTGAGATGGCCTGATAAACAAGGCTCACCAGCTAGCATCTGCTCTTTAGAAACTAGTCTGAGAGTCTCCCCTCAGTATCCCAACTAACTTGCTACAGACAGATAGGAAGCTTCTGGTAGGATCTATGGGGTAAGGAAGGGCCTTTGTTTGTAGAAAGAATCATTCAGCTCCAGACCCCCAGATTCTGGAGCTCATACCCTCTTCCTTAAATCTCTTTAACAATACTCCCACTGTTAACATGGTAAACAATTTCTTCATCAATTGCTTCAGTCCTGGCCAGATTAACACCTAGCAGTTCCAAGTGCTGAAAAGCTCTTGATTTTCACCATATGTAATTCAAATGTGAAAATAGCAAACTATAAAATAAGTGTAGAAAGTCCAAAAAGCTTCTGATTTTGGCATAATGACTATCTTGCTTTCTAAATAGCAAACATAATATTTTTTAAATTTTGGGTAAATTCAGATAATCTGGTAGTGGCTCCAGGGTGACTCTATCAGAATCAGAATAGATAGGCTACTCCTGCAGAGAGACCACTTGAAGTCTATATCTAGATGATGTAGAAATGTTGGGGTTCGGAGCTGATGACCAAGAAAGAATTCTTGAGATGTCTTTGGTGTAAGAAAGGTAGCTTTAATAAAGCATGGAGATAGGACCCGTGGGCAGAAAGGACTGCATTGGGGTTGTGAGAAATGGCTGATTGTATACTTCGGCGGTGGGGGAGGTAAACACAAAGGGAAATTTCCAAAAGGACTTTCATATACTAAGGAAGACTCGCAGGATCCTGGAAGCCTAGCTATTGTCAAGCTAAGGCTATTTTTCCCTCTAGCAAAACATTAACATTAAGATAGTTGGGAGTTCCTGGAGGAATGTTATACTCTGCCTGCCTCAAGTATTTGTCAATGGGCTGCAGGTTATAACGAAATTTAATTTTATCTACATTTCCTTCTGCCTTTGTTCCCCACATCATTTCCCCTGAACAATGTTGACCCTTTAATCTTTAAGGTTACTAAGGGTGGAAGGTTTTATCTCCTGTAACTTCTTTATGCTGAAGAGGGGTAAAGAGATGTCCCTATGATGTAGGAAACAAAGGCAGAAGAAAAATTATTAAATTTCCTCACTACTTACAGCCCATTGACAAGTCCTTGAAACAGGCAAAGTGACATTCCCCTAGGGACTCAACTGCCTGGATATTGACACTTTGCTAAGAGCAAAGGCAATCTTAGCCTGACCCTCAGGATCCTGTAAGTCTACTTTAACATATAAAAATTCCTTCAGAATCTTGCTTCATCTCTACCTTCCCAAGATACATGTTGGCAATCATCCCCCAAGTATATGACCCACCAACATACATCCAAAAGGTCTCATTGAGTAAGGGACAGGAGGGGCTAGGTAGGGAAAGATAGGTAGGGGACTATGTGATCAGGCTCACAGAAATCCCAGAAATGCTGAGGCATAACAAAACCAGAGATAAGAGAACAAACCAGACCACCCTGCCCTGGGTGTCAGAGGTGGGGTCTTTTCATGGCAGTCACACTGTGACCAATAAAGAATAACCAGACCCCAAAGAAGAAGTAAGCCATTAAAGATGTTATCACCATTCTTTGCTCAAACCCAGACTTCACAAGAATGTTAAGCCCATAAGATCCCTGGTGAATTCTAAATAAAAGACTGTCAGTGGAGGCCCACATTAGCAACCCTGTGCGGACCCCTCTCACTCCTGAGAGCTTTTTCTGAATCCTTGCTTAATAAAACTCTTATCAATTTACTCACTCTCCTTTGTCCATGAGAGTCATTCTTCCACTCCGTAAGACAAGAACTTCACTCTTCTGCTTCATCTACCTATGGGTCAACACTGGTCAGTTGGGGAACTTATATATAGGAGTTACCAAAGGCAGGGGCAGCCAATCTAACATATATGAACCTCCTTGAGTAGAAAGGATCATCTGTCAGCTGGAAGTTATGGCAGTGAAGGAGTCCTGGCACCAGACAGGGAGACAGCAGAAAAGACAACAAAATAAGGTTAATATTATAATGAGGAAGAGAAACCCAATAAAGACAGCCTTTGATAGTTGACTAAAATCTTTCTCCAGTCCAGGAGTTTAACCAACCACTAAAAAAGAAAGGGAGTTCATTTAAAGCACCAATTTGAGTATCTATATTTTTTAGCAATCCTGTTACATTTTTGCGATATCTGTAATATATACACAACATTCTGTGTTTATACTAGCACATGTTCCACCTAATACCTAATGCCATTCTGAGAGTTATTTAAGGCCTTAATGGTATAGTGAGTGGTGGTAGCCATAACAGACTCTATTTTGATTAGTAAGCAATTAAGAGTAATAAGAGGCATCCTTATGGAAACAAAAGAAAAAATGTAAGTTAATGGTTAGAGCAAATTTTAAACCCAGAGTCTGAGTCTCCAGTGCTTGCCAGTGAGATTTTTAGATGTCAGGCTTGAAGCATCCTCAGATGGAGTGGGAACAGGCAGCAGGAATCAGATGGGTTTTTCTGGTTCGTAATTCAAATGTCTCTGATGATCCTTTTGAATGGCCCATTTTAAGAAGGAATTATCAGCTAAGATAGGTGAACAGAAAACAAAGAGAAAATATACAAACCTCATTGTTGTTTGAAGAGGAATTTGAGATCTTCTACAGATTCACAGGATTAAGAAGGCATGTTAGTTTGCTATTGGTTTCCTGTGAAGGAGGTACAGGTTTTATTCTAGATATATGAGCCCATGAAGAGCCCCTCTAATTGTATTGCAATGGGAGTATATAATATGACCTGATATGGACCTTTCCATTTTGGATTTAAGTCCCCTACTGTCTTTGATTTCTAGTCTTTTAAATAAACTGTCTCCAGGATTTACATGGGGTGGACTTTCAGTTATAGTTAAATCAGTTTTTGGAGTATGTGATCATTATACTCATTAAGTAACTTATGAATTAAACCAGCCTCGAGTGAATAATTTAATAGAGCACTATAGTCTATCTATTGATAGGTCTATGGTGAGAAAAGGCTTTTCATATACAATTGTTGGAGGAATCCTTCCCATTTTCCAGTTGTTCAAATAATCATATGCCCATAGGGTCCTTTTATTATCCCCACAGAATAACAAGCAAAAAGATAATCTATACATGAGCTGTTTCTCTGAAGTCTACCTCAAGTTGTCCAGTATCAGTTTTTAGGGCTTTTAGGAAAAAGGCAGTTTAATTTTTTAATGATTTTGAGTCAAGAGAGTGGAAGATGATTGGAAACCTTAGTTGGAGAGCCATAGCCAAATATTTGAGGAAACCAGAAAAATTCAGGATCTAGTCTAGTTTATAATAAATAGGACTAATATTTAACATCTACAAAGATGTGTTATTGAAACACTTTCTCTCTATAATAACCCTAATTTTTAATCAGAGATAGCCAAATCAAGACTAATTCATTTGAAAAACAAGTCCAGTTTTAACAAAATTGGCCTAATTATTTATGTAAGTTCAGCAAGAATAGTGATTGATTGCATAGATCTTTTAAAATCTGCCTTGCAGGAACTTTTTTTTTTTAAAGATTTTATTTATTTATTTATTTGAGAGAGAGATCACAAGCAGGCAGAGAGGCAGGCAGAGAGAGAGGGGGAAGCAGGCTCCCCACTAAGCAGAGAGCCCGATGCAGGGCTTGATCCCAGGACCCTGAGATCATGACCTGAGCCGAAGGCAGAGGCTTTAACCCACTGAGCCACCCAGGTGCCCCTGCAGGAACTTTTTATAAAGAATCTCAATTGAACTTTTATTAGCCTCTTTAGACCAGAAACCAAGCCAAGTACTTCCCATTAGACATGCCTGCAATACCTGTAGATTTTGGTGAATTCCTCTTCTTGAGGTCCCCAAAAATATCCTGGGGTTCCTGCACCTGCCAGGATGTGACAAATATTCCTCAAATATTTGGCTATGGCTCTCTCTTTATTCACCTGGTAAGGCTGCTGGGAACTCTATAAGCAAGGTATCAATCCAACATTTCCAAGGGGCTTTAAGGCTCCATGTTTTATAAAGCAACCTCTGTTCCTTAAAGGTGTTTGGCCATATCTGAGTCTATGCATGTCTCTCTTAAATATGACATTCCAGTCAAAGCCTTGGTAAAACAACAAATGTTTCCAATGGTGTCGTGTTACAAGGAGAACAGATTCTTATTGAACTTATGCAAAGAACTGTGATTGCCACAAAAGAAAGAATACTCACCGAGAGTTTTTTGAATTTCAGAGCATTCCGGTAGAAAGAAAAGTTAAACACTTCAGTTTTTTTCACAGAAGAGTATTTTATCCTACTTCTGTATATCATGGATACCTAAAGAGAGAGTTTCCTTAATCTGAAAGAACAAACATTAGGGAACCAGCAATGTTTCAAACAAGAGTCACACAAAATAATTTTCCTCAGTTTGGTTAGTTCTGGAAAGTTTTACCAATTTTAAAGATATCAGAAACCCAGGTCACCTGAGTGGCTCACACAGTTAAGTGTCTGCCTTTGGCTCAGGTCATGATCCCAGGGTTCTGGGATCAAGCCCTGCGTTGGGCTCAGGCTCTCTGCTCAGCAGGGAGCCTGCTTCTCCCTCTCCCTTTGCCTGCTTGTGCTCTCTCCCTGCTTGTGTTCTCTCACTCTCCCTGCTTGTGCTCTCTCACTCTGTCAAATAAATAAAATTAAAAAAAAAAAAACCTCAGAAAGTTTTAAAGCACATGCCTAAATAGGATTACAGATCATTACACAACTTAATTATTTATTTAACCAAGTGGCAATAAGAGATTCCAAAGGCAAATATGCAGAGATATATAGTTGTTAGAAATCTTAGCTCCTTTAACATCGAGATTTACATAATCAAAGACCTGATAAAGGCAAAATATAAGTTTTGGTTTTCTAGGCAGACAAAAGAGAAAAAAAATTGTTTATATTTTCTTCTCAAGAGCAGATCGATAATCCAAGAAAACTTTGCCTTTTAAACAGAGAGAAAAGCAGAATTTCAATCTTATGCCAGTGTACTTTTAAAATCCATTCACTTCAACTTAGTCCTGACCACATATAAAATTCCTTTCCAAAGATTTCCCTTCATAAACCTTCTACAACTTTCTTTTGCATTCAGATTTTGTCACAAGACTTTTCTTTCCAAACAACCAGTCTCATTTAGGACAAAATTATTTTCTACAAAAATGTATTCCCATTCCTTATACCTTTCTTACATATCTCCTACTTTTCTATATACAGAGCTGCTTCCCTTATTTCCATCAGTCTTAATTGAATTTAACAGAATTTTTAACTCTTGAAACCTTAGTCTCCAGTGAAAACTAAGTATTAATCAATTGTGAACTGTTATACTAGATTTCTTTAGATGGCTAATTTATTAATACATTTAATAATTTTAAAAACATGTTTTTTCATTGTATGATCTTTTAATAAAGCACAAAGCATGTGTACCAACAGACCCACATATCCTTAGTTTTCTGTAATAAGAAGCCAAAAACACAAACCTATGTTTAGTAATCAATGCTTTAGTATTTTATCTCATTTGGAAAAGGCCTAGATGTCCAATGAATTCAATCTCATTTATTATCCAAGAAAACTTTAAAGTTTCAGGTTACCAAAGACTTTGAAAGCTATCTTAACAATTACCCATGACAACTTTGAGACCAACAAAATTAATCACCATTTTAGATCTTCTTTTTGCTGACAAATTGCAACAGAGATAACATGAACTTATTTGACCTTCAGCAAACCTAGATAGAATAAAAGTTTCATATTTAAAGCTGATAGCTCTAAATACATGTCTTTCTTAATTAAACCAACAAACTTAAATTAGTTTAAATACCAAATTATGTTCCACTTGGGCCCACTTAAAGTGGGTCCCAGAAGATGAAGAATGAGTGGGAGAGAGGGACAGAAGGTTTATTTGTACAAATTATAGCTGAGAACTTCCCTAATCTGGGGAAGGCAGATTAGGCATTCAAGGAAGGCAACAGGCATTCAAGTCCAGGAGGCACAAAGAACCCCCTCGAAATCAATAAAAATTCATCAACACCTTGACGTATAATAGAGAAGCCTGCAAATTTCAAAGATAAAGACAAAATCCTGAAAGCATCTCAGAACAAGAGGTCCTTAATCTAAGGGTAGAAACAAGGCTGGCAGCAGATCTGTCCACAGAGACCTGGCAGATCAGAAAGGACTGGTATGATATATTCAATATACTAAATGGGAAAAATATGCTGCAAGAATACTTTATGCAGCAAAGCTGTCATTCAGAATAGAAGGAGAGATAGTTTCAAGGACAAACAAAAACTAAAGGAATTTGTGAACACTAAATCAGTCGTGTAAGAAATATTAAAGGGGATCCTTTGAGTGAAGAGAGAGCCCCAAAATAACAAAGACTAGAGAGGAATGGAGACAATCTACAGGAACAGCAACTTTACAGGTTAAATACAATGATACTAACCTCATATCTTTCAATGATTACTCTAAGTGTAAATGAACTAAATGCTCCAATCAAAAGACATGGGGTACCAAAGTGGATTAAAAAATAAGACCCATTGATATGCTGCTTAAAGAGACTCATTTTAGACACAAAGACACCTCTATATTGAAAGTGAGGGTATGGAGAACCATTTATCATGCCAATGAACATCAAAAGAAAGATGGGATAGCCATCCTTATATCAGACAAACTGGATTTTAAACCAAACATTGCAATAAAAGATGAAGAAGGACACTATATCATAATAAAAGGGTCTATTCAACAAGAAGATCTAATAATTGTAAATATTTATGCCCCTAACTTGGGAGCAGCCAATTATATAAACCAATTAATAAAAAAATTAAAGAAACACGTTGATAATAAAAAATTGTAGGGGACTTTAACACCCCACTCACAGCAATAGAAAGATCATCTAAGCAGAATATCAACAAGGAAACAAGTGCCCATGGAATATTCTCCAGAATAGATCACATACTGGGTCCCAAATCAGGTCTCAGCTGGTACAAAAAGAATGAGATTATTCCATGCATATTTTCAGACCACAGTGTTTTAAAACTTAAAGTCAACTACAAGAAAAAATTTGGAAGGAAGACAAATATATTGAGGTTAAAGAGCATGCTACTAAAGAAGGAATTAAAGAAGAATTAAAATATACATGAAAGCAAGTGAAAATGAAAACACGACAGTTCAGAACTTTTGAGATGCAACAAAGGCAGTCCTAAGAGGGAAGTATATAGTAATACAGGCCTTTCCCAAGAAACAAGAAAGGTCTCAAGTACACAACCTAACCTTATACCTAAAGGAGCTAGAAAAATAGTAAAAATAATAGCAAATAAAGTCTAAATCCAGCAGAATAAGAGAAATAATAAAGATTAGAACAGAAACAATTATATAGAAATAAAAAAAAAGTAGAATAGATCAGCAAAACCAGGAGCTGGTTCTTTGAAAGAGTTAATAATATCAATAAGCCCCTAGCCAGACTTATTAAAAAAAGAAGAGAAAGGACCCAAATGAATAAAATCATGAATGAAACAGGAAAGAGCACAACCAACACTAAAGAAATACAAACAATTATAAGAGAATATTATGAGCAATTATATGACAACAAATTAGGCAATCTGGAAGAAATGAATGCATTCCTAGAATTATATAAACTACCAAAACTGAAACAGGAAAAAACAGAAAACCTGAGCAGATCCATAACCAGGAAGGAAAATGAATCAGTAATAAAAAATCTCCCAACAAACCAGAGTCCAGGGCTGGATGGCCTCCCAACAGAATTCTACCAAACATTTAAAGAAGAATTAATACCTATTCTTCTGAAGCTGTTTTTTAAAAAAATGGAAATGGAAGGAAAACTTCCCAGCACATTCTATGAGGCCAGCATTACCTTAATCCCCAAACCAGACAAGGACCCCACTAAAAAGAATTACAGACCAATATCCCTGATGAACATGGATGTAAAAATTCTCACCGAGATACTAGCTAATAAGATACAACAGTACATTAAAAGGATTATTCACCATGACCAAGTGGGATTTATTCCTGGGCTTCAAGGTTGGTTCAACATCAGCAAATCAATCAATGTGATACATTACATAAATAAAAGAAAGAACAAGAACCATATGATCCTCTCAAAAGATGCTGAAAAAGTATTTGACAAAGTACATCATCCTTTCTTGATTAAAACTTTTCACAGTGTAAGGATAGAAGAACATTCCTCAATATCATAAAAGCCATCTATGAAAAGCCCAAGGCTAATATTCTCAATGGGGGAAAAGCTGAGAGCTTTTACCTTAAGGTCAAGAATTCAGCAAGGATGTCCACTATCACAACCGTTGTTCAATATGGTACTAGGAATCCTACCCTCAGCAATCAGACAACAAAAATGAATAAAAGGCATCTGAATCAGCAAGGAAGTCAGACTCTCACTCTTTGCAGATGACATGATACTCTATGTGGAAAACCCAAATGAGTCCACCCCTAGGAATCATACAGCAATTCAGTAAGTGGCAGGATATAAAATCAATGCACAGAAATCAGTTGCATTTCTATAGACCAACAGCAAGACAGAAGAAAGAGAAATTAAGGAGTCGATCCCATTTACAATTGCACCCAAAACCATAAGATACCTAAGAATAAACCTAGCCAAAGAGGCAAAGAATCTCTACTCAGAAAACTATAAAGTACTCATGAAAGAAATTGAGGAAGACACAAAGAAATGGAAAAACGTTCCATGCTCATGGACTGGAAGAACAAATATTGTGAAAATGTCTATGCTGACTAGAGCAATCTACACATTCAATGCAATCCCTATCAAACTACCATCAACATTTTTTACAGAGCTGGAACAAATAATCCCAAAATTTGTATGGAACCAGAAAAGACCCCAAGTAGCTAAATAAATGTTGAATAAGAAAACCAAAGCTGGTGGCATCAAATTCCGGACTTTAAGTTATATTACAAAGCTGTAATCCCCAAGGCAGTATGGTACCAGCACAAAAACAGACACATAGATCAGTGGAACAGAATAGAGAACCCAGAAATGGACCTTCAACTCTATGGTCAACTAATCTTTGACAAAGCAGGAAAGAATATCCAATGCATAAAGGACAGTCTCTTCAAAAAATGATGTTGGGAAAATTGGACAGTCACATGCAGAAGCATGAAACTGGACCACTTTCTCATACCACACACAAAAATAAACTCAAAATGGATGAAAGACCTAAACGTGAGACAGGAATCCATCAGAATCCTGGAGTAGAACACAGGCAGCAACCTCTTTGACCTTGGCCACAGCAAGTTTTTGCTAGACGTGTCTCCAAAGGCAAGAGAAACAAAAGCAAAAATGAACTATTGAGACTTCGATAAAAAGCTTTTGCACAACAAAGGAAATAATCAATAAAACCAAAAAGCAGCCCATGGAATGGGGGAAGATATTTGCAAATGTCTTATTGATAAAGGGCAGTATCCAAAATCTATAAAGAACTTATCAAACTCAACAACCCCCAAAACAAAACAAAACAAATCCAGTCAAGAAATGGGCAGAAGACATAAACAGACATTTCTCCAAAGAAGACATACAAATGGACAACCGACGCATGAAAAAATGCTCAACATCACTCAGCATCAGAGAAATACAAATCAAAACCACAATGAGAATACCACTGCATACCAGTCAGAATGGCTAAAATTAACAACTCAGGAAACAACAGATGCTGGTGAAGATACAGAGAAAGAGGAACTTTCTTACACTTTCATCCTAAAGTTGGTGGAAATACAAACTGGTGCATGCACTCTGGAAAACCATATGGAGGTTCCTCAAAAAGTTAAAAATAGAGCTATCCTATCATCCAGCAATTGCACTAGTAGGTATTTATCCAAAGGATACAAACATAGTGATTCGAAGGGGCATACGCACCCCAGTGTTTATAGCAGTAGTGTCCTCAATAGCTAAAATATGGAAAGAGCCCAGATGTCCATTAACAGATGAATGGATAAAGAAGATGTGGTGTGTATGTGTGTGTGTATACAGAATATTACTCAGCTATCAAAAAGAATGAAATCTTGCCATTTGCAATGATGTGGATAGAACTAGAGAGTGTTAGGCTAAGTGAAATAAGTCTGTCCAAGAAAGATAAATACCATATGATTTCACTCATATGTGGAATTTACAAAACAAAACTAAGGATCATAGAGGAAGGGAAGGAAAAATAAAATAAGATGAAAACAGAGAGAGAGGTAAGCCATAAGAGACTTTGAACTATAGGTAACAAACTGAGGGTTGCTGGAAGGGAGGTGGGTTGTGGGGATGGGGTAACTGGGTGATGGGCATTAAGGAGGGGAGTTGATGTAATGAACACTGTGTGTTGTATGCAACTGATGAATCACTGAATTCTACCTCTGAAACTAATAATACAGTATGTTAATTAAGTTGATTTTCAATAAAAAGTTTAAGGGCAAAATAAAAATAATATATTTCATAAAAGAAAAAAGAAATCCATCATGGTCCAAGTGACATTTCAACACATGAAATCTCTACAGCCATCTTCTCTAGGAAATGGTCCCTGTTTTGGGTTTTAATTCAATTGGGTACTGGTTATGGCTGGCTCCAGTGGAGGTCTTGCAGCCAGAAGTGACTAGACCAGGGATATGGATGCGATCACATTAGACCAGTGAGGAGGAAACCTCACACAGGAGTCTTAATATTGGTAGCCATGATAGTCACTTAGGTGGCTGTCCCGTGCTCAACACAGACTTTGTGTAAGGACAGGAATAAGGAGAGGGCATCAAGTTTCTGGGTCATAATTATTACCATTCCAGCCATGGTACTAACTTCCAGCCAAAATGCAGGCTTACTCCTCCCCACGGAGTAGCCACAGATGAAAGGATTGCAGCCTGTGATATAAAGGTGTTGCAATAAGACCATACTCCTTGAAAAGCCCCTGAAATGAAAGTAAAGGAAGAGAAGAGGAATTACTCACCAAGTTTGCACTGAGGCTCAGAGCCCAGATGAAAAGACTCAAAGCCCCATGTAAGAATGCTAAGATGATGTGGAAATGTTGGGGTTCAGAGATGATAGCCAAGAAGGAATTCTTGAGATGTCTTTGGTGCAAAAAAAAAAAAAAAAAGTGATTTTATTAAAGCATGGGGACAGGACCTATGGGCAGAAAGGACTACACTGGGGTTGTGAGAAATAGCTCATTATATACTTTGGAGTTGGGGGAGATAAACACAAAGGGAAGTTTCCAAAAGGACTTTCATATACTAAGGAAAACTCACAAGATCCTGGAGGCCTAGCTATTGTCAAGCTAAGGCTGTTTTTCCCTCTAGCAAATCATTAACGTTAAGATAGTTGGGAGCTTCCTGGAGGAATGTTATACTCTGCCTGCCTAGTATTTGTCAATGGGCTGCAGATTATAAGGAAATTTCATTTTATCTAAATTTCTTTCTGCCTTTTTTCCCCACATCACAGAGATTCCATATTCCGAAGTTCACAACTTCCTTCCCCAACTCATTTTAGAGACTGTTCCAAGAAAATATGTCCTTGTAAGGTGCTCTGAACTGATCCTAGTGAGCCTATGTCATCACTCAAATAGGCTGTGCTTCTCTTTAGGAAAGTATCAGAGAAATCCCAATTGCACAGACTGGTCCAAATTGTCTGAGCCACCTGATTCTCTCTTAATGCTTGATTAGAAAAATCAATCTGGTTAATCAAATAAGAGGATCATTCTGGCAACCCCCCAAATCTTCAAATTCACATCTTTCCTTGAATGCATGGCTTGACACCAGCTGTTGTTTGTGGGAACTTCTACCAGAATTTTTGCTTGGCTGCCCAATTTTCGTATGAAACAATTCTCCCTTTCCTTTGAGCAAAGCTATTACTGAGGTGTAGGTGGTTTGGGCTGAAAGAAAGGATGGATTTTCTCAGTTCTGCAGTGTGGCAGAACAATCCATCATTAAGTACACGGATGGCCCAAGGGAAACAACTCAAAGATTAGCCCAAAGGGATATTCCTTGATTTGTTCTCTGTGTTGTTTTTCTTTTCTTTCATTTTAGTGGAGACAAAAGTATTGCTAATGGGAGATACACCTTTTTCCACATGAGCACATGGAAAACTGACAATCAGCTTCGATGAACCAAGTAGAGAGATATAAAAACCTCTAGCAGAAGAAAGTTATAATCAAGAACATTCTGTTTATTCAACTTAACCTTAAAGTTCATTGTTGATTAGCCCTAAATAATGATAAACCTATTGGTATACTTCCACCTATGTAGGATTTGGAGAAATTGAACAGGGCTCACCATACTGTGTGTTCAGTGGCTAAACAAGTCTTGAATACATACAGAAGTACTTGAAGTAGCCGGAGACTGATCTCCTTTCTCTGGCCTTGGGTTTATGTCTATGCCAGGGAGACCAAGGGCCGGGGGTGTTTGGATGAATTCCTATTCTGGAAAACACTTCAAAGTCTCTGTTTCATTCATTGTGGCTCAATAAGCTTATTTCTATGTGAAGGATAGCACATTTTATTTTTCAAAAGTGATTACCTCTGAAGCATCTATTATTTATATTAAATAATGCAATGTATATGTTGGATTGGTTTATAGAAACCCAGACTATAGTTTTATAACATGTAATATTTTGCTTCCTTATAACTTTTCTTCTTGCAGGAAGCAACCAACCGGAAATATTATTAGTGAACTTGACTTGCATTTTGGAATGAGGGAAAGAAACCATCTTCCAAACTGATTCTGGAATAAAAAATGTGGGTCTGTAACTCCACAGGTACACAGTATTTCCTCAAAAGGAGTATCTTATAATTGTGTGATAGATATGGCCAGAGAAATGATCACTGATTTACTGATAAGAAAACGGAGCTTTGGGCTGGTTAAGTGACATTCCCAGGTGGGTGGGTTAAATATTGCTCCCAAAAGTTAATTTCCACCTAAAACCTGTGAATATGACCTTATTTGGAAATAGGTTCTTCTCAAATGTAAGCAAGTTAAGATGAAGCCATACTGAATTAGGGTGTGTCCTAAATCCAATGATTGGTGTCCTTATAAGGAGAGAGAGGTTTGGTGACAGAGACATAGAGACCATAAGGAAGAAGACCATGTGATGGCAGGCAAAGTTTGGAGTCATGCAGCTACAAGTCAAAGAACTCAAAGGATTGCCAGCAACCACCAGAAGGCAGAAGAGAAGCATGGAAGAGATTCTTTCATAGAGCCTTCAGAGAAAGCATGGTTTTGCCAACACCTTGATTTTAGTTAGATGTCTAGCCTCCTGGACTATGAAAGAATAAATGTCTGTTATTCTCAGTCTCCAGTCTGTGGTAATTTGTTACAACAACCCTAGGAAACTAATACATCAGAGTTGCATAGGTAGCAAGTAGTAGGTCCATGGATGGGGTTTGGCTTTTCTGAACTTCTAGTGAAGTATTTGTTTTTTCCAAGACATCTCAGTGCCTCCCTGTGAGTGCCTCTTCTCCATCTACTCTCACTATCCTCAGTAAAAATAAGTTAGGGAAATCATTATCTTTGGGATTTATGGCATTTTGTGTTTTAGGGTGTTCTAATTATAAGGAGGTAGGTGACACATTTGAGTTTTAAGAAGACAGCCATGTAAAAATCCCATTGTTGTCCAGAGGCAAAACTTGCTATATTGGGCAATTCATGTCATGTGGAGAACATATTTCTCCTTTCTGGTTTCTCCCACTGAGACTATCTCAAAACAGAGCTGTAATGAGCACTATCTATCTCTGCTGGTAATCTATGATACAATTATGATAATGATAATGATAAACATTTATTAAGCACCCACAGTGCAAGGTGTTACTTGTTCAAAATGTATAAAAGACCTGGTCCCCACTATCATAGTGTTCACTGTATGGGAGTTGATACTTTGTGGTCAGTTAATGCTTTGAACTGATGTGCTTAGAAAACAGAACATAATCCCTCATGCTTCTGGATTTCTTTTGTGAGTTCTTCTGCTGTCTCATGTTCTTATAAGTACATCGTGGTTGGAGACCAGAAAAATGATAGACTCTCGAAAATTTGGAATTTCCATAATCATCAAAATACTTTGAGTCCACTTTTCTCACCAATTTACTGATGAGGAAACAAGTGACAACAGATGAAGTGACATTCCTAGGAGTAGTGGGTTGAGTAGTACCTCTTCCTTCAAATTCACGTCTATCTGAAACCTGCGAATGTGACCTTATTTGGAGATAAGATCTTGGCAGATGTAATCAAGGTAAGATGAGATTATTAGTTATGTTGCTTTGGTTCTTGCTCTGAATAAAAGGAGTTTTCATAGGTCTCTCTGCTTCTAGATTTCCTTGCTATGGCTCCTTTAAGCTAGCAGTATTTCTTGTATAGGGAAGAGCTGGTGATGGTCTCAGAGCCATATATCTTAGAGTTGGAAGAGACACAAGATATCATGGTGTGCCACCTGCTTTAGGGTGACTTAGCATTCACAATTTCCATTTTACAGATGAAATAATCAACAATAATTTGAATGAGTTGATAAAGGTAATACATTTGATTAGAAGATAAAATCCAACATTTTTTAGTAATTCCTATGTGTCAGGCATTGTGCTAAGAATTTTATGTGCATAATCTCATTTAATGTCTACAACAACCTTATGATGTAGGTATTATTATCATCCTATTCTAAAGAAAACTTAGACACAGGATGATTAAGTAATTTTTTCAAGGCAGTAGTGTTAGTAAGTATCAAAATCATGTATCAGCATCTATGTAGCATAGATACCATTGTGACCCAAGAAAGTCCGATTCCAGAACCTAAGCATTTAATCACCACATTATACAGTTTAATGGTTAGAGTAAGAATCAAGTTCTCTTGCTTTAGAGATTTAGTGAAGTGACTCCCAACCATTGTGGAAGATCTATGAGTCTATATATACTCCAAACATTATCTGTAGACTAAAAAACAATGCAACCATCTAATATTTTTAAATGAATACTGGTTTTGTTTGGATAAGCTGTGAATTCATTAAAAGCATTATTGAATTAAGAGTGGTTTTTTGTCATGATTCATTTGATTAAATCAGTGACTACTAAAAGAACAACCTTCTTTTGTGGGAGTCTAAAATATTTGATCTGGAAAGGAGTCCTTATATTCATGAAGAACATTATGAACCACAGGTAGAGTAAAAAGAGAGCTCAATTTGGAATCAGACAGATCTCGGTTTGAGTTTTGTTTTCTGCTTACTTCTTAGCTGAGTGACGTTGGGCAAGTCCCTTAATTATCTTGGCTTCAGTTTCCTCATTTGTAAAATGATATTCTATAACTTATCTCAAAATGTTGTTGGGCTGCGGAAAGAGCCAAGGTGCCCTTCAACAGATGAATGGATAAAGAAGATATGGTCCATATATACAATGGAATATTATGCCTCCATCAGAAAGGATGAATACCCAACTTTTGTTTCGACATGGACTGGACTGGAAGAGATTATGCTGAGTGAAATAAGTCAAGCGGAGAGAGTCAATTATCATATGGTCTCACATGTGGAACATAATGAAAAACATGGAGGACATTGTGAGAGGGAAGGGAGGGGTGAATTGGAGGAAATCGGAGGGGCGATGAACCATGAGAGACTGTGAACTCTGAATAACAGACTGAGAATTTTGGAGGGGTGGGGGTGGGGGTTGGGTGAGCCTGGTGGTAGGTATTGAGGAGGGCATGTATTGCATGGAGCACTGGGTGTGGTACATGAACAATGAATCTTGTAACACAAAAAATAAAAGTATTTGGGAAAAAAACAAAACTCAAAAAAAATGTTGGGAATCTCAGGTGCAACACTTTACATGAAAGTATTTTATAAAATAATAGAGTTCTGTAGGAATATGGGAACATAGGGTGAACATTATTATTCCTCTGTGATGCTCAAGGAATCAGGTTTGGTCCTGAATACTGCCTTATTTCAATTTTATCCACAGTCATTCTGTATAGTCTATTTATTTTTTTGAAATAGAATTGCTGATTGAAAGGGCATGTTTATTTTTATTTTTTATTATTTTAAAATAGGACTATTTTATTTATTTTATGAAGGAATAAAATAGGACTATTTTATTTTATTTATGAAGGAAATTCTCTCTCTTTTTTGTCACTACCATGATGATAAGCCAGGAAACGAGTCAATTTCCAAGAAAATAATATTCATTCCTGATATGACCTATCTTCACTTTCTAGTCATGCCTAGAATAGCACATCTTTTGTGAGATGAAAATTTAGTGTGGTGAAGAGGAAAAGAAGATGGTATGCCGGCTCTTCTGTGGGTTACTATGAGTAGGTCACAGCCATTCTGGGAGACCCTACACCATTTTTTCTAGGCTGAGAACTAGAAATGAAAGAATGGAGTCCAGTCAGAGAGATGAAGAACTCTTTCTGTTTCTTCCATGTTTCTCCTTTTCTAGCTTTCTAATCAATTCCAGAGGCGTTATTTATTGAAGCAGAAGTCCAGAAGAACAAATCAAATCCATCTCTAGCCTTTTTGAGTGATGTGAAAACACTGTTGGGCCTACTTAGTAAATACCATTATGAAGTGGCCAGCCAAGGTACTCCTGTCAATGAATCCAAGAACCTTGGAGTTGGGTCTGGTGATAGCAGAGCTTGAAGGAACCTCATTTATAGCCCTGCATATATTTTAGTCTGACTTGGTCACTGCCGTGACTTTTCATTTCCCCTTTGATCTTAGTCATTTGTAACTGCTGAGCTGCTCCAAGGTTTTGCATGAAAAGTTTAGCCTAAGCTTCTGGAGCTAAAGCTGTGCTGCCACCACCTGGAATTGTGGGGGATTTCAATAGCACTTGTCCTTAACCTTCCTTCTAACAGCTAGTCATCCATCCACAGACAGATGTTGAATTCTGTCTGAAAAAAGTCCTTTTCTCTGGAAGGTTTCTAATACTTTGGGAGGTACTTGATTATGGAAGGGAGTTTGGTTTCTGAACTGGCAAATGAAATTTACAAGACTGGCAGCAATGAACTTTTAAACAAACTTCTTATATGCTTTCCCAGCCACAACTATCCATTATGATTAATAAAACAGTGCATTAGTAATCTAGGTCTGACCAGTGCTAGGGCATGATGAATCTTGTGGCCCAACTGTACTGCAACTCTTTTTGTTAACCTCTTGCCTGAAAACATATAGGTCTCAAGAGAGACTTAGGGCCTCCTTGTCAATTACACTAGGAGCACACAGTCAGTGCTTTATAAGACCTAGGAAGTATGGGAAAACTGGTTGGCTGCTCCATCCTTCTATTAACCTATGCGGAGAGTCTTGACACTCATGTCTTTGGTTCCATCTACGTTGCTATTTGGGTGCCACCATAGTCCATCCTTAGTAGACTTCAGCTGTGAGTCTAGGCAGACGATAAAGATAAGCTTAAGTGCTTGGTCTGATGCATTCGTTATGGTAAAGGAAAGAGTAGGGGGTTACCTTTTTACAGGCCTAAAGCAATCATGTGGGTAGTGTCAACAGAGCTGTCATTTGCCGGGTCCACTCTCAGTGAGACTTGCTTTATGTTCACATAGAAGAGGTTGGTTATTTGTATTGATCATCTGATTGCTCTAAGACACATTTAACTTCCATCGTGCCAAGGCAAGTCCCAAAGAGAAATGTCGTAGGCTTGGAACACACCATACTTCTGGTGCAGTCATGCCATCTGACAGAGGTGGAAATTGTGGAACTACACAGGAGAGTTCCAGGACCTTCTGTCCTCAAGAGCATGCAAACCATAGCAATACATGGTTTCACAGATACACTGCCAGTGTCGCCAGAATTAATCATTTCCTTTTCTACCACTAGGTCTTATACTAATTACGTCTCAATCTTTTCGTTATACTGTGTAATCTTTTGACAAAGCTCTTACTGCTATTACTGAAACTTTCCTGGTCTATCTGCTAGAAAATATCTTGAAAAAAAATATCTTGAAGAAAATCAAGTTCGCTCAACAGACCATCTCTTGGCATTTAGTGAATTCTTATCGATGTAGACTGCCTTAGATGGTCTTCAGATCTCAAATTAAATGTTACTTCCTCAGAGAGGCCTTTTCTGATTATCTGTTCTAAAGTCAGTTTCTCCAACCTCTTTGGTACAATAGTTAAGAAAACATGCTCTAGAGGCAGACAAAGCCATTCCTGGCCTTGCCTACCACTAGCTATGTTACCCAAGTTACTTAGCCTCTCTGTGTCTCAGTTGCCTTGTAAAATAGGCATAATAATAGTACATACTTCAGAGGGTTGTTGTAAGGATTAGTTATGGTGCATAAAGCATTTAGAACAGTGCCTGGCTATCATCATCATTGTTTTAGCCCATGTTTGTGTCTTTCACGGCACTTATTTTAACTTGAAATTGTTGTAGGTGTCAGGTTTGTTTTATTTTCAGTCTCTCCCTCACTGTTCTAAAAGTTTCATGAAGGAAGGAACCACGTTTGTGTTTGTCCTGTTCATTCTCCTTTCCCCAGTGCTTAGCACACAGCAGTAACTCAATAAATACTTACCAAGTAAATGAATGATAATTTAAGAAAAATTTCCTAAACTCAAATATCTCTTTCCTCCAAGTTCCTATTACAATAAAATCTCTTTATAACAAAAAAGATACCCAGATCTCCATAGATGGAATATTTTATTTCAAGGAACATTTGCTACAAACAAAATGCCAGGATATTTTCCGAACGGTTTCCAGTCTTTTGTGTCCATCTTTTCCTCTTCACTATTGCCTTTGCTTTCTCCAGCTACTTAGAACTAGATCTACTAATGGGACCCACCTCTAGATCTAGGCCCAGAGCCTAAGGAAAACATCCCAGCCATAACTAAGGTACAGTGGTTGAGGATTTAGTATCGGGTATGAAAATGATGAAGGTACAAGCACGTTAAATTACTTAAATGTGTTGTGTAAACTGTAAAGACCTTTACCCTGGCATGAAAATAAAATATGTTAGAGATGTATCCTGGGTGACTGTGTCCAATTCCTAGATCCTATTCACTCTACCTTCTGTCACAAACAGATCTCTATCTAACAGAACTCCATTTGTGCTTGTTACCTGGAATCTTCTGCAGGTATATCCTGCCTTCTTCTTTCCTGAAACATTTTGGAACTTCATGAATTCCCTGGACACAATCCAAGGAAAACATCCAATTACATCCAACATTCCATTATTGATACCAGCCTCCTCTGATTTCCATTACCTCAGGTCTGTGTTGCTACTCCATTCTCAGCAACTCTAAGTCCTGAACTTGCTCTGTTTATACAGTTTTGGTATATGTTGTACTGGAATTAGATTTGTGTAAAAATTAGAGGAAGGTAGAGGAAGCTATCCTAATTTGTCATTTCCAAGTAAACCACAAATCGTAAAAATGTTATTTAGTTATTAACCTGTTCAAAAAACTGATGACACCACTGACCTCCAGCATAAGGTTCTAAATATTTGTTCTAGCAATCAAGGCTCTGCACCATAGTCTTCACCTACTTTTTCAACATCAACTGCCATTACTCCACTATACAAAGCTTTTGTGAGATCTAAGGGTAGAGGCTTTCTCTTTGTTACTAGCAACCTGGCACTTTGAATTGTATCTGGCACATTGTGGTGCTCAGTAAATGTAAGAGGTAAAAATTACTGGGTTCTTTGTGTTAAACATGTAAAACATGAAGTGTTTTAAGATATCATTTCACTTTACAGGTATCATCTCATGTAATTCCCCAACTTTACGAAATAGATACTGTATTAATTTGTCCAAGTTCACTCAACAAAGGTAATGGTAAAACCAGGACTTGAACCCAGATCCATTTAGCATCAGAGCTTGTACCATTAAAAACTACACCACATCATTTCAATGGTGTTTGTAGAATAAATACTTGAGCCAAACTACTCTTCATTGTTTCCCTAAAGCAATGACATTACCACAGTTTATGTGCCTTTACAAACACCCTTTCTCTCACCTGAAAGACTTTCCCACAGCTTCTAGGTGCTCAGTCATCCTTTGGACTTAGTCTATATCAGTGGTGAGCACTACTTCTCTGATACCTGATAAGTGCTTCCTTATATTTGTAGTTCTCCTTTTATGATACCGACAACTAGACTGTAAGCTCTGGGAGGGCAAAATTCACATCTTACACTGCTATTGAGTCTCAGTCTTAAGCATCAAGTGTAGGCCCTTAGATCCATTAAGTAATATTTCCTGAGGGTAATGGCTTAAATGGGGACAAAAAATAAACCGAAGTTAGGTTCATTTTTAATTACAATTGGTAAGAAACCTATATTACATAAATGTGTATTAAAACATAAAATCCTTTCATGTGCAAATATTAGTTACTGGGATGAGAAATCGAAGGAGCAAGGAATAAATAGTCATCATCATAACCATCATCTTTACAAGTAAATTTGCTTCAGAGGTTGAATTATCTTCTTATGTCTGCCATCTATTGTAGATCGATCTATTGGAAGTTCCAGAAATCAGAAATTAGTTGCCTAGACTGGACATAGTTATTTTGCATCTATGGAGTAATTTACATTTATAAAACTGCTTTATGATAATTATAATGTACACTGGAGATCAAACAAGACTGAACAGGAAACCTGGGAGGATCTTCAAAGCCTTCCTGATGACCAGAAACTGCCTCTGGTAGGAAATCTTTGGTTAAATTCTATGTAGATCTCTTTTTCTCAAGAGAGGATCAGATTTCATTGATCTCCATGTTCCAAAGCTGTTCATGAACCCTGCTGTTCTGGATCTGTGACAGCTATTTATTTCTCATGGAAAAGGGAACTAAATTAAGCATCTTGATTTTACTCTCATTGGCTAAAAAAATCTAATGCTATATTGATATGGGTTAACGGTCCACTAAGTAATATTTGGAGTCCTGAGTTATAAAGGAAGGGAGGCCCATGTGTGAATCTCCTGTAATGTACAAGATGTAAAATTCAGAGTTGTGAATTCTCTTCTGACTCTTGTAGGTGATTACATTTGCTGAGATTTTAATCTGGTGGTTTCACAGACCATGAGATCAAGTACGGTGCTCTATTAAAAAAAAAATATATATATATATATATACATATGTGTATATATATATATGATGACATAATTTTCTATTCTCTTTACATTAAGAAGAAGGGTCTATAGAAGATGTCTACATATACACTGACATTAAAGAAAGACTATCTAGTTTTTTCCCCCAGATAGCCCTGATCTCTGCTATGGAGCATGCAATTTGATTACCTTGCTAGGGTTCACTTATATTGCGTGACTAACAAAAATATTAATAGCTATAAAATTATTCAGGTCCTTAAAAATGCAGTCACTATGCTTCTCTCAATGGTCTCTCAAAGCAGCAAATTCTAGGCTGATCAGCAGTTGGTCACCAATTTTCATTTTACATATATTTCCATTAATTTACTTAAACCCACTCTTGCTCTCCTGAAATGGCATCAAGCATCAGAAGGGCTTTCCTGTCTCTCCCACCACATCCTCCATGGTTGGAAGAAAGAAGGCCCGGGTTTTCTTATTTCTCATCTTTGGGCTGAGTCTGTCTTTTTCTCTTCACCTTTTCTTTCTGAATGACCCTGCTCTTGACCCAGAGCATGCAATCTGAGAGCTGGATGGGGGTGGAGTGTGGGGAGGATGTTCTGGAACTCAGCAGATGGATCCCAAGAGCACAATGGCTTACCAGCCCTCCTGTGATTGTTGCCAAAACGCCTTCCTGTTTTCAAAAGTGTCTCGTCCCCTGCTCCTTTGTTTTGCTTTGCTAGGAGACTGCAGTTCTGATTTTGCTAGGAACCAAATCTGCTGTTTCAAGGAAATGCAGCTGCTTGCTTTGGTGGGTGGCTTGAAAGAGAATTTTTCTACCCTCTCTCCCCAACCTCCTTCCCACCCCACCCTCATGTGAACTCCGCTGGCTGGCTCATAATCTCACAAAGCATTGATTTCAGAAGCTGACTATTTGCTTTTGATTGTTTGGCTGGGGCTGCAACGAAGTCATTGATGGATCTCATTTTGAGCTATCATCCTGTCTACTCTTTTCGGTCAGCCTTCCAGAACTGATTGCCTGTTCCCCCAAATGAAACTGCACAGCCAGACAGAGAGGCTTTCTCAAGTTCCACCTTTTCCCAGGGCAGAGAACACACAGAGCTACATGGGCTTCAAGCTGGGCCTGCTTCTCTCTAAGACTGTTAATTCTCTTACCGACCCATCATTAGGCACGAGACTTAATTTGATCACTGCTGCTTAGGCTGTTACCCCTGAACAGATATTGCCTGGTACTGATGTTGCTGCATTTTGTGATCTTTGCTAACAGAGACCAACGAGACTCAGGCCAGCTGGTGTCTCCTGTGATACAGGACACTCTCTTTTCCTACCCTTCCTATTTCCCAGCTTTTGGGAGAAAGGTCATTGGTTCTCTATGGCTATTCTGGCCCCAGCTGCAGGCAACAGACCCAAATTAATATGCTTTCCCTCCCCACGTCCAGTGCACTGATATGCAAACTGTTGGGCCCCAAATCAGGATGCTTTCCCAGGTGGCAAGCCATTGTTTCCTTCTCATTCGAAAAAGGTGCATAACTTCTCAGCTGCTAAAATGATTTTTCTGTCACTTCTGCTTTATCTGTCCCCTTTGTGGTGCTCTCTCTGCCTCCTTCTGGGATCTCCCTCTTTCAGTTTACTCTCCACTGCCCCAGGGCCTGTCAACCTGAACAAATATTATGCATTGTGCTGTTAGTGGCATACGTGACATGCCTTTGGTTCTTACACTGCTAGCCCAGGTAATGTAACTGCATCTGTCAAACTGGCAGTTCTTCATGTTTATTAGTTTTGTCTCTTTTTTAAGTTGACATTAACCAACTAATGAGTTTCCTAGTTCAGTGAAAAATCAGTGGGCGGAGCAGCTGGAATTCCCAGGGAGCTACACAGGGCCTCTCCTGAGTTATGGGAGAAGCTTTAGAGGAACCAAGAGTCAGCTTAGGCCTAGCCTGGTTACCTAGAACTAAAGAGTATACAACAGGTCTGATGTCCTCACTGAGATCATCTTTGGCCCAAGATACCTAGAGAAGCCCAGGCAGTTGGGTCATCAGATTGACCTTTGTGTTCCTCCTCTTATGGGTTCTTTGGCTATTATTGTCTATTTGAACTTAAATGCAACAAGGTGTTAGAGCACAGAGTTCATACACTCCCTCCAGCTCCATCACCATATATCTCTAAGTCTTGAAATATCTGGTTTGTTTTTTACAGTCCTGTGGACATCTTCAAAAAGAACTCAGCTTCCAGTAAGACAGGCAACTAGATAGATTTTTTTTTTTTTTTCAATTTGGAAAGCCGATCTTCAAGACCTATCCAGTAGGGCTGATATTTTGGTCAGAGGTCTTTCAGCACCCTCAGCCATTCCTCCCAGTGATATTTATGCCTCTTTTTCTGCCTTTTTTGCTTCAACCACTCCAGAAATAGCAGAAGAGACTGTGAGAGGAGTCTAGTCTGAGAGTCAGAAGCCAACCCCCTGTCTGGAACTCTAATCTGAGGGCGACACATAGTACAGGGGTTCCTAGGATCCACCTACTAGGTTGCAGCTAGAGTTCGGGGGTAGCAGTGCAAAAAATTTGACTTGCCCTAAACAAGGGCATCCTTAGTCTGTGTATTTCCGATTCTCTCTCTCTCTCTCCTTTTTAGCATTCAGTTCATATTTCAATTGGTTTTTGAGGTCCCTTATCCGGTGATAGGTTTTTTTTTTCCCAAGTTGTCAAGAAGACATTTTACTCCAGGGGTATGTGTGGAATGTCACTCTTACCCAATCCCTTGGGATGAGAGAGGCAGCAGTGGGAAGGCTGGGCACGATCTGATCAGAGTGCTTTGAAGGGAGAGCTTTCTGTTTTCAAAGGTGGCGGTGGGGAACAATAACAGTTGGTATGAGTTTGCACCTAGGAAGATAGTGTTTGGGATCCACTTAGAGAGAATTCACATGAAAAGGTTGAGGCAATAATGCTGCTAGCCCAAATGGTGCTGTCAAAACATCACAAGTAGTCACTGCAGGGTAGTACAGAAGGTGTTAGAGAGTGGTGTCATTTATTGAAATGTATCTGCTGATTTAGCCTTTGCTAATTAAATGGTCCCCATGATGTGTGTTTATTTAGGGACAGTTATGAGCTTTGCAGCAGCAGGGGTTTGGCCCTGTGGGAAGTGCCTTTTCTAAAGAGAGGAGATAAGTATGGAGGGGGCTTGGGCATAATTGTTCAGGGATGCTGGCCTTGTCAAAATGGGAAGACTGGGAGTGATTAATAGCTTTCTGTCCCTTTTTCACCACTGTTCCTCATGTCTCTTGTATTTCTTGGAAAAGGCAGGCGACAAGGCCGCAGTGGTGAACAATTTTAGCACTTAAGGAGTACTTTCTCTTTGTTTTTCTGCCACAGCTCCCAGGGTATCACTGTTACCCTCTATCGCTGGGTGGGAATGGGGGTGGGGCTTGGGAGGAAGAGGGAGGAAGAAGTGCAAGAGACCTCAAAGACTTTTCTTGGCCCCCTTCCCTAGTTTTCCCAGTATTTCGAAAGGGTCAGAAACAGCATCCAGGATGGTGGAAATTGCACCCCACTCCTGCCCAGCATGTCTACATCCCTGACTGCTGCTTTTAATGCCTTTCTTTCTGATGCTTGGGACAGTATATGTGTGTGTGTGTGTGTGTGTGTGTGTGTGTGTAGTAGGGTGGGGGACTAACTAGAAATTGGGCAATCACTTTGGGCAGAAAGGAACAAAATTTTAAGAAGCCATCAATATGATATACCTCATTCTAGTTCCTCTTCTAGAAAAATCCATAGTATATAGAATTATACGCTGCTATTAAATTAATCAACTGGATTTAAACTTTACAAGGGCAAGGACCGTTTTTTAAAAAATTTCTCAGTCCCTAACACAATGCTGGGCACAGAGCCAGCATTTGTTGATTTCACAAGGGAAGTGGTTAAGTTTTGTGTAGTGAGGTCATCTTGGCAAATCATTGAACTGCTCTGCAACTCTGTTTCCACATCTGCAAAGTCTCTTTACCTCCCAGGGATATTGTAAAGAGTAAATAAGACGATGACTTTAATAATGACACTTTCCAGTTTTGTGCTGTTTCGTCCATTTTCATTTTTTATTTTCTCTACTCTAGGCATTGTAACCTAAGTGAGGAGACCAGATATGCAGGCTGGAAAAAGCTTGACTTTGGTTATTATTATTATTATTATTTAAAGATTTTATTTATTTATTTGACAGAGAGGAGAGAGATCACATGTAGGCAGAGAGGCAGGCAGAGAGAGGGGGAAGCAGGCTCCCTGCTGAGCAGAGAGCCCAACGCGGGGTTCCATCCCAGGACCCTGAGATCATGACCTGAGCCGAAGGCAGAGGCTTTAACCCACTGAGCCACCCAGGCGCCCCATGGTTATTATTTTTTTTTAAAAAAGCTTTTCTTCCTAAGAGAACTTCATCAGGAAGCTGGTCAAATTGGTTGGGTAGAATGGGATGCCAATGAGATGCAACAAAAGCCAAACTAGAAGATAATCTACATTTTTGCAGCAAAGGCAGAGGGATGGGATGAGGGAGTTGGGGGAGACAGAGAAAATGGAGTTATTTGAAGGCTAATAATCTCTTTGGAGCTTGAAGCAAACATTTTAAAAACACATTGCACAAAGCTCCCTTAAACTTGTCAGTGCTACAGTCTTCATATCTTGGTCCCTTAGTACTTACCATAAATTTTTACCTTTTTAAAAAATTTTTACCTTTTTGAACAAAACCTTTTACCCTATCCTTACTAATATCAGAACAACAAGAATTATCCTCACATACTGGCTCAATTTAAATATAAGAATATCCCCATTTTGGTCTTCTTCCATTGCCATTCAGCACTGTTTCAGTGGTGTGGCTGAAATTTTAAAGATAAAAAAATCTTACTAATTTTGACTCTGGCCTCAGTGACCCAAACAGCTGCCTTGGCCCAGAGAACTGGCCCAGGTTGCACAGCCCTGTAGTTTGTATCCAGGGCCCAGTGTTTCTCAGCAAAAGTTGGATCAAAAATACTGAGGACGGTCACTAGATGTCCCTCTTGTGTCTCTAAAGAGGCTGAGGAGGCGGGGCTCCCTTAAGGATTAAAGTAAAGCTAAGACTGAGAGAACTTTCTTTTTGTTTTTATTATCCTCACCCAGAACAGCCTTTTTTCCCCCCGAGAATGGTTTTATTAAGTTAATAAATTCCTGATCATGAAGGTGTTTTCCACCACTCATTTAGTCAATAGCATTGTCGGAGTATAATGATCAACTGTGCCAAATCAGGAAAAAAAAAAAAAACACATCTGGGAGCAAACGGTGTTAGGATTATCTGTAGCAATAGACTGGGAGGATGGAAGAGCTAATTTTTGGAGGGGAGGTGTAACTATCACTTTGAGCTTGGGGGTGATGTGAAAGAAGGAAAGCAAAGGCACACTCTTCTGCCTCCCTCAGAGCCTGGCTTCCATAAAAGTGGTTTAGTATAGCTAGAAGTACTTGGGGTGCTCTGCTTGGAAAGGAGGGGTGCCTCAAATATGAACAGTGAGCTGGAAGCAGGGAACCCGATGTCATCTCCTTAGAGAAGAGCACGTTTGTCTTTGCAAATGCAGAACATGTCTTTACAATGTGATTGCAATTACAAAGGTAATGACATTGTACATGAATTGAATTCTCCTATTTATCTTTAAAAGACAGCAGAATATAGACATTCTATTAGCACTCCCCAAGGTAAGAGGCCCGCAGCCTTCTTATCTTGTTGTGTGCATCTTTACAGATGCCACGACAATGTTAATCATTTTACCTGAGTAATTCTTCCATTTCTCGTTACCTGGGGGATTGTTAATGGCCGAGACTACTTCTCAGACTCTTTGCTCCCGCTCAATCAAGCCGTGGAGGCGCCAGTTTACTTTTATTGATCAGCGGATTCCTGACAGCCTTAGCCACAAGGAAGCAGCATCATCCTTTTTTAACTTAAAGGGGAACAGATCGCCTTAAAGTTTACAGCTAAAAGCTTCTAAGCATAGCATGCAAACATTTTAGCATGCTGCTAATTGTTCTGTTTAAATAGTCCAAGCAATATTTTAGAAAGCTGTCAAACGCGGAACTCACATCCCGTGATCAGATACCAAACCCATTTCAAATGCCTTTTTAGGCCTTTTTAATTAGACTAAGATGCACTTCATTCCCACTCCACTCGCTGACATCAAAGGTAAATAACTGTGATAAATCAAATGAAGCTCTTCTCTTTGCGGAGCTCTGAGATGCGCCCACGCTGCCTGCCATGTTGTCATTCTCCTCTACTACTTGCCCATTTTTACAACCGGGTCTGCAGAAACCCGGGAGGGCCACTCGGTTCCCTTGAGCCATTAGTCTGCTGTCCACATCTAAATGACCAAAATTAAATGATACTCATTGAAGATGCCCCGATTTTCTCCTTTGCTGTTTTGGGCTGAATTGCATCCAAAAGCGAAAGAGTGAAAGGATCCCCACACCGGAAAGCGGATCAGGTTCCCCGCGCCCTCCCCTTGGTTTCAGATGCACCTTCAGGGAGTTGTAACGTCACTCCTGAAATAATTCCTTTTTTAGGAGGAAGCTGTCTTCTCCTTCCCCCACCAAGGTAAAGGCTGCTAAACTAGCTCCTTTTGGAAGGAGAAATATTTTTTTTTAAAGAAGCCGGGTTGCTTTCTGGAAGAAGATGGCATTTTTTTTGAGAAAACCTATTATGTTTCCAAATGCCATTTCCCCTTTCCTTGTTTAATATTTTTAAAAGGCAAAAGTGATTCTCATTTTAGGCCCACAAGCTTGGGCCAATGTCGCTGGGGCTAATTATGAGTTTGCTCACCCAAGACTCCCAAATATCCGAAACGACTCACTCAGAAGGTAGGTTTATTCTTCCAAGTATTGTGAATTCAGGGGCCGGTCTCCGCCACCCCCAATCTATGATGAAAAAAACAAAAACAAAAACAACTCAACTTGTTCAGCGGGGTGTTTTTTATTCTTCCTGCTGGTGGCCTTAATTAAGAGCCACAGAACAGAGCAGGGAGGACTCCCCCTCTGTCCTCAGGGCGCCTTAGTCCGGAAGGCAAGCTGAATTTGATGTCAGCCCCAGCCACGCCAGCCTCTCGCTTCCCAGCACCGGCACAGGCCGCAGCTGTCGCCACCACCGCCTGAGAAGAGCTGGCAGTCCCCTGAGACTGAGACCCCCCGGGAAGCCTAGGGTGCCCCACACACCGGCGCTGGCTCCAGCGGCCGGCCACCTACGGGGACTGCGCGCCTTCCTGGAAGCTCCTGCAGGGCTGGGGGCTCTCCCTGCATGGCGCGGCACCGTGGCGTCCGCTCCACCCGCTCTTCTCCAGCGAACAGTTTATTTATAGGGAGCTAAATTCTCCAACAGGGTGGGGTGAGGGGCGACGAAATTTGTCCAGCCCTCTCCTCGGTTCAGTCCCTGCGACACAGACCCCATCTGATTAACAAGCAACAGACAAGAGCGAACCGAACCCGGCCAAAGGCCCTGCTCTGGGAGAATAAGTGCTGCGTTCGCCAGGGAAGTAGGGATGGAGGTGACGGTCCGGGAGGATGGCTGCCGCGGTTCTCCGCTGAGGTGAAGACTCACTGGCCAAGAGCCGGACGAATGACCACCTCGGGGGCGCTTTCTCCTTTCCTTTTTCCTTCCAGTACCCGAGAAGGAGAGGAGAGGAAGGTAGAGAAGCAGACAGACAAAACCCAGGGTGAAGAGACAAAGAGGGAGGGGGAGGGGGGTGAAGAGAAAGAATATGAATATGAATATTATATTCAAGATATGAGCATATATGAGGGTGATGAACACGCCGAGAGAATCACATCCTCATCTTTTCTGCAATCTACAAACATGAGAGGCGCGCAGTTCACGGGGATGCTCAGCCTCATCGCCAGCACACTCCCTCTCCACTCCACCCAGTCCTCTTGCCCTCGCCTGCCCTGCCCGCCAGGCCTCCTCAGACTCTCGCCCTGGCTCCGCGGGCCAGGGTACCACTCGGTCCCGCCAGTGTGTAAGTTTCCGGCTGGCCCCGCCCCGCCCCGCCCCCGCGCCTTGGCCCCGCCCCAAGCCCAGAGCCCGCTGGGCGGCGCGCTGATTGGCCAGCGCCTGGCGTAGCCCGGCTCGGCTGCTCGGGCTCTCTCCGGCTCTGTCCAGACTCCACCGCCAGTAGTTTGCGGCATCGGGAGGAGCAGCAGCAGCAGTAGCGGCGGTGGTGGGCGCAAGGGGAGACGGACCAGCGGGCGCGGACGGCAGCACAGCTCCAGCACACCAAGCCGGACTTGCCCAGAGGGCATTGGCACTCGCGTCCCTAGCCTGGTGCAGGCCCTTGGCGCGTTGCGCTGGGTGGCATTTCGGCTGAGTGCATTCATCGGAGATTGGAAACCTCCCACCCTTGCACGCTCACACTCCACACTCACACTCCCCGCACCACACACTCACTCTTCCTCTCTCACACATTCACACACAGCCAGACAGAAAGCGAGCAAGACAAATCTCCCGAGTGCAAGAGCGTCCGGCAGGGAGGGAGCCCAAACGCAGCGCGGCCAGCGCCTTTCTGGGAGGATGGAATCAAGACCCTCCCGCAAGTAAACTTTGGCGGCGACATAACCGTCGACCGTGGCAGCTGCTGAGGCGGACCTTAACGACATTCGACTGAGCTAGGAGGATTTCTTCCCACAGCGGCGGCGGCGGCGGCGGCGGCGGCGGCCCTCTGAGCGACACCCCAGCCTAGACCAAGGGAGGAGGTGAAGCCCCGGGTACCCGCGGCAGCGGCCCCGCCTCTCCTGGCCGGTACTGTTGTCCCTTTCCCTCCCCTCTTACCCATTCCCCGCCCCCCACCCCGGGCCATTGGAAAGAACTGGACTTTGATAAATCGCCATCGCCCCGTTTTCACAAACTTGACGTGGAGGCTTGGGCTGCGTTGGTAACTTTGATTTCCTAGACGCAAACGCCCGCAGTCTAGCTGCTCTGTGGAGGGCACTCCGCGCCCACCTCCAGTTCTGGACAGACGCGCCCCCCAAGGCTTCTGAAGCCAACCTTGGGGCGAGGGAGCGCGCTCTAGTCTCAGCAGCCTCCCTCTCTCCCCTCCCCCTTCCTCTGCCCGCCACCAGACCGCCATCCGGCTCAGCTGGATACCCGGGCGCCTGCGGCGTTTGACGGCAACTCAAAGTCCCACCGTTGATCATCCTTTCTCCCCCACAGACCTTGAAAAGGCCAGCGTGGCCCCCCCGGACCTCGGAGGGCGCGTTCCAGGCAGGTTCTCTCTCCGCAGTGAGCCAGGAGAGCTGGGGGGAGGTCCTTGCGCATGCCAGGTGCACAGACAACGCGTTCGTCAGCCCCAGTACCGGCGCGCCGCGGCGGGCCAGGAAGTGCCTGAGAGGCTGCACCCCCACTGCCTTCCCGGTCTTCGCCCCAAGTGCGGTCCAGACGCAGCCCTCCGTCGACCAGGCAGCTTAGACAGCGTCCGACCCGCAGCCCTGCGCCGCTGCGGCCAGTCTCGCCTGGCTAACTTTGAAGGGGGAAAACTGAGTAGCCGGGCTGGAGGGAGGGGGCTCGGGGCCGCGCGGCGCTCCCTTGGCCCCCCGGAGCCCCCGGGCCCCCCGCCAACCCCCTCCGAGTCTGCTGCAACCTCAGCATTGGAGCCGGCGCGGGTGTCTCCCCCGCGCCGCCGGGCCGCCCTGGGCGGGACTCCTCCCGCGGCCTCCGGGGCCCCGGGGCGCGCGCAACAGGCGGCCCGAGTCAGCGGGAAGCTGGAGCGCCGGCGGCGTCGGCCTCGGAGGGGTGTGGAGAGGCGAGGCCAGGCAGAGCCCCGCGCAGCCATGGAGTCGCTCCTGCTGCCGGTGCTGCTGCTGTTGGCGGTACTGTGGACGCAGGCAGCTGCCCTCATTAACCTCAAATACTCGGTAGAAGAGGAGCAGCGTGCCGGGACGGTGATCGCCAACGTGGCCAAGGACGCGCGCGAGGCGGGCTTTGCTCTGGATCCACGGCAGGCCTCTGCCTTCCGTGTGGTGTCCAACTCAGCTCCGCACCTGGTAGACATTAACCCCAGTTCGGGCCTGCTTGTCACCAAGCAGAAGATCGACCGCGACCTGCTGTGCCGCCAGAGCCCCAAGTGCATCATCTCGCTCGAGGTCATGTCCAGCTCAATGGAGATATGCGTGATTAAGGTAGAGATCAAGGACCTGAACGACAACGCGCCCAGCTTCCCAGCGGCACAGATCGAGCTGGAGATCTCCGAGGCAGCTAGTCCCGGAACGCGCATTCCGCTGGACAGCGCCTATGACCCGGACTCGGGCAGCTTCGGCGTCCAGACATATGAGCTCACGCCAAATGAGCTATTTGGCCTGGAGATCAAGACGCGCGGCGATGGCTCACGCTTTGCGGAACTTGTGGTGGAGAAAAGTCTGGATCGCGAGACACAGTCGCATTACAGCTTTCGCATCACCGCACTCGACGGCGGCGACCCACCGCATCTGGGCACCGTTGGCCTCAGCATCAAGGTGACCGATTCCAATGACAACAACCCGGTGTTTGGCGAGTCCACCTATGCAGTGAGCGTGCCAGAAAACTCACCTCCCAATACACCTGTCATCCGCCTCAATGCCAGCGACCCAGACGAGGGCACCAATGGCCAGGTGGTCTACTCCTTCTACGGCTATGTCAACGACCGCACACGTGAGCTCTTCCAGATCGACCCACACAGTGGCCTGGTCACAGTCACCGGTGCCCTAGACTATGAAGAGGGCCACGTGTACGAACTGGACGTGCAGGCCAAGGACCTGGGGCCCAACTCCATCCCGGCACACTGCAAGGTGACCGTCAGCGTTCTCGACACCAATGACAACCCGCCGGTCATCAACCTGCTGTCAGTTAACAGCGAGCTGGTGGAGGTAAGCGAGAGCGCCCCCCCGGGCTACGTGATTGCACTGGTGCGGGTGTCTGATCGAGACTCGGGCCTCAATGGGCGCGTGCAGTGCCGTTTGCTGGGCAACGTGCCCTTTCGGCTGCAGGAGTATGAGAGCTTCTCCACTATCCTAGTGGACGGACGGCTGGACCGCGAGCAGCATGACCAGTACAACCTCACGATCCAGGCGCGCGACGGCGGCGTGCCCATGCTGCAGAGTGCCAAATCCTTTACGGTTCGCATAACCGACGAGAATGACAACCACCCGCACTTTTCCAAGCCTTACTACCAGGTCATTGTGCAGGAGAACAACACACCTGGCGCCTACCTGCTTTCCGTGTCGGCCCGAGACCCCGATCTGGGTCTCAATGGCAGTGTCTCCTACCAGATTGTGCCATCGCAGGTGCGGGACATGCCTGTCTTCACCTATGTCTCCATCAACCCCAACTCAGGCGACATCTACGCGCTTCGATCCTTCAATCACGAGCAGACCAAGGCATTCGAATTCAAGGTCCTGGCCAAGGACGGCGGCCTGCCTTCGCTGCAGAGCAACGCCACGGTTCGGGTCATCATCCTGGACGTCAACGATAATACCCCGGTCATCACGGCCCCACCCTTGATCAACGGCACTGCCGAGGTCTACATCCCCCGCAACTCTGGCATAGGCTATCTGGTGACCGTCGTCAAAGCAGACGACTACGATGAGGGTGAGAATGGCCGGGTCACCTACGACATGACCGAGGGCGACCGCGGGTTCTTTGAAATAGATCAGATCAATGGCGAAGTCAGAACCACTCGCACCTTTGGTGAGAGCTCAAAGGCTTCTTATGAGCTTATTGTGGTGGCCCACGACCACGGCAAGACGTCTCTCTCCGCCTCTGCATTAGTCCTAATCTACCTGTCCCCTGCTCTTGACGCCCAAGAGTCAATGGGCTCCGTGAACCTGTCCCTGATTTTCATTATTGCCCTGGGCTCCATTGCCGGCATCCTCTTTGTCACTATGATCTTTGTGGCAATCAAGTGCAAGCGAGACAACAAAGAGATCCGGACCTACAACTGCAGGTAGAGCCAACTTTTTTTCTTTCCTTTGTCTTGGATGAATAAGGTGTTATCTGTGTGTCTGTGTGAAAATCCCAGTGCTTTGTTTCCTACTTAAATGCATGCCATGTACATACTGCGCTTCTTTTTGGAGGGGGGAAAGTTTGTGGCAGTCCAAGTTGATCAATTCTTTTGATCTGACAATTTGCTGGAAGACAATCATTTACTGTTCCAGTGGTGGATTCTGTCACATAATGATGATGATCAGGAAAGCAGTTATCATTTTAAAATTTGCGCAGCTGTCTCCATGAAGTTATGGCAGGAAAAAGATGAGAGAGAGAGTCAGTTTTCAGCAGAACCACCAACACCAAGTCCCACAACTTGACTTCAGGGGCACAGTGTTTTGGGGACAGATACTGAAAGGAGAGGGAGTGCTGGTACTCTCCCAGTCTAGTTGTAGGTAAACTGAAGAGAGCCTGTGAGTGGGTGTCTAAGGTAGGGAACAGAGAGTTGAGGGAAGAGAAAACATAAATGTGTGGGAAAGCAGGTGACTGGTGTTTTTTTAAAAGTATGTTCTTGGCTTGTTTTGTATCCATTATTCAAACATCTGGCTATGTAAGGTGAAATTCTACCAGTCATTTATATTTTCACATATCTGGTTGGTTGGTGGGGTAGAAACCAAACATCCCAATGAGGGATAGGACTTCGCCTCCAGATGTTGCAGTAAAAATAGCAATCTTCTGGAGCTGATGGTGTTTTTCTGTAATGTGGAATTCAGCTGTGGCATTAAGATCTGGGCCCTACCAGTGGATGTCACTATGGGCTATTGTGTTACAGTTTCTCTTGGAGTATATGCAGGGTGTGTGTGTGTGTGTGGGGAGGGGTGGCGGGATGAGAGTAGAAATGCAGAAACTGGAAATGACAAGTAGTATTAAAAAAAATATTTCCTGATAAACACATTAGAGGGTCTTGTTGAAGCCCTTCCTTACAATTGGCCGGAACAAATAAGTCTAAGTATTTCTGGAGTCCAATTTAGGATAAATACATGTAATTTTTTCCAGCAGTGTCTCATCGAAATGGTTGAAAAAAAAAGAAGTTATTTCTTTAGTTTGCTGAAATTGAATGATGCTGCTGTTTCCAACCAAGGTGTGTGTGTGCTTTCAACACACCTACACATCCAGTGTGTCTTTTGTGCCATCTGTGCTTGCATGTTAATCAGTCAAAATATGTTCCTGTAGGTCCAATTTGTATTTGACACCAACTGAAATGCACACTTCTGTGAATCAGAGCCCCCTGAATATGTAACAGCCATGCAATTATTGTTTCCCTTTTACTATTCTCTGCGTTACACAAGTTAGTAGACAAATGCTAACCACACATGAATATCAATCAGGTGCCATAAAAGAGCAGCTGCAATGCCTCATAAATGCTTTAATCCTGTTACTAGTGAAATGGCCGTGACTTTTCTTTCCTTCAGCTCTGAGTCATTTCAGATAGGAGAAATGGAAATTAATATTGCTCTTACCTTTGAAACCTGTGACTGCCAGTGGCGATTTTTATAGGAGAAAAAATGTGGGGTCTGTAAATTTTATTTATATGGAGATAATGATAGAGTGGACTCTTTTTTAAGCCATTTCCTTAGCGCAAAGTAAATGTATAAGACCCTTTTCTTGATGAAAAAGAAATCATCTTGAAATAAAGATAGTGAAGGCTTTGCCACTTCTTGGTGATGTATGACTAGAAGTGAGAGCTCTTTCTGAGAGCTTGCCAGGGAGATCATTAAATAGGGAAGAGAGCATTTGAAATTAAAAAAAAAAAAAGAAAGAAAAAAGAAAATCTCAGTGCTCTCCAACTTCACTTGCATGTGTATTTTGTAAAGAGCTCTGTTCCCTATGATGGTTTGGGATTAATGAGGTACAGTTTAATTAAATAATTGGTCAATACAGAAAGGGCTGCTCAGTGAATGCCTCAGCCAAGTAATTGGACGGGGCATTGCCAAACTTACCCATCATGGGTAAACAAAATTATTAAAACTTCCCATTGATTCTATAAACAGATTAGAGAAGAAAATAAACCCTAGTCCTGGGGTCTTTGGGATTTTTTATCTGCTCTCAAATTCCAGTAGCATCAGCTTGCAATCACTGCAAGTCTGCCTGAACACAGCGAAAGGGCGAGGGGAATGTAACTGCTCAGCCCTAGGAACATCCCCGGGACAGAGTAAGAATTTGCCTCTGGAAATATGCAATCTCCCTGTATGCTCAGACCTTTTAGAAACCTAAAGTTCAAAAGCCTGTCTTTCCATGTATTAGACAAGAGGTTTTCTTTTCTCAGCCCCTCCTGAACCTCTTCCTCAAATGCATTCATTTATGAGACTTGCGAGGTGATCTGCAATTGCTGCGGACGGAATTTGGCTCCCTTTTTGTATTCAGACAATTAGCTTTGTTGAGCAGGAAGACAGTCACAGTCTTTCCCTTGTAAAGATCAACCTGTATTATTTATTAACCCTATTGTTTTGCTGATTATTGCCCAGAAATTGAATTTTCAAACAATAAGGTGAATCATGTGCAAAGGAATAAATGACTTTGAGAATCTGGCTACATTTCAATGTATTTCTTTTGGCAAGTCTCTTAATGCTTGGTATCTTTGGTGCACGTTGCTGGGTCTGTGTCAGTGTTAATTAAATTGAGCTCTTTATGTTCCAGTTGCAGCACAGCTGCTTATAGGTACACCTGAATGGAGAAGGATGCTGAATGCACTAACCTTTAAATTCCTTTGCAGTAATTGTTTAACCATCACTTGTCTCCTCGGCTGTTTTATAAAAGGACAAAACAGCAAGTGTCCGCATTGCATCTTGGTTTCTCCCATTAGCAAAGAGCAAGACAAAAAGGCAGAGGAGAAAGTGAGCCTAAGGGGAAAGAGGTAAAAAGCACTTCCCCTCATTCAAATGGGTTTGGCTATCCGGTTTCTCCTGGAGAAGAGGGGGAGGGTGGGGAGTTGAAGGGAGCAGGGGTAGGGCAGGGGGAAGGAGAGTGTGGAGGAGAGAAGCAGAGGGTATGTCAAAGGATGAGGTTTGATCTTCTACCCCAGTGCACAACTGATCAGGTCAAAGAGGAACCTGACTGAGAGTGTTCGCCACATGGCAAATACCTGGAGGAACTAGAAAGGAGATTATTTTTTGATTCCTCTGTCTCCTCTTCTGTTAAATTAATACTTGCTTCTTATTTCACCCAGAGGTTCCTTTGGGTTCCAGGGGAGCTCTAGATTTGAGCATTTTCATGCTTTCTGTCCCATAGGCTCAACTTTCCCTGTCCTCCCCACCCTTGCTAAATAGCCACTGGCAATGAGAAATTGCATATCCAGAGTACAGAAACATTTTTGTGTGTGGGGGTGGAGGAATGGGAGGTTTGTATGTTTAATATGAAAACTGTATGGCCCTTAGCTTGTTTCCACATGTACAAAGCACAGGGAGAAACCCGATGATGTAATGCACCAGAATAAGAAGCTGGAGCAGAGAAGGGGTGCAACCCTCTGGGGTGCTTAGTATTTATTAACCAATGGATGGTTTGGGAGAGCATTAGCAATACATGTTACTTTTTTTTTTTTCGTCACATAGAATCGCCGAGTACTCCTATGGGCATCAAAAGAAATCAAGCAAGAAGAAAAAAATCAGTAAGAATGACATCCGTCTGGTACCCCGGGATGTGGAGGAGACAGACAAGATGAACGTTGTCAGTTGCTCCTCGCTGACCTCCTCCCTCAACTATTTCGACTACCACCAGCAGACACTGCCCCTGGGCTGCCGCCGCTCCGAGAGCACTTTCCTGAATGTGGAGAACCAGAATACCCGCAATACCGGAGCCAACCACATCTACCACCACTCTTTCAACAGCCAGGGCCCCCAGCAGCCAGACTTGATCATCAACGGTGTGCCTCTGCCTGAGGTGAGTGCAGCTAAGGGGTTCTATGAGGTCCTCCCAGATCTCTTTCCCACGCTGCTCCCCCAGGCCCCCTTAGGCCTCTAGGCTGCAGAATTCCCTAGCAGGGGTGGAGAGAATTTCTCTGCCTAAGCCCATTTCTGTAGTCAGGGTTTGCTACCAGGGTCTCTTGGGGCAAAGGGTAGCCCAACATATTGGGCCTTTGTAGGGGTGAATGTTGGGAGTGGGAGCTCAAGGGGTCTGTGCCTTGGAAGTCTCTGTATGGTGTTCTGGCATAATATGAATTTGCTCCACCTGTTGCAAATGCGATGTGCTTGCCAGCCAGCGGTACCAGCATTCCAGTTAAAGTGGCTGAGAAAGAGTGGGCAAGCAGTGTTAAAGATGGGTGAACCCTAGAATGCTCAGGGGCCGATTTCCCAGTATGAGAGGTATTCAGCTTCCTGAAGCCCCCTTTTGCTTTTTCTTTGGCCATATATGTGCTTTCCCAAGAATATGGGTGGGCTGGTTGAAGGGATGCAAACAAAAAAATTAAAAAAAAAACACTTTGCCATTTCTTGGTAGTTCTTATGGTAATGTTTGACAAACAAGGAGGTGGAAACTGTCACTAATAATGAACATTTCAGAAATTAACTATGATCTGAGTTAGCTCTGTTTCCCTTTACCAGGTATGAAGGTTTTCAAATGGAGGCATTTTTTTTCAACACTATGTGGTCCGACGTTTGCTGGCTCTTGAACTATTTCAGGGTAGTAGGGTGATAACATGGATGGTGGTGGGTGGGTGGGTGGGTAGAAGGCTATAAGTAACAGTTCTTGAGTTGGTTTCATTTTTCCATGAATTGCCTAAGTCCCTCTTTGGTTGGAAATTTGATGCACTGGGAGGCATATGCCCTCTTGCAGGCCACTAATGAAAGGAATACTGTATATTTGAAAGGCACTGCCATAGGCTTTGAAGCACGTGCCCAACCATTGTCTCCTTTGAGCCTTGCAATAGTTATCTTGATAGATTACCCTTCAGTAGATGAAACAGAGTCCAGAGATGGTAAGGGATTGTTCAGACTCACAGAGCCGGACATGGAGAGACACACAGAGAGAGGAGCGGGTAGGGAGGGAGAAGAAGAGGGAGGTGGAGAGGCAGAGAAAGGGAGAGGAGAGACTAGATCACAGGGCTCTATAACTCTCTGGCAAGTGCTGTTTCAGTGACACCTTCCTGCCTTGGAAATAATTCAGCCTGACATACCTAGGCTATGATGCATATAAAATGGTCTCATAGTATTTGTATCAATTTCGGAGGGCAAAGGGTTTTAGGATTACTTGAATCAGTTGCTTTCCCTAGTTTCCTGAAAAATCATTCTCACCAGAAGTAATTGGACCAAACAGCAGTGCTTTTAATGAGAAACCGATGATCTTCTGCCAGCAAAAAAAGCACCAAGATTTTCAATCTATAAATCTATAAATAAGGATTTATTGAAAATCTAATATCATGCCACAGAGGCACCATTATGGATATCAGTATATACTACTAGGAACTAGATCATAGACTTTTTGGAGGACTACCTGTGGACTACTAAGAGTTCAGCTACGGAGAGGAAGAGGTAGTGCTATGTGGTAGAATCAGGTAGACCATGATTTTGAATCTGGGGGACACCTCTTGGTATGGAATCCCTCTGAGTCTGTTTCCTCATCTACAAAACGGGCACATCTACCATGCAAGGTCCATCCAAGGAATAATATGGCATTGTGTAATATACAGGGTACGACACATACGTGTTCCCTGAGTCATAGATCTCCTCACTAGACAATAATTGGAGAATCATTTATAATGGCCTGCACACCTGAGTGTGACCCCATAGACACTGTAACTAAAGAGGAATTTAAGTTGGTTTTGTATAGGTAACACCTACAAAGTGGTATGCTTGGAGTAGTCATATTGGATGTTAAACAATGGAGGTAAAGATGGTAATGTTGTGGGTTCAGGTGCTGACTGCTCTTGTGTGTGGAGATAGACAAAAGAATAATCATCTGAGGGCTTGGTGATTATTTCTATAATCAATTCAAGGCACTAGAGAAATGTGGGCCCCGGTGCTTATAAGATCCTTAGAGGGGGCAGGAGACATAACTGTGTGTGTCTGTATGGTTTACTGAAGATCACGGTGTTCTTTTTTATTCTCCTATAGGCAGAATGAAATAAAATATTGCTTCAATTATTCAGAAAAGCCATTGAAAGTCTGAATTCTGATCTTCTCCCCAACTCACAAAGCCACATGCTCTCCTTATTTAACAAAATCAGAGATGTAGTGTCTAGGGCTAGTCAAAGGCCAAGGCAGTGTGTACTAGACACAGTGAGGCCAAGTGTGTATTTCTAATATGCAGTCCTGTAGAGTTCAACTGAGAAACCCATTCAGAAAGAGGAGAGACCCTCCCAAGACTGAGTGCAATTCAGGCTGTTTTAACCTGAATCTGTCACAAAGTTATGCATGGGGAAGATGACACTTCTCCTTTTCTTTCCATATCAGAAGCCCCTGAACGAGGACTAGATAGAATACTTAGGTACAGTGAATTCTACAGAAGAGCAAGAATGGTCGCTTCATACATTCAGCTAATATATGTTGAAGGTCTACTTTTTTTCTGCTCTAGGCTCTGGTGTTACAGAAATAAAAAATGTTCTGTCGTCTCAAGGAATGTACATTCTAACAGGGGAGACAAGCAAACAAATTGGTGATTTGCAGTATGGAATGATTTATGCTACTGTTGCGTTCAATAGGATATTCTCCATTTCTAGGATAGTAATATCCTGATATTTTTCCTACCTTCTCTTCATATTTTCCTATTAATTAATTAATCCGTCCAAGAAACCACAGTTTATTAAGAAGTTATAACAGAGTGGTAAGTGCTGTGATGTGATAAAAATGAGATTCTGTGGAGACTGTATTAAATCTTATGTCAGTTACATTTTTCTTTACATTATTTCATCAAACCATTATTTTATCTGTTCATTAATTAACCCCAATAGCATTTGTCACACACTTAGAATGTGCTAGACACTGCACTACTTGCCCAGGATCCAAAAATAAAACACTTGATCCTTGACCCTAGGGAATTTACAAGGAGACAGACAAGTAAACAGATCAATTCAATTCAGGATAACTTCTTTACTGAGCATATGTTACATTATCACTCTCCAGATTGAGACCAAAGCACTGCACATTAGGTTTCTCTGCTGGGCTACCTTGTGACAAACCCACTCTCTTCCTTATCTGCAGAGTCAGTTACAAGGCTTTACAGTGGCTTTAAAAAGGAGTGGAAACTTCTTCCCTTGCAGCACTCCATCATACCTTATCACCATGGCATTAGATATCAGTAAGCATTATTAGAGAATCCAATGTGCTCAGCTGTGTGGCAGGTACCATGGGGATCCCAAATAAATATGAGATGCAGTAGCTGCCCACAGAGAGTTCAGTCTGGTTGGGGAGCTAAGATCACCCAGTGATTTCCCTGCAAGCAATACAAGAGAGTTTCTAACCACATGTTACTTTGTAGACTTCTTTGTGCTCCCCTTCTGCTTCTTCCTTGGCAACCCTGCTGCCATTTATATGTAGACTTACTGTTGAGCTCCTAAGGTTTGGTGCTGCTTGCAAAAGGGTGGGTCGCTTTTGCATCAGTGTGCAAACCTAGCCACATCTGAACATTGTTGGCTCTAGAAACCAAAGGGAATGGAATATTCAATATAGTTAAGTAGGTAAGGTGAAGGGAAAGGAGTCTAGGGAATTTGAACTCAGCCTGTAGTATCACAGAAACTGTCATGCCTAGAATAGCATATCATTATTTACGGGTCTTCTGATGTTGGTCAGGAAATCGGCTATGTGGATTTTGTAGTTTTGTACACAGATTTGGAGAGGGAAAGTGGAAGATGTCTTTGCTGTTTACGGAAGACTTCTGTAGAATTAGTGATGTCAGGTATCTCTTAAATATTTTAAATTGAAGAGTGGGATTTGCATTTCTTGGCATCCTGGTATATTTAGTCCATAGATTTAGTATATGCATAAGTGAATATATGTGTGGTGGGAGGAGAGTGAAAAGAGGGGAAAAGAGATTGAAAAGGAAGGAGATGGAGGAGAGAGAATAATAATAGGTTTGCCAGTTTGCTAAGATTTTTCTAAAAATATTCCAACATTTTTAGAGTCTTCTTATTATGGCAAATACTTTTACTTCCAATCTTATGGAATGGAGGTATGCCTGCTGGGCACCCCTGGATGCTGGAAAGTGTTACTCCTTTGTACATCAGCATCTCTGCTTTACCCTTTTTGTCACCCAAGCTGTGATCAGTCCTCGAGGAAGATGCAATTCATTTCTTCTGCTGCTATTGGAGACGTGAGTGGGACCTCTTCCTGCTTTCAGGAGAGGTCAAATGGCCCAGACACCCAGTCTCATTGGTTAGCCATTTTAAAATTTTAGTTTTCTGATGTTGAATGATTCTGAGCTGACACTCTGAGGGAGTCATAGTGGGCAAAAGCTTCCCAAATTCTACTCATGTGTGCGTAAGGATTTAGATTTTGGTTTCAAACTCAATCTTGAGTTCTACTTTTCGACCTTTCGCTAGCAAACTGTAGCATCTTCAATATGAGACATTATAAGGGTGTGTGTGCTCTGCTATGGCACTGAGTGGTGGAAGAGTTTGCAGACTAAGGATGTAGGTGGCAGACCAAACTGAATGCTTCCACTTATCTTATAGGAAGTCTCCATGCCTGTTATCTTAGTGCAAATAATGAAACTGAAACATCAGTTAGGCTTTGAAGAAAAATAGGAAGAAAGAAACAGCTCAACATGCTTTGGTCCCTAAAACAGAGTTTTAAAGCTAGGGATTTGCAGGGATTTCAGTGAAACCCTGGGTTAAGGAAGTAGAAAAGCAGCCCCAAACCTATCAGATGTCAGTTTGAGAAATCACTAGGAAATTGATATATGATGAGGCTGGTTTGGATAGCAAGGAAATGACACCACCTCCAATGAAAACAAACCAACAAACAGTTCAGTGAGCGTTTTTTATTTTACTTTTCTTTTTATGACAGCATCTTGGAACTATCTAAGTCTTATCCCTTACAGTCAGAAGTAACCCTCAGGCTGCAGAAGGAAGCAATGGAACACAGAGCAGCCCGCATCTTTTCGGGCCCACACACTCCAGTTTTCTCTAAAAATCAAAGGCTCCACTTCTACCAGGAGACATTCTAGGGCCACCCATTGCCTACATTGTATCTTATTGGGCCATTGACATCTAGCAGAGGCAGTGTGTTTCCCAGTGGGGATCTGGTTGCAAGATGTGTTCCAGAATGAACCGTTCCTCTGTCGTCTCCATGCAACTGCCGCAGAACTGAGTTAGTTTACATTAGTATTTGCTAATTTATTATTATCATTCCTTATTGGCAATTAACTGGTTACCTTAGAGATCACCTCTCTCCCCATACACCTTCACTAAAGTTGAGCTCAGCCAGAGTGCTTGCTAATGATCCTGAGATTTCTGTCCCTAGGGGATTGGAAGCAGGACATTTTCCATAGAGGGCTCTGAGGCTTTGGAATTCTTCTTATCAGAGGACCACTTGTTTTGGGGTCCTGGTGGCCCCACCTGGTTTTTCTTTGGTTGTCCATCAGACTTACAAGGTGGGAGGAGCTGCAGACCTCACCTTCCCTATCCTTGCCTTAGTCTTGGCTGTGGTTTTGGTATTCTGTGCCCAGAGGCTGAAGCTAGGGGTGTGGGGGATTGCTTGTTAGGAATTAGAGGGCTAAAAAAAGGATGAAGCCACCTCCTGGCAAAGCTGGAGTCTTTGAATTATGGCGCTGCAGTGGATCTGAGGCAGCTGCTTGGAGTTTCAGATATTGACCCCTCTGCTTGTGTATCTCAGCTTTCAGGGCTTAGGGGAGACCAAGCTTGGCTGGATCGAGTGTCTCAGATGTGGGTAAATGAAGCCATGTGTACAAGAGGCCTGTGAGTGAGAGGCAGGAGGCTGGCTCGGGAGCGGCCATTTTCTCCTACTGAGAGGAGGCTTAATTTCTTGATGTGTGACTAGCTGGCCTTTAATGTGAGCCTCATTTACTTCGAACAATTGAGCGGCTTGAAGTGAAAGTCCCAGAGGATCAGTTGTTTGTAGAAGGAAATGCTCTTCAAGTTACATTTCCTTTTTGGCCGTTGTGTAGTTACGAGTGGTTTTTGTGTGGGCTGCGTGCTGAGGGTCACTCTGCTTCCAGTGGGTGTACCCAGGCTGCGAGCGCCTCCCTGTGTCACCCCAGGGAACGGTGTGGAAAGTACTGCAGCTGCCTGGATGGAGCACAGCTCTGCCAGCTTCAGGAACTGGGGCTCCCATGCAGACATCTCATTGGTTATATCATTCAGCATTTTGCTTAAAAATATTGGCTGGGACCACACAGCTCCACAGCATCCCTGGAAGAGATGTGAGAAGGAACCATATTTATACTCTATAATCATGAAAATGGAGTTACAGAGCGGACAGATGGCTTAACTAGGCACACAACATTTGGGGCTAAACCAGACTCCATTTTGCTTGATAGCAGTTCCTCTGGTGCAGCTTTAAAGTGTTTTCTGTTCCATAACTGAAAACTCGATTGGGTGTCACAAGAGGACCTGTGAATATACCTTTGAACAGTCATTGTGTTCCTGAAAAGCCATTGGGCAAGTGAGTGTTTTGTAAATTAGACCCTGTATTAACCACAGTGATGGCATTCCATACTTATGAAACCCTGTAGTGGATTTGTTCATAAAAGAAAGAGCCCCACGTAATGTGAATAAACAACTCCTGACCAATGTCCTTTGTTAAGTCTGGATTTTTCACTGATCTTATTTGCTTAAAGTGAGATTCCTCACATGGGCGAGATTTCCAAAACTTTTGAAAGGTGGGCCAATTCATTATTCTCTTGAATTCTCACTGTTTGGCTTTCCTGGTCGAATTTCACTTACTTAAAAAGTGTAATTATGTAATATTGAAAATACATGGAGTCCAGAGAAGACAGGTACATGTCACCTGGATTTAACAAATGCCACATTTCATATTTGTTCCTGATTAAAAAAAAAATTAAAGGTTACAGCTACTCCCTTCCCATCCTCTTCATCTCCCCCCACTCTTATGTCTGTGGCTGGAAGCACTGAAGCCTATCGGGAATGTGTTTGGTGCTTTTTGTTTTAGCCTCCTGAGCTCACTTCTGAAAGACATGGCTCTCACTCTGCTGCTCCAGGTTCTGAACGCTCCTCAAGTCAATAAGTGGTTCTCGGATTCAGTAGAGCCTGGGAATTGCTTTGGAAAATGAAAAGGCTCTCTTATACTTCCTTTAAATTCAGCTTTTGGGGAGGTAGAATATTACTTTTCAGAAAGAAAAAAATGGGAGTGAGAGTTAGATGGATGGACAGACAGGTGTTGGGGTAGCTATCTTGAGTTTTGAGCAGACTGTTGGTGATCGAAGCAGGCGAGAAGCTTGATGTGAAGTCTACATTCTCCTTGAGCTCCGTGTTCATGGACGAGCACCAGGCCTTCTTCATGTCAAATGCTTAAGCACGGCCTTGATGTGCATAGGCTTCGGATGCTCCATTAAGTCTCTGAATGCCAGGGTGACCAGTTTTCAGCTTCTCCCACTGGGCCCCATCTGGCTGCTATTCCGTGGCAAGCTGCTCTCCCTCACTGACACTAGCATTGGCCTCGGTGGTCTCTGCTTTCTGGATTATTTTCATTTCTAAATCTGATTTCCAGAGCATGAAGGGCACCTCTTCTCAGATTGTGTAGTTTGCTCTTCTCGACAAAATGGATTCTCTGTGTAAGCTGGCAGGAAGATAAATTCAATCCAAAGGCCAGACTCCTCTCCCTTTAGGGGAGTGTGTGTGTGTGTGTGTGTGTGTGTGTGTGTGTGAGAGAGAGAGAGAGAGAGAGAGAGAGAGAGGGACGGAGAAAATGATATGCTTCTCTCACCCACTTATTCTGCCTCTGTGGTGATGGAGCCTTTATGGGCTGGACTGACCTGATTATACACGTGTCTATGAGTTTAGGCGCTCAGAGTCCCCCTCCCCACCCTTTGACACTCTGCTCGTTACCTTCCTGAGGAAAATATTCTAAGTCTAGTCACAACAGGGTGTTATTCCCCCACATGTGAGGCCAGGGCACCCCAATTTGATACAGCCCAGGAACAGATCTCCTGGGGACTATTTTTAATTCAGAGTTCTGAGTAGGAAGCAGCCAAATAATCATTGCTATGTGTGCAACCCAGCTTAAGAAAACTTTATAGGGAATTTCAACTCCTTGGAAATTGTTTTCTGAGGCTCAGTTTCTCTTTTTGTGCCATTTGGACATAATTCTGTTTCAAACTCTCCTCTAACCCTTTAATTCACTTGGCTTGAGGAAATCCTATTTGGACCGCCGATGTGGCCACGTACTTAGCTATAAAACCATATCTTTTCTAAGTGAGATGTATGAGCAAGGATCGGTCTGCATTCAGGGGGATTGGTTTAACCTTTAAGCAACTTTTTTTTTTTTTACAACTAAAGATGTCTATGATCTAGCATTCATATTTGAAACTTGATATGTTTGGGGGATGCGGGACTCTGAAAATGCAGATCTGAGCAGAGACATCTGGCTATAGGTAATGGTGAATGGCTTGTTGGAAGACTGTTTTCCTCCTCTGTGCTGCCAGGCACCGTGGCCCATGGTGAGGACACAGGCACACGGCACTCCGAAGATTGGCATTGACTGGTCATTTCTTTAACTAGTGCATTTCCATTTGCTCAAGTATAGACTCTCAAGTGATGGAGTACGCTAATGGCAATGTTTGTTCCTAAGAGCTTAGGGGAGAGAACATGATGGCATTAGCATTAAATAAAAGCTTTTCCATGGGACTTTGCCTGATTTTTTAAAACTGGAAGACAGTTTATGATAGTTATGGCTCTTTAGAAACAATCTCGAATGCCACATAAGAAACATCAATTTTCCGTATGGCTTCTGAGCTTGCTAGGGGTATACGTCCTTATACCTCCAGGTCACTCTTTTAGTTTTGCCTCTACTGGGTAATTTTTTTTCGAGATGGAAAGAGGCAGGTGTCTTGTTGCAGTAAGAAATACAATAAGGAAAATGTCTGAAATGGAAAAAAGTTAAACTGTCTTTACACAAAGTATACTTAAATTTTAACTGTTTTTGCAGAAGCTATACTTTGTAGAGTGACCTGACAGAGAAAAACTTTATAAAACTAGTAAGCCATAATACCATGGCACTGGGCATTGTTGGAATGGCATCAGGGGACTCAGTCTTTACACTTCTGATCATCTGGCATCCTCAAGAAGAGATCATGGGAGGTGGAGAAAAATCCGCACCTGCCAAGTTTGTGGCTGTGCACGGTGCCGGAGGTATGGGAATCCAAGAATGTGTGACATTTGCATTACCTTGCTCTCCTCACCCTCCGAGCCTAACAAACTCCATCAGGACAATTATCTTTAATGTGTGAGCCACCCCAACTCACTGTATTCCCAAAGATAGCAATTGAGAACTGTAGTTCTGGGATCGGGGAGGAGGTCACTAGCAAAACAGATGACATAGAATTAAAAGAAGAGCTTTAGTTCATTGAACTATCACTAAGGAAACCACTCCAAGACATTGAGAATTCTGAAAAATCCAAACAGATGCCAAACTGCATCAACCCTGGAATAATTATGTGAGGAGACTGAGTCAGGGTATCTCCAAGTTCTTTTGCAGCGCCGACTGTAATTCTGTGAATTTTATAGGACTGATTTGAAGGGCTTCCTATAGCTGAGTGCATTAGGTTTGAGTCCATGTGATCACAATAGCTGCTCCGTAGCTGGTATTGAGGGTAAGGGACTGATCTATGACAGGTGACACAAGAAGTACCAGCCTTTAGCTTTTAAATGAGGGCAACATATTCTGTGTCTAATGTAGGTTGTATTGTATTCAAAAAGGTTTTTCCGTCCAATGTAAGTTCTGTCATAAAGGTAGCAATGAGTATACTAAGCTTGCTTCAGTTGGTCCGTATTTGTTCTAGGGACGTGTGGCAGATATACCCTCCTTGCTTGGTAAACTAGACCTTTCAGAAGAACACAGATTCACTTAAATATAAATTATGTTGATTATCATGCTACCTAAAATTTCACAGAGCTGGAAGTCACTGAGATCTCCTTTTTAAGTTAGGTATTCTTGAGGACTGTTTCGTATATCATGATAAATTAGCTAACCTTTCATACTGTAGAAGGCCAGCACTATGGAAATAAGCAGCTTTTTATTCCATTCTAAGGTCTGTCTAACCAAATTATGCAACTTCTAATGCAATTGATTGAAGCTTCCACTTTGAAAGTTTTCTCATTTTAATACCTCACACGAGATATTTTAGCTGCTATTCATGCTTAACAATATATTTCACTGATTGTCACTCTCTTTGTGGCATTTGTTGGCATGAGGGGCAGTTAGTTCACCATGGCTTTGCTCATTTTGCTGTTTGCTAAAGATAATCACCGCAGAGCCAGAATTCAGTAAAAACATGTATTTTTGTTGTCGTTATTTTTAATTTCAGGCTATGGGAGGCTCACTGAGCCCTACAGAATCAATAGATGTAGGGCACATGGGGGTTTTGCTTGCGAGCCAAAAGCGAGGTAGATTTTCTTTTAAAGTAGATTTGATTCCAGAATTATTAAACCATTAAACTCAATGCATGTTGGAGCCTGGCGGATGGCATTCAGCAGGATTTGGGGCACTGTCTGTAACGAAGCAATCTATTTTTTGCAGGGAGTAAACTGCTATTTCAGGGGCAGGGGAGGTCAGTTGGGGAGCCCTTGGGAAGCTGTTTTACTTTTGAGCCCCCTAAAGAATATTTTTCAGGGGCTCCTTGAAGGCAGGGACCAATGCTATACAATTCGTTTTGTATGGTGTCAGGCGTTTTTAAGTTTTGTTACTTAGGAGTTTCCACAGTGGTTGTTATGCCCTGATCTTACAGGGTGTTCATTTATTCTAGGTGAATCCTGCCCCTCTGGATATGATGGTTTGCCCTCAGATTTTAGTGAATGGACTTTCTGTTTAGTAGTTAGACGCTTTAAAAATATATATTTTGGCTTGAAAACATTCACCCATTCATCCATCTACCAATTATTTGTAGATCATCCTTTACTGACCAGCTCCGTGCTCAGTTCTGAGGGATAAAGTATAAGGTACTAACCCTCATAGCTTATGTTATTACTGAGGAGACAAGATGAGAGGTTAAATACATTAAATACATTAAAAAAAAACAATGGGGGAAAGTAAGTATTTACTAAATGGTGCTATGTGATTATATTATTGGAAAAAATAGGTTTTTATTTTCCACTATATGACAAAGTAAATTCCACATAGATTAAATAAAGAGTTAAAATTTTAAGAGGAAAATGCAAATAATAAAACCAATCGAAAAGGACTTCAGATACATAAAAGCAATGGAAATGAACACAAAGAAAAAGACCAGCAGCTCTGACTATTAAAATTTAGAAGCATCTGTATGTCTAAAAAATAATAAGCTAAATTAAAGAATAAACTCTAAGCTGGGGAAATATTTTAAATTTGTATAGCAAATAATCTGTATTTATTAATTCTATAAATATTTATATGGTGCTTACTATGTGCTAGTCAGTATTCAAGGTGCTGGGAATATAAGAGTGAACAAAACAAAGCCCCTGTCTTTGTTACGCACATGGACAGACAAGAAACAAATAATATATAATATGTTAGGTGATGATATGGAGAAAAATAAAGAAGGGTAAAGGTTACATGTTCTGTCAGGAATGAGGGTTCTGTAGAAAGATCAGGGAAGACATCTCAGATAAGGGGACATTTAAGCAATGCCTTCAATATATAAAGAGCTCTTACAAATCAATAAATAAGACAAATACCACAATATAAAAATTATGCAGAAGACACAAATAAATAATTCATAAAGAAGCTGTACAAATTGCCAGTAGATACAAAAATATTTCAATCTTAGTAACTTAACAATAACAATGGAATGCCATTATTAACTTTGAACTACAAACACTATATGTACTTATTAAAAAGTCTAACAATATAGGAGCATATAAAATAGAAGCTAAAGTTTCCACAACTCTCCCTTATTAATCCGTTACCTTAGGGGAACCACAGACAGCAACTTGATATTAAAGATGTCTTATTTTTACTTATAGAATTAAGAAAAATTTAAAAACATTATATTCGGAGTTGGGAAGGGTATGGTTATCATATATTGCTCCATGGAGTATAATTGATAGAATTGAAATTGACATATCTTTCTTGGGGGCAATTTGTCAATACATGTTAAAAGCCCTAAAATATCAAGTTTCTTCTTCTGGAAGTTATCATAAGGAAGTTTTAAATTTGCCTAGCAATGAATCTTGGAACACTGAAAAAAATAAAATAAAAGTAATTGGGGGAAAAAATGTAAAAAACAAACAAAAAAAATAAATTTGCCTAGAAATTCATGTTCAGGGGTGTTAAATTCAGTACAATTTATAGAACTGAAATATTAAAAATATGCTCAATATCATCAGTATGTGAATGTCTAAATATACTATGATATGTACATTGCTAGAATACTGTGAAGACATCAAAATAACATTTTGAGGAATATTTAATGATGCAAGAAAACACTCTTTATATAACATACATTAATTGAAAAAATAAACAAATGAAACAATGTGTATAGATTGATTCCAATTGTTTAAAAATACATATGCATAGAAAAAAATACTGGAAGGAAAATTACCAAAGCATTAATTGTTATCACAGGTTGGAGGAAATCAGGCAATTTTTACTTTTGAAATATACTTTTCTAATTTCCCAAATTTTCTATATTGAACATGCAGTATTTTTGAGATCAGAAAAGCAATTACTTAAAAGAGATAACTACTATACTATACAGTAAATATTAAGGACCAAAGAGGTGGCACAAAATTATAAATTATTCTGAGGCAGGCTATATCATTTATGTTCTTTATTTTCATTTTCAATCGGATCATACCTTCAAAATGTTTCTTATTTTTCCTTTTTTGGAGGTCTCTGTCAGATGAAAGTTCACATTAAAAAATAACCCTTTTCTTTACAGTTTACGTTTTAAATATGAGAAATAATATTATGAGAAATATTTTTTCCTTCTTCACTTTTCTTGCCCATATGTATACTCTTGTGAAAGTAGATTTATCACCTGTGTTAGACATCTGGTTCACGAATTTTATTTTTAGAATGAGAGATTGTATAATAGTAACATTTAACTGTAATCTGTTCAGATTTTTAATACTATGAAAATGATATAGGCTTTGTCTAAGGGTTGCTTTTAGCAAAATATATTTTTTCAGTGTCCTTTTCAGGACCAAATAGCCAGTTTGAGGGAGAACGTTTTTAATATTTCTCAATATTTGATTTCATATTTGGGCTTCTCGAATCTTAGGCATACAATAGCCCCCAACAATTTGGAACGAAAAAAGGAGGGAGTTAATGAGTTGGCTGTCACTGAGATGCTCAAAATTTCAAATCCAGCCTTGGCTAAATGCACTATTTTTTAAACAAAATGGAATTAATTCAATCTTTTTCTTCTTTCTTTCTTTCTTTTTTTTTTTTTTTTGCTTTTTAATGCTTTATTGAATTCGACCTTTTCAGAAAGACACATTTATTTGATTGACTCCCTCTTTAGTAGCCTAACTTTGTACAGCATAAATAAATAAAAAATAAAAACAGCATCCTTTGGGACACCTCTTTAATTGATGGCTGTATAAACTTCTCATATAGTAAGTACTGCACTTAAATGCAAAATGTTTATTCAGTGGCCTGTGTAGATACCAGAACTATTTAGATATGGTAAGGAAAATTCTTATTAAAAAACAAACAAACAAACAAACAGATGCTTCACCCCCCTGCATAGCTAATAGAAGAGAATGTCATCTGTACAACGTCATCTTGATTGTAGATGAAGCGTTTACCTGCTACGGGAAAACATCTGCGGCCTAATTCTGTAGTCTGTCCCTTGGATAAATAAAGGGAGACTATGGCCTTTGGTAGAATTGTATTTCTTATAGGTGCAATCATTTAACTAAATGAGTTTCAGTTCAAATTATATGTTTTTTGTGTTATAACATGGACTATTTGATAAAAATAAATATCTGCTGCTTTTGTGTGTTTGTGGGAGCACAGGAAGTAGGGACTAAAAAGTAAGGGAAATTAAGGAAAACACCACTACCTTCTTCCCAACCTCCCTCTTTTCTATCTTAGTTCTGTAATGTAAAAGTCCTCATATAAAGAAATATTGAGAATGCTTAAAATTTGGTTATGAAGCAACTTAAGAAAGATTCACATTGTCCCTTTGTATTTAGCTTAGAGGTGACATTGTTTGGATTAGGAAAGAATTTCCAAGAAATTAAAATATTTAATTGATTTTAAGCCAGAATTTGAAAGAAGTTAGTGTGATAAGGCAGAGTGTTCTGGCTGAAAAAAAAAAAAAAAGTAATACTATGCAAATTCATATCACTGCTTAAGTGAGTATAAAACTCCAGAAGGTGATAAGATTAAAAACGAGGAATTTTGTTTATTGAATTCTGATCCTATTGGCAGTTGACAGTCAGTGGGGTTTGGTACTGGCTCTGAGGAAGGCCCCACTAAACACATGCTGCTGCATAGGATGTATGTGAAGGTCTGATTCTGAACTTGCTTATGGGCCCGAACGGGCCTAAAGACCTTGGAGTTCTCCCCACCCTCTACTCTCCATGGCTGCTGTTGCTTAGGACCCGAGAACAGAATTGATGTTGTGGCTGAGATGTTCTTGTTTACTAGTGCCATTATGAGGGAGCCTGAGCCACCTAGGGACATACAGATACCCAAAAGCCCCCTGCAACAAATGATAATCTCAATGGGTTGGCATCTTTGAAGACACATATGTAAATGTCCTGACTGCGTGAATGCGGTATACTGTCTGACTTTCACTTTACAGTTATTAAGAAACCTGTTGCTCTATGGGGGAAAAGTAAGTTGGGTCCTATTATCTTTTATTATTGTTTTTATTGGTTACTTATTATAAAATCAATTTGGTTCCATTGTGAAAAAATGGAAAAGTGCAGAAATATTTGAGCAAGTTGGAAAATCATCCATAATTTTACTGCTCAGGAGCAGCCACCATTAACTTTCTTTTATGTGCCTGGCACAAAATAAATGGCCAATAAAAGTTATTGAATTAATGGAAAAACATTCATATTTTTACTCTTTTAAGGGTCATTTTAGTTGGGATGATTCTGGTTTTTTCCCCATCTTGACATTGTATCATAATTTTCTCTGTATCATTAGGAAATATTTCTAAGCAAGCTGTTTTTTTTGGTGGTTGAATTGTGTTCTGTTCCATGGATAAAATTTATTTTATTCAATCTCTAATGTTTACCTTTTAAATTCTAATTCTTTAAATTTTGTCCTATTATAATATCCTGTGATATCCTTATACATAAATCTCATTGCGATCTGATTGTTTCCTTAGAATAAACTCCCTAGAAGTTATACTGTTTTATCTGAAGGGTTACATGTTTTAAGACTTCTGATATATATTTCCCCCAAAAAAGTACCAATGTGCAGTTCTACCAACAGTATATAAGAGCCCATTTCACTGTACTCGGAAAGCATTATTATAATTTTAAATGTAGTCTGGTGAAGTCATAGGGAAACAGGCAGTCTCATATATTGTTTGTGGGTATATAAATTGGTTCCCGGTCCCATGGAGGGAAATTAAATAATGTCCTTAAATACTGCAAATGCATATACCCTTTGATCCAGGAATTCCATTTTTAGGGTATTCATCCTATAGATATGCTTGACTATGTACAGAATGATGTAAATACAAGGTTATTCATTGATGTATCATTTGAAATGGCAAAAATGGAAACACTGTGTATGTTATTTTTAAAAATGAATATAATGTTTTAGGGGTGCCTGGGTGGCTCAGTCAGTTAAGTGTCTGCCTTGGGTCAGGTCATAATCCCAGGATTCTGGGATCGAGCCCAGTGTCGGACTCCCTGCTCAGCGGTAGCCTGCTTCTACCTCTCTACCCCACTCCTGCTCTCGGTCACTATCTCTGTCTCTCTCTCTCAAATAAATAAAATCTTAAATAAATAAGTAAATAAATAAATAAAATAACTATAATATTTTAAAAAATGAATGTTTTACATATTGATATGGAAGAATCTCTATATTGGTAACTAGGCGAAAGGAAGATTCAGGAAAATATATAGGCATAGTATCCCTTGGGTGAAAAAGGGGATAAAAGAGAATATGTGTTTTATTGGCTTATATATGCATGAAATTGTATGAAAGGACAAGCAGGAAATTAACTGGAATGTATACCTGTTGGGAAAATGGCAGATGAGAGGATAGGGAACAGGGGTGGGAGGGAGAATTATTAGTTCCATAGATGAAAATGGATTACCTAATTTCAGTTTAAACTTGTATTTTTTTTTTTTAAATCTCCTTTTGTTGCAAAGACTTTTTTCAGTGTGTCGTATGACTTTTAATTCAGTTTATGCTTATTTTTTTACTTAGAGTGTTTTGCAAGAAATCATTATATTATAAAAATTTTAAAATTGTATGTATGTATATATACATATTTACCTATCTCACATTTTTTCCACTATCTTTATGAATTTTTTTATTATGTTTTTAATTCCTTAGGAATTTATTTTGGCATATGATTAGAAATGACAATGTAAAAAATATTTTTCTAGATGGTTAATTGACTGACTTTGTACCATTTATTGTTTATTTCTCTTCTTCACTGCTTTCTGGTGCTGCTTCTTTTTTTTTTTTAGATATTTATTTATTTAGAGAGAGACAGAGAGAGCCCACACATGCACGCATGCACACATGTACATGAGTTGGGGGAGGCGCAGAGGGAGAGGGGGGGAGGAATCTCAAGTGGACTCCAAGCTGAGCCCGGAGCCGGACACAGGGCTTGATCCCAGACCCTGGGATCATGACCTGACCCAAAGGCAGATGCTTAAATGACTGAGCCACTCAGGCGCCCCACTTCCCATTTTTTTGTTTTTGTTTTGTTTTAAAGATTTTATTTATTTATTTGACAGAAAGAGAGAGTACAGGCAGGGGGAGTGGCAGGGAGAGGGAGAAGCAGGCTCCGGCTGAGCAGAAAGCCCAATATGGGGCTTGATCCCAGGACCCTGGGATCATGACCTGAGCTGAAGGCAGTTGCTTAACCAACTGAGCCACCCAGGCGCCCTACCCTCCATTTTTGTTTTTGTTTTTCTTTTTAAGTAGGCTCCCTGCCAAGCATGGAGCCCAATGCAGACCTTGGGCTCAGGACCTTGAGATCAAAACCTGAGTTGAGATCAAGAATCAGATGCTTAACCGGCTAAGCCACCCAGGCTACCCCTCTGGTGCTTCTTAAAAACATAATATATAAGTTTTTATATTCACTAGGATATACTCTTTTCCGAGCTACTCTTTTTAATTTTTTATTTAAATTCGATTTAGTTAACATATAGTGTATTATTAGTTTCAGGGGTAGAATGTAGTGATTCATCAGTTGCATATAATACTCAGTGCTCATTTCATCAAGGGCCTTCCTTAATGCCCATAACCCTGTTACCCCATCCCCCCAGCCACCTTCCCTCCAGCAACCTTCAGTTTGTTCCCTAGAGTTAAGAGTCTCTATGGTTTGCCTCCCTCTCTGTTTTTATCTTATTTTAGTTTTCCTTCCCTTCCCCTATGCTCATCTGTTTTGCTTCTTAAATTCCACATTTGAGTGAAATCACATGGTATTTGTCTTTCTCTGGCTTACTTATTTCTCTTCGCATAATACCCTCTAGTTCCACCCACATCGTTGCAAATGACAAGATTTCATTCTTTTTGATGGCTGAGCTGTTTATTTTTTCCTACTTATCTGTTTGTTTACTTTTGTACCAATATCACACTGATTAATCATTGATGGTATATAACAGATTTTAAAGGTGGTAGGGTTAGTTTCTCCTTATTCTCTGTCTTTTCACAAAAAGTTTTTCTGTATTCTTTCAGATAAACTTTGAAATCATGTTACGTTTTAAACATGTTGGGATTTTTTTTTAAAGTAGGCTCCACACCCAGCACGGAGCCCAATGCAGGGCTTGAACTCACAACCTTGAGATCAAGATCTGAGCTGAGATCAAGAGTCAGATGATTAACTGACTGAGCAACCCAAGCACCCCCCCCCCAAATGTTGGGATTTTGACTGGAGCTATGTCAAACTGATACATAAATTTAGGAAGGATTGACATGCATATAATTTTTAGCCTTTATCTAAGAACATGACATCTTTCCATTTAGTCACGTTTCATTCTAATGTCATCAGTAAATTTCTGTAGTTCTCCTTACAGTTCTTGTTAACCTTATTTCCAGCTATTTCATAGTTTTGCTGTTGTTTTGACTGGGCTCTTTTTTCCCATTGCATTTTCTAACCAGATAATGCTGGTAGAATATGTAGGAGAGCTCTTAACATTTGCAGCTATATTTTGAAAGTAGCTTTTCTTGTTTCCTTAGACATGGTTTTCACTTGTGTGGTTGGGCAAAAAAAAGGCAAGATGTGGACTTATACAACTGGGCATAGAAAGGACATCTTGGTAAAGGCTTAGATTCTGGATGCAGACTGTATTTTAGAATTTTAAGTACGCTAGTCTTTAGCCGAGTGACTTTAGGGCAGTTATTCTCTGTGCCCCAGCTTTCTCATTTAAAAATGAGAATAATAGTACCTACCTCATAGATGTTTGTGAAGATTCGATGTGAGTATTAAAGCACCTCACACAAAATAAGCCTTCAGTAGATATTAAGTAGCTGTTATTATCATCTCTTTGACATAGAATTTGTACTCTCAATCTGTAGGAGGCAGTCAGATTCTCGTCTCCCTTAACAATGTGCTGTAGAGGCCAACACAATCCAATTTTGAAATTAAGGAAAACTTCCATTTGCTTCTATTTAATTATTACACATAAATTCTTCACCAGCACACTTTTTTGCTTTTAGTTATCTGAAGTCCCTTTACATGACAGTATTTATTCTTTTTCTTAGTGGTTCTTTAAAGGTTTCTCATTGTTCTTTACTATGATACTCATCCGTAGTTGGGTTGTGAAGTTGGAGGAGGTCCTACATGAATCAGAGTTAGCTAGATGTGCTGGTAGGGGAGCAAAAAGCCCTTCTCTGATGTTATCCCTTTGTGTTTTCTTTCTAGAGTCAGTGGATATCAATTTAGGCCCTAATCTGGCATTTTTCAACCTTTCTCCTTCGTGACTCTGTGCTGGGCATCTCCATTAGCTAGGAAGCTCTGGAGATGGCAATTTCATGGACCACTAGCTTAGGGTTGTGACCTGCACTTTAATAAATATTGCCCCAAGCCTTTCTTCTCCTGTGACCTGCTGCTTCCGCAGACCTGGGCTCTGTTTCAGGGCCACTGCTTTTTCTCCTTTCTTTCATGCAAGTGACATACAAATGCATTTTAAATAGCCGGTTCATGGTGAGGAACTTTGGAGCTCAGGTTCCCGGGACTGTGCTCTGTCCCAGACATGCCTTCCTTCCACCCAGGAAACCAGTTCTTGGTGTCTCTTACCTAGGAATATTTTACTCTCTCTCTCTTTTTTTTTTTTCAATTTTGGGATGGAGTATAGTGGCCTAGGGCAAAGGCTCCAATTCCACTTTGGGCTCTTGGGGACCAATTTATACTTTTGGGGGTTTTAGGGCACTGCCAGGAGGCCGGTGAGAGGTGGGAAGGGAAAACAAAAACTTGATTCTCTATTATAATATTTAACTTGAATGAAATGTGTGAACCCTGGCAAATTGGTCTCACTGTAAGTGAATCATTGCTGCCAACAAAATAATAGGTAGCTGGGTGCCACTATTTCCTAATCAGGTTTGTTTTTTTAAGTGACTAGATATTGTTCCCTATAGAGTTAGCAGTTGAGTACCAATCACTCTGTGTTCATTTAAGTACAAGCTGATCCCCCCTCCTGCTTTTAGCTTATAAAGTTGTAATCCATGCACGTACAATTAAAAATGATACCCAAATGCAGCTCAGGGTTTCCTTTGAATTTGTAGCAGCTTTTGTGCTTTTGTGCGGAGGGAAGGTTGTTGCTCTGCTAGAAACCACAGACCCAGAGTAAACCTCAGCTGTGCTGTAGCTATTTTGGACGACAAGTTTCTAGTTGCTTGTGTGTAATTGCCCATATTACATCATCCTAACCATTGTGAAATGTGCAAAATACGAAGCTTATTTAATGATTCATTTCAGGTGGACAGTTCCTTTGAAAGTAATTTTAGAAGGGTTCCCTGCATGAAACAGATTCCCTGCTTTGTTCTTGCTTTCTTGTTGGGGTTGAGGGTAATTCAGTGATTGATAACAATGTAGCAGAGAGAAGTGTATCATAATACGTTGAGCCCCATAACCTTGACAGTCTACCTAAAACCTTCCATGGGATGTAGTTTCTCTTGGTGCAAGTGAAGAACAAGGGGAGAAAATTTCCCTGCAAGTGAAGTCAAATCAGCATTAACCCCAAATGAAATTTAATTTCTCTGTCACTGAGCAGCAGAAAAAAAAAATCTGTTTTCAATGACCATAAGAAGCTTGGCTGCATATCACTCACTGGTCTTAGCCGGTTCCAGTTTGCCAGATTTTGCTGTCTTTTGTGATGGCAGCTGTATGCCATACAGAAGACTTTAAAAAAATGTCTCTGTTGGTGGATTGCATTAATCCATCTTTAATTCAGATATGTGAAATTCCACTAAGCTAAGACCTTTTGGCATTTCCCTGCCAATGTTAAACATTTGCAGACTAGGTAGTAGGTCATGTTTACTCACCTATTAGTAGAAAGAGGAATTTTAAAACAACATTTATCTTTGGCCATGGACCTTATATATTGCCCACAGACTGCAGTTTGGTAAAAGGCCTTATAGATAGTATTTCAAAGTGAGAAAAAGAGATTGTTTAGAATCTGAAAGGTCAGACATGGATCAAATAATTCTGGGCCCTTTTATTGCTGAATAATGGACTTTGTAAATACCATATGTGACTATTAGATCAAATGAAAATACATAGAGTTCAATATTAATTGGTTCAGTATCAGGTGGTGGCCCGCTTGCAGAATACAATGAAATTATGTTATCAATATAATGTTTTATCGACTCCTTGGTTTGCAAAATTAAATAAACATAGCATAAGCACCTGCTGTGTAAGTTGTAACAGGGAACAGGGCTTTGATTTGGAATTTGAAAAGAGAATTAAAGGTGATTGAAGCAGAAAGCAGGCTCTGGCATAAGATTTTTGCCAGCGTTTCTTGAAGTAACTAAGTATATCTGGGTGTTTGGGAGGAATAAAAACCAAAGAACAGAGACTTTGGGGGGCTGTGTTCCAAAATGCTTTCTTAAGGCTTCTGCCAATATTAGCAAATCCTTTTGTTAAATAGTTTAACTTGTTTTGGTATGGATATTCACTTATTTCATTATATACTTTTTCTTCCCCGTGTCTTCTTGGTGTATTCCTCTAGATACAGGTTAAATAGTGGTGAACAGAACTGATGTAGTCCCTGCCTCCATGGAGTGGGGAGACAAAACCCTAGTATAAAATTATAGTATTGTGAAAGAAATGATCATCTCATCATACAAGGGACAAATGGAGGAACTTGATCTAGTCTAGGGGATTATGGAAGTCATATTTGAGTTGACACTTGAAGGGTGAGCACGAGTTAGTGATGCAAAAAGCTGTGGGTTGGGGCGCTGGGTCAAAGCTGAGGAGTAGCACGTGTGAGGACCCTGCAGTGGGAAAGAGCTTTACTGGAGCCACAGTGAGAGGACCAGTGGAATCAGAGCAGGTGGGCAAATGGAAAAACCTTGCATGCTGGGGCTGGTGAGGTGTGGATCCAAAATTAAACCATTGGCCTAATCGCAGGGAGACCTTCCTCCGTCCCCCAGGTGGTTTGAATCTGAGGGTTGGAGTCCTGAACCTAGCCATTGGTTAGGAAAGTGGAAGGGGCTGGGACAGGTAGGGGTAGTGTTTCACACAGTCTACTGTGAATCCTGCGGAAAGCAAATTCGTTTCAGAAAAGCAGCCACGGAAAGAACTGATTTCACAGGAAAGAAAGAAGCAGCCTGTGGCCAGCTTCAGACGGATGGTTTGTGGCTCAAGTCCATGCTTACAGTTCCTCTCAAGGGCCTTTGGCGGCCCTGCGGCGCGCACACGGGATAGTGGTGGTGAGCCGAGGAGCTCTCTCAGATGGTGTTTGTGGCGCAGGCCCGGCGTAACTAGTCACATTCACGGTGTGGAGTCAGTAGTTTCAAGTTGATATTTATAATTTTATCTTCTCTCTTGGCTGCTTTTGATAGAGAGGAAGACGAGTTGTTTTTCCTCTTCCCCATGCCTCTGAAGAAACACAGCAGGCCCCACCAAAGAAAGGACTCATTCCTTGCCTATTTCCTGCTTCCAGTCTGCTGCTTTTTCCCTCTTCCCTTTCTGCTCCATTTTTTTTTCTGTGAAGTTCTGCCCGATAGTCACCAGAGGGCGCACAGATGCACCAAAATCCAGCCTTTATTCCTCTGGCCACAGAAATTTCATTGTCTTTTCTCTTTTCATCCTCACATTCCTCAGAGACAGGGATGCATCTTGGCCTTTTCTCTTTGTAATATTTCTATCAAGGGCAACCATTCCCCACAGATTTTTAAAAGGTGGGCAAAAGCTACCGTTCAGATGAAAAAGAGAAATTGATTGTGTTCCTGAGATCTGGGAGGAAAGTGTGTATGTGTGTGTTTGTGTGTGTGTGTGTGTGTGTGTGTGTGTGAGAGAGAGAGAGAGAGAGAGAGAGACAACTAGAGAGAGAGAGAGACTTCGATAGATCAGAGGTGAGAGAGAGAGAGAGAGAGAGAGAGAGAGAACTAGAGAGAGAGAGAGAGACTTCGATAGATCAGAGTTGCTAGTACCCTGCATGGCTCGTTCGGGAAGGACTCATTTTGCTAATAGCAAGGTAGACAGTCTGGGCTCCTCTTCTGGTTTGCTTTCCCTGGGCTGTTGTCCTCATAGCAGCTGCCCTGCTTCTTGACATGTCCTAATAATGAGGATGATGTGGCCAGGGGGAGATTCATCTTCTTCCTCAATCTGACTTCTTTATTGAATTTGCTCCTTGCTAAAGTCCAAAGAGGATTGTCTCCTCTTAACTGTGTGCTCTCTTCACTCTGCCCAAGGTCAGAGAATCCAGCTGTGGCCTGTCTGCCTCCCACATCACCGGCCATACAGAGCAATCCGCATATGCCTGTGACGGTTCTGTGCCTGATGTGTGAGAGGCAGACGAGAGCTAGTTTAAGCTCTTCCAAAGATGTCTTGGCGTGGCAGCGCCGATGAAAGCGGAGACTTGTTTGTGTCTGTGACATAATCAGAAAAGACAATCAGGACAATCAGGACCCAGTTGCAGGGAGTGAGGAGGTGTGCAGTTTAGTATGGTTTTTTGACGAAGGCCCACGTACTTCACATTTGTCAGCCCCTAATGCCAATCTCCTTCTGATGTCTTAACCTGACTTTTGTTCTGGTTTGCGCAAATAATTCTGGTGCCACAAAGAATTGCTTGGCTGGTGGTAGTTATCCTGCTAGCATGTTACTATAGATGCAGGGCACTTTCTAACCAACTGGCCTCATAATGATAACTACACACGAGGAACAGGCCGGGTTTAGCATATTCCTCCTGTTGTAAAGCATCAGGCACAGTTAAAGCTCCTCATAAATAATAGTGATGGCTGCAAAAGGCCATTTTTCATGTAAATTTCCTTACTGTTAGCAAGTTTGGAAAAGAGCTGTACTGAAGAACGGGTTATGTAGAAAGCAGAATGATTTCCCAATAAAATGCCTTCCAGCTTTTCTCCTTGGGGCTCTGGGGAGCCCCCTCTGTTTCAGAGATCCACGTGGGTAGATTGCATGTTAACTGGTGAACCCAGTAGTCATGTTCTTATTTTCCATGCCAGCAAAGTGCTAATACTCTAAATACAAAGGACATTTAACACAGTAATTGTTTCTGAGGGAGCAAGTGGGGCTGCCAGCCTGCTCTCTCTTGGATGGCTTCTTTATGATGGGAGCAAGCTTGGGAGTCAGGCCCAGGCCACTCCTTGGTCTGTGTGGTACAAATGAACAACTTAAAAAGTGTGTGTATAGCCAAGGTCATTCCTGCCTTTTCTCAATAGACTTGCTGTCCTGGGTTGAATGCTTATCTGGCTCGGTTTTGTGTCTTTGGAACAAAGGAAGCGTCCAGTGACCAGTCTGGTTAATCACCACTGCTTATTCCCTCTTCCCTACTATTTTGTATTGGGTTTCCTTCTACTCCAGTACATTGGATTTCCAATCACATCAACCCTATTAGGCTGCTTTCCATTCATAGCAGATTAGAGTCCCTTACACCTCACTGCCTAGCAGGATTTTCTTCTCCACAATGCGTAGAGTATTAGGTTCCCTTACATGGGTTGCTGCTTGTTAAGTTGTGTTCGGTGCTGCGTAGTATTGAATTCTCTTTCCCGTCAGCAGTCACTGGGTTGTTAATTACATACTTGCAGATTCGCTTCTTCTGCACATTCTGTAACGTACAGCTCTCCACACTTCAGTGCCTTAGACAGCCATATCTGCTCATGGGTTCAGTTCCATTCTGCTGTGTGATACTGAGCCGCTGCCTGTACCCCAGAGTCTGTGCTAGATACTGCAGGGTTTACAGAAGTGGGTGGGGGATAATGCTCACCTTCAAGGAGTTTACCGTCTACTGGGGGTGGGGATAGGGAAGAACAGTGTCCAAGAGGAACTATGTGCATGAAGGCTAAGTGTTGGTTATACTACCTTCCTAGTAACGGTTTATTATTTGACATATTTAAAACACCTTAGAAGGCATCTTGTTGCTTATAACTACTTGTAACTTGGTTATAAGTGCTTGGTTATAAGTATAAGTTGATTGTAAGTTGGTTACTTATAACCAGCCATTACTATCACCACTCTGTTCCTCAATGAAAAAAAAAAACGTTAGGAAGGACAGTCTTGTGGAAAGTGGACATTTTACCAGGTTCAATTGCAGGTATTGGGAGAATTCTGATAAAACTCTGGTGTCTTTTAACACACTCAGTCCTGCTTTCATATGTACCTAGCATGATATTAGAAATCAGGTGATTCTAAGAGATACCCGTCGGGCATGGATAAAGTAATAAAAATTCGTATGTAGACTAGTCTATAACATGCATGGATGTTACACATAGACTAGGGTCTAGCTCTATTTCTTTTTCTTATGACACCAAAATATTGTGCAATTTTACTCCTCCTGGGAGAGGAGGGAGCCAAAAGTAATGCGAAGGGGTGTGAGTCATGGCTTCCCACAAGCGACAGAAGGGGCATTACCGGTTGTGATCTTAATGCTCAAGAATCTCAACTGGTGGCAGAATCACAGTCTTGTGTCTCACACTAGTATAAATATTGCCTAACTTCTTCACAGAGCTTCTCATTCCTTGAACACTTACCATGAGGCAGGCAGTGTTCCAGGTGCTTTATTGTAGCATCTCAGTAATTGCTCACTATAAGTGAACCTTCTCTGTAGTTGCTGTCATAAAAAAAATCCAAGTTTATTGGCAACAAAGGGATGTGTTTTGTATCTCTTCCTGCCAGCTCAACCAGAGTGCTTCGTTAATGCCAAATTTCTAATTGGCTGTGAGCAGTACTTATAACATAGTCTGAAGCTTGGAGTGACAAATAGTCATCTCAAAAGAAATGTAGTTTAGAAAAAAGACCTAGATAATAAACGAAGTTATTTGATATACAAATTAAGTAAACAGCAAGAATTTGGTTTGAGGTCTTTTTTTTCTTCAACACCAAAATATTGTGCCATTTTCCTTAAATCCCTGGAAGGGGAAAGAACCAAAATTAAGGCAAAATAGAAAGAAGGGACAGGACCAGTGCTTTTTGCAATTTGCTCAGTCTTTTCTAACTAGTCAAATATATAGTGTTTCTAGAACCCAGAGTAATGATATCTGTATTTCCTATTCTCATTGTGTAAGGAGATTTTACTGGTATGGAACTGTGGAGCAGCATTCAGAACTCATTTTTCACTAGTGTGTTACTATTCCGACATACGGACTATAACACTGCTGCATTAGAATAATGAAACATTGATCTTTCAACTGAGATGCCCTGCCTACTTACTTGCCCAGGGTCATCACCAGTTGCCAGGGGGCTGTTTCTTTTCTGAGGCTTGTCCTTATTGCATAGGGCTTAATATGCACATCTGGATACAGACTTGTTACTCTCTAATACTGTCCCCTACTATGTGTAATGCAGGATCCTCCTATTCTCACAAAGACTCCTACCAGAGTATAGTACTTTCATAACTCAACTATTCTGTATTTCATATTCTTTTGAATCCAAAACTTGTGGTCATAACTTATGGATTACAGTTTCAGAGAAATAGTCAATTACAATGAACCCTATTATTCCTTACATGTCTTATTTCATAGTACAGTTTCCACTTTCCTCTGTTGCTCATTTGTAGTTATAAAGAGTACAGATCAGTCACTGCCTCAAATCTAGCTACCCTCTTTCACATTAATAGCATAATGGTGAACATTCTGTACATTGCCTGTGACTCACATAATTACCATGCAAAATGCATCATTCATAAATTGTTTAGTGCGACCTTTTGCACAGTAGCACTAATTATTATTATCACAGAAGCCCAGTAAACTAGACTGGTAATTATCAGGGATTTATTTGAATGGACAGCTAAGCTATTCTTGGCAAGTTAGTCAAAGCAGTTGTCATGACAGCTATACAAATATGTCTTATGAATTGGGTTAATTAGGGTAATTAATAACCGTTATTTGGCCCCCTTCCCCCAAGGTATTGCCTAAGCAGTATCAAAAGGGGAGAGGTAAAGTTAAAAAAAAAAAAGTTTGCCTCCCTCTTCTAAGAAGGCTACTTTTTAAATCAGTGCAAGCTACCCAGCCTCCAAAGGTGGCTCCCCTGAGGAACCCTTACTTTTATGGGGTCTTCGCCTACTTTTGAGGGTTTCGGAGTCAGTGAGCACAAGCCACACTGAAAAAAATGTAGTTAAGAAGTGGAGCTAAGTAGTTTCCTAAGGCTGCTGCTTTCTTTTTAGTCACCTGTGAGCGCTCCCAAGGGACCATCCCCCTGGCTTCGACTTTTGGCAGAGTCTTGCTTTGTTTTTGCTCATCTACAACTTTCTTGCCTTGCTCTCTAGCCTGCTCACTGTATTGGTTTTCTTTTCTTATTTTTCCCTCACAAGGAAGTTGTGAGTTTTCCTCACCCGGGTTTCTGCTCCTCTGAGGTTTTCTGAGTTTTAATTCTGTTGGAGGACCTTTTTTATTTTAAATGCCTTGGGGACCGTCTAACATTGCCTGGTGGCATAGTTTTGCTCTTTTTTTAAAGAAAGAAAAAGGGGCTAGCTTTGAAGAGCTCTTTGTCTTTCTCTTCCCTAAGGAAAAAAAAAAGTAAAGGTTAAAAGTCCAAGTTTCTTCTCTGTGCATTGCAGCATATTAAGATGCTTTCTTTCTTTTTATTTTTTTCTTTTTGCTGGGACAAAATTCTTTTTTTATTAACATGTAATGTATTATTTGAAGATGTTTTCTTTATTATAGTGCAGAGAAAGGGAGAGGTTAAAAATGAAACTGGTTTTCTTCAATGAGATCATCCTTTCAGAGGATACCATCGTTCACACAAAGAATTCAAACCTTTTCATAATAGTTTTGAATAGCAAATCGATTTTTCCCTGTTTCTTCCATAAAACAGGGGAAATGATAGAAAGAGGGAAGGGGACTGAGGATGTTAGTTGGACCCTGAATCTATGTCAGTTCCTGGGCTCAATACTTTTCATATATTAGCTAACTTAATCCTCACTACAGTCCTGTGAGAATGGAAACAGTATTATCCTAGTTCTATAGATGAAGAAACTAAAGTATATAAAGGTTAAGTACTTTGCCGAAGGTCACACAGAATCAGGACATGAACCTAAGTCTCTGATCCAGAGTATTTCTTCTGTACCATCTAGCACAGAGTTTCCCAGAAGAGTGCTAGTCTTCTAGTACTTTACAAATTCCAGATAACCTTGTTCATACCCCAAAGGCCCATTGACTAGAAATACCCATTCTTTCTTGCTTCTCTGCCTCTTTGGCAACTGAGAATTCTGTCAGGGGCTAGCATTCTGGCTGACCCATAAAATTTAAATTTGGGGACAATTCTGGTAAAAAGCTTTTAGTAGAAGGCCGTAGGCTAATACCTTAGAAATGTCCATAGAACTTTCTTCCCGTGTCACAGTGGAGTGTCATGATCAGGAAAAGGCAGCTTCCTTCTCTGTTTTCCATGAAGTTGCCCTGTTAGGAAGGAAAGGCTTTGTGCTGTCTGAACTGGCTTGGTGATGTTTTGAGGCTTCACAGGACACATGGGAGATGGAGGTGGTCGGGGTCCTCTGGGTATCCCTGTCCTAGTATAATGGGACCCAGTCCTGATATCTTAGGGCTACTTTAGGCCCATTTTTCCTGGTATGTCCTTATACAGTTTAGGATGAGTATTGTACTTGTGGTATTTAATTTTTTTGTGTAGTTTACCTAGTCCATAAAAAAAAACATTCATTCAGTCAACAAATAGTTACTGAATACCCACTTCATGTCAGGGATTGTTTTCATGGTTCCAGGAAGAGCAGTGAACAAGACAGACAGAAATTTCTAACATCATGGAATTAACATTCTAGTAGGGGGAGAGAAATAATGAAAAAAATTAGTGAAACACGTATTTTGGAAGATAAGTGCTATAGAGAGAAATAAGGCAGAAAAGGGGGGTTGTGAGTACTGTAGAAATTTTGCAAGTTTAAGTAGGATGGTTAGGTAAGGCTTCAGTGGGATCTAATTATATTCCTTATCACTTCACACACAGACTCTTCTCCAGCCGGGCTGATAGTTCATTCATTCATTAGTGCCTCCTTACCTACCTTTGTATCACACTAGGCACAGGATACACATTTAAGAACAAAACAGACATTGCTCCTATCCTTATGGAGCCCAGAGTATAGTGCAGGGGACAGACAGGAAAAAAATATTACACAGATAATGACTTGCAATCATGATAAGTGTGGTGAAAAGCAGAACAAGGTATAACATGTACCGTGCATAGAGAACAGTATACGCATACTAATCCTACCAGGAGAAAAGCCACAGAGAGACCCCTGAATGAAATTTATTTTACTTTTTAAAAATTTTTTTTAAGATTCTATTTATTTATTTGACAGAGAGAGAGATAGAGAACAAGCAGGGGGAGCAGCAGGCAGAGGGAGAAAGAGAAGCAGGCTCCCTGCTGCCGAGCAGGGAGCCTGATGGGGGGCTCGAGGCCAGGACCCTAGGATCATGACCTGAGCCGAAGGCAAATGCTTAACCAACTGAGCCACCCAGGCGCCCTGACCCCTGAACAAAATTTAGTCTCATTGGATTATACTGGGAAGGACCATGACAACATGATTACAAAACAAGTCTCGTTTGGTTGGGGTTGTGCCTAGGGATCCATGAATTTGTGATTTCAAATGTCTGATTGCCATAATTGCATATAGATACCTTTAGCCTCCAGCCCAGCTAATTACTGGCATTTGATTTTAAACACACAGACATATATGGCTCTATTTTCTGGGAAAACAAATAAAAGACTGTTTGATGTGGTGAATTGTAGGCCTGCTAGAAAACTGACTTAAAAGGAGGGAAAGCATTAATGAAGATAATGGCTGATTTTTAGAGCAGAGTGCCTATTTGTTTGTTCTTCTCTCTTCATTGTGCCTCCAAAGCTTCAAAACCCCCTAAAATGAAAGATTGTAGGATAAAATGCATCCTTTTTATTTTGAAACCATGGAGAGCAAAGTATTTTAATGAGGAAACATATTATATTATTCTCCTATAAACCCAGGGCTAATAGCCTGGAACTGGTACTTTGGCTCCCTAAAAAGTCCAACAAGACAAGCCAATTACAGATTCTGAAACATTTTTATTTTTAGTTTCTCAGAATAGCGATTCATTCTCTGCTATGGTACATTAACTGGGAAACAAGTTGAAATGAGAGTTTTGGCATCTTTAGAATAATTGACTATATTTACCAAACTCTTAATAGTGCAGAGAGGTTGGTGAGGGGAGGGATAGAAGAGCAAAAGATTAGGTAAGGGAAAAGTGTCTCCAAGAAGGCATGACTTCCAATAGAGTCATGACTTCCAAACTGGTATCTGTGGAATGCAGTTTAGCTTCACCTTATTTTTCCCTTTCAGTTTATTCTTCAAGTAGACAATAGTTTGGCTATTTATGCTGATTTCTGCCTTTATGTATGCTATGGTGTTACTTTGGAGGGCAGGAATAATTAGTTGTTTACAAACAAAGAGCGCGATGGGCGTGCAGCTGTGGTATTCTTCTCCATACCAGGATCTCTAGCAATCCCCAGTTGTCCTCTGTATCTGGGTGCACTTCTAACGCTGTTAGCTGGCCTGTTCGCTTTCCTTTTAGGTGGAGTTTCTTTTGTTTTGGGCTCTGCTTGCCTATCTGGTGGTCTTTTTGGATGTTCCAACCCAGTGCCAATCTGAAGTGGAGCTGGTAATGCCAAATGGAAGGAAACTTCAGGAAGGATAGAAATGTAATGAGGGAAGAAAGTTGAAGTTAAATGAACTGCTAAAGCAAATATAATCTTAAGCCTCATTAATGAAGTATAGTTCCCTGATTAGGGGATGAATTAACCCCTCTGAACTCTCTGCTGCTTGGATACATCTGGAGTATTAAATTCATTTCTGAATGCCTTATTTCAAGTAGCACACTGACAGACTAGAGTAAGCTTCAAATAAGGTTAAGAAACTGGTAAAGGGCCTGGAGACCGTGTCACTTTCGGAACAACGATTGTATTGCTTAATTCCGATGGAGGCAAAAAGTCAGTTGCAGGAAGCCAGCATTATCACTGGGCTGCGCTGGGCAAATGTGTTGAAATGAAGAGACTAAAACGAAAATGTCACAAAAGCATAAAACATTCTTCTTCTTCTTCATGTTTGGATTGTAGTTAGTTTGAGTAAAACTATGCAGGCATACCCCGGAGGTATTGCGGGTTATGTTCCAGACCATCGCAGTAAAGCAAATAGCGCAAGGAAGTGAGTCAAATGAATTTTTTTGTTTTCCTAGTGCATATAAAAGTTATGTTTTCCATTATACTGTAATCTGTGAAGTGTGTAATCATATTAGGTATAAAAATGTACATACCTCATTTAAAAATACTTCATTGCTAAAAAATGCTAACTCTCATCTGACCTTTCAGTGAGTCATAAATTTTTTGCTGGTGGAGGGTCTTGCCTCCATATTGATGGCTGTGGACTAATCAGGGTGGTGATTCCTGAAGGTTAGGGTGGCTGTGGCAATTTCTTAAGAGAACAAGGGAGTCTGCCACATCAGTTGACTTGTCATTTCACAAATGATTTCTCTGTAGCATGTAATGCTGTTTGATAGCATTTTACCCACAGTAGAACCTCTTTCAAAATTGGATCACTTCTCTCAAAATCTGCTGCTGCTTTATCAACTAAGTTTATGTCGTATTCTAAATCCTTTGTTGTCCTTTCAACAATCTTCATAGCGTCTTTACCAGGAGTAGATTCTTTCTCAAGAAACCACTTTCTTTGCTTATCCATAAGAGGCAACTCTCCTAATCCATAAAAAAGCGAGTTTTGTCATGAGATAGCAGCAGTTCAGTCCCATCTTCAGGTACTACCTCTAATTCTTGTTCTCTTGCTATTTCACCACATCCACAGTTCACTGAAGTCTTGAACCCCCTCAAAAAATCTATGAGGGCTGGAATCAGCTTCTTCCAATCACCTGTTGATGTTGATATTTTTATCTCTTCCCATGAATCATGAATGTTCTTAATGACATCAAGAATGGTGAATTCTTTCCAGAAGATTTTCAATTTACATCGCCTGGATCCATCAGAGGAATCACTATCTATGGCAGCTATAACTTTATAAAATATATTTCTTAAATAATAGGACTTGAAAGTTGAAATGAATCCTTGATCCATGCGCTGCAGAATGGATGTTGTGTTAGTGGGCATGAAAACCTCATGAATCTCATTATACATCTCCGTCAGAGCTCTTGGGTGACCAGGTGCATTGTCAATGAGCAGTAATATATTGGAAGGAATCTCTTTTTCTGAGCAGCAGGTCTCAACAATAGGCTTCAGATATTCAGTAAACCATATTGTAAGTAATTGTGCTGCCGTCCGGGCTTTGTTGTCCCATTGACAGAGCACAGATAGAGCAGATCTGGCATATTTCGTAAGGACCTTAGGATTTTCAGAATGGTAAATGAGCACTGGCTTAAACTTAAAGTCACTAGCTGTATTGGTCCCTAACAAGTGGGTCAGCCTAAGCTTGAAGCTTTGAAGCCAGGCACTGACTTCTCCTCTCTAGCTATGAAAGTCTTAGATGACATCTTCTTCCAATAGAAGGCTATTTTGTCTACATCGAAAATCTGTTGTTTAGTGTAGCCATCTTCATGAATTATCCTAGCTAGATCTTCTGGAGAACTTACTGCAGTTTCTACATCAGCACTTGCTGCTTCACTTTGCACTTTTATGTTATGTAAATAGCTTCTTCCCTTAAACCTCGTGAACCAACCTCTGCTGGCTTCAAACTTTCTTCTGTAGCTTCCTCACCTCTCCCAGCCTTCACAGAAGTGAAGAGACTTAGGGCCTTGCATTGGTTTAGGCTTTGGCTTAAGGGAATGTTGTGGGTGGGTTGAGCTATCCAGACCACTAAAACTTTCTCCGTATCAGCGATAAGGCTCTTCTACTTTCTTATTATTTGTGTGTTCACTAGAGTAGCACTTTCAGTTCCCTTGGCTAAATGACATAAGAGGCCTAGCTTTCAGCCTATCTCAGATTTCTGTGTGTCTTCCTCATTAACCGTAATCATTTCTAGGTTTCGATTTGAAGTGAGAGACATGTGACTCTTCCTTTCACTTGAACACTTAAAGGCCATTGTAGTGTTATTAATTGGTCTAATTTCAGTTTTGTTGTGTCTCAGGAAATAGGGAGGCCTGAGGAGAGGAAGAGAGATGGAGAAATGGCAGGTTGGTGGAGCAGTCAGAACGCACACATGTATCAGTTAAGTTTGCTATCTTACATGGGTGCAGTTCACGGTGTCCTAGAACAATTACAATAGTAATATCCGGGATCACTGAACAACCATATGAATACAATAATAATGCAAAAGTTTGAAATACTGTGAGAATTAATCAAAATGTGACACAGAGACATTCAGTGACCAAATGCTGTTGGAAAAATGGCACTGATAGACTGGTTTGATACAGGTTTGCCACAAACCTTCAATTTGTAAAAACTGCAATGGCTGTGAAGGGCAATAAAGTGAAGCACAATAAAAAGAGGTATGCCTGTATACTGTTTGAACTTGGGACCAGCTAATTATTTGACCAGCAAAAGAGATTTTATATACACAGCATGGAAAATCAGTTCTCAGGTGTAAGGCCAAAACCTGATAGATCATTAGGTGGTCAGGGACACTTTCCCTTCCCCTTCTCAAATGCTCTGTATTTAATCTTCTCATCATTAATGAACAGATAATCACCGCTGCCAGAGGCAGGGTTGTAGGAAGGATGGATGGATGGCTACTGTGATGTTTTCCATCTTCTTGACCCTCTTTGCAGCTTCGCAGTGGTGTGCTTTTAGTGGAGTTGGAAGGAGTTCATATCTTCGAAAAACCTTGGATGTGGCTTGTTTTCCTCCTAGGAATATTGAAAAGATGAACATATAGTAGGAAATTTTGAGATTTTTCTGGTATTATAGACTCTTTTTCCAAAAAAAAGCACTTCTAGTAATAATAAGCCCAAGTGACAGAAGAAATATTAACTTAGGAAAATAAAATTTCAGGAGGCAAATTTTATGACATGGTTGACTGCCATTGTATCATTATTTTTAGAACTCAGGGAGAGGTCATTCATACCTTTATTTATTCTCTATCTTCTCATGCCTTACTCATTTATATTTTCAAGCATAGTGAAGAAAACTTTGTGAGGCAAGAGATAAAAGTCGCTTTGTTTATACAGAAACACAATGTGTACATTGTTGGCTCAAGTTTTGCAGTAGACAGTAAGAGTTTGGCTTTAGAGTCATCCATGCCCTGTTACACAGGAAGAGAAGACACAGAAACATTGTTCTCAGAGCAGAGACGATGTTTCTGAACAAGTCAAGCTTTCACTTGTTTCTTCTTATGACCTTCCCTCACCTTGGGCTCTGGATGGAATCAGGCTTCCAGGGATGGCTTGCAGTTAGCTCGTAAGTGACAGGGAGGGACTAGGCAGCTCCTGGAAGGCAGGAACTTTCTGGAAGGAACTCTTCCTTCCAGGAACTCTCCTGGAAGGCCTGGAACCCAAGAACTTTCGGCTGCTGGAGAAAAGGCAAGGTGTCAGGTGATCAGAAGAATGGAACAAGCCTAAAATCCATATCTTCAGACTCCATAAAAAGAGAAAAAGTGCTTGCTTTGCTCCCTACCAAGCACATAAATTTTATGGTCATCTCTTTTTGTAGGGCTGAGAGTGAGTGGGTCTGATGTGCTGAGGAAAATGAAGGTCTCCACCTGCAGGCTGCTGCTGGAAAAAGATGTATCTTCCTTTTCTACCTCTGAGGAGTGGACTAGGGGAAGTTTTAAGAGGCTATCCAAGCTAGGGTCGACCTGCTCAGGATTCATCTTTATGCAAAGGCTGCAAAAGGAATTTGGAAGTCATGAACATCTGACCACTGGAGAAAACCTTTACCGGCTCAAAAATCAGTCTCTGTGGTTTAATTAGCTACCCATCCGGATATTGATTTTTCTAGCACTTGTGCTGAATGTAACTTGTCTTCCAAACTTTACAGAAGAACCAACCCAAATCCAGCTGGATTTGTGGCTGTAGGGAAGTTGCTTGATTTTATTAAGCATGGCTTATGGTCTCTCTCTCTCCCCTGACACTCATACATAACTTGCAAAATCAAGAGTTAGAGCTAGAGAGAAGCAAACTTTTCCCCACAAACAAATGTTTTCTCCCATTTCTTCCAGTTCCATCCCTCGCTTAGATCTTATGTGTCTGAAGGCAGTTGTGATGGTGTTACCCCAAGGGACCTTCTAGGTTGCTCTCTCGTCTATGCTCCACATGTATATACATTATACACATTATGTAAATACATTATCCACATTATAATTGTGTCTTCACTTACTTGTCCCCGACACTAGAAATGTGAGCTCCTTGAGCGCAGGACTAGAAATCTAATTCATCTCCATATCCCTAGCATCTATCTACCCTAGGGCCTGGCACATACTCTTAACGGTATTTGTTGAATTGAACTGAATTAGATTATTTTGGCCCTGAGATGTACTAGCTTCCATTTGTTCTGCAATAGGCAGTCATGGACAGCCTGGGAGCATGAAGCAAATCTTTTCAATTGTGGGGAGGGCTCTGAATGATCTCTTTTCGCTTTTTATTCTACCCTTTCTCATTGCTCTCATCTACCAATTTCTACTACTGGCTGCCTACAGTTAGTGCAAGGAAAGATCTTAAACATAGTGCAGGGTTTTCTGTGACGTTTATGCCTTTTGACCCGGGACTGATGGCTTTGTCATTTTACTCAGCCTTTGTGTAGTATGGTCAAATTTGATTAATTGAGACTAACTTGGGGGCAGGCCATTGGGAATTCTAGATAGAAAAGAAATGCAATTTTATCACTTTGAAGTTCATAGAGTAATAGGAAGTAAACCAACAAAGCCCTTGCCAGGAAGTTTTGCCAAGTAGAAGTCCTCGGTCCTGCTTTAATGAATAAATAAGAATGATGTACAATTAACATATTTATTGTTCGTAAATTGCTTCTAAAGTGCTTAAAAACAATTTATGCTCTTGAGTAGTTTAAACACTTCCCTTGTAATCTTGTTTACACCATAATTTGCCTAGCAAACTTCTAAAAAAATAGATACAGCAGCCTAGCTCTATCTGAATGATCACCAAATATGAATCAGTGATTTCTAAACTACAGAGGTGTGACTCCAACACGAAAAAGCAAGTAAACTTGAGAATGACGCTTTGAGGAAGTGGGCAGAGCAGATTCCTTCTTTCCTATTTAGATGTTGTTTGCGATAGAGGCAGGAGCGTAGATCTAGTTCCTCAGTCCTATTTAGAGAAGAGAAAACCTTTCTCAGAAGGAAGCAATACTTGCCATCATTCTAGCCCCCCCTCAGTGGTCTAATGCCAATTTTCACTGAGGCAGTAAAATGAGCAAATTTACCTTTTAGATAATTTCCCTATGATCAAACAATCCCCAGTGGGCAAGACTAATAGAAGATACTGTATTTTGATTGCAGTTTATCTCTAGCAATTATAGATGAGCAATTTAAGTGGCACCAAAGCAAGTCATTTGCGAGAATGAGGCCATATTTCACAGAGCTTTATCATTCGACTTTCTCTGGATCACTCAGCTAAAGACAGTTTCCTTGGTTGGATCACACATTCTCTTTCTACAGTATCCTGAGGAGCAGTTATTTTTCTTAGTGATAGGATATTGGTAAGAAATGATTTACAAACATCATTTGCACTAAGTTTCACTCTTTCTTCCCATGAGAAATCTAGTTCACAGAGCGTAAAATATTTAGTTTTACTCTTTGGGGACTTCTTAGGAGAAATAACAAGAAGGAGGAACTGGGCAAGTGTAAAAAGATGAGACCTGGCTTGGGTGTCAGAAGATCTGAGTTCTAAACCTATGCCTATGTTTCTGTTAACCAGCTGTGTTTTGGGGGGTAGTTGTGAGGTTCCCTGGGCTTATTTCCTTGTCTTCAGAATAGTGTGTGTGTGTGTGTGTGTGTGTGTGTGTGTGTATGTGTGTGGGGGAGAGAGATTCCCAAAGATTTTTTTTTTAATGTTCTATGGGTATATGGTTTTGTGATGGTCATGAGTTCAAAAGAAATTTTTCAAAGCCTGCGGTGGACAGCATAGCATTGTCAGATCGCACTAATGATGTGAAGAAACTTTGTAAATGATCATTTTGCACTAAAGCAACTGAAGGCTCTATCATGATCTGAAGAAGTAATTAATATTGCATAAAAGGATTTTTTTGAATTTATGAAGAATAGATCTCAGAAGGGACTGTATGGATTGAAATCAAAAGCAGTAAGTCAGCCAATTGGGCTTCCATTTCCTGCTGCCTCTAAAGTTAGACTGGGTGGCAGGTCCTCTGGTCCAAGAAGCAGGAGTCTTAGTTTCTTGCACTGACCCTGCCAGTCCTAGGCTATTTGATCTTGAATTCAAAAACTCTCTGAGCCTCAGTTTTTCTGTCTGTTAAAAAGGGGAAATGATACTTTGCCTATATACTTCTGAAGTCTGTTGGGGTTGTTGGAAAAGGTCATAGGTGAGGGCTCTGTGAAAAATAATTGCCATATCAATACAAGGTACTATTGAAGGAAATAACATTTTATTTATTTATTTGACAGAGAGAGATCACAAGTAAGCAGAGAGAGAGAAGCAGGCTCCCTGCTGAGCAGAAAGCCTGAAGCAGGGCTCCATCCTGGGACCCTGAGATCATGACTTGAGCCGCTGAAGGCAGAGGCTTTAACCCAGTGAGCCACCCAGGCGTCCCGGAAAGCAGCATTTTAAATTGGGCTATTGAGAGAGATGCAGCACTACAGGTGTTTCTCATTCTATTAGATTGTAAACATCCCCTTTAAGGTTGTGGATTGCATCATGTTTGATATAACGTATATTCCATACCAGTGTCTTAATATTAATAAACATGGATTCTAAATCTTTAGGTTTATAAGTCGTACTTTGGAGGAATGAAAGAGATGGGAATAGAAAGTTGGCAAGACAGAAAGTTAGTTTTTTACTTAAGCCAGTTCTCCCTACTGTCTAAATTCTTGAGAAATGTTGGAACAAATACAAGTCTAGGAAACACAGGAGAATTTTTAAAAAGAGCTTTGCCAATCTTATGTTCCTAATCCAATCTATCAAAGGGACAAGTGAGCTCTTCCTATCTCATAGGCATGTCTAACATCTGCTGTTATGCAATTAACAAACAGTGGGTGAGCACCTGCTGTGTGCCAGGAACTGCAACAGGAACTGAAGATTTGGACACTAAATATGTGGTCCTTTCCCTGAAGGAGTTTCTAGCCTAGTGGTGGTGACAAATTGGCAATACAATGTGTTAACACAATATGATAGAGATAAGTGTACTCCTTCTATTTCCTTAGGTCACCAAGTGCCTCACATTTCAGAACTGGAGAGTCCTAAGTCACAGGCCAACAGTCTTGTTCTAAGGCAGCATTGCCCAATAGAACTTTATGTGATGATTGAAATCTAGATATCTATGCTGTCTGATACAGTAGCCACTAGCCACATTTGCCTATTGAGCACTTGAAATGTGGCTACTGTGATCAAGGAACTAAATTTTTAAAATTTTATTTTTGTTAACTGAAATTTAAATAGCTACATGTGTCAATACTATTAGGCAGCACAGCTTTGTAAGGAGTGGTAGAGTGGGCCCACAGTCAGGCTCCAAGGCAGTCCTGAGTTGAAATCTTTCTTGTTCTGGATCTTAGAAAGCCCTAGTCAAGCTGTCCCCATCCTTTTAACCCTGTTTTTCTATCTACGGACTATACTGGTCTTTGAATGGCTCATTTCCAGCTGACAGCTCTGAATTATGCATGCTAATGTGCTTTACTTATCTCTGGGATAAGGTTTTTTTTTCTTCCTTTCTCTCCCTCTCTCTCTCTCTCTCTTTTTTTTTTAAGAAAAGAGATTCTGTGACAGTTCAGTCATAACAAAGGAAGGAAATGGGGTGAAGGAAAACTAGTTTATAAAGGCTTTTAAAATGTCTCAAATTTTGATTTTCACATAATTTCAGATGGCATGAGATCATTTCAAGTCTCTTTAAGCTGAGTTTTCTCTGTCTCTCTTACAGACATGCACACACACGCAGACACACACACACACACACACACACACACACACACACACACACACACACATATTCCAGCTAAGGTGTCTGCTGCAGGAGGTTGGGCTCCTTCTATTCCTATTGAATCAGCAATTAGAAAAGTTAGGTCCATATATATTTTTTATCTCTCATGCCAAAACCAAGAATGTTCACTGCATTATTTCTTTTTCTGGTAGAACAGATAGGAGAATGAGCTAAAATGTCATAGTAGGGAACTCCAGAAAGAAAACTCTTCATAATGTTGAACGGGAATTTAGTTGGAAATAGAAATAAATATTCAAGGTAGATCAAGTTTATGACCTAATAATCAGAAGACCTGTCATTTGCCTAGTAATACAGTCTTAGAAAGTACCTGCACATATATTATTTTACTTGATCCTAAAAATAAGTTTGTAAGATAGGACAGATGTTATTTCCATTTTATAGATTAGGAAATTGAGGCGAGGTTCGGTGATTTCTGCAAGGTCACATAGCTGGTAAGAGCTCTTTTTTTTTCTTTTTAGTGTTCAACGATTCATTAGTTGCATGTAACACCCAGTGCTCATCCCAACATGTGCCCTCCTTAATACCCATCACCCAGGTATCCCCTCCCCCCTCCCCTTCCCCTCTATAACCCTCAGTTTGTTTCCCAGAGTCCAGAATCTCTCATGGTTTGTCTTCCTCTCTGATTTCTTCCCATTCAGTTTTCCTTCCCTTACCCTTGGTAAGGACTTGTTCTATTTTTACTTTGAGGGCTCTGTATTTGGAGGTTTTCTAGGAATTTTCTTTGAATATTCTGTGAACTTTTCTAAGCTTATAACCATCTGCCAGGGTGACCCATGGCCCTGATTGAAGTAGTGTCCACCAGGAACAAGCATTTTGTAATATCGGAATGCAAAGGTACAACATTCTTTTCCTCACCAAAATTATGCATAATGTGTGTGTGCACACATATGTGTGTAAATTAAACCCACACCTCTATTTACTTTAACCTCAAACAAAATGCTTCTTTGTTATCAAGTAGACACATTATTGAGCAGACTGGGAGGAGAGTGTGCCAATTTCTTTTGATAAAAGGGTGTAAATGGAGAAAGAGGCATCTAAGAGTATTTGAAAGACCAGCAGGAAGCTGGGGAGGGAGGAACTGAGAACAGAGGAGGGAAAAGGTAGAAATCAGTTGCACAGGCTGAAGAGATATGACTGGCTGACAGAGTACCGTGTTATGTTTCTGACACCATTAATTTTTTTTTTTTTGACAGGTAAGTTTGGGATTGTTCCTGGTTTTTGCTGCTGGGAGTCTGATGGTAGAGGGAGAGTGGAGTGTTCCTTCTCATTTTTTTCCTTTTTTAATTTTCCAGTTTTAATGAGAAATAATTGACATCCATCACTGTATAAGTTTAAGGCATATGGCATGATGGTTTGATTTACATATATTTTGAAATGATTACCGAAATAGGTTCAGCTAGCATCCATCTTCTCATATAGATACAATAAAAAGAAAAGAAAGGAAAAGAGGAAAAAAATATTTTCTCCCTGTGATGAGAACTCATAGAATTTACTCTCGTGACTTTCCTATATATCCTACAGCAGTGTTAACCTATCTGTAGTTATCATATTATACATCACGTCCCTAGTACTTATTTATCTCATACCTAGAAGTTTATACCTTTTGAACACTTTCCTCCAATTTCCCCTTCCCACCTTCTGCCTCTGGTAACCTCAAGTCTGACCTTTATTTCTGTGTATTTGGTGTTGTGTTTTTTAATTCCATATATAAGTGAGATCATACAGTATTTGTTCTCTGACTTATTTCACTGAGCATAATGCCTTCAGGGTCCAGCCATGTTGTCACAAATGGTACAATTTCCTTGGTTTTTAATGGCTGAATAATATTCCTTTCGTGTGAGTGTGTGTGTGTGTGTGTGTGTGTGTGTATAAGACAACTTCTTTCTCGGGGCGCCTGAGTGGCTCAGTGGGTTAAAGCCTCTGCCTTCGGCTCAGGTCATGATCTCAGGGTCCTGGGATCGAGCCCCGCATCAGGCTCTCTGCTCAGCGGGGAGCCTGCTTCCCCCCTCTTCCTCTGCCTGCTTGTCTGCCTACTTGTGATCTCTTTCTCTGTCAAATAAATAAATAAAATCTTTAAAAAAAAAAAAAAGACAACTTCTTTCTCTATTTATTCATTGATAGACACTTAGGTTGTTTCCATGTCTTGGCTATTGTAAATAATGCTGCTGTGAACATGGGGGTGCAGGGATCTTTTCAAGTTAGTTTTCATTACCTTTGGATATATTCCCAGAAGTAGAATTATTGGATCGTATGGTAGTTCTATTTTTAATTTTTTTGAGGATCCTTAATACTGTTTTCCATAGTGGCTATGTATTAATTTACGATCCCACCAACGGTGCACAAGGGTTCCCTTTTCTCCACATCCATGCTGGCATTTGCTATCTCTTGCCTTTTCGATGATGGACATTCTAACAGGCATGAGGTGGTATCTTACTGTGGTTTTAACTTGCATTTCGCTAATGACTAGTGACGTTGAGTATCTTTTCATGTACCTGTTGGCCTTCCATATATTTTCTTTGGAGAAGTGTCTATTCAAGTCTGTTGCCCATGTTTTATTTGTGTTATTGGTATTTTTGCTATTGAGTTGTATGAGTTCTGTATATATTTTGGATGTTAACCTCATCAGATATATGGCTTGCAAATATTTCTCCTACTCCATGTTTTTTTTCCCACTTTGTTGATTTTTTTTTTTTTTTTTTTTTTTTTTTTTGCTGTTCAAAAGCTTTTTAGCTTGTTCTGGTCCCACTTGTGTGTTTTTTTTTTTTTTTTAAGATTTACTTATTTATTTGAGTGGGGGGCAGAGGGAGAGAGAGAATCTCAAGCAGACTCCCTGCTGAGCACGGGGCTGATGCAGGGCTTGATCTCATGACCCCCAAGATCATGACCTGAGCTGAAACGAAGATTCGGAGACCTTCAGGGTCAGTCCTCACTGAGCCACTCAAGTGCCCTGAGTCCCAGTTGTTTTTTTATTTTGTTTCTTATGCTTTAGACGTCATATCCAAAAAATCATTACCAAGACCCATATCAAGGAGCTTTGTTTCTATGTTTTCTTCTAGGAGTTTCATAGTTTCAAGTCTCATATTTAAGCATTTTATTCATTTTGAGTTAATATTTGTGAGTGATGTAAGATATGGGTCCAGTTTCATTTTTCTACATGTGAATATTTAATTATCCCATTACCATTTATTGAAAACAATGGTGTCTTTTTCCCATTGAGTATTCTTTGCTCCCTTATCAAATATTAGTTGACCTTATATACTTGTCTTTGATTCTGAGCTCTCAGTTCTGTTCTATTGGCTTATTTCTCTGTTTTTCTGCCAGTATTATACTGTTTTGATGACTGTAGCTTCAGAGCATACATTGAAATCAGGAAGTGTGATGCCTCCTGCTTTGTCCTTCTTTCTCAGGACTTCTTTGGCTATTTGGGTCTTTTGTGATTCCATAAAAATTTTAGGAGTTTTTCTTTTTTTCCTGCTTCTGTAAAAAATGCCTTTGGATTCTTGGTAGGGATTGCATTACATCTCCCCTCATTATTTTTTGATCTTCCTGCAGGAGGGAATTGCTGTAGTTGTGTTCACCACCCTTGAACCTGTCATGTTCAAACAGGCGAGGTTATTTTTCTCCTCTCAGATAGTATACCCAGTTAGCCAGTCTTAATTACTTCTATTTCACTGCATTTTCTAGAATCCTAATGAGATGTGGCCCTAGTGATGTGAGTGAAGGATACGGAGTGAAACGTCTTGAATTCTAGTTGCAAATGTGACACTGCTTCTCTCTAGTAGAGGGCAAATCTCTTAACCTGTTCTGTCCTGCCGTTGGTGGAGTTAATAATATTTATTTAGCTCCTAATAGTAGCAGGAGGATTAACTAGTTAATGTCGGTTAAGAGGCAAAAAAAGGAAGGAAGGAAGGAAGGAAGGGGGGAGGGAAGAAGGGAGGGAAAGAAGGAGGGAGGAAAGGAAAGAGAGAAGGAAGGAAAACAAAAGAAATGGCAAGTTTTTGTGTATTATGTCCCTTTCCGAATGCTAATTCTTTTTTCCGGATGGTATTAACAGGCATCTGCTCAACTGCAGCCATTAAGCACCTCATGGATTTCTTGCTGCCTGGATGAGAAGCAAAATTCTTCAGTTCTGTGCCACTGAGCTCTGTAGAAAATGTACCTACCTTCAGCCCCAGTTTTCAACTTGGGTGTTTATTTTCTGCCCATCTAAAAATATTCGTTTCCCTTACGGCTTCTCTAAGGTTTAGTAATTTTTCTCTCTCCTGAAACCCTTTTTATTTACTGTTACCGGTGCAAAATGACTACTTTGTTTCAGCTGTGGGAGAAAATGATCCCTTTTTATAACAGCTTGTTAAACATTCTGGAATTCTTTGTGATCTAAAGTTCCATATAAATGCAAGATGCTTTAGTAATTGTTGTTCTGTTCATGCATTGCATAACCGCATTACAGATTTCTCATACTCTGACAATTTCAGGCTGCTGATAATATTAGCCACTTTGTGAGGTGTGATTATGGCTTTACTGAGCATGGTCGCCAGAACTCTTATGTCAGATAGTAGCTGTTTGATTAATCTCTGTTTTCAAATCAGGTCAAATTCTAACCTGCCCTTATGTCACACCCTGCATAAAATGAGAAAGTATATTAAGATTTGGGAGGACAGGTAGGGGCTTTTAGAGAATGAGTAAATACTTCCATTACTTCCTTGAATACTCTTCCTATTGCTTCTCATTTATTGCTCGTGAAGTGATGCTAAAGTTTGAGCACTTTCTTGCCTCCGACGCTGATTTGCTGCAATGCCTGTTGAAGTTGCTAGAAAATGGAGGCTACTGTGGATTTCCTTCAGTGTCCAGTGACCTTTATTTAAACTACAGACATAATTAGAGGGTAGCCAGTGTTAAGCAACCACGGGGTCTGGTTTTGAGAAATATTTATCGTGCCTCATTAAATTTGAAAATAGTGCTAAAAGATCAGAAATAAATAATCTGTTTATATTTTTTTGTGACAGTGAATGTAAGTGGATGCTGTGTATGCACATCTCTGACTCTACACATTCCACCGAACTGAGATATGCCTCTGTTTGCCATGGCAGTTATCGAAATAGCAGCACCAAAAGAGAACTGTGGAGAATTTCATTGACCACAAATAAGAAAATGGTCTATTGTATTGTACCTAATTAGAAAACATCAAGCTAACACATTCACAATTTCTAAGATTGTACATTACTTGACTGTTTTTGGTCAGCATGATTACATGTTACAAGCTCGAGCAACAAGCTGCTATCAGGGGAATGAATTTAGAATGATATGCCAAAGGCTGTTACTCCTTCAGTATTAAATGAGCTTGTGGAGGCAACTGGGTTTTAAGTGATGTATAATATAAACAATGAGATTGGGGTTGGAATTGGATTTGGGGGTTGTTGTTTTGGCCCACAGGCACAGGGACACCCACTGTTTTCCCTCCAAATATTTTAAGTCTTTTCAGCTGACAAGGCTCCTCAATAGAAATTATACTCTGCAGGAAGTTAGGGCTCCATAGCGGCTAAATAATAGAGATTTGAAGCACCGATAAACTAGAATCTAGCAGAAAGGAATGGCCCAGCTCAGCTTCTAAGAGTGTGCTGGGCCTTGCCTGAGCCAGAAGGGCTCAAACATAGACTGCATTCAGGAGAGTGCATATATGAATCCCTGAGCCATTTCTTGTGGGAAATCTTGTATTTGTTTCTTATTGTCAGTTGGGCCAGGTTTACCAAGGCATAGTTTTTGAAATTGGAGCTACCCCATAAAGTCATCACTAGTCATGTTAGGTCACCTTGTAAAAATGGTTGCCAGTGCCTCAAAAGGACAGTTGAAATAGTCACCAGGGTCTAGGGATGAAAAGTGGCTTGTTCCTGGATCCCTTGGACTCTGTGACTAGGCTCTCCAGCTGGGATTGGAGAACTACCTTCAGTTATTGTGTGCCAAATTTATCTTTGTCTAACTGCTAGACTATACTCTCCTGATTCACTCACTGAAAGGAACTAAGAAAGTCATTCTGAGGAAGATAGGTGTAAAGCAGACTAATCACTTCCTTGATGTTACCATCGTGTGTTTGCTCTCTGTCTCAGTAGTTGGTAATGCCAAGAACAGTGCTCCTGGGAATTTTTCTTGCTGTCCTTGTTTTTGTGGCTTGTTCTAGCTGAGTCAGTATTTAACATGGCTGTAGCACTTAACCTGTAGTGTTTGTTTTCTTGGCTCTTTAAGAGGGGAATAACAGTTGGCACCTGCTTGTAAAGTACTTTGATATTTGGGGATGAAAGGCACTCTGTGCCTTCAAAATAGCTTTAATACGTTGTAGTTACATAGTTGGGGGTGGTGATTGGACTCCAGGATTTGTTTCACTGGCAAATGTGATTGATAGCTCTTTGCTTCTCAGGGTGAATTTTATTTATGTGGGATGAGATAGCGTGGCTCACATGATTGGATTCATCTTATTTACTCTTGAGCTATTTTTACTCACACTGAGGTCTTGTTGATTTTGCATTTGTACATAGACTAGGCATTAACTTGTTCCTGAGAGCTTTTCACAAGCAGATACTATTTTATAGTGTACCACACCACACAGAACACTTAGAAAAAGATCCCAGAGCCTTATTCGGAGGGCTTTGCTCATCTATTTAATGGTATGGTGCTTAGCCTGGTCTTTCAGCAGGCTTTTTGCCTCTGAATCGCATGGATGCCTGCAGAAAGGTGCTGTGTTTCTCAAGGAGGTCTTTGTAGTAAAATTGGCAACTGGGTTGCTCTTCTAAAGGCACAACTTTGGCCCAATCAACAATGAAGGCAGAGAAAAGCACTTTCCCTAGGCTGCCTTTGTCATCTCTGGGTAGTGTGACCACATTGATGGTGCTAGTGAAATTTTAGGAGTGATGGTGAAAGGCTACCAAGAGGGGAACTCTTTCAACTTTACTTGTTGGATGTTAGTTAACCACATGGCCTGTGTTTCCCCATAGATAGCCCTGTCTTGAAAGCCACTGGAATCCTAGAATTCTCTTTCATATGTAGAAAAGTAGCTGCCACACTGTCAATCTGTGACTCAGAGAACTGCAATCTGGCAGAGCCTTATCTTCTTACAGAAAATTTATCTGCTTTGGTTTGGAAACCCTATCTTGTGTCACTGCTGCCATTCCCAGAGATGTGGCAGGACTGATGGATTTAGATGGGAAGAAAGCACCAAAGTGTGTCAGCTTATCCCTGGCAGTTATATCCAGACCACTGTATATTTATAAGGTAATGGTTGGGAGTGAGGACAGAGAACAAATTGTAACTACAGAAGGCAGCGTGGAGAATGGATGCTTTCTGAAGAAACAGGACCACTTGGCCTAATAGAATTGATCACCTGCTTTCGTTGTGATAAGTAGCCTCATTATTAACCTCTTCAAGCTCTTCTTTATTCATTCACCGATGCATTTTATGAAGAGTGGCTAAGGGTCTAGCATTGTGGCAGTGAGGACTGAAAAGACAGCGTCCAGCCCAGTTGGAGGATGAACTGACATACTACACATGAAATAATCACAGAACCTGTGGAAATGCATAGCTACATTGCACAGTCTGCACACAGTGCTGAGAAAATGCTAAGTAATGTGGCATGACCAGTGATGTAGATATATTAAAGACAAGGGACATTAGATATGAGAGAAGTAGAGGACTGATATTGGATGACCACTCAACTAAGGATTTAATTTAGATTTAAAGCTGAATCCATCAAGAAATCCCCTGTAAAGAGTTCCTGAAACCCTTGGAAAGAGAAGTGCTGTGATGAAAACAGGGCGGGGGTGGGGGGAGGAAGATTATCCACATAGCATTTTGAAGAATGGGATGGAGTAAAAAGCAAATACAGATGAAGAAACAGTGGCACAAGGTGAGGAAGGCTGTGGAAATGAAACTAAAGGAACAGATACACGCACTTGTTCGAAAAACTTTAAGAATTTTATAACCCATTTGATAGGAGAGAGGTTGCCTTTATTTATGATGTGAGTTTGTATGTGTAAGAAATATAAAGGCCAGATCATCCTCTGTGAGTCACCTACTCTCATCAAGCCATTATGGTGCTATTTAGCTCTATGAAGTAGCAGTGTGATTCTCCAAGTTGTACTCTAGCAGCCTGTGGATAAGTATATACGTGTATCTTCAGGAGAGTATGTGCCACTCTTTGTGTGTGTAGGGTGTGTGTGTGTGTGTGTGTGTGTGTGTGCGTGTGTGTGTGTATTTTTCATATTTTTTTTCTGAATGGCTGACATTTTAACCATCCCTGGTAAGAAGTCCATTAGTTTGTGACCTCCTTGCAGGTGCAGCCTATGTCTTTTTTTTTTTTTTTTCCATCTGCAGGGATTGTAGCGTGTTTATTGAATGGATGAATGAATGTATGAGAGCCTTTTGTTTTAGAGTCCTAGAATTTTTGGAGCTTAAAGGGAACACTGACATCATTTGGGTTATTCTCTTCATTTTATAGACAACTAAATTAAGGCCTGAAGAGGGATAAGGTGATTTATTTAAGGCCATCAGTGAGTCAGTGACAAACATGGGGAGGGAATCCAGGTTATCCCACTATACTATGTTTCTCACTGTAGTCAAAATGGATGTTTGTGACTGTGCATGAGAGAGAGAGAGAGAGAGAGAGAGAGAGAGGAAGGGAGGGATGGAGGAAGGGAAGGAGGGAGGAGAGAGAGAGAGAATGAATGAATGAATGAGAATTAGGCCTGAGATTGCGTCGGCAAAATTCCTGGAAGCTTACTTGGCTTGTTTTCCAGTTCAGGGTAAATATGGGCTTTCTAGTGATGGCAGCTTTAGGGATGGTGCCTTTTATTCCATCTTCACTAATTCCTGCTTCAGCTGCTGCTGTCTGGATGGATGAGTCTTTGAATATACATTCTAGCTGGAGGCATGTTGGCTTTATTTTTATATAGAATTTACATTTTTATTTTTATGTGTTGGAGATAGGAAGTAGGAAAAAGCCATTTGTCAATTCATTTCCTAAAAATGCCTTTGTGAAGAGTTGTCATTTGGACATCTAAAACAGCAATCGGTTTTAGAAAAGGCTATGGGTCTTTTCATCATTGATCCACAAGTACAATTATCATTATTAGACATCAGCAGTTAAAAAAAGGACAGGCGTATTGAAATCACTTTACTGTGCATCTGATTTGTGATTCCAGTTTTCCTGTTTGTGTTGCTAAAATGATTAAGAGTTAAAAATTAAAACAAAATAATTAGATAGCAGATTGCAATTTGGATGTTTTTGAGTTTGATGGTACTTTTAAAGTGTATTTTAAAATGGCTATTCATTTTCAAATGAAAACCTTAAGGTTTGAGTATTCTCTGCTTTAATCTCAGTGTCTGCAACCTTTTTTAGCTTTGTGTAGTGACCTGGGGGTTTGTGCTACCGGCAAAAATTCTAGTCCTGGATATCTGCATTTATTGGTTTCTTTCTCCTTCGGGTTGAAGTCTCTCCTGGTGATAAATGTGGTGCTGAGAGAGTCGCAGTCACTCTTCCAGAGACTAGGGTAAAATTCAGTGAACTGTAAAAGTAATGCAAAATGACAATTAAAGTAGGGCATTCTGGTACCTTGGGGCCCTGACAAAATGGAAGAATTGGACTTGTGATGTGTCAGACTTATTAACATAGAGACATAATAGCATACCACCTACCCAGAAGTCTTGCTAGAAACCTCACATATCCAGAAGGGAGCTCAGAATAGGAAGTAGTAGTCAAAGAAGGCTCCAAAGCAGGTAAAAAAACCAAAAAACAAGAACCAAAACATTACACAAAAGTCTCTATATTAAAGATCATGTAATTTCCCTCTTAGAACAATAACATTTCAGCTCTCTGCCCAGACCTTACCTCTTATTTTCTAGACAAATAGAGTTTCTAAGAACACAGTTGAGTAGAAGTATCAAACTTGAAATGGAAGAGGAGCTGTTTTTGATATATCGATAGCACTGAGAAGTAATAATCCTGAGTGTTTGATAGCAAGGTAGTGAAGGACATATGTTAAAAATTAAAGGCAAGAACTAAAAAACCAGAGCACTTTGGGGTCAGTGAGTGTACCGGCAAAGCCTGAGTGGTACAGTGATTGATGTTTAGAAGGGCACTCCTAAGTAACCAATAAACAACTGTATGATACCCTTCAGAAACAAGGCAGAATGGTTAGGATTTTAAATCAAAGTTTTGGTCCTTGCAGAGGAAAGCCCTAAGCTATCTAAAAAACTCAGCTATACAGAAATACTTACTCTAGGTTTTCAGAGAATCAAGGTGTTATTAAACCTAAGCCAAGTGAGAAAAGTCTGTTCTCAATGAGTTCTTAGAATAAACACTTCTAATTAAAGAAAGGATTTGGGAGAAATATATTAAATGGTAGGAAAGTGACTCTTATTTTCCATTCCATTAAGGCTTAGAAATAAAAGTTTGCTTTAGACCCGTTTTTTAATGTCAAAATTTGTTTTTTCAGAAGCAAATGTTGTTCTCGTTTCTTTACTGTGTTCCCGCGTTAACTTGGCTGTCTCGTTAGAGATGGGGACATTTCCTAGTGAAATTAATGTGACATTTAGAGAAAATTTCCCCTCTCAAATGTTTCATGTTATTTGCCATTTAGAATACTTAGAGAGGGGATTGGAATAATGTCAAGCAAATTTTGATTAAATAAAGCTAACCAGGAGCCAATACTTTCATGCAAAAAAGAAAAGCTCTTTTATTACTTCTTTAAAAAGTGTATTTCTGCTCTGGTTTTTTAGCCTGTGTTGAGATGACCTTGACAAATAATCTGACAGAAGAGATGCCGTCTTCTGAACAGCTGGGCTTGCATTAGAAAACACAGCACATCAGGTCAAAGCCTGTGGTCGGTCCTTTGCTCAAGACAGTTCTCTCCTCTGGATATACATTAGCAGTACCTGGGAAGCTTTAAGAAATACCAATGCCTGGGGACGCCTGGATGGCTCAATGGGTTAAAGCCTCTGCCTTAGGCTCAGGTCATGATCTCAGGGTCCTGAGATCCACCCGAGCCCCACATCCGCATTGGGCTCTCTGCTCGGCAGGGAGCCTGCTTCCTCCTCTCTCTCTGCCTTCCTTTGCCTACTTGTGATCTCTCTCTGTCAAATAAATCTTTAAAAAAAAAAAAGAAAAGAAATACCAATGCCTGGACCCTACTCCAGGCCAATTACCTCAGAATCTCTTGGAGTGGGACCTTGGCAACAGTATTTTTAGAAACCCCTAAGTTCCCTAGTTGATCCTAATGTGCATTAGGGCTGAGAACCATTGGCTTAAGACATGCAAGCTATTCATTAAGAAAAGATTACTTCTTTCTTCAGGGTGGTCTGAGTCTCATTCTTTGCTTCATCTGAAGTGGGGGAAAAATGTACTCTTTCAATGCACAAAAGTTGGGTTTGAGCACATACCTCAAATCAATATGAGCAAGAACATTTGACGTCAATATACACAGACCCATAATAGGCTCTCTATGGCCAATTAGCTCAGTTGTTTGGAATGTAGTATTAATGGGGTCAGAATAGTGTATGCTATCAATTAGAATAATTCTGTTTCATAGGTTGTTTCCATAATTCCAATCAAGCGGCCTCACAAAGAGACCTGAGACCGATTACAAAAACAAAAAGACAATGGATGACTCAACAGAGCCCATCCACTATGGGAAAATTGGTTCTAGAAATCTGCCTCGTGACTGGCTCTTCAGGTTCTGTAGAAAGCAGGGGATAAGGATTCCCACCATTTCCACCATGAGTCATGATAAATTCAGTGGAACTTCCCCTTTGGATTCATGTTCTATTGTCCCTATTTTATATGGGAAGAAAGTGAGGCATGCCGAAATTAGGTAATTTACCCAAGGTTGCACAGTGAAACTAGTCATTGAACTCCTGAGTACTTAATCAATTTCCTGTTTTAATTGGATAGTGTGCTTTTTGGCAGGTGGAGACTTCCATTTGTTAAATTATATATTGTATCGACTATCATAAAAGAGCACACTTACCCAGCACAATTTTTGCCTATTATGTTGGTATAATAAATTGATTCAAGAAATGTTTGTTGGTTGACGGATTACCTCTTCCAGCAATGCTTCCAGCATTGTTTTCCCAATGCAGCTTCAAGTTGGCCTCTTCTTCCTATAATTGTATTTGCAAAAATTTCAGCATGCATTTTCTTATGAACGAATTAGAAATGAACTGACCCTTTTGATTTTTTACTCTCCCAATCCATTCCTTCCAACAGAAACAAAAATCGCTTGTGGTTTACATTAAAGGGGATTTTGTCCTCTAGATAAAAGCAGTGCAAGTGGATATTACAGAGCCCATCTTCAAATGAGGAGCATGTAGAGGGCACGAGTGTGCCTGAGTAAGTATCAGACGATGGTGGGATTTAGTTTTCTTCACAATACTCTCTCCTCTTTTCTCCCACCTACTCACCACTGCCATCCCCACCTCCTTTAGATACTCAGGGTCCCTACCCTGATCGTTAGCTGTTTGGTACTCATGTGGTGGTTGGATTTGCTATCACCTGTTCCGTTTTCTCTTCTACCAAACTCTTGAGTTCCTTGAAACCAAAAGCCGCATCTAAGAGCCCCTCACAGTTAATGTCTGACAGGTAGTCACCTGAAAGCAACCTGCTCTTTTGTTAGCTAGACAGCTATTGTGTTTCCTTTTTTAGGCACTTTTAGTTGAAGTGATTTCAGGAGGGCTCCAGGGAATGGTGAGCATGGTGAAGATGTCTGGTAGGCTAGCAGGAGGATGGAGATGCTTTTGGCATTTTCCAATATCTACAGTGGTTCAGTGAGAGTAGTACTTTAGTGTTGGGGGTAAGATTCATTTTACTAGGACTTGCAGTTACTTCAGCGTCAGCGTTTCCCTGCATTCTCCCCTTCTAAGGCTGCCCCCTTTGGGTGTTCCTAAACGTTTTCCCATCTCTTTCATCTGTCAGGTATTCTGCATTTGCTTTTGTAAAGCTGTTGCTCCTGCAGTCCTACTGTAACCAGGTTAGGCAGTAGTGTTTTAATGATAGGAGCTGAGACAGGGTTTGCTTGCAGACTTCATGTTTCGCATGAAAGGCTTTGGCACCCCCTGTGGACTGCCCTTCACCCGGTTTCAGGCATAATACTTGTTTGCCTTTATATCTGTGATAAAACGAAGGCCTTCCTGCATAACCAGTGCTGAGCAAAATGTCTTAAAACAAAGGGAAGTGCAGAGTTTAAATCCACAGGAGGGGATTACCTTGCCTGCATTTCCATAGCTATGGAATAAATATTTTAACATGTTAATTATCTGCTACTAATAAAAATACCTTTGAACTTCCAGTCAAGTTGATGGGCACGGAATTATATCCACTGGGAATGGGAAGCAATTAGTTTCTGTAAAGATTGTGGGTCATGCTGTATCTTCCTCTAAGTACTTGCATGGTCAGTAGCCATCCATATTCTAGGGGATGTTTGTGTCAATTTCATCTTGGTCTGCAGGTGAGGGCTGCCTCCGCAGAGCCCCCAGGGCCCTAAGGAGGCAGCAGGCATTCCTCAGGCTGTTACCCGACTAGGGTCTCGGTTTCTGATTCATTCATTGCTTCTCGCTGGGCAGGAAAATTCCCCGTAAGTAGGACAGTTTGGCTCTTTTCATGAATCATCTATGTAACCTTTTTAATCTTTTTTTTTCCCATTGCAGACTGAAAACTATTCCTTCGATTCCAACTATGTGAACAGCCGAGCCCATTTAATTAAAAGGTATGTTATTTTGCTTGCTTATTTCTTCAACCAAGCTTCATTTAATATAAAAAGCAGACTAGATTAAACCTTTTAAATGATACCTTTGTTTTTTTTTTTTAAGATTTTTAACAATTTATTTGAGAGAGAGAGAGACAGAGAGAGACTCTCAAGCAGACTTCCTGCTGAGTGGGGTGGCTGACTTTGAGGCTGGATCTCATGACCCTGAGACCATGACTGAAGCCGAAATCAAGAGTCAGGTGCTTAGCCGACTGAGCCACCCAGGTGCCCCATGATGCCTTTGGGGATTTTAAAATGAATGCTTGTCTGCTTATTGTAAGAGATTTGAAAATTTCAGAAAAACATTAAAAAAATCACTGATAATTCCACTATGCCAAAATAATCACTGTTGGCATTTTACCATATTCCTTTATATCAAAATGTATGCATAAACACAAATTAATAAAAACTGGGGTCGTATTAAAATATGGTTTTATACAATGATTTTGAAATCTAATATTAGAAAACAGATACTTTCAAAATCATGTTGATATCAGAATTCTTGTTGCTCTACATTTTAAATGAAGAGAGGCCTTAAACAGTTTCTCATGTGGAACTTTCAATGAATTTCAAGATCGCGGTTATTCTGTCAACTTTGGAATCATTTTAAAGCTATGTTAATGGCAGATTAACTAATTTCTTATCTTTTAAGAATTTTGTAGATGAGAGAGGAAAAGAATCTTTGCATGATTCCATATTTCTTAAAATATTTGGAAGTGTTTCAAATGTGGCATTCAAAATTAAGATTTGAGTGATTGGTTGGTCATAACACAGTTATCCATGGAGCTACAGACTGCCAAGGAAGATTCCATGTGGTGGGGCACCAAGGTTCAGGGAGCCCTCTAAGGAGGGAGAACTAAACAAAATGGAGGACTTATTGTGCTGAAAAACCAGGACTGACTATTCAGTTGATGCCTTTATTATTGCTTCATGCAAATATCCTCTTGAATGGTCCAGGGGTTATTCTGCAGCTAAAATTAAATTCTGAGTGTGTTCGTTAAAATAATATAAATAAAACAGAAAGGCAAGCAGGGTACGTTAGAGCTACAGCAGAGAAGATGTGAAAATTCTATTATTTTGCCGGCTCTGATCCCATAAATTTACATCACCAGATGAGTAGGATTCGAAGAATAAACTGGCTTGTTGAACAAGCCACTTTAATCATATTTAATTTAATTCATGATGCGCAGTAACCCCTGAAAACATGCTTGGTTTATCTATATTGGTCTGGAATTGCTTGTGACCTTAAGTGATGATCGTTAATTATGGTTAATTAAAATGAATAGCCCAGCATTACCCGTCATAGCACAGTTTGGAATTTTTTCTGAGGGGTTAGGAGCACTCCATTTTGAATATTTTCTTAGCTCACAGAATAAACTCAAAGGTGAGGAATTTGAAATTATCTGACTGATTTGTTTTCGTAGGAAAATGGCCCCTCTTTATGTGCACTGATTAGAGTAACTTCGCAGGAGAAATCTGCTTTATTTTCTGCTTTAGAACTGTTATTGCAAACCTTCAGGGAAGAATTCTGGTAAAAACAGTGACTTGACTTATCTTCACAGGTCCCTTGGGCTAGCTCTGGGTACCTGGGGATTCTATGACCAGGTTAAACTGATAACATGAGCCTGATTTTCATAGCATAGCAGAAAGCCTTCTCCCGGGGACCCTCCCTGTCTTCGGTCAGCCCGGAATATACAATACACAGGCAGACTGATGAGATGAAAACTTAATGTCCAAACATTTCATTTTGGGGATACGTGTATTTCCACGGCACTTTGGGACTCATGAGAAACCTCTGATTTTGATTAATTACTTTATATGTTTTTGTTTACACACAAAATGCACAACCTGGACTTAATAGGCTTTCAGTGGAAAAGTTTCCTGATGTTGCCTGAAACCAAAAATAGTGACTTTTTACCAGGGTCCACTTTGATTAAGAGGAAACATCTGAAAACTCAGGGATACATGCATTTCTGCCAGGTTCTGTTTTTGGAACCTTGAGGGCTTCAGAAAACCACAAAGGCCTTGGAATTTACGGGATCCATTGAGTTTAGACAAAGCACAATACCTGGAAACATACGGGAAGTCTTGTGTGCTATGCTTTTCTGGGGACTAACGATTTTAAATGTAAAATGTGTGGAAAATGTTAAGAGAGAGTGGTAATACCAGGTGATAAAAACCCTGCAAACTGTGTTCAAATAGCTCCCAGTGATGTTTGAAAGGGGTTTCACTGTAAGTGGTTTCTTGAGGATCCATTTATACACATGGAAAAATCTCCCAGCCAGGAAATTCTGAATCTTGTTATCAGTTTTACTATCAAGTCCTGTCTCTCTCTCTCTCTCTTTTTTTTTTTTTTTTTTACGATTTTATTTATCTGAGAGAAAGAAAGTAGGAGCACAAGCAGGGGGAGGGGCAGAGGGAGAAGCAGACTCCCTGCTGAACAGGGAGCAGGAAGGGACGAAGTGGGGCTGGATCTCAGGACCCTGAGTTCATGACCTGAGCCAAAGGCAGATGCTTAACCGATTGAACCACTCAGGCGCCCCTCAAGTCCTATTTCTTTGAATCCAATTTCAGGAGAGTTGAAAACTTCTTTTCCTATCCATTTTGTTTTCCTCTCTTCATTTCCTACTTATCCACGGATGCTTCTTGGACCCTTCTTTTTGGCATTCTCCAGCAGTCGTTACCTGTCTTGTCCGGACAGTTTACACACAGGCTTCTTTTTCTCTCTCACATCTATTTACCTCGGGTAAACCAACAGAAAGACAGAGAGCAAGGGGGTTCCCCTAACCACAAATCAAAGTTGAGAAGGGTAAAGGGTAGATCTGGAAGGGAAAGGGAAGATAGATGGCACATCATCTTTGCACCACGGAATCCGGTGTTATATTTCCATATTTTTGTTTGCTTGTCTGTTTTCAGAACATCACCTGCAACCTGTAGGTGTACCCAAGGTTTATGTCAGAATTCCAGATTAACAAGCTGAGACAGTTCAGAATTTTTTTCTGGATGTGCTTCCTTCCTGCTCTGTTTCCTTGGTATCTTCTCAGAGCAAGGAAAGCCGGCAGTTGCACTTTGCCCCGGCTGCAACACTCTCCTCGTGTTTGGTTTCTGTGCTGCTGTCTGATATCTACACCTGCAGTGCTTTTAGAGCAATGACAAGCAGGGCATGAGGCTGGAGCGCAAAGAAAATAAAGCAGGAAATGAACAAGATAGCGAAGTGGTATGGAAAGGAAGATGAACCTTGGCTCATAAAGCATACATAGTGCTTTCCTTTTCTACCCAAATTGTTCTGGGGTTTTGCCGCACCTGGTATCACGCCTTGTCTATAACAAGGGCTGGTACATGTTTCTTGAATGAATAGATGAACGAAGTTGAAGAAAATCTCAGCATTTTTCCAATGAGAGTGAGCATTAAAGTTCCCTGTAAACCAGCAATTTCTGACCTTTGATGTGCATTAGAATCACCTGGGAGGTTTCTTAAATGCAGTCTTTAGCTCCATCCCTAGAGAATCTCCAGTTTTCATAGGTTCCCAAGGCGATTGTGATGCAGGGAGGAGATCCAGGAACCACTGAAGAATCATCCTTATATTCTCTAAATATAGTTATAATACTCTTTACTTTTACTTCCTTCTCATTCTTACTCTTAGATGGCATTCCTTGGGTATGTGGTGTCACCTACTAGGAAGATATGACCTGTTTCCTTTCAGATTATTCTGGCTTTTGGAAAGAGTTCCAATATTTTACAGGGTAAATAAGGGTCAGAATTTGAATAAGGTTTATTCATGAAACATTTTCTGAGTAACACTTATGTTCAGAGTCTTGCTCTGGATGTTTTCAAACAAATCTGTCCCTTTGTTGGCCACCAGCACGGTCATAGAAACATTTGCATTTACAATACCATTGCAAAAGGGTACCCCTAATTTATTGTCCCACAAAAGTTGGTTTACAAGTCTTTCATCTCCCAAGAGGTACACATAATAAAGCAAGTGAAATCAGCATTTTTTATACTTGGCATAAATTGTTATTTGTTTTGGGTGAGTAGCCATTTACCAGGCTGTTTCACAATTTGCAACATCTTGCTCACTGGGTCTTAAACTGCCTTACCCAAATCCATTCATTAAGCCACTAAATGCCCTTAAAAGATTAGAGTAAGTGGTACTTAGTTCGTCAGATGGACCAACTGATCTTTAAGTGGGTTAACTATTCCAGGGTTTGGGGGTGGAACGTTAGACCCCTTGCATTTTTTTTTTTCAGAGAATACATGACTATCATTTTTTGAGTGTTTTAAAATATTTTTTAAGTTTTTAATTTTAATTCCAGTATAATTAACATACAGTGTTATATTAGTTTCAGGTGTACAATAAAGCGATTCAACAGTTCTATACATTACTCAGTGCTCATCACAATAATTGTACTCTTAATCCGCATCACCTCTTTCACCCATTCCCCCACCTACCTCCCCTCTGGTAACTGTCAGATTGTTCTCTGTAGCTAAGAGTCTTTTTCTTGGTTCGCCTCTCTCTCCCCCCCTCTCTCTTTTTCTTTGTTTTGTTTTTAAAATTCCACATGTGAGTGAAATCGTATGGTGTTCATCTTTTTCTGATTGACTGACCATGTTGTTGAAGGTGGCAAGATTTCATTCTTTTTGTGGCTGAATAATGTTCCCTCATATATATACCACCTCTTCTTTATCCATTCAACTACTGATGGATGCTTAGGCTGCTTCCAGAATTTGGCTATAATAAATAATGCTGCAATAAACATAGGGGTGCATATAGCCTTTCAAATTAGAGTTTTTGTATTTTTGGGGTAAGTACCCAGGAATGGGATTACTGGATAGTAGATTAGTTCTATTTTTAATTTTTTAAGGAAACTCCATATTATTTTCCACAGTGGCTGCACCAGTTTGCATTCCTACTAACAGTGCATGCGGGTTCCTTTTTCTCCACATCCTCACCAACACTTGTTATTTCTTGTGTTTTTGATTTTAGCCAAGAATACCTGACTTTTTATACTCACACTACCAGTCCCAAGTAGCCAATCTTTCACTATTTTATTATTTCTCTCATTTCTACCTAAAAAACAAAATCTCTGAGATGGTTTGTAATATTTGGATGCATATGAAACAGGTGATCAAACTTTTAAAAAGCTTATCTAAACCAATTGGGTGAACATAGTGATCCTTGGCACCCAAATCACAGCAATTAAATATTACATTTATTGTGAGGCTTTCGAGAAGCCAAGACAAAATGGTAAGTACACCAGGATATATAGTTCTCATTTTTCAATAACAGAAGGACACACATTTGACAGAATTTCTTTTCCTGTTCCTGAATTCTAGGAGAAATTAACATAGTGGACAGTGTCTGACTATAGTTTATGGAAGATAGAGAAACATTATTTAAATACAGGTTTCCTGTATCAATCCTAGAAAAACACCACAGACATAATATTTAATTATAACTCAATGAAGACATTACCATATGGAGTAATGATCATATTAAACAGTAACTATTTACTGAGCATTTGTGTTTACCCAGTACTTCATATACGGTATCTTGCTGAGTCCTCAAAATGGCCTTGTGAAGAAGGTTTTAGCAAATGCATTTTATAGACAAGGAAATTGAGGCTCAAAGACATTAGATATCAGGCCCAGGGTCCCATCGATGAAGTGGCACAGTACAGAATGACAGCGCTCTTTCCACCACAGTCTGGAAATCCAACATGCTGCAGGAATAGAGTTTTAAAGAACCTAAAGCAGTGGTTTTCACCTGAGGGTTATAACCTTTTTGGTTATAACTGCTGGGAGAAGCATTACTAGTATCTAATGGGTAGAGGCCAGGGATGCTGCTGAACATTCTACAATGTGCAAGATGGTCTCTGACAACAAAAAATTATGCAGCCCAAAATGTCAATAGCACCAAGGTTGAGAAACCTTGGTCTATGGGATGGCAAATTGCATTGTCCTTATATTCCTCCTCAATGTATGTTTCAAGCCTATTTTGGCAACTGCCGAAATGCACTCGATTCAGGGTGGAAGTCTCTGACTTAGAGCAACAATTTTGTGTTGTAGACTGAAGAAATTTTCATGTGCTCCAGGTACCAGAAATGCAGGTTGAAAAATTTATTTTGTTTTAAAAATATACGAACCAGGCAGGTCGTTTCCTTTCTTCTGAGATGCAGGAGTCCATGTGGGCAGGACCAAATACCATTTTTTCTAAAAGACAAACTTTGAAGCTGCTCAGGCTATGGCATTAGTATTTACAGGACGCCCCAACATCTGTGCCATAAAGCTAGAAATGGCTACACACTCTAAAGCCTGCGTTTCCAATTGGTATTCTTGACCATAAAAGAATTTTAGGATGATTGGTTTTTTAATAGAACTGCATGCTGGTGCGTCCACAGGGCTGAGGAGCTGCGTGATATAATTTGGAGGAGCTGAATGAGTTGGCTTATTGAACGATTTTAGTTTTAATACAGGTGATGCTCAGTGATCCTTTCTGAAAATAAGTAGCAAATAGGTCAATGCTTTACTCGTTCCTGCTCTTCATTTTCTTATAATTATGGCTTTCCAGTTACTGCCCTTTTGATCTTTTCCTTTTCATATTCAGAGCAGCAAGCATTCTATAAATAGGTTGGTCATATGTTAAAAATCTGCAGTGATTCCTTTTGACCAATGTGGAGAATGACAACGTGTCTACTGTGTCCATGGCATAGCTCTTCATCATGTGTACTGAATGTTCTTATCAAAGCCTCGGAGAGCCAGGCCTGTGGATGTTCAAGGTTGAGCACATCAAACAAGCTTGCACTATTATCTCCACAGGCTCCCTTTTCACAGGTACAGTAGGTCCAATGGGACTTGTCCTAATTCACAAGCATGACACTCTCCACTGTTAAGACAGCAACACATTTTCTTGAGTCTGCCTTTGCTGCTTCCTCACTGATTGGGAAATGGATTCACCATTCACTAGGTATTTCAGATTCATAATTTATGGCCCATACTGTTGCACATCTGCAGATTCTGTCAGGACATACAAAGTATTAGAAATAGCAGATGGGGCCTCTATGGATATACCTTAGGAATTATTCTCTATTTTTTGTTTGGGATTCTTGGATTGTATGTTTAGTGTATTGTGTGGTGGATTGATTTAATAAATGCAAGAAAAATTGGCCCATAAACTCCTCAGCTGGAAGTTTTCATATTCTTAGCATAACTACACCCGCAGTTTTATTAGAGCTCACTCTCCGGTTCTCACTTTTATCTTACTGTGCATGCATCGAGGCTCCTCTTCTTGGCTCCTGCCTCTCCCCATTTTCTTTGAATCTGTCTCTCTGACTTTCTTAGTTAAAACTGACCTGAGTTCTCTGATCCTGATAATTCTTTCTATTTTAATTGCATTATCTCAATTTCTGCCACTTCAATTGCAGGTGTTTAGTAGACATCTTTGGAGAAGCAGTATACATAGTGGTTAAGGGTCCAGGCTCTGGAGCTAGACTGCTTGGGTTCAGTCTTAGATCTGCTGCATTTTCATCAGCTGTATGACCTTGGGGAAGTTACTTAAATTACATGTGCTTCTGTTTTTTCATCTATAAATGGGAATATTTGTGGTACCTTTCTCTTATATAGTTGTGGTGATTAAAAAAGTTAATTCGTGTCAAGCACTTAGAATAGTGCCTTGTGTATAGTAATTGCTCAGTAAACATTAGCTATTATTTTACTTTGATTATATAAGAAGAGAGAAAAACCTTCTGAAATGATAGTATTCTTTGCAGGTGGTTGTTTCAGATTTGTACCTTTTCCCACCTTACCTGTAGTAATGCATTGAAGATAATTGAATGAAAGTATTAGCTACATCAACGTCCAATAGTGGGACCCTCTCTGCAGCGTTAAGTTCTATCATGTTTATTTTTTTAGATTTATTTATTTATTTATTTACCTACTTAGTTACTTGAGGGAGAGGGAGAGAGAGAATCCCAAGCAAATTCCCCATTTGCACGGAGCCTGACGCGGGGCTCGATTTCACAACCCATAAGATCATGACCTGAGCCAAAATCACAAGTTGGACAGTCAACCAACTGAGCCACCCAGGTGTCCCAAGTTCCATTATCTCTAAACAGAAATTCCTCTTCTTTCTACTCTTTTGGACAATCCAGTCACTGTTGGCCTCACCACAGAGCTGACATCATCCTGGCTCTGAAAGATTTTAAAAATCAGATGATCACAGTGTTAATTCTAATTCTTTCTTCAACCTAGCAGCTCTACCTTCAAGGACTTAGAGGGCAACAGCCTGAAGGATAGTGGTCATGAAGAGAGTGACCAGACTGACAGTGAGCACGATGTCCAGCGGAGCCTGTATTGTGATACTGCTGTTAACGACGTGCTGAACACCAGCGTGACCTCCATGGGCTCTCAGATGCCTGACCATGGTAAGGGCTGGTTGGATGTAAGTTGCAGCCATAGATCCCAAAGAACCCAGAATGTTTGTAGGTACACTGTACTACTTTACTGTAATGCGTGTGTTGTCAAGGTGGGCACTGTGCTCATGCCTGATGAGCATCTGCCCAGTTGTAAGATGTCCTGACACCAGACCGGATTCTTCTTTATCCTCCCTGAGTGGATTCCCTAGGTTTGTATAATGTTCAGGCATTTTAAAAGCTGACTGTGTATACATATTGCATACATTCTCTTCAATAATAACTGCACTGAGCACATAGAATATGAGCAGATGCCTTCTCACCAGGAGTAAATGCCTCTTTCTGCTTTAGTACATGAAATTTAACTGATCAGTCGAGTTGCACAGAACATAGCACTGATGAGACCAAAGAGGTGGATTTTATTTCCATATCAGGCTGGTTAACTTTACCCAGAGAGAGACTCTGTTCTTTGACCACAGATTATATGCCCTTTACTGGAGAGAGAAAGTACCAAATTTTCCATTTTGTCTGTGGGGCTGCTATGCCAAATCCCTCTAGCTACCACCACATGCCTGCCATTGATCATAGGAGAGACCAGTGTAAGCAAACATGACTGACTCCAAGCAACATTCTGGGCATATGAAAAACACCTCAAAGCAGATCTCAGGACTGGCATTCTCATATATGAAGAGGAGTCTATTTTTGTGAATGCAGTCACACATGCTTTAGCAAGAGGAGATATTTAAAACCATGCTAGGCATAAACCAGGGTATAAAAACATTAGCAGAGTTCAGCTAAGGCAGAGTGTTCAGATGGACTTGGGCACAAATGTCATTTTCAATGTTTTACTGATGAAAACATGCTAGGAAAACAGCCTGTCTTTTTCAATTAAGAACTATGAATTCAGCTTGGTGTTTAGGCTCAGTGAAGCTTCAGAATGCTTGGCTATGTCTTGAGAGAAGCTAGACGCAAGCTCAGCTGGAAGCCCCACTGCGAAAAGACTTAAAGATGAGAAAACAAAATATGGTGATTATGTGCTGGTCTTCAGCTGTTTCATTTCACTGTAAACATCATTAAATGCTTTTGTTTTGGTCTTATAAATGAATCCAAAGGAAAAAAATTGCACAATTCAAAAAAGGAAATGTTTTTCATGGAAAAAAGTTTGTCACTGTAGATTCTGTTAAACCATCTAAAATCCATCTCCTCCCCGGCTGACTCAAGTGTCAAAGTCTATAATATATAGAGGTCATTACTGATTGTGCACTGCTGTCTTCCCTAATTGGCAAGTGGTGACATCCGCAGAGATAATATACTTTCTGGGCAACCTTACTAAGACTAAAGATGAGAAGCTAAACATTTATATAACTGAAACAGAGACTATTTAATTCTCAGAGGATTAGTAGTGTGTCACAAGATACAGACTGATATGTATCATTTACTAGCCTTGTATCTCAAAAAAGTGCTTTTTCATTTATATCGGAAAGGGTTTTAGTTAGATGCTTTTTAAAATGAAGTGAATCCAGGAAAGGAAATGGTCATAATTGATTCTCACTTTATGCTTGGCTAGAACAACTTTGTTTTAATTTGTTGTCACATTTTTCTAGGAAAACAGTATCAGTGGACTATGCTTAACTTTTCTGGGGGAGTGTTTCTTACAAATGGGATGTGTTGTGTGTATATATATATCATGTAGATCATATAATAACGAGAGTTTTCTAAAGCAAATGTGTGGCATTATTCCAAGACTCTCCTACATATGAGATGATGATTACACACACATGCATGTACACACAGACACCTTTTGCTATTCCATTTTGGCAACACTTTCATATTTTTTCTCAATATTCAATTTGCATGTATATATCTTAATTTTTTCCCATCATTCTAGCAGTGGCTAAATCTTAAGCCAACCCTTGAGTTTGCTTTTTTTCACTTTGGTTGAGTCATTAAACTTTAGGTACAGGTGGAATTCCAGTCATGCTTACATCTCAGGCACTACCTTATGAGTTCCCAGTACTTGTGAGCTTTCCATAACAGTACTTAACTGTTATATCCCAAATCAACTCTAGGCTGGGCACGTAAATTGTGTCACCTCAGTTATTGCTATCTCAAACAATAGCAACAATTTCAACAATTAACATTTTATAGCATTTTACTATCTCCAACCAGGATTCTCATAGTACTTCTCATTTTATCCTGAGGCAGAGTAGTTGAAAGACAATCACTGCACCAATTAACCATGTATGCCTGATCTTGTAACCATTCTAACAAGAATAGTTCTAGGTATATTAATTCCAGGGCAATATGGTACTGTTTCTTCTGGGGACTACTAATTTAGAAAGGTCACGAGGGAAAATGGAATCTCCTCTGTACTCAGACCTGCACTGAAAGTCTCAAAGATTCTTTGAGGTGGGAAAAAATAGTCCCTGGTCTCTTTGGTTCATTGATGCTGTGATGGGTGTCTCAAACCCAAGTGCCCTTGTTTTGTCTCACCTTGGATTTCATATCTGTAGATTTCTGTGTTTTCTAACTTGGATATTAGCACAGCATTTTTCTTTGCATGTATAGAGACCCATGATTGATAGGGAATATCAGGATTTTCAAAATAGAAATAATTTTATGCATCTGCTAATTTTTTCCTTGAGCAGGAATGGGTTGTTCAATGAGCTATTGCTGTGTTGCCAGCGTTCGAGGAAAAGGTACAAATTATATTTGCTCCCCACTTTCCCAGACACCTGGGTCCTATGCTTCTTCACACTGCCAAAGTTTCCTTGGGTTTTGTTCTTATAACTGCTACAGTAGAAAAATGCTTAGTGTGAATGTTAAAGGTGCTTCACGACTTGCAGAGTAAAGTCCCAAATCCCTTAATTTTCAGCAACCCATCTCTGAGAACAGTCCTCTAGTGATGGAACCCGGAATCAGTATATTCCACCAAAGAAGAAGAATGTCTGGAAGGGTTTTGCACCCAAAGGGCAAAGCCAGGGGTTTAGCCACTTGAGTTTGGATTGTGTTTTGACTGCCCCTACCTAATACATCCATGAGCTGGGTCAGGGTGGAGATAAGAAGGAATGACAGGAATCTCTGCTTTCCAGATTATTATCAATCCTGGTATCCTTCTCAACTTGCCTAAGACCAGGTCACTTGGTTGATGAACTGGCTGAGCTGAATTTCCTGGTTGCCAGATGACTGAATTACATTTATCATTTGAGTGCCCATGAATTAATATGTCTCAGCTTGTCCCCAGTAATTCAGCTCTTATTGTCATGGCTTCCCAGAAAAGAAGGTGATGGAGAATTCTTTATCCTGTACTGTCTACTCACATATAGCACTTTTAGGAATGTTACCTCTTTGTAGCTCTCAGAGTGTCTTGAGAACAAGGAAGTGTTGTCATTCAGCATATTTTACCACCTGATTTGGTTCTCGAGGTGATTTGGTGCTGAGCTTGGGAGTCACACTCAAACCCTTTAACCAGTGCCTTCTCTTCCTGAATTTGACTTATTTGGTAAAATTACCAACTTTTGGCAAGGCCAAGAATTTTGTCTTATGCAACTGCAGCAGTCTCCAAGAAGAGTAACTGACCATGAGAGGTCAGAGGTGCCAGAGGTTCATGGGTTTGTTGCATAGTTAGGGATATCACTGGATTTGAATCTCTTTCTTTCAGAGTTATTTCTGGGTTGAGTAGTGCTGGGGTTAACAGACTTCTGTCTCTTCCATGCTTCTTTGCACGACCATTTGTGATGACTTGGATATACCATTATGTTTACTTAAATAAGTGGTCCTTTTGGGAATCATGTCCAAGAACTATACATACTAGTCCCAAGCTCAACTAATTTGTTTCAAATCATACTCATTGTCTCTTACTTTACGATTTTAATTATTGGTTATAAATTCATCAACTAAAAAGATGACTCTAATCGCTCTAATGTGGATCTAGTTTGGAGTTCACTACAACACTGAACTGGTTTGCCTCCCATGCTAATTGATACCAAATGGAAGCAACATACAGAAACTCACAATAACATCTATCTGCTTTTGTATCCAAATGCATCCAAATGCAATGTATTGATTGCTTTATTTCTAGAAATATAAATACTTTTGCATTTTACTAAACTTATTTATTTGGTGGTTCATCACCTGAATATCATTTAACACGTTTGTTGTGTAAAACATGGATTGAAAGAAATTGATGTGTGCCTAATGCAACTGCTATTACAAATTAGCCATGAAAATGTTCTGTAGGTTTCACACTATGCATATTCTCGTTTCAATCACAGGTGTATTAAGATGTTTACACTTCCAACAGTCTAACAGCAATGTGTAATTTTATTTCCTCTAGCCTTTTAATGAAATTATGATTTAGAGACTGAACATCCTTTGCTTATCCTCTTACCTATTTATCCCCCTGACTCACCTCTCACTTCACTAAATTTCCAAACGCTCATTTCAATTGGTCTCTTGGCGAAATAGGGAGTTCTCAATGGAGAATATTTTGTGACATTGCAAAGCAGTGTGCTGCTGGGCTCCAGAAATGGTAGCATGGACCAGATGTTCATAGAGTAATTGAAAATTCCATTTTATCAGAATAGCATTTGCTGTCAAAAAGTTTTATCTTTACTTCAACAAAGAGGTTGATTAGATCCCCCTGGACCTGAATTAGCATCTTTGAAGCTAGATATACTGTTTTGCAATTCATGTGGTTAGTTCTCCCCTGGTTTTGCTCACATAGAATCTTTTAAAAATGTCTTCAGCCTCATGCATATATATACAAGGTGAAATGTTTAATTACTCGAACAATGGAATGTATATGTGTATAGCGAATCTATATATGTGACGTTCAGCTGTTTTCATCTATCTCAGGTATACAGTATTCTAATGCCAAGTAGGAACAATCTATGAGTAGATATATATCTTTTACCCACTCATTCAAATGATATTTTTGAGTGCCCACTGTGTGCCTGTCTCTGGGAATTGAATGTGTCAGTTACTGCTATTATTGACTGAAAATTCTCATCTCTTTAGCTTTGGTTATACCTGGGGTTTACTGAATTGACCACCACCAGCTCAATGATGAAATGAATAACTCTTTATGATTTTAGAAATCATTATAAGAATAGAGCTTGGTACTATTAGAAACTTTATTCACGTTGTGTCAACAAAACAAAAGAAACAATAAAAGGAGACTGTTACAGTCAAGATCTTATTTTTAATAAGAATATCATGAAAGACTCTTCCTTGATGCCCTAATTTGAACAATGTCACAGAGGTGAGCATTTTCTTTTTAAATCTATCAGCTCTGAGGCTGAACTTCTTGCTTGCTTTTAGTTAACTTCATTGTAAGACCATAGGTTTAATCTCTGACATGCCCAGTTACGTTGCTAGTTTAGAGGCACTCAGTGGTACTCAGTGCCCAGTCTCCCTTTTCCTCTGATGTCCAGGAACTTTTATCCATTCTCAGTCTCAGCAGTGGCTGGGTAGGTGGGAAGAAAGGGACAGGTGGATGTTTTTGTTTATTTCAACTACATTGCTGCACCAGATAATTGGACTCCTTTCAAAGCATTATTTACATTTTATTGGCAAGACAGTTGCTGGAATAAAAAGTTGTCCTTAACTAATGGAAACATCCATGCTATTAGCAGTTGTTTGCTAGCATTATTTTGGCATGGGCCTTTTGGCCAGAGAATTTTTTTAGGACAGTTCTCTTCATCTGCTTTGAAGTAGAAACACTATGCCCCCCACTTTTTTAAAAAAAAATGTTTTCCTGATGCAATTGGAACTTTTAGTTGTCTCATATTCAATGTCTATTTTAAAACTTATTATAATTATCCGTGGAAAGGGATTCATTATTCATCAAGAAAATAGATGTCAGGGGCTTTCTTGACTGGCTGACACTAAGAATTTCTATATTTTTAAGCACTTAGAAAGCATTAGAGGATGGAAATTATATAAAAGGAGCACACTGGACAATTAAGAATTTTATTCTCTAGGAGTTTATGGCCTAGTAGCACAAATAGTCCAGTATGGAATAGACTGCATAGGATCAGTGAAGAAATTAATCAAGATTATTTGAACTGGAAAGCAAAATACATTTCAAAGGACACTTTGGTGTAATGGAATCCCTTTGGAGGAATAATGGAAGCCTGGCCCCAATATAATAAGCTGATAAAATTATGCTGTATTTGGGTGATTTGCTAGGTGAATGTTTTCCAATTGATTTATGATAAAGCAAGTTCCATAGGCCATGATAAGTAGGGACGCTGCCAATAGGATAACAGATGAGAAGCAAATCAAGTTGTTTTATAGGGCTAGATCATATGGGTTGCTTTGGATACTCAAAAAAATACATCGAAATGTCAAGATCCTCATCTTCTTTGGGTCTTTCTATCTATTTAATGACAACATTTCTGTCCTATCATAAGATGGTTAAGAACCAAAAACTCCATCAGGATGGGAAAACATAAGTCTAAATTTGTTATTTACATATTTATGAAGTTGTTTTTCTGTTTGTTTTCCCTTAACCCCTTTATTATGAAACAAATATGGGGAATCGAGTCCAGTCATAATTTAAAAAGCAATTTCAAGAATACTAAAATCATGTGTTATTTCTTTATTGTATGGGCAAAATACTTGTGAGATGGTTTTCCTCTTTTGTAGATGCTTTTTGTCATCCAGAGTTATGTCTTAGCCCCAGGTATTTTTGGTTTCTGTCTTTACCAGATGGGTGATTACCTGTTTACTTTGGGCCAGGAAAGACAATTAATTTCACACATCTACTTTAGAATTGTGGCTTTTTGACAAGCAAGTCTTTTCAATTTCTTTTCCTACATGGCTTATCCCCAACAAATCCCCAAACATGGAAAAATCAATGAGCTTCAGACTGGAAAATGTTTGAGCTGGGCCTTAGAGCCATCATTAAAGTTGTTTTTTAGAGGCTTACACACCGCTCAAGGTGGCAGACAAAGCCGATTCTTTTGCAACTGGGCAGAATGGAGTCCCATGAACCAATTATTCTGCCATGTAGGGTGAATACACAGCAGTTATCCATCGCTTGGGCAAAAGAGATTATCAATGAGATACCAGTCTCTAGAATTGTTTTGGAGCAAATCCTTTGGGACTGGACATTTGTGTGCAGGTGACAAAGCTAGGAGGGTATTGTGGGATTTTAGGTTTTATGGTGAACCTTGAACTTCTTCACTCAAAAACGTGCAAGCTTAAGATCTCATTGGAGGGGGACGCCTGGGTGGCTCAGTTGGTTAAGCACTGCCTTCGGCTCAGGTCATGATCCTAGGGTCCTGGGATCGAGTCCCGCATCGGTTTCCCTGCTCAGCAGGGAGCCTGCTTCCCCTCTCTCTCTCTGCCTGCTTCTCTGCCTACTTGTGATCTCTCTCTCTGACAAATAAATAAATAAAATTAAAAAAAAAAAGATCTCATTGGAGGAATTTGCAAGATGGTGTGTCGCAGAGGTAATTTGAAAGGCACCGAATCCAGAAGTGGCCAGAGGAGTTTATCAGAAAACAAGCTCTTTGTGGCTGAATTTATTCAAAGTTTTGTCTCACTGAGGTAGCCTCATGAGGTGCCTTTTGTCTTGTGAGGGATCCTGGTAATCAGAAATAATAGTTCTACTCCACTATTCTTTGCAATAGTATACAATAAACTTGCAAGCTGTTAAATCTGAAATAATAGGTGATACCATTTTATCATGTTAGTTCTTTTATTTATTTATTTTTATTTATTTGAGAGAGAGAGTGTGCACGTGCATGGGGGGAGGGGCAGAGGAAGAGAGAGGAGAGAATTTCAAGTAGGCTTCCCACTGACCACGTAGCCAGATGCTGGCTTGATGCGGGGCTCCATGCTAGGCTTGATCTCATGACCCTGAGATCATGACTAGAACCAAAATCAAGAGGCAGTTGCTTAACCTACTAAGCGGGCACCCAGGTGCCCCCTAAGTTAGTTCTTTTAAACCTTAGTAATAGCCACTTTAATGGCAAATGAGGCGCTTGAGGTTCCTGTTTTAGTTTAACAAAAAGATTTTCAGTTTGGTATAAGTTAGAACCTTAAAAATACATTCATCTCCTCCTATCCCAGTTAGCTACTCCTTAGGTTCTTTCTAATTCATGGTCTAGTACCTAGTGGTGCAGGCGTGCCACTGTAACCTGCTTTAAAGAAAAGCATAACTTATTACCTTGCCCTTTTAAATAGATACCTGTAAACAAACACTGCTGTAATCACCTGGAGAAATTTGGTAACCTTAGTTGGTTACAGCAAGGCAGCTTTCCAGCCGTGAGTTTGCAAATTTAAAGCCGGTGCCAGAGACATGTTTTCCAATTTGTATGAGGCAACTTTCTTCACCTCTAAGCTCATATAGTCTCTCCTTTCTATCCTTAGCTTGGAGAATAATAGATGTTTGAGCACTTGCTTTCTTTCCTCTTCTACCATGTATGGAGTTTCCAACCTATGTGAACAATAGGATCTTCCCCCTTTTAATACATGGGTAAGTGGGAAAAGAGGAATAGTATAGGTTCCAAGATATTTAGACTGGTCACACTGTTCCAAGACCTCACCATCTGCTGTTTTTAATCATTAAAGAGGCTGTCAGTTGTTCTAATCTGAGCATCCAAAAGAATGGTTTTGATTTTAATTTAATTTAAAAATCAGCTTATTGAAAAAGAAATACCTCCAGCATATAAGAGTCAGGTTGCCAACTGTTGATAAACCAAAGCAAGTCAGATGCAGAAGTTGACCCACTATTTATTTACAAATGTATACCATTTTAAACTTGGGGAACTATTATTTTTATTATCACTAGCTAGAAAATTTAGTCCTTTTATTTTATTATTTTTTTAGTTTTTATTTTAATTCCAGTTAGTTAACATATAGTACTATATTAAGTTTCAGGTGTATAATATAGTAGCTTAGCAGTTCCATACATGACCCTCTACTCATCAGGATGGTGCACTCCTTAATTCCCATCACCTATTTAACCCATTCCCCCACACGCCTCCCCTCTCCTAACCATTAGATTGTTCTCTGTGATTAAAATTCCGTCTTTTTCTTTGACTCTCCCTCTCTCCCATTATTTTCCTTTGCTCATTTGCTTTGTTTCTTAAATTCCACATATGAGTGAAATAATATGGTATTTGTCTTTCTCTGTCTGACTTATTTCGCTTAGCATAATACTCTCCTGCTCCATCCATATTGTTGCAAATGGCAAGATTTCATTATTTCATTCTTTTTTATGGCTGAGTAATATTCCTTTGTGTGTGTGTGTGTGTGTGTGTGTGTGTGTGTGTGTACTACCTCTTCTTTATCTATTCACTAATCAGTGGACATTTGGGCTGCTTCCGTATCTTAGCTATTGTAAGTAATGCTGCTATAAACATAGGGGTGCAGGTGTCCCTTTGAATTAGTATTTTTGTATTTGGGTAAATAGCCAGTAGTGCAATTGCTGGATCATAAGGTAGTTTTGTTTTTAACTTTTTGAGGAACCTCTATATTGTTTTCCAGAGTGGCTGCACCAGTTTGCATTCCCACCAATAGTGCAAGAGGGTGCCATTTTCTCCACGTCCTTGCCAACACCTGTTGTTTCTTGTGTTTTTGATTTTAGCCATTCTGACAGGTGTGATGTGATATTGCATTTTAGTTTTGATTTGCGTTTCCCTGGTGATAAGCGATGATGAGCATCTTTTCATGTGTCTCTTGGCCATCTGGATGTCTTCTTTGGAGAACTGTCTATTCATATCTTCTGGTCATTTTTAATTGGGTTGTTTTTGGGGTGTTGAGATTTGTAAGTTTGAGAGAGAGAGAGAGAGAGAGCAAGCATGGGGGCAGGGGCAGAGGAAGAGGGAGAGAAAATCTTAAGCAGACTTTGGCTGAGCATGGAGCCCAACTTGGGGCTCTATCTCACGACCTTGAGACCTGAGCAGAAACCAAGAGTCTGATGCTGAACAAACTACACCACCCAGGTGCCCCTCACATTTAGGTCTTTAATCCATTTTGAATTTATTTTTGTGTATGGTATAAGAAAATGATCCAGTTTTCCTAATACCATTTGTTGAAGAGACTGGCTTTTTCCCACTGGATATTCTTTCCTGCTTTGTTGAAGATTAATTGACCATATAATTGTGGAGTTATTTCTGGATTTTTTATTTTTTTAATTTAAATTCAATTAACCAACATATAGTACATCCTTAGTTTCAGATGTAGAGTTCAGTAATTCATCAGTTGCATATAACACCCAGTGCTTATCACATCATGTGTCCTCCTTAATGCCAGTTACCCCATCCCTTCACCCACCTCCCCTCCAGCAACCCTCAGTTTGTTTCCTGTAGTTAAGACTCTTCCGGATTTTCTATTCTGTTCTAAGGATCTATGTGTCTGTTTTTGTGCCAGTACCATACTGTTTTGATTACTGCAGCTTAGTAATAAAACTTTCGGTCTGAAATTGTGACGTCTCCAGCCTTGTTCATCATTCTCAAGATTGCTTTGGCTATGTAGGGTCTTTTGTGGTTCCACACAAATTTTGGGATTGTTTGTTCCAGTTCTGTGAAAAATACTCTTGGTATTTTTGGTAGGGATTACATTAAATGTGTAGATTGCTTTGGGCAGTATAGACATTTTAACAATATTTATTCTTCCAATCCATGAGCACGGATTGTCTTTCCATTTCTTTGTGTCACCTTCAGTTTCTTTCATTAGTGTTTTATAGTTTTCAGAGTATAGGTCTTTAGTATAGGTCAGAGTATAGGTCTTTCACCTCTTTGGTTAGGTTTATTCCTAAGTGTCTTTTTATTTTGGTCAGTTGTAAATGGGATTGTTTTAATTTCTCTTTCTACTGCTTCATCATTGGTATATAGAAATGCTATAGATTTCAGTACATTGATTTTTGTATCCTGTGACTTTGCTGAATTGGTTTATCAGTTCTAGCATTTTTTTTGTGTTCTTTTGGGTTTTCTATATATAGTATCATGTCGTCTGCAAATAGTGAAAATTTTACTTCTCCATTGCTGATTTGGATGCCTTTTATTTTTATTTTATTTTTATTATTTGTTATTGTCTGAGTGCTGTGGCGTAGGACTTCCAGTACTATGTTGAATAAAAGTGGTGAGAATGGATACTTGTTTTGTTCCTGCTTTTAGAGGAAAAACTCTTTTTTCTCCATTAAGGATGGTGTTAGCCGTGCGTTTTTAAGATAAGGACTTTAATATGTTGAGGTGTATTCCCTCTAAACCTATTTTGTTAAGGGTTTTTTTTTTTTAAGATTTTTATTTATTTATTTGACAGAGAGAGAGAGCACAAGTAGGTGGAGAGGCAGGCAGAGAGAGAGGAGGAAGCAGGCTCCCTGCTGAGCAGAGAGCCCGATGCAGGGCTGGATCCCAGGACCCTGAGATCATGACCTGAGCCAAAGGCAGATGCTTAACCCACTGAGCCACTCAGGCGCCCCTTTTGTTGAGGGTTTTTATCATGAATTGATGTTGTACTGTGTCAAATGATTTTTCTGCATATATTGAAATGATCGTATGGTTCTTATCCTTCCTCTTATTGATGTGATGTATCACTTTGATTGATTTGTGAATATTGAACCACCCTTGCATCTCAGGAATAAGTCCCACTTGATCATGGTGTATAATTTTTTAAATGTATTGTTGAATTCAGTTTGCTAGTATTTTGTTGAGGATTTTTGCATCTATGTTCATCAGAAATATTGGTCTGTAGTTCTCTTTTTTGGTGGTGTCTTAATCTGGTTTTGGTATCAGGGTAATGCTGGCCTCCTAGAATGAATTTGGAAGTTTTCCTTCCTTTTCTATTTTTTGGAATAGGTTGAGAAGAATAGGTATTAACTCTTCTTTAAATGTTTGGTAGAATTCACCTGTGGGGAAAAAAAAGAAAAGAAAAAAGAATTCACCTGTGAAGCTATCTGGTCCTGGACTTTTGTTTGTTGGGAGATTTTTGATTACTGACTCAGTTTCTTTGCTGGTTATCAGTCTTTTCAATTTTTTAAATTTCCTCCTGTTTCAGTTTGGTAGTTTATATCTTTCTAGGAATTTATCAATTTCTTCTAGTTGTCCAATTTGTTGGCATATAGTTTATCATAATATTCTCTTATGATTGTATTTCTGTGGTGTTGGTTGTTAGTTCTCCTCTCGTGATTTTATTTATTTGAGTCCTTTTGCTTTTTTTCTGGATATAGGTTTATCAATTTTATTTATTTGTTTTATTTATTTATTTATTTATTTGTTTGTTTGTTTTCAAAGATCCATCTCTTGATTTCACTGTTCTATTGTTTTCTTAGATTTTTTAAAAAGATTTATTTATTTTTCAGAGACAGAGAGAGAGAGAGAGAGTGGATGGAGGAGCAGAGGGAAATGGAGAGGGAGAGAATCTCAAGCAGACTTCCTGCTGATCACTGAGCCCAAGGCAGGGCTCGAGCTTATGACCCTGAGATCATGACCTGAGCTGAAATCAAGAGTTGGATGCTTAACCAACTGAGCCACAGAGGCACCCCATTTTTTTTTAGATTCTATATCATTTATTTCTGCTCTGATCTTTATTATTTCTTCCCTTCTGCTTGTTTTAGGTTTTATTTATTGTTTTTCCTAGCTACTTTAGGTGCAAGGTTAGGTTGATTATTTGAAGTTTTTCTTTAGTTAGGCCTGTATTGCTCTAAACTTTCCCCTTAGAACTGCTTTTGCTGCATCCCAGAGGTTTTGGACTGTTGTGCTTTCATTTTTATTTGTTTCCATGAACTTTTTAATATCTTCTTTGATTTCCTGTTTGACCTGTTCATTGTTTGGTAGCATGTTGTTTAACCTCCATGTATTTGTGGTCTTTACAGATTTTTTCTTGTGTTGACTTGATAGTTTCATAGCATCGTGGTCAAAAAGTATGCATGTTATGATTTCAATTTTCTTGAATTTGTTGAGGTTTGTTTTGTGGGCTAATATGTAATCTTTTTAAAAGACTGTTCCATGCGCAGTGCACTTGAAAAGATTGTATATTCTGCTGTTTTAGGATGCATGCAGTGTTCTGGATATATACGTTAAACTCATGTATTCCAGTGTGTCATTCAAAGCCATTGTTTCCTTGTCGATGTTCTGTTTAGATGATCTGTCCACTGATTTTAGTGGGGTGTTAAAGACCCCTACTATTATTGTATTATTATCAATGAGTTTCTTTCTTATTAGTTGATTTATATATTTAGGTGCTCCAAAGTTGGGGGCATAAATATTTACAATTGTTAGATCTTCTTATTGGATTGTTCCCTTTGTTATTATGTTGTGTTTTTTGTCTCTTGTTACAGTCTTTGTTTAAAGTCTATTTCGGTAGTTATAAGTATTACTATTCCAGCTTTCTTTTCACATGTATTTTCATGTTAAATGTTTCTCCATCCCATCACTTTTAATCTGCAGGTGTCTTTAGATCTAAAATGGGTCTCTTGTAGGCAGCATGTAGAGAGTCTTATTTTTTTTTATCCATTCCGACACCCTGTCTTTTTTTATTTCTCCAAATTTTTATTTAAATTTATTTAACATAGAATGTAATATTAGTTTCAGATGTAGAATTTAGTGATTCATTAGTTACATACAATACCCAGTGTGCATCACAAGTGCCCTGCTTAATCCCCATCACCTATTTAACCCATCCCCATGCTCACCTCCCCTCCAGTAACCCTCAGTTCATTCTCCATAGTTAAGAGTCTATTTCTTGGTTTGCCTCTCTTCCCCCTTCCATGTTCATTTGTTTTGTTTCTTAATTCCACATATGAGTGAAGTGATATGGCATCTGTCTTTCTCTGACTGACTGATTTTGCTTAGCATAATACTCTCTAGCTCCATCTATGTTGTTGCAAATGGCAAGATTTCATTCTTTTTTATGGGTGAGTAATATTCCATTATCTTTTGATTGGAGCATTTAGTCCATTTACATTCAAAGTAATCATTGATAGATATGTATTTATTACTATTTTATTACTTGTTTTGTTGTTTTTTCTGAATATTTTCTCTGATTCTTTCTCTCATGTTTTGCTGATTTTCTTTAGTGATATATTTGGATTTCTTTCTCTTTATTCTTTGCATATTTATTATTGGTTTTTGATATATGGCTACCATGAGGTTTGTATATAACCTCTAATCATATAGCAATCTTTATTAAGTTTATGGTCATTTAAGTTCAAACCCATTCTTTTCTCTTCTCCTCCCCACATTTTAGATGTATGTTATTATATTTTATATCCTTTTTTGTGAGTTCCTTGACAGATTTTTTTGCAGGATTATTCATTTTCACTGTGTGTTGCCTACCTGTGTACTGTCACTTTTGGTCTCTCCTTTCCACTCAACATGTCCCTTTAAGGTTTCTTGCAGAGTTGGTTTAGTGGCCGTGAACTCTTTTAGTTTTTGTTTGGGAAACTGTTTATCTCTCCTTCTATTCTGAATGATAGCCTTGTTGGATAGGATATTCTGGGCTCAAGATTTTTCTCATTCAGCTCTTTGAATATATCATGCCATTCTCTTCTGGCTTACAAAGTTTCTATTGAAAAATCTGCTAGCTTTATGGGTTTTCCCTTGTAAGTTAGTGACTTTTTGTCTTGCTGCTTTTAGAATTTTTTCTTTATCAATATATTTTGCAAATTTAATGACATTATGTTCTGCTGTCACTCTTCTTTTATTGACTTTGATGGTGGTTCTCTGTGTCTCCTGAATGGGGATATCTGTTTCCTTCCCCAGATTAGGGAAGTTTTTGGTTATTTCTTCAAATAAATTTTCTGTCCCCCTTCCTCTCTCTTCTTCTTCTGGGACTTCTATAATATGAATGTTATTATGTTTGATGGAGTCATAGAGTTCCCTAAGTGTATTCTTGTCTTGCATAATTCTTTTTCCTTTCTTTTGTTCAGCTTGATTGCTTTCCATTACTCTGTCTTCTAGGTCACTAATTCATTTCTCTGCTTCTTCCATACTGCTGGTCATTCCATCAAGTGTGTTTATCCTTTCATTTATTATACTCTTTATCTCTACTATGTTATTCGTTATCTCTGTGTTAAGGGTCTTACTCATGTCTTCCAATCTTCTGAAGTCCAGTGAGTATCCTTATTGTCATTGATTTAAATTCTCTATCATGCATGTTACTTATATCTGTTTCACATAGACCTCTGGCCGTGGCCTTGTCCTCTTCTTTTATTTTGGATAAATTTCTCTGTCTCCTCATTTTCTCTGCCTCTCTCTATTTCTCTGTGTTAAGAAAGTCAGCTGGGTCTTGTGCTCTTGAAAGTAGTGACTTTATGAAGAAGAGGTCCTGGAATGCCTGCAGTGTGGTGTCCCTTGTTCACCAGAACCTGGTACTTCAGGAGAGTGTCTTATGTGTGTTTGATTATGCCTTGCTGTTGTGTCTGAGTCACTTTTCATTTCCGTGCAGTCATCTGCACTGACTTTCTGCCTATGTGTGGACTTGTTCTTTGTGGTGTTAGTGGGACCCAAGCAGGCCAGCTCTGATGGGGCATGCCTGCCAGGGAACTTGGGAGAAGGACAGTGGTGTAAGAAAAATGTGCCCTGGGCCAGTAGTTCTATGCCAGATCCTCTGAAGTGCTCTGGTTTCTGGGGGCTATATGCCAGGGCAGCCAGGGGTATGAGGCTAGGTGCAGCATGCAACACTGCCTGGGGGCATGCTGCTGGGCACAGCGTGGTGGTTTGTCCTGGTGCAGTGGCTGGGGTGGGTGTGGAGCATGGCTGCAGCTATCCACCTGATGGCTATGCCCAACGTGTGAATATGGCCCAGGATGCTTGACTTGGAATGGTGCAAGACAGTACCTATGGACACTTTGCTGGGAGTTGCATGAGGCAGCTTCTGGGGGTATGTGGCTAGGTGAAATACACAAGGGTGTCTTGGGTGCAGAGCTAAGTGTGGCACTGTAGATGTGCCTGGTACTTGGTGGCAGCTGTGCATCAGGCAGCTGGTGGGGTGCATGCTCAGCTTTAACAAAATTTGTCCTGAGCCCAGGGCTGAGGCCAGCAAGCTTGGAGTAGACAAGTCCTCAGGAGAACTTGTGCGTGTGGTACACTGCTAGATGGTTAGGTAGCAAGTGTCTGTATAGTCCTGCCTCTAGCAGGTGTCTCTGTGCTTGGGACGGGGAGGAAAATGGCTCCTGCTAAATCCCTTGTGTTCGAAGTCCCCCAAGATGTTAAGAAATCACCACGAACAGATCTGTCTCTTGTTGCCCTGGCGTTGTGTAAACCACAGTTTTTGTGTTGCCCCTCTATGCTGCGTGGGCTTCTCTCTTTAAGGGTGGTGACTGGCTATCACTGGTTCTCTGGGCTCCCCAGTGTTGAGTTGGCTGAGATTTAAAGCTCCAGGTTAGAAGCCCCACTGGTTTTACAAGCTCATGTATTCCTATTCAGCCCCTCTGGTTTTTAAAGCCAAATGTTATGGGGATTAGTCTTCTCTTTGTGAACTCCCTGGTGCAAGGGCCAGTTTCTAGGCTCTCTCTGAGCATGCAGCTCTCTCCCTCCTGTGGGCAGCCTCCCTCTGACTTTCTGTCCTTACTAACCTTCTAGATGCAGCTTCTTCTCTATATTTAGTTGTAGAGTTTGTTCTTCTGCCAGTGTTCAGACTGGTGTCCAGTTTATTGACTTGGATGTGGATGACATCTTGTTGAAAACATTGGATGGGGTGAGCTCAGGGTCCTCCTACTCCACCATCTTCCCAAACTCTGAAAATTTAGTCCTTCTAATTAAAAGAGCTATTTTATTCCAGAGAAATGCTTCATATAAATATCTGTTCCATTTTTTTTCTGGAAGAAAAACAGATGCACCAAAGGTTTAAAGATTTTATTAATGTCAAAATGCAAATCAATGGCAAAGTCAAGAGTAAAGACCAAAGTGCAAATTCTTTTGCTTGACTCACTGACTATCAAACTGCATATTTTAGAAGTTGAGTGGTTATCTGTGCGTAGCCTATGAAGTCTGGGTTTTCCTACACTGGAGGATTTTGCTGAATGGCAAAATGAGCATTCAGAAATACAGTGGCTGTGCACAACATAGATTGTTAAGATCTGGAGCAAGACCTTTGTGCCAACTGTCGGTTTAGAAGTTATCATTATGCCTCTCAGAGCTTCACCAAACCCTTTAAGATTTATAATTGATGTCAACCGAAGTTGAAGGCAAAGATGCTTCCTCCTTTAAGTACAGAAAACATTATTTTACTGTTGGGCCCAGTTAGCTGTAGAATAGGTGTACTGAATCACACTAGCCTTCTACTAACACAGCAAGTGAGCACTTCCTGAATTCAGCTGATAATCAATCTATGCAACTAATGAGTCTGCAAACACATTGAGCTGCTGGAGCTGGCACCAAGAAACCACCATTCCAAACTAACCATCTCTTATTAACCTTTTGGCGTTTCCTTTGTGACGCTAATTAGAGACCCACGAAAGTATCTACTTTGGATCTTTGGTTTAAAATACAATTTTCAAGGAGATACAATCCACTTTAAGGCTTCCATTAGTATGGTGTTTCTCCTCATGAGGGAAAATGAGTGCCTTGTCACTAAAGTTTGTGTGATTAATCCATAATGTTCCAGTAATTTAAATGCTAGAAAAAGTTGCTTCAGTAGTTGGTATCATTTATTATGCTCTCCAGACTCCAGTGGTACTAAAGTGGGTGGCAGATGTTTCTATCAGTATTGTATGTTGACAGTCTGAAGGTACCCATTCCCAGCCTGTAGCCTTGCCTGCCAGACTGCCTATCTGCCTTTTGCTTTGGACTTAATTCCTTTTGATTGCCTGAGGGGGTTAGGCCTGTGTTTTGCTTCCTTTCTGCAAGATGATGAGCCAAGAAATGAGCATTGTACTATTGGATGAAGGGAAGTCTTCTATATTGTATAAAAGCTGTTTAGCTGAAAATGATAGCTTATCAAATGGGCCCACTCAACATTCAAACTATTACATTTGCATGGTAAAGATGAAGGGCAAGCATTTCTTGCTGCTGTAGTGCCCCATTCCCATTCCATCTTTGATAGATTTCACACCCAGAAGTAAGTGCATCACTGAGCAAAGAGCATTGTGCCATAAGTGTTCAAAGCATGTTGGACCCATGTCTTCATCCTGTACTTTTGTTTATCCATCTACAGCACCTTTAAGTGCTTCATTTCTCTTTCATTTGTCTTAAATAAAAATTACCTAGAATAAATGACTTATATGATCCTTGGGGACAGAACCTCTGGATGAAGAATTGGCTGTCTATTAAATAAGTGAGATTTGCAATGTTAGACATTGTTTTATTTGATTCAGAAAAGGGTACTTCTTCCAGAAGCTTAATATTAAGTATCTAGGATCTTTTAGAGTTTAAGATACCAATACCAGAAATGTAGGCACAGAACCTAATATTCTACTTTGTAGCATTACTTAGAGCTCCTTTGGTATCTTAAGTTTTCACTGTCATCAATATAGAAAGTTTAAAGTTCTGAAATGTCCCCCAAATCATTGTAGTAGGGAGTTCATGTTATAATGTTATAATATATTATTTATTCCTTACAGCAACCCTGAGAGAGAGACAAGCATAGAATTCCAAAAAGTTAACAGAGGAATGACAGCCATTTAAGCTGAAACTCAAAGTCAGAATCTTAACTGATTGACAAAGAAAGAGGAAATTAAAATGAGGAGTAGTGAGAGAAATAAGATACAAATATCTGGGATTGAAACTGAGTTTGATGGGGACATGAAGGGCATAATCCAGACTTCCCTTAATATGTACTAGCTAATCTTTTTATGTATGGAGACTTCTAATTGTCATTAGAATCTTCCAGATAGATGATATACCATCAATTCAGGCTCTAAATTATATGAGCAGGTCATATGCTTCTACTCTATTCTATTCTCAAGATTGACATCACTAGTCTGCCTGTAAATCCAAAGGCAAGCATAGCATCATGGTGGCTAAGAGTAGAGATTTTGGAATAAGACAAATCCAAGTTCTGTTCATATCTTTGCCACTTAATAACCATTGACCTTAGTCAAGTTACTTATTATTTTTCTGAATCTTCAATATTTTTATCTGCAAAATGGGAATAAAAAAGGAATTACTTCTCAGGGTGGTTGTGAGATGATCCCGGTAGGGCACTTAGTATACTTCCTGGTACGTAGTAAGTGCTCAAAAAATAGAAAGTGCTGTTATTACAGAGATTCAGTTAGTGAAATATCCTCCTTGCATGATTTCAGGGACACCACCGTCCAAAACCTCATCGCTTTGCTACTGTCTATGATCCCTTTCACAGAGGGTTAGGCGTTTCATTTTACAATAACAGTTCAAACTTCAAGCAACCCTTGGGAAGAGGGAATTCATTTGTTCAAATTTACACTAAGTTGTTAAATGACTGCTATTAGATTATTTCTAAATTTGGAATTTGGCATGCATGGGGGGATGGTTCCTAGAATATTGAACATTAAGAGTCTCAGAGGAGGGAAGCACAGAAAAGGGGTGCTAAGGGTGACAACCTTCTGAGTTTGCCAGAACTATCAATGTCCAAAGTAACACTGGGTAATTGTTACTTGATTTGCTCACTGTCAAATGTTTAGATGTTGAAAAGCTGCCTTCACTATCAAATCATTTTTCCGAATTAGTCCAGATTCTGGTTTGAAGAATTATAGAATGTCTACCAAAGGTTTTTATGAAACTTGGAAGAGAAGTTTGTGTTAATCTACATTACAAAATGCACACTCTTGAGCACCTGTGGTGAGGCAAGCAAAGCTATAATTATTTTCTGGTGGCATTGACTCTGCTTTGCTCTCCCTATGTAAAAATGTTCATGCCCCAACCCCTAGGGTCCCAATCCTTCTCTGCTCTCCGTTTCTTGCTTCACTACTCCTAAATGGCTAATGAGTGGCAGATAACATTTTGATTCTTTTTTTTTTTTTTTTTGGTTCCTATCTCATGCCCACACTTTCATTAAGAAATAAATGAGGAGATACATTTTTCATTTCTAGTTTTCCTTTAAAAAAAAAGTCACCCTGCAAAGGATCCTTCCTATTCTTTTTTTTTTTTTTTTTTTTGCGAATGGACTGAAAAACACACAGCTCCTACCTGAAAGGTCATATCTCCTTGTCATATGAATGAGCTCACAGCAGGTCCATGGGGACAGTGTCATCTGAGTAATGGTGGGAATTTATGTGTCTTTGGATTTCTGCCTCTTTTTTTTTGTAGTGGAAAAAATGAATTTGTTAATGATTAAAAATACTCAACCAAAGTCCCTTATAAAATCCTTTCTATATAAATGCCAGGAGAGAGCCACTCAAATATACAGTTGATAAATGAATTTTTTTTTTTACTCTTGCCTTGCTTAGAGCTGGTTGGTTGTCTTGTATTAATGTAATGACTTACATTACATGGCTCATCTTCACTGGTAATAGTATGTTGAATTTAGCTGACAGACTGGTTTTGTGGCATAAAGTGTTTTAAGGCTTGTAAAGGACCTTATGACATGTTTGTGTTGGCCAATAAATGGAGACCGAGAAAGAGGAAGGGAGAAAGAGGGTGGGAGGAAAGAAGGGAGAAACAGAGTGGGGGGAGGAGGAAAGGGAGAGGGAGAAGGGAGGGACAAATATACAGAGAACTGTGTGGAATTAGGGGTAGTCAAAAAGAACTTATAAGGACAAGCATTGTTTTTGAAAAAGATTCTGAAAAAGTTTCAGAGCTTGAACATAACATTCCATGATCAATGTAACTGGAAGGGCATAATTTTTGTCTTCCTAAAAATCCAAATTTATGCGCTATATGCAAAATGCTAAAAAGATAATTATAGCCCTAATATAATGCCATGTTGCCCAGGGGAAACTGAGAATTATAGTTTTCACTCTATTATTTATTCATCACAGAGCCCCAGATAAGTCACTAACCTCTCAAAATCTCAATTCATATATTCATAGATGGGCTGATGAACAGTGTTGCAATAATGTTGCTAGGATTAATAACCAAATTAATATTTTTATTTGTATAATACCTTTTGTTAGTACAATATTATTGTGAATCAGATAGCTAGTTTTTTGTTTTTTTTGTGTGTGTGTCCTTCTCCTTGCTGGCCTGTTGACCTGAGCACTTTTACTTTCAGCACAATCTAGTTTAGCAGAAAGAGAGCACTGACCTGAGAGTCAGGGGCTTTCAGTTCTCATCATATTCCACAAATTAATAGCTGTGTGATTGTATACAAGTTTTTTGTCCTGTCTAGTGTTTGGTTTCTTGTCTGTAGAATGGAGGATTCTGGTAGTACCTACATTACAGAGTGGTTGTAAGGATTAAATGAGATCACACATATAAGACATAGAAAAGTGCCTATTCTAGAGTAGACAGTCAAAGAATGATAGTGATAGGTGAGGCTGATGAAGTCATTCTTCTTCTTGGTTTATTTTCCTTCTTCACTTGTCCATATCTCTTTCTCACTTTAAAATCTTGGGCAAAATTGAAGCCTTATAAGAAAGAAGTCTTTTTGACTAGCAGTTTGTCTTGATTTCTCTTTTACTTGGCACCTCTTCAACACCTATATACACAGTTTATATCACGTTAATTTGCCTTTTGCCTATTTTTAATGTAAAATGAGGGGGTTGATAATTGTTAGGAGCCTTCAACTTCTAAGTTTTTTTTTCTGCATTTTGGGTTCTGGGCACAATTTTTTCAGATTCCTGAGCACACAGCCGTTTGCCAGTGGATCCGTAGAGTGCCATACTCAAGTTAACAGATGGTATGGTGTGCTTGCTTTGAGGGGTAATTGCTCTTTCATCTTAATTTCCTCCCTTTGGCATTCCTTTCTTGGAAGCTGCTCAATGGCAATGTCATGAAGCATGGGGTGAAAATCAAAGTGAAGTCTATTTCAGAAAAAAAAATACAGTTAAAAACTAAGGACCAGTGAGGCATTACCAAGGGAGGGGCTTTTTGCCCTAGTGTTAGGGACCAAATAAGTCAAAGGGTACAATGGGCTTATACTATTTGTTCATTCCTCTTTTTCTAAGCAAGGTGGCTATTCCTAGTTGTTAATTGTCTCTATTTTCCATAAACAAAATTTAAGGCTCCTCCTTCTCCTAACATGTGATATCTTTGTCTATTCTTCTTAAAGTCTAATACTCTAAGCCAAATCTCACCTTCTTTCTTCTATGGGGTCAGTTGCAAACTGCTATCTTTACTACAGACTTTCCTTCTAACTTTTCATACCCCTCCCTCTCTCTCCACACACTTTTTTCTTTGATGTTTCTTATTTAGCTCTTTCTCCAACCCTCCCCCTTTTAAGTTCACCTTATTCTATCCTCTTTCCTTCTAGAGATAACTTCTCTTTCATAATTTTTACAAAAAATGGAGATATTTTCAATGACATTAAGTAAGAACTTTTTTTGGTTATAGTAGCTCAGCATTCCCTTATGGAAGATTTTTATGGCTTCTCTTCATTTGGTACCGTTTTCTTCTTTATCACTTTTTTCCCTCTTCCCACACAGCGCATAGCACACTACTATGAGTGGAGAAGACCTTCAGTGAACAAATCTTGATCAGTTCATAGCTGTGAACACTACCAAACAACAGATGCCATCCACCAATGTTTCATCCTCAGGACGGTACTCATCCACCCCATTTTACAGATGCCAGAGGTGAAATGCTTTACTCTTAAGACAGGGCAAGGATTAAAGAGAGTTTGTGTTTCCTGGCTTTGTTATATTAGTCCAGGGCATTGTTCTATTTATCCATTTGAAATCTCAAAGCCTACTGGACTAGCAGGAAGTTCTGAAAGGACTACCTCCTCCAGTTCTGAAAGGACTACCTCCTCCAGTTTAGAAAGGATGTTGCTTAGGGAAACTGCAGCATAATATAACAGTGAAGCCAGAAAGATCAGGGAGTCAGAAGCATTACTATGAGATAGAAGAAATAACTGGTGTGCCCAACTAGCCCAGGAGGCATGTTTGATAATACCCAGGAGTGTTTATAGTGGTGGTATCTGTATAGATACTGACCTTTCACTTTGTTTCTTACATTTTACTCTTTGAGTTGGCCTGCTGTGTTTTCTGTGTCACTGGCAATTCTGTTGACCACAACACTTCAATTGAATCACAGCTTGAGTGTTCTTGAAGTTTCATTCCCTCTAACCTTGCTGGATTCTTGCTTATGTTAGGTTTAAAACTTTTTCTTTCAAAAAATTCCTGATGAAATTCAAGTCTTTAGCTTCGGTTCCCCTTGTATTCCCTCTAATCTGGGCTGTTATGAAATGAATGTTTTTATTACAATAAATGCTAAAGGTTTTGTCAGATGGCCCAGTCATTCTAGATTAGCTTGTTCTTTGTGGTACTGTATGAGCATTTTGGGAATGATAATTTCTCAAAGATGATCTAAAAAATATCTTCCATATTATTAAAACACCCTGTGATTACTCTTTACTTTCCAATACGTATTGAAAAAAATTCTTATTTTTCCCCTTTACATTGGGGTTTTTGTTAAATAGGGAAAGAAAACCCTGATTCAGGCATCTGGATTCAGGTCCTGGATCTGTTACTAACTCCATTTGTGATCTCGAGCAACTTACGTTCTCTCTTTGGGCCCCAGGTTTCTCATCTGTAAGTGAAGAATTTGGACTGGGATGATTTTAAATAGGGGCTAATCATTGCTGATAGTTTAGGACTCTTTATTTTTCATTTAGTATGAAAAGATTATTGGGGAAGTAGAAGAGATTTTGGCTGGATTTTCCTCTGTATTTCTACAGACCAAGGCAGAATGGGAAATCTTAGTCATGGAGTTGTAAAAATCATTCCATCGTAGTGAGGGAAATTAACATGAAACAATGGTGAAGCTAGCTTGTGTTAAACATTCTGAATTTCTTTTTCTTCTTCGACTTTTGTTTGCATGTGTTTAGCTTAACTCTGCCTTTAAGTGTGTGTATTTTCGTGGAAATGGTCCTCTTTTCCTTTTACGCCTGCTTCATGTTCTCATCTTCCCTCTCCCTTACTGAATCATTCATTTCTGAATAGTTTGCAATTTTCAACTTAATTAGGTCTTTCCCCTAAGTGAAGAACACAGCTGTTTCTTCTCTAATGCTTTGGCAGCTGCTTCTGCCTTTCCCAAAATGGAATCATTAGCTCTTTCCTTCGGTTTCTTAGTTGGTCATTAGTTCAGGACTACTAGCCCATCTCCTGGTGCTAGAACTCCCAAATCTCATGCCCAGAGTTGCTCCCATTGCCTTTGGTGCCTTTCAATCTTTTGGGGGTTTAATTCTTATGAAAAGGTATCTAGCAGTCCTTCAGAGTTCCGCTCACCTCATTATCTCCAGGGATTCCATCCTTCAACCTTTTGAGGTGCTGAATCATCTATGGGGGAGAACCTAGCCTGATGTCGCCGGTGTGGTTTTGTTAGAGAAAGAGAGCATGAGAAGATCCTAAATGTACTTTGTCCCTGAATTAAATGGCCCCTATTTGTTCACTTCACAGATTTTGCACTACAATTCCTTTTTTTTTTTTTTTTTTTTTTTTGCACTACAATTCCTAAGAAGCACTCTTGCCCATTGGTCTTTTTGTTTTACTTTTATGTACCTGTGTTTCAGAAAGTGATTGCTGTTTTTCTCTAGATGCTTTGGCTTTATCTGCCCCTCTGGCCTTTAATTTTATGATTACTCGCTTCAATGGTTAATTGTTGGGATTTGCACGTATCATACCTTGCCCTTACATCTAAGATATAAAGTCAGCTTTTGCACTCTACTCCAACTCCCTTCTCACATTATGCTACCTGTTAATCAACCAAAAGCCTTCTGTATTGTCAGTTTAGCAGTGTTGTTCCAAATGTGTTTGATGAAGCCTGGTTTTCCTTCCCCACCCCAAGTGCCTCATTCAATTTAATTCTTCCTACTTAGTCTATTAAGTATCTTGTCAATATTTCCTATTGAGGTCTAGATTTTAAATTTGAGTGCATTCTGTGTGTGTGGTTATTTTTCTTAAGTGATGAGATCTATTGCAGCAGAGAGTCAGAATTAGCTTTGTATCTAGGAGGAAAGAAAGCACAGAGAGAGCATTGCTCACATTCTGAGAAGGAGTATTCAAGGGCGAGCCCTTGGCAAAATTGTGTCAACAGTGCAACCATATCTATCTGCCTGCATCTTTCCCTCCATTTGGGAGCATAGGCATCCAATGCTCTCCTTGGGTTTTCTTAGTTTCTGTCACTGTTAGCCTTTCTACTCAGGGTCCTGCATTCTCAGGCTTTCTTTGCTTGTTTTCTGCTTCCCACATATAAACTTATCTGTTCTGTGTTCCATTTCCCCAAGGTCCTAATTATTTCAAGGGACCTGTTAAACTCACTGGTCTCCCTTTGCAAATAGCATTTAATATCTTTTTTTTTTATTGAAGTATAGTTGAAATTCACTATTACATTAGTTTCAGGTGTACAGTGTAGTGAATTGACAATTCTTTTTTTCCCCAATTACTTTTATTTTATTTTTTCAGTGTTTCAAGATTCATTGTTCCTGTACCACACCCAGTGCTCCATGCAATATGTGCCCTCCTCAATACCTACCACCAGGCTCACCCAACCCCCCACCTTCCTCCCCTCCAAAACCTTCAGTTTGTTGCTCAGAGTCCACGGTCTCTCATGGTTCATCTCCCCCTCCAATTTCCTGCAATTCACCCTTCCTTTCCTTCTCACAATGTCCTCCGTGTTTTTCCTTATGCTCCACACGTAAGTGAAACCATATGATAATTGACTCTCTCTGCTTGACTTATTTCATTATGCTATGCTCACAATGGTAAGTGTAGTTACCATCTATACCACACAATGTTATTATATTATTGACTGTATTCCTATGCTGTACTTTTCATCTCCATCATTTATTTTATAACTGAAAGTTTGTGCCTCTTAATCCTCTTTACTTATTTAATGTAATGATAATACAAAGAAAAAAAACAATGGTGGCATTTGGGTCACCAAGGCAGCCCTGATGAAGATGATGTCTTTAATATGGAGTCTCTCCCAGCATCCCTTCCTTGATATCCCACCAAAGTTGGCTTGCATGGTCTAAGAATAAGGCCAGCTAGGACTCCATCTTTCCCAAAGAGTCAGAGCTTCCTGATGGATAACAATACTTAACAGGTAGTGAGTTCTTCCTTGGTGCCAGGAACTCTTTAGCTTGGTTTATATGCATTTCCACTTTATTTTTCTTGTCATGTGATTGTTGGCTGAAATCTGGGTTCATTTCATGTCTTTTCTTCCTCTGTAAGTTAGAAGTCATTCAGAACATTACAAATAATCATTTTAAATTTGCAAAAAAGTACCCCCCAAAATAAGCCATCCCAACAACCCCAGGAGGTCAGTGCTATTATTCCTATTTTACAGATGGATAAAATAAAAAACAAACCAAGGCACAGAGAGTAACTTTAAGTAACTTCCATACAATAGGGCTATAAAATGGTAGAACTGGAACTTGAACCAGGCAATCCTGCTCCAGATCCCATAGTCTTAGACCCTATGCTACACTGCCTCTGGAAGAAAGATGGTGCCTTTTCCAAATGCACACTTCACTGAGAAGAGCTGGGTTCAGATGTACTGCAGGGTAGAAGTAAGCTCTTTTGACAAGGAGCGGATTATGTTTTGAGTTGCTCCAGTAGAGGTGACTTACGTATATGTCATTTCTTGAGAGAATCTTGCCTTCGGATACAGTGCTGCAACAGAAAGATTTGCCTTTGCTTTTCTGCACCCCCTAAATTAGCAATGTTAAAAATTTTCTTCACCAGTCCCTATGGTGTTAGGTCCTCAGCAGAATGGTTGCCAAATGCCTAGGACCAAGCTGACGCTCTGTTTTCTCCTACTTTTGGAGCTGGGGATGAGCTGTGGGGAGGTCTCTCCTTGGTGTTGGTGAGGAGGAACACGGCAAACTCACAGTGTGGGTTCTATAAAGGGGAGAGAAGACTCACCCATACTCTAAAGGGCCAGAATGGTTAGAAACCCTGCCTCAGTGAGGTAGTGCCAACCTTTTCATTATAAGCAGTTTTTCCTTGTAGTTGTAGAATGAATTGTTTTCTGAGGTGGATGGTTGTATTCTCTGTTATTACTGCTTTTCATTCTGGACTTAGATTTTATTGGCTTCTGCTTACTTACTAGCAGACAGAAAGCTTCACCCCGTGGGCTGCTGCAATCATGGTAATGAACACTCTGCTCAGGAAGGGAGCTTTCTCTTTCTTTCCCAGTAGCTGTTACCCCAACACTGGGAATTTAGTACATTCACTTATTCATTTATAAACAGGATTAAATCCAGAATGAAGCAGGGAACAGTCATACCCAGTCTGTACTTTGCATGATTTTCAAGGTCTGCACAGCTCCAGCTGTGTAAACATGATTGAAGAACTTAGGTATTGTCTAATGGAGGATTTCAGTTTGGGAGAGGCCCATCAAGGCTGGGCTGGAGCCAGACATTCTTCCACCCACTCCAGTCCACACCCTGTGAGGTTGGCTTGCTCAGCTCCTAGAGTCAAAAGTGAAAATGGGGCAGCTGGTGTTAATTATACTATCTCATCACTTCTTATCAGTAGGGGATGAGAACTAGGTAAGGGTTAGGAAAATCTAAAGCCTATCATCCAAGATGCTCCAGTTATGGTGCTAGGAAACAAACAAAGGGAAGGCATTGGACAAAATAAGAAAGCCCAAAATATTAAATATGACAATAAAAACTAAAATACCTATTAAAATTAGAGATGCATTTATGTTTAGTTTGATTCTTTGATCACTGGAAGCAAGAGCAGAGAAATACCATGTTCAGAAAGGACCAGTTTGTTCTGATATCTGGACTCAGCTTTGTCACTGAGATTTGTTTACATGATGACTAGCTCAATAATGCTAAAGACTTTTAATATACAAGCACTATTATTGTGGAAGGAAATGTGGTTTCTCCATCACAAATACAAATATTATAGATCACCCAATTCATAGAGTGTGGGGTCTATCTAGTAATTATTCTGTCCCTCCGAAGAGGCATATGGGCATGCATATTCCTGAGCTCCAAGGTATGGACTTTCTGATGAAATAGCAGGTTTCCATGCCTTGGATTCTCCAGGTTATTCTTGGGGAAGGTCAGTGATAATTAAAACTAAGTCAGTTTGTTGTCTTTCTATTGGGTGCAAATGCCAGGACATGGTTCTGATCAAGGAAGAAAATAAAACACTACCTTTTAAATGCACTAGGATTCTATTGCATTTAGGGATAACCCAGTTGGTTAGATTCACTTCTAATACAGCTGCCTATTGAAAAACTATTTTCCTGAGCAACTCCTTTTTTTTAAAATTTTTTTCTTTTTTTCTTTTTTTTTCCCAAATACTTTTATTTTATTTTTTCAGTGTTACAAGATTCATTGTTCATGCAGTGTCTCTGAGACACAATATACTTTTGCAGAATAGAAAGCCTCTGGTTTGGGAAGAAAAGCTGGTGTGGTAGAGCATTGAGTTTGGATCATATGGGAAGTGTTCAAGAATAGGATGGGGAGGAAAATTGAATAAGTTACCTTTCAATGCAATATTGGGATGTCAGGGAAAAAAGAGACTTGCTAGAGAGTTCTATGCTGTGATGTATCCACATACATTCTTTTGTTCCCTAGTTGTGGGAATCTGAAGAGGCATAAAGAGGCCTCTATACTAGCAGCAGGGCATATGGGAACCCCCACATCTTCCATCATATCTAACCAGGGAGGGGGCAGGCCTGTCAGTACTGTCCATGTGCCATGCCTGGAACTCGAGACTAGGATGCCTATTAGTGCTATGCTGAATGCTGTAATTGTAACATGTGCAGAGCATCCTATAACACTTAGATCCTGGATGCTTATCCAAATCATTAGGCATGAGCACTGTGGGTGCCATGATAGCACTGGAAACATGATAGCACTGGAATTTCTGCAACTGAAAAGGAAACACATTTGGCTTCTACTTCATCTACAATCACTTACACTTAAGCTATTGATAGTTGATTGGGATCTGTAGACTGCTGGGCTCATGCCACGGGACTTCTAAGCATATTTGATGGATGGAACACACAGGGAGGTTATAGATTTTGGCAAGCTGTAGTTCCCATTAGTTAGGATGACTGTATCTGACACTAGAGATTCCAATTCACCATGATGAAGCTTACTTCCCTAGGCTTTGGCTGATGGCCCAATGATATTAACGTGAAGAACAGGAGAGGACCAGTGTTACATTAGACTATGAATTTCTAGTGAGCAAATCATTGAGTAGTTACTGAATACCCTGTTGATTTTTTTTGGGCAGACATAAAATTCATGGCAACGTCTTTAGAATTTGAGAGAATTTTAAGCTTTTAATTTTTATTTTATAATAAATGTTAAGCATTTACCCTCCTAATAGGGAAATGTAGTCTCTTTATTATAGGGTATGCAGACTATGTTTGTAGTTGTACAGTTAATATTCCTCTCCAAGTTTTTCTTGTAAGGGGTGCTGGTAAAATACCTTGCTGAGGACATTCCAGACACAGCTGTTTCTCATATTTGGAGGGCCCCCCACCCCACAGAATCATTAGGCTTATTCTGAAGGTTCCTTGGTGGGAAGGAGGAAATGTCCCTGAGAACAGATTTTTTTCCATATTGGTGGATTTTCTGTCAGACTTGGCCGCTGCTCTTGTTTCTGATTGCCTCCCTGGAGTTGTGAGTTTTTAGGCAGAAAGATTTGATGTGACGAGGAAAGGCTACAAAGCCAAAGGAAGAGAGTCTGAACAGAATGGTTAAGACAAGAGGCTATTTTGGGCATGGCAGAAACAAGTTAAATACTATGGAATGGAGAAAAGGGAAATGAGATGAGAAAAGAGGAATACGAATTAAATCATGACAGCACTTATTATTTATAGGTGGGAATAAAAGGTCCATTGAACTCCAGGGGAACCTTCCTTTTTGCAATGCCTGTGACTATGTTGAAATTTTGTAAAGGCAATTCCATCTTAAATGCACTGGGGGAGCTGACAACCTGCGGTTCGTGGATTACTTACACCATCTAGTGCATAATCAATTTACTCTTCCCCCGCCCTGGACAATCTTCAGGGTGTGGTCAGGAGTAAATAAATAGAACAGATGGAAGATTTCCTCTCAGGAGAGTTCAAGGGCTTCCTTAAACAAAGGCAAGATGTGAGCATCCCCTTTCACACTTCAAACAACCTTTCTGAGAACTACCTTGGAAATTCTCTGGCTTCCTCACAATTCCCAAGTAATTTCTGAAACATTTAGGTACTCTGATTAGTTTTGCTTTTTAAAATAAAAGTTCGTTTATGTGTGCTAAAAAGAAATCATCTGGACAATCTGTGTCTATTTGGGTGGTACAGAAGATAGGCAAACTCTTGTATCAGTCTTTATTCCCTCTGTAAACACAGATGACCAGAAGGGAAGGGTGTTATTAATGGTAATGCAGACCAGAAAAAAGGCTATTATTTTCAGTCTGTTGAACAATACAAAAATGCTTCTCAAGCACTGTGTTCAGATGTTTCTTTTTATTAGCCGTCACACAAGGAATTAGACTCATTTCAAACAGTTCATTTTCCCACTCTTGTCTCCATAAAATCATTACTCATGAGTGGTTTCTTTGTTGAAATATCGCTGACCTCCCATATTGGAATGGATAACAGGGTGTTAAACATATAAACTTTTCAGTTCGCATGAACTCTGGAAGAAGGGGGACAAAGATTCCCCAGGAGAATAAAACCGTTTGTCAGTGTCCTTGTTTGTTACTGTTCTATATAAGCATCTTATCCAGGAAGCTGTCAGCATTGCAATTCTGTGTGTGTGTGTGTGTGTGTGTGTGTGTGTGTGTGCGCGCGTGCGCGCGCGCGCGCAAGCGCGCGCACACATGTGTGTGATTAATAACAGGAGAGAGCTCTTTGAATGCCAGCAGGAGGTTTAAAAATATAATTCTGCATCTGCCCTGCTCTTTTCTCCTTTCCAATCTTTTTCTACCCCCTGCCTCCAATCCGAGACCATTAGGATAGATAAAGGAGTTGTGCCATGTCTTAATATATGAGCAGATGATGATCCTTAGCTCTTCAGCTAGGTGCAGTTTGCATTTTGCCAAAGCTGATTATTTTATCTGCAGTTTTAATAACAAGCCAGATTATTTTCTGTTCACTAACCAATAGAAGCAAATAAAAAAAGATTGCAGGGTGGAATTTAGGGGATAAGAAAGCTCTAGAGCCAAAAAAGGCTTTTTCTTTAATTAATAATTTCAGTTTACTCTTATTAGAATATTTCTATGCTAGAATCCAACATCTTATATTAAACAAGTCTGCACCCTCCCTCTCTGTAACTGCCAGATCAGAATCTCAGAGAAGAGAAATCATGCAGGCTTGAATGAAGCTTTAAATTCTCTACTCTAAGTCCTGTCTTGTTTTCTGAACATAGAACTAGACTCCTCAGGGCTTCTCTAGCCACAGCATGGCGTTCCTTCATTAGGTACATGTTTTGCAGACCCAGTCATGAAAGATTGGCATTTTATCCAACAAGGAGCAAATGCAATAAAATGGAGTTCAGTAACATTTTGGAAAAACAGATTATTCCAAGGCTGTAAAGATACATGATCTGTACTAAATGGACAGAACATTTAAATATTACCAGACTAGTTTTAATAATCTTTTGATTTGTTCCATGGATTTTTTTTGCAGCTTTATTGAGATATAATTGACATATAATGCTCCATTGTTTTAACCTGTGAATGGAAATGAGCATTCAGGATAATGAGGACTGGTGGTGGTGTGTGCACATGCATATATATGAATGTGTGTGTGTGTGTGTGTGTGTGTGTGTGTGATCTATTTTTGTGCCTATAATCTAGGCTCACTATGCGTCAGTATGTACATAGATTTTACTAGACCTGTGTCAGAGTGTCTTAAACCCCTGCCATCTCAACCAAAAAGCCTTCTGCTACTCTTATAATTCAGAGTTCAAGCCACCTCAGAAAAAGCCCTCACAGCTGTGGCCCAAAGAGATTCCTAGAGTTCTTTGATGCTTCAGATGGAGCAGCCATTTTTTCTTTCAATGGAGAGTTGGGCAAGCTAAGGGCCAGGGGGTCAAACATTAACTGCCATGTGCTAAAGGCGTAAAGGAGTTTTTCTTCCTAATAAGAGCAGGACAAACATAGCATTCCTTCAAATGATCAAAGTTCCTCAAAGAATAGATTAATTGGTCTCACTTTTGAATTTGTCTAATTGCTTTTGAGGCAGCACCCTGAAAAATGGAACTTGCTTTCTCCTACTAGTATGATTGAATGGACACCTGGAAAAAGAATAATTATGAATATTTCTAAGGAAAAGAGCAAAATAATAAAACTGAGCATTGTCCATGAAAGATGGATAATGACAAGTAAACATAGAAGGTGGTGTTTGATCCCTTCAATTTTGGTATTCATTATTCATAGTTATTATTCATGAATTCCAGCACAAATGTTAGGCCTGCACCCCAGTGACACATTTGCATTTTATTTTAAGTTGATTTCTACCTGGTTTTGCAAACAAGGATTTAATGGTTTTTCTTGTCTCTCACTCTCCCTCTGTTGCTATAGCTTGTCTTTCTCATATACTGACTTCTATTCTCTTTCACACTCTTTATCTCCATCATCTGTCTCATTCCCTTATCCAAGATTCATTCATTCCTTTCCTCCCTTCCTCCCTTCCTCCTTCCCTCTAATGTTCTAGGAGAAAAGATTTCTAACACGTAAAAGTGGTATTTGAATAGATTCCCCCTAGGCAATCAATTTACTTTTAATTTGTCTGGAACTAAGCTTTTCTTTGTTGCAATGAGGAAGGATTGAAACTGCTGTAAAATTTATTAGCTTCCAGGAAGATATTTGAAATGAATTTTTTTAATGATTGTGCTGTTTGCAGTACCCAGAAGCGGTGTCATAGCAATTACAGTATTCCAGATGGTTGCCAAAGTTACACTGAAACATCAAGATAATGCTAGACTTTTCTATGAGGCTTTTGTTGGTAACAAATAGTCCAACCTAGATAGTTAATAGATATTAATCTTTCTGACACTCCTGTGTGCCTTCAATGACTATTTCTGGTGACTCCCACCTTGCTGATGTCATGACATACACTATCCTTTTGAATCATTGCAAGGGACAGTGATTGGTTTACTGAGCACTTTATTTTTCAAATGTGAAAGAAGTGATTGGAGAATTACTAATGTTGCTTCTTAGCTTCCCCACCCAGTAACAAGAACATTTTGGCAGTCAAGGATCTTCAAAGAATTTAGAAATTACTGTTGCAACATTTTTTGACTTATGTACAGTATTGCCTGTTTTACAAAACCGAATGTCCTGGGACTTGACTGAAGGAAGCGTCAGTTCCTGTTAAGAGGAACACCGGCCTTTTTTCCCCCTCCAACATTAAATTTTCATTGAAAAAGGAAAGATTTTTTTTTTCTCCTGGATAACATACCCTGCCCCTCTTGCTTGCTGTACTAGTCTTATTTGTGCCATCCTCACTACGCATTCTATCTAATCCCCTAAAGCTCACGACCAACATAAAAGTGGCTTTTTTCTCAAGCTAATGATGTATTAGCAATTTCCTTATTTTACAGGAAAGAGTAAAACCAAGTTGGCAATGACTTTAATTCAGTGCCACTTGTAAGGATCATCTGAAGGCTCTGTCTTGCCAGTAGCATAACTACCTGTAGAATGTGTGAAATGGTCTGACTGTTTTTAATCTACACAAAATCAAACACCTGGTTTGAACTCTTCACAGAAGTGACTGGGTTTTGTAGGTGTCTGACAGATACAGGCTAAGGGACTTAATTCTGTGGACATTGTAGAATGAAACCTTAAAAAATGGTACCACTTTGCTCAGAGTTTCAGTATTTCCGTGTTCCTCCTTTGGGGGATAAATTCAATGGCCTTCTCTGACACTTCATATTTGACTTGTAAAGATGCCTTTTCATGTAGTTTTTAAGCACCCAGATGAAGTCCAGCACTTTGTCAGATAATTTTCTTTTTCACAGAAGCCAAAATATAAAGATTCCAGTTTAGTCAATTTCTGCTTATCTCGGTCACTGTGAACACCTCTTATTTCTTAGTCTCAATTTTCCAGGCAGCCTTCTGCTTCATTTCCTGGCTCCCCATGCATCAGCACAAATGATTTATACTTATATACATCTTGAAATCTCTTCTTTATGGGTTGAATTGAATTGAGTGCTAGTACAAAAATGAAAACTCCAGGAACTATTGTGATTGCTCAAATTGCAACTTAGATTGAATGACTGTACATGCCACACTATCATCTATCATAAATATTCAACTCTCAAGCACTTCGACTTCAATATGTTTTAACTTTGTCTCTTTGACCAGCTCAGCACTGAAGATTCCACTGAAGATAATTCAATTGCTTTGAATTCTGAAAGGGGCATCTTTTTAATCGATTTTCATGTTGCACCAGGAGTAAGTAAATTTCAGGTGCATAGACTGTGAATGAGGCGAGATCACAGAGGCCAAGTGTTGGGTGGCACTTGCTAACTGATGCTGATCTGTCAAATGGTCTAGGACAAGATTGGGGTCCATCACTTTTTTAGCCATCCTCTCCACCCCAAGCTAAAACTCAACTTTACAGATTCCTGCTGTTTAACTGGTTAGCCATCCTGAAAATGCCAAGCTATGCTAATCAGGGCTGCCCTTTTTCTTTGCCTATCTGCTGTTTTTTGGACAATGTCTCTTCGTCAGCCTCAGGAACTTTGTGCCTACACCATATCCCCCACTGTGCCCTTCCGAGGTATCTCTACCTCTAGACATTTGTGGCCTTTATTATCCCACAAAAAACTCTTCTAACCTGGGTCCCTTTCACCCATAGTTTTGCTATATGACCAAATCGATGATCTCAATTTTGGAGTGGATTCTCTTATTTTTAACAGGGACCTTTAATGCTTGTACCTGGCTGAATGAAAAATGTGGGAATTTCTCTCTCTGTTACAAGGGCTGGTTTTTGGATAGCTCTCCTTTGGCATCCATCATATAATACCACACAGTTGTTTTGAATATCAATCACAGTTTGGCATCTTACTCCTTCTGCCTGTTGTCTGTCAGACCATAGTGCTGTGAGAAGAGAAAGGAAGCATTAGGGAGAAACTGAAATGTCAGAAAATTCTGAAAGAAAGAGAAGGGAGTGAGAAAGAGACAAGTCATTGTAGTGTCATTTGTGATTTACTTCTTATTACACTAGAGTGGCTGCTGAATAGCTTGGTATCATTGGTTCATGAATCTCTAGTGATATCTCAGCCTTCACTGATGTGTCCTTGAGTATTTTATAGATGGAACTCCAACTTTTCTTGCCAAAACTTTAGGTCCTTTAGGAAGTGAGTGTAAACTTTCAGAATTACAACCTGGGAGGACTCTGGGAAGTTGTCATTTTGCAAAGTCCTAAGCCCTTATTGAATTTTTGTTAGTTGCTCTAAACACCCAGTCCTTAAGATGTCAGTCGGATCAAAACCAAGACAGAATGTTTAAAGCCTGGATAATGTTTCCAGATCCCCTCCCTTCATCCCTTCCTTCCTTTCCTTCCCTTCCCTTCCCTTCCCTCCCTCCCTCCCTCCTTCCCTCCCTCCTTCCTTCTTTACTCCTTCCCTGTCTTCATTCCTTCCTCTCTTCTTTCCTTCCCCTCCTTCCTCTCTTTTTCACTGAGCCCATTGCTACTCTGCTTGCCCTGTTAAGTTACAGATGTTCTTTCTCTTGACTTTGCAGGCCTTAAAATGCTTTTAAGAACTCTTTCCAGGATAATTATTTCTTTTGGTAATTCCCTGGCATATTTGGAGCATTAATTTTGCCATCCATATTTTAATTAGTTTTGCCAGAAAGAGTCAGCATCTGCAGTTGGTCTAAAAGGCTCACTATGGGTCCCATTTTTGGTTTTTATTTTATAGGAATTAGCAGCAGTTGTATTTGATGCCAAGAAACAATGCTTGATATTTGAATAACACATTCATTTCATAAAATAGATGCTTCTGCTTATTGTGTTGTTAACTTATTAGAGTACAGGCCTATTAACTGTTGTTAAAATTGAAAACTCCAAAGCACATGACAAGTATATTTTCAACTGGACATCAAAGCATGAAACATTTCTTTAAGACCTGCATATAGTATTTAGGAAACCACTGAGAGGCTAAGATGACACTTGACTTTAGTATTTCTGAAGTGCTACCTTTACTTTGTTTCTGACACAGCTACCTAGTTTTCTTTGTAGGTTTTCATGGTGTTTCTACTAAATAGAATAGTAATTTCTACTTTTAGGAGTTGTATCAGTGGACAGTATCTGGTGTGTTGACTAAAGTTCTTGGTTTTACTGCTATCACTCATATACCTTTTTTTATCCAACCAAATTAAACTGTTACACTTTGCTAGCTTCTGTGGGTATGGGAGGGAACAAAATACATATAATCTTTGTTCATTTAGAGTTTATAAGCTAACATTGAATATAGATATTAGACTACTATAATGAGTGCTATAAAAGGAGGTGGTAGCCTATCTAAGGGATCAGGGAAGGATTCCCTGAGAAAGTTAAATTTAAATTGAGACTTCAGGGATAATGTATCAATTATAAATAGTGTTCAACTGCTGGTAATAAAGACCCTCCTCTCCCACTAAAGAAAATAAATCAATGGCCTAACCAAGAGGGCGGCTTATTTTTCCTCTTATATGAAAGGAGTTCAGGTCTACTGAGGTGGGTCTACAATATATTTGATATCCCAGAGCTCTTCCATCTTTCTATTCTGCTATCCATAGGCACGTGGCTTCCATTCTCAGGGTTGCTTCATGGTGGTAAGATGGATACTGTAGATCCAGCCATCATGATCCAGGCAGGACAAAGCAAGAAGGAATAAGGACAAAAGGGTCTCCCCAGCTACATCACCCCCCTCCTCCTTTTAAGGAGTTTTCTTGACATCCTGCCTTCATAACACTTGTCCAATCTTAGTCACATGGCCACGCCTTTCGACAAGGGAGGCCAGGAAATGCAGTGTTTTAGCTGGCACATTGCCAATCCTAACAAAAGAGTGGTTCTATTCCTAAATATTAAGTATAGATATGGATATTTGGGGGCAGTTCATTATGTGTGCTTCAGATGATTAAGAGGTAGGTAGGTCAAGAGGGGATATTTCCTAGGAGTTATGTTTTCTCGATTAGGCATACATGACAAATTTTAACAACATTTCACCTGTTCATAAATGGTGCTACCATCCCTTCCATTATATCTTACAAAAATTGACCCTGCTTTTGTCGTAGATTATTTTGTTCAGGGGGTGATGTAGATTAAGCTAAGCGGATGCATGTGAGTACAATCCGGGAAGCTTTCCTGATTTACATATCACTTGCTTATAGGTTATGTTACCGCTGCTACTTAGAAATAACTAACTACTTGAGCTCTTAGGAACTGGAACTCACTAACTTTCCCTTTCTGCCTCATTGACTACAGATCACTTTTGAGGAGGTAATACATAGCTCTTGTTAACTGTTACCTTGAACTTTTCTATGTTAGAGTTTTGTCTCTGATCATGGGGATCTTTGAGTTAAATACATCCAAATTCTGAATCACAATAAAGAACTGCAGCATTATTGAACACATCCATTGTGGCTGGACATCTATACAAATGCAACAGAATCTCTCAGCTCTTCTATTCCACCAGGACTTTGAGAGTTTTAGCAAAGCCTAAGATGGCGTTTTCATCATTTTCTTTTTTACTTTGGTTGGGACCATGTGTAGGCTCCTTCTGGTGTGGAAGCACATTGTTTGCCTACATCTGAAGAGACAGTGGTTTTATGAGGAGGGTAGAAATTGCTGTAAAAAGTTTTGCTAATATTTGCACAAAATAACATATTCTCTTCTTTTTCTATTTGAATTACTTCCTTATCCATCATGTCTTAATCATTGTTGTCTCTTATGCCTTTTAAAATATAATTAAAAAAATTTTTTTAAAGATTTTATTTATTTATGTATTTGAGAGAGAGCAAAAGCAAGAGAAATCACAGAGGGAGAGGCAGACTCCTGGCTGAGTGGAGAGCCTGATGCGGGGCTTGATCCCAGGACCCTAGGCCAAAGGCAAATGCTTAACTGACTGAGCCACCCAGACGCCCCTAAGATATAACTTTTTTTGCCAGAGGTTTTAGGTTTCTCTCGCCAAGGTCCTTAAGGACAGACTTTGACCAAACAAAAACATATTACCACCTAGATTGAAGTGGTAATATGTATTTTTTTTCCTCTATATTTTGAATTTTTGTTTAAACCTGATCTAAGGAGTGGCTTTGAGATTTGTGTGTCCCTCTTCCAAACTTATGCATTTTATTTATTTATTTTTGTAAATCTTAGGGACGAGTTCAGAATCAAGAAAGACCAATTTGCAAATTCATCATTCACCCCTAATTATGTGTACATTTGAATTAAAGACATCTGCCTGCATTTATCTGTACTTGGCAATGTGTTTGAATTTCCACAACTATATGTGGATTTTAGAGGTTTACATTTTGCTTTACGTAGGTTCATATCAAGATGTAACAAGGTATAGAGTCATAAGTAGGCACATAAGAGGAATCTTAGCAGGGAATCAGTGAATTATTAGCTGACCTCTGTTTCAGCTGGAGCCCACATCTTGACAGTTAAATTTTTTTTGACAGCTAATTTTTACGATACAAAATGGTTCCTCTCTACTCTCATACCTCTGTCTCTAGCCCCAATACTACATGATGGCAGGCACATAACCTCTACCAGTCCTATGCAATTCCAGAAGTAGTTTCTTTGCTTTTTCACATCTGGTCTGTCTTCATTGCTATTATTAAAGGGCTTTGTATTGTGACTTTCTCACTTTTAATATGCAATTTCCTTACTAAACTGAAGCTTTGGTTTTTGAAAAAGTAATATATCTGCAGTACATTTATGAATGTAGTTTACCTTTGGCTGAGAAGACATTCTTCCTGCCTATCTATATTCAGCATGTTTTCTTTCATATTTCACATGGCTATAAACACTATAGCTAGGTTAAATTTTTGTTTTAAATTCAATTAGTAAACATACAGTACATCATTAGTTTCAGATGTAGTATTCAATAATTTATCAGTTGCATATAACACCCAGTGCTCATCACATTGAACTGACACCAATGTCTTCGAGTGTTGTTTGATACTAACAATGATAAGCAGCAAGTCACTGCCCTTAGTAAGGATTTAAAGAAATAAAGATATCACATCTAAGCCAGGGGTGAAACACTGTGAGTAAATGAGTCTCTTAGATTCAAGTCTTTGCTTGCATTGAGGTAAGAGCAGTGAACATATAAGTTCACATACTTAATCCAGAAAAATACCTATTTTTTTAATCTCATATAGGGCTGGACTAGGCTTAGTGAGATTGGTGGGTAGGCTTATGATCACAGTCCTGGGGATGCTGAGTGAGTTTACCTTTTCCTCTTCCTGGGGGGGAGGGTGCGGGGGTGGTGATTTATCCATTTAGGCAGTGGGTAAGTTGAAAGTGAGTACTGTTTTTGCAGAGAAGCTTCTGAGAAGACTGAGTTCCCTGCTCTGGTCTGCCTAGATTCATAAGATCTTACAGATGTCTGTCTCTGGGTTCTCTGCTCTCCTTCCGTGTATGGTGGGGATCCAGGTCTTCCCATGCTATTCATTTGAAGCAGTCTAATATGGGAAAGAGCACTGTACTTGCATTCAGTATAACACATGGATGGCAATCTCCTACTGAATTGTGTTTAAAAAACAAAAACAAAAACATGCATCTCCAAATTGGAAGGTCAGCTACTTGATACTAAAAACTTAAATGAGAGCTGTATGTTGAGCTCATTGGGATGATTCTGCTAGATTATAATTCACCACTGTTCTACTTTAGGTGTGTGAATAAGTGGCCTATAATATCAGTCTGAAGGTCAGCTGGGATTTCCTCTTAATAGCTGGTCAAATGTCCATGGTTCCAGGGTTCAAAGACTAAGTCCTTCATGATTTTGTGCTATAAATTAGGAATAAAAAGGACAGGAATCTCATAGTCTTCTGGACACTTTTTTTCTTTTTGCTGACTTCCAGGGGACTCTTACTCAGATTTGTAGAAATGGAAGTTAATTATTAAACTATTCCCCAATTTATACCTCCTTAATCTTCACCTCAGAACAAATAACACTAATTCTTTAGAGCTATTACTTGGAAAGTTATGATATGGGCTTCAGAGGAGATGGAGAAAAAAAACATCTTTTTTGGAAACTCTGAACATGTGAATTCTGTCCTACTGGAGGGATCTTGGTGCTTCCTAGGAAAACACTGGCTTTGAATGAAACTGATTGTGGGTGGATCTTCTGTACGCTCTCCCACTGATGTTGGAGTCTATACAAAGTAAATGGTTCCTAAGTACATTCCAATATGTTTTCCTTACTTTCATACTTTCTGTCTCCCAGAAACATATACATTTTGAATGATGGTAGGCTATCAGATGGCAGCACTGAGAGTTTGCTGGGAAGAGGCAGAGAAAAGGCTTTGACGATTCTTTATTTTGTAGAGGGGGTCACGCAACCCTCATGTGGAACTATGCTGGAGTTCACAGAAGCGTTGCCCTATTCCTGTGGAAGGCACTTATCTTATTGGTGATAATGCTCATTTGTTATTTGGCTCCATATCTGCAAAATTCTGAGTGTTTTATTCTCCACCACTGAAAGGGAGCATAAAGTGACCATCTTAAAGATAAATTGGCAAACTGTGTCCCAGTACACTGAAAGGATCTTAGCTTTGATTGGCTTTTCAGTAGTTTAAACTAGATCAAAGGCCATTCCCAGAGTTGTGTTGAAATCTGGACTCAGCCAGGATCAGGCCTTGACATTTAGCTGCTTCCAATGCCTTTTCTCCAAATGGTGAGGTATACATTCAATTCAACCATTATTTCTTGAGCCTCCCCTCGTATATGCCCCTTTACCAAAATAACCTCTGATAGATGAGGCAGAACATTGCCTCTTTGCTATGCCATTTACTATTTAAAAACAAGAAGCAAACAAAGAAATACAAGTGTTTAAGGAAGGTGTGTTATGTACAGACTGTATCAGACAAGACCCTGAATTTCAGACTTCTGCCCACAGCAAAAAAGCAATCACATAATATATTTTCAACTTCTTTTGGCATGCTTTTTTTTTCTGTCTTTGCAGTCTCTCCTTGTCTCCCCACCTCCTCTGATCCTGCCCCAAGGTTTTCTGTAAATGTTAAACTGCTCATATTTTGATGCTCTATATAATGTGATGAAAATTTTGATTAGGTCATCCTAATATAAGAATGTAATATAAATAAAAATGTATCTGAAAAACTAGGGCTATAAACCAGACATTGAGATGAACAATTTTCCAATGGACAAGCAGAAATTAACCCTGGGTCCATGCCTTGATGAAACCCACGTAGAAATCCTCTCTGAGAGTCAAATTAAAGCCTTAACTCTAAATGAACCTGATTTGAGAAGAGAAAAAGATGTCTCAGCAATAATTATGAATTCTAACTGCTGAGATCGTCTATGATAGGGTTAAAGTAATCCATGAAAGATTTCTTTAAGAAATATGACCCTAGGGGCGCCTGGGTGGCTCAGTGGGTTAAAGCCTCTGCCTTCGGCTCAGGTCATGATCTCAGGGTCCTGGGATCGAGCCCCACATCGGGCTCTCTGCTCAGCAGGGAGCCTGCTTCCCCCTCTCTCTCTGCCTGCCTCTCTGCCTACTTGTGATCTCTCTCTCTGTCAAATAAATAAATAAAAAAAAAAAAATCTTAAAAAAAAAAAAAAGAAGAAATATGACCCTAACAAAACTGCAGATAAGGAAAATAAGGAGGGATGGCTAGTTGAGTATAATTAAATGATGCTCAGCCTATGAGTGAGGTGAGCATAGGGTCAATCGAAGCTTATGGGTCAGATGGAAGGAAAATATCTCAGCATATTCCTTCTAATGGGAAATCAAGTCATGTAAATAATTTAGTGAAAAGATTGGCTGGTGGAACTGATGGTCAAAAAGAAGTGAAGTGATTGGGTTTTCAAAGAGAGCACGATACCAATCTAAAATTAAGCTTGGCATATCATTGACAAGTAGGGTGGAAACACGGTTGGCAGTGCTGTTGCTCAAAAGTATGGCCAAGACTTCTCAGATATACTAACTGTTGGATTTCCTGCTCTGCCTCCACTCCCTCTTGTGCTGGAACCAATTTCAAATGCAGTTGATTTTTAGCAGGAGTTGTTGATAAAAATGCTGACTCTCAGTGCCTTGACACTCAGGATAAATCTTTTTAAAAATACATTTTTTCATCATAACGTGTTTCCCTTTAGGTTTTTAGTTTTGTCAGCAGTGAGAACAACAACAAAAATAATAATAAAAGAGAGGAGTATACAGGGGTAGATCTATGGCCTTTTAAAAACCCAATTCTTCACACTTGTCCCAAAAGGCAATAAAGGACTATCTAAAAGTGCCATATCCCAAAAGGGCCTGTGGGTACCTAAGAAACCAGAACACTGGGGAGTAACAATGATTCCTGGGAAAAGCTGATGTAATCGACATTTTATTTTCTCCAAACAGATCAGAATGAAGGATTTCATTGCAGAGAAGAATGTCGGATTCTTGGCCACTCTGACAGGTGCTGGATGCCCCGGAACCCCATGCCCACCCGCTCTAAGTCCCCTGAGCACGTGAGGAATGTCATCGCGCTGTCCATTGAAGCTACTGCTGCTGATGTTGAGGCTTATGACGACTGCGGCCCCACCAAGCGGACTTTCGCAACCTTCGGAAAAGATGTCAGTGACCACCCGGCTGAGGAGAGGCCCACCTTGAAAGGCAGGAGAACTGTTGATGTGACCATCTGCAGCCCCAAGGTCAACGGTGCTATCCGGGAGGCGGGCAATGGCTGTGAGGCTATTAGCCCTGTTACCTCCCCCCTGCACCTCAAGAGCCCTCTGCCCACCAAGCCCTCCGTGTCTTACACCGTTGCCCTGGCGCCCCCGGCCCGTGATCTGGAGCAGTATATCAACAATGGCCCATCTCGTCCCTCTGAAGCTGAACCCCGTGGAGCTGACAACGAGAAAGTCATGCATGAGGTCAACCCCACTCTGAAGGAGGGTCGTGACAAAGAGTCTCCTGGTGTGAAGCGTCTGAAGGATATTGTTCTCTAAAGCAGTCTCGTGGAAGAAGAGAGAGAAACCATGCTGGTTATCGAGGAAGCAGGAGCTGATTGTTTTAATTGCTCACCAATGGTTGGTTCTTGAGTGGTTGTTATTTCAGAGCTTTCCCTAAGTGTATTGTTTATAAGTGACTATCTGTGACAATCCCTCTCGTTTCAACAGGCAGCAGGGGTGTTCAGTTGGAGCAAATTAGCTTTGGCTTGAATTGTTCATGGGGCCTTGATGTTGGGGAAACAGAGACAAATTCAGTTGTGAAAAGTATTATGTATTAAGTGTTTGAATTTATATATTTTTCTATGTCAAAATTATAATATAAATTACCATTGTTTGTGGAGGATTACATTTAAAAAGACAACAAAAAAAAGAGAAAGCTCTGGACACCTTTAATAAGCTTGCCACTGTTTTGTAGTATAGACAAGTTAATGGTCATTTATTGTGTACTATTCATTGATTCAGTGATGTGAAATTGAGCCCCCAAAAGGTTGTTTCTGAAGCTTGAGTACTTTCCAATGCCGCTACTTTGCTGTGGACACCCCTGCTTTAAGAACCCTTTTGCTAGCTGTGCTATTGTTGTATTTGATATTGCAAATTGCTATGTGTGTGGTGATGGCAAAAGGCTTTTAGAAGTTGGTGTTTTTTTTTCTTAAAAAAATAAAACTATAGGCAAAAACAAAGTGCAAAAAACTGAGATGGCAACTGAATGAGCAACACCACACATATAGATTGAATACTTGGAGGATACTCACTCATGGAGGATACCATGTATTGGTTACTCACCACCTTGCAGAGTATTTCTCCTGCCTTTCAGTCTTCTGCCCAGATCAGTGACAGATCATCACAGAAAGTCATTTTTTGGATATTCTGCTATCTAATTTGCAGTTGTCAGAACTACTGTGCTGAAAGTTTTATGGCATCAATTTTTAAAATTTTCAGGCCCTGAATGGGAAAGTTGCTCCTGAAGTTATCAGTTTCCAGGCTTAGAAATTTCCTGTCTCCAATCGTCTAAAACTCAAAGGACTGAATCTATTTTGAGATCTAAATTAGCATCTTTTCCAACACACACTTCCTGATTCAGTGTTTCCCAATCACGATTAGACTTAGACTGCAAAGGATGTCGGGGGCTGGAATTGAGAACTCCATGTTGCTCTGCATTGTAGGATTATAAATAGAAATATAGTAAGCAGTATAAAGTGTACATTTAGGAAAAGACAGGTAACCAGTAACAGCATCACTAATCCAATTACTGTGCCTTCTAAATGGAGACACTTGGACACTTGAACTCATCTTTTTATGACTAATACTTTTTTTAAAATTAAAAATGTGAACAGGAAACTATTAAAATAAAAATCCTTTAGACTTAGCTAACTCTTTGCTGTAGGCTAAGAATACACCTTTTATTACTAACAAGTTTGTTACTCACATTCTTTTTTTGTTTAACATTTCTCCAACTCCCCCATTTAGTGTCTATTAATATTTAGTAGCCAACATAGTATTCTTGCAGCCTAAGAGTTCATTATTTAAAACTAAACAGATATGTCACCTTTGCTCTGCCTTGGTCTTAAAAAAGTTGTTTCTAGAGCAACAAGTTTTGTGGTTCTGTTCTTATTTGTTTCATTTTTTGAAATTCAGGAGTACCCAGAAAAAAGGCTTAGAGGTAAGAGCATGAAAATGCAAAAGAGGATTTATTTTCTTAAGTTTAGTTAGATAAGTGAGCTCTTTTAAATGTTTTAGTTATTTTTATCTGAGTTCCTGGCTTTATACAGTACTAGGAATATTTTCCTTTATGGGAGGGAGGGTTTTGAGGGAGGCTGGTAGGTAAGGCAGTAGAGATGGGGTTAGGTAGGGGAGAATATTTCTGAAAAGAACCTATAATGAAGCTATAAATTCATCCTTATTTCTTATTCAGTGCTGAATACTACCTCATGCAAAATATTGGTGTGGCTGCAAATATCCCTCTGAGACTGATATAATTAGAGATCAGTTACCATAACATCTTCATTTCGGCTCATTATCTCTCATACACTTTTTTTCCCTCTGATTCATTTCATTTTAGCAGATTTTGAATTAGGTATTTATTTGTGTTTTCAAGTGACTATTTGATTAACACATTAAAAGTTATTTTTTTTTTCTTTAAGTTATGATGGCTGCCTATAGAATTTAGACTGTTCTTCACCTGATCCATCCTGATACTATGTTGTTAGCTACCACGTCAAGGTCACTTTTGAGTCAGATTTGACAGTTTTTGCACAGGTGTATTTCCTACTATGCTTAGTGGGAATGAGGGAGCTGAGAAGATTGTGGCAAGTGGGAATGTTAAATATTATATGGCTGTTGAGCCAGAGAGGCACTGGCTGCCATGCCTCTTACCAGCCAGGTTGAAAATGGTTAGAGTAGCAGTGGCATTGATTTTGATATTTTCCCGTTTTTTTCAGAATTCATTTCAAGCTACAGACCAATCCCTTTTCCTTATCACAGTACTTTTTTTCTCAGTAGGAAGTCATATTTTTTTTTTTGGCTCCAAAACCCGTTATTGAGCATGTTCAGAGAATTCCCCTTGTTAAGAAAGTATCTTTTTTTTCCTCTCTCTACAACTGTCTGATGTATACACACTCCCAGAAGCACAAGTGCATCCTAGGAGGGCTTTGTAAGCTAGTTTTATAGACAGGCTATGCCTGCAAGCAGGAATTTTGTGCAAGGATCCTAGATTTCCCTTTGGCTCATGTTTTTCCCTTCTTCTTTTCAATATGTCTGATGAAAAGCCACATAAGGCCAGAGGGCCAAATATTCTTCCTTTTCCCCTCTCTAAACATGTTACACATTTAAATGTAAGGGAGCAGTTTTCAGTTCCTAAATTCTAGGGAATTCGACATCTATTCTGATGTCCCTTTTGGGAAGGAGTTGGTGTTGAGGTATGACTTGCTTTTCTAAACAGCTGCATTGGGCACATCCCTGGGCAGGTAAACTTCTTCATGCAATATAAAGGCTTTAGTTTGCATTGACTGCTTTTCCCCAAATATGGGAATATGCTATATACAAGGAATAGGAAGAAGAAGAGAGCCACGCTATGTGGAATCTCTTTTTTCTGTTCTCTATATTGATTGATCTTTGACCCTGTTCAGAATGAAACTCTCTTTGATCCTCTTAAAGCCAGTAGAGTAAATTGTGGTCCACCTCATTGTCCAAATAGGTAATGGGCAAGTGATCCTGCAGTTCCTGAAGGGCAGTTGTTCTCGAAGTATAGTCTTTCAACCAGCAGCAACCACATCACTTGGGAACTTCTCAGAAATGGTAATTCTCTGCTCCCACCCAGACCGACTGAAGCAGAAGTTCTGGCAGTGAGACCTAGTAATTCATATGGATCAGAGGCCTTCTAAAGGTTGAGGGCTTGTTAAAACACAGGTTGATGGATCCCACACTTAGAGTTTCAGTAGGTCTGGGGTAGGTCCTAAGTCTTTGTCTAGTTAAAAATTCTAAGGTGATGCTGCTGCTGCTGGTCCAGGGACCCCACTTTGAGTGTCACTGCTTCGGAGTAAACCTGCTTAATAGAGCTAATTGCACGTAAGGTGCCCATGTAAGCTAATTTGTTGACATGGTGACTTGCTGATCATGAATCAAAAATGTTAAGGGGAATACAACATGGAACTCTGAAAATTAGCAATACCTAGGGTATCATCCTGATAGTGTTCCTTCAGCATACGTCTGACCGTATGATGGGAATTCAGCTGAACTTTTCATATTGTTCTTTCGTATCATTAACAAGCAAAAGAAAAGTGGTCCACTTGAGGCAGCAAGGACAAAGGGCAGTTTGGGAAGAGGCAGGGGGTGTAGGGGATAGCTCAATTGGGCATCCAGGGTGGGAAAAGGATTATTATTGTACATAATAGGAGTTCTGGTTGGAATTCCAATTCAGTCTATGGGGATCATTTTGATGTTGAATATTCCCCAAAGCATCCTGACAAGTCTGGTCCACTTGGCTCTTTACCCAGGGTAATAAGACCCTAACTGACTTTGAAAACCTGGCATACATGAGCTTAAGAAGTCCATTGTATACAGTCCTAGTGTTTGCCTTCTCAGTAAAATTACATTTAAGGATGTCATTTCATGAGTCAAATTGTATCTGCTGACACTGAAGTGTATTGAGATGTTGTTCTTTAGTTTAAGTATGTAACAAAGTAATATTCAAAGGGGATGTGTGGGGGTGGGGCTGGGACTGGGTGGCTTTATATTGATAATGAAATATTCCAGAGCAAAACACATTGTCCTAATGAAGTTGTTGCAGCTCTCTTTGTTTTCTTGTGAGGCTGGAATTGGCCTGTGGGTCACTTGTTGTGCAAAAGTGAATTAATTTCACATAGAACTCATATCGCTTTTGTAAAACAGAGAAAGTCAACCACCTTGTCTGAAATGTATATCGCAAGGCGCTCTTGGTAAAGAACAACCCACAAAAACCTGATCTTGATTGGAAAGCACTGTAGGTCATTAGGGAAAACTGATGATGCTGATTGTTGCTCCAGCTGTGTTGGCAATTAAAGATGACCTTGTTACTAACTGAAAGTTGCTGTCAACCTTAGAAGACAAGCCAGCTAACACCATTACAGCACTGGTTAAGTAGATTTTTACTGGCACTGGCTGGCATTCAGCTGAGGAAGGCTAGGATACAGACTTTAATGACCAAGAGCCAGCCTAACTCAAGCTAGAAATTCAACAACAAATACCTCCTTGTGCTCTTTGAATGCTAAGGTATTAGTTGCAAAAGGCTTACGCCTTCGCTCCTCTAGTGAGGGGAATGAGCCTGATGACACTATTACTGTTTACCTGTCAAACCAGGGTGGAAATTTAGAGGGATGCAAGTACAGTATGTCTCATTAAGCAGTCTCTGTTGCTGATTATATGAAGATGAAATTGTTGTATATGCTGGTCTGTATGTTATGTACATTTTCACAGTGATTGAATCATTGTAAAAAGAAAAAAGACAAAAAAGAATCACCATTGTCTATTTTCTGAAGATGATAAAGCAGCTTTATTAAATTATTACAGTTATGTTTTAAATGGTGTTATCTGCCACATTGTTTCCTTTTATCTGGTGATTCTCTGTTTCCCCCTTAAATGTGTTTTCTCTGCTTCAAAAATTTAATGCATTTTAGTATTAAAGGCTATTATGGAAAAATTGTTGAGTGTTGGGTGAAATGTGTCTTAGAGAGCATTGGCTGGCTCCAGGATGGAGTAACTATTAGGCCAAGGAGGTAACCAGCCCTTGGCGGTGTCATTGGTATTCAGGCCCAAAGGGTTCCTCTTGCCTTTTCCACTTCACACAGTTGCCAACTCTCCAACTAAGGGGATTCTTCCTTTGACCAGGCTCCAGTCATTTCCTGAGTGCCTCCCCTACTTCCCACCCCAGTTAATACTATTTTCTGAGGAGAGAGACCCATTCATATCCAGAATGATAAAGACTTTTCTGGGTGGTACTTTAAACAAGAGCATTAAAACCATTCTTTAAGAATAACAATTTCAGGCCAACTTCACAGTGGGACTTCTCTGAAGAATTAATTTTAAAAAGGTGAGAAGTAGTAGAAGCTGACAGCAGGAGAAAAGAGAGTTTGAAACAAAGATGACCTGGCTGACCCTTTGATGCCTTCGGGTTTGAAAGTGAAGCAACAGGAGAGGCTCTGACTTTGCACATAACGAGGCTACAGTATAAATCCTGATAATCTTTCTTTATCCAAACCATTGTTCTCTGGGACTTAGCACTTGGGCTGTAAGTATTCATTCTGGCTACAACTGGCAGGGGGAAAAAAAAACCCAGTAGAGTAAAAAAGGTGGCATGGCAGAACATTTCCAAAGAGTGCCTTTAGTGGTTAAAGACCAAATTGTTTCAGCACGACCTAGTCTCTCTGGACCATTAAAAAAAAGATCTCAAGGAAATCCACTGTTTCCCTAGATCTCCAGCTTCCGGTTATCTCTACCCACCTGTATTAGATTGAGAGCGCATCTCATTCCCCATAATTAGCCCTAAAGCCATAGCAATAGCCAGATACTTGACACTGCAGTTTAACAGGTGTTACATCAGAATGCAAGTGCAGACATGCTGGTACAAATGAAATCACATATGCAGATGTAAATACAGATGTTCACACAGACTCACAGATGTTCATAAAGGTATATTGGAAGGAGGCTGATCTGTCACTGGCTTAGAGGCCATGAAGTCATAGGAGGCCATTATGAGTGCTTATGTGTTAGCCCACACCAAAAGTGCAAGGAAAAGAAGTGTCTCTGACCCTCTTCTATTTACTTTTTTTTTTTTTTTGCCTCAAAAAGGAATGGAAACTCCTCCTTAAAATAAGATCCTTCAAGGAATGAGCAAGAAAAAGAAATCAGTTGTCACATGATGAAGGACATTCATACACGGAACACAAGTACATCCAAGGTCATGGACAGCTACTGTACCTCTGCCAAAAGTGGGAGAGTTAACAGATTAGAGGCATAACCTCAAAGCTATTCAAGTTTATAAAACAAAACAAGGCACTGATTAAAATAATACACTTCTTCATTTTGGTAACAAAGTACTTGTGACTCACCTCAGACGTCATTGATTTTTGCTGTGTGCGGGGTCAAGAAACCGTGGTGGGAAACTGCCTAAGAGAGAAGCTTCTGATAAGAGATGACAGCTGCTCTAAGGATAGATAGGACTACCTGTTTTCATTATTTTGGTTTTGGGGTATAGATATGCCACCACTTGTAAGGGGATGGGACCCTTAACCTGTGAAACAAAATTGTCCAGGATGGGATCAGAGAGGTGTTCTCTTAGAGTTTTAAGTCCTAACCCTCCTTTATGTTGGCACTTGACCTACTTGCATGTTTCGTACTTCCGTCAAGTGCTGCTTTTGATGTGGAGGAGGATGGCTGAGAATTGACGTGAGATTCTCTTAGTAACATGCAATTATTGGCTTGCTGGCTATAATCCTACCTCGCTCTCTCGATGATCAGTGTGCTGCAGGGAGTCAGTCCACAGAGCCCTGTTGGGAACCTCTGCTGTTTCTGCCCAAAGGTGAGGGGGAAACTATGCCAGTGGCCCCATTTCCCTACTTTCCTTCTCCCTGTGTGTCAGTGTCTTGACTTCCCCACCAGGTGCCCAAAGCCCTAATTTTCCTTAGATGTCCCAGTTTTCCAGTATGCTCCCCTCTCCCTAACCAGAGTTTTTTCTTCTCTTGCGATTGTCTCCCCCACTTCCTTTTCCACTCTAGATTATCTCTAAAATGTAGCCACATCCCATTTTTCTTTTTTTTCTTTTAAGATTTTATTTATCCATTTGAGAGCGAGAGAGTGAGAGAGAGCATGAGAGGGGAGAAGGTCAGAGGGAGAAGCAGACTCCCCATGGAGCTGGGAGCCCAATGCAGGACTTGATCCCAGGACTCCGGGATCAAGACCTGAGCGGAAGGCAGTCCCTTAACCAATTGAGCCACCCAGGTGCCCAAACACATCCCATTTTTCTAGAGTTCTTTTCTCTGCTAGGGTTCAAGGGAGCCATACTTTTATTGAACACCTACTATGTGCCAGACACTTTACAAATATCATCTTATTTTATCCTCACAGTAACCTTACGTAGTAGATGATGATTATCTCCATTTTATATACACGTATATTGAGGCTTAAAATGCTTAGGGGACTTGCCCAAGGTTACATAGCTACTAAACAGCAGAGCTAGGACTCAAAACCATGTGTGTCTACTTAGAAATTATTACTCTCTTCAACTACTCTTAAGAGATAGGTAACCAACCTGATATGTTCTTCCTTATTAGAATATTAATAATGGATGCTAATGTCTTAAAACATACTGACATTTTAACTGAGATCTTTGAGAACCCAATGTCATGGTCCAAAGAAGTGATTGTAGCAGTGGGATTTTCAAGCCAGAGGTTTTTTGATCAGCCTCATAGGCATCTCGCTACTCTCTCTATACCCAGTGCCTGCCTTTCAAGTTGCATTAGTCATGCATGACAGGACTATGGCTCCTTTTAGAGTCTGTGCACTCTAGCTAGTCAATAGCCCTTGAAATGAAGGTCTGGTAACCCCATATTCATCTGTCCCTCTGGGTTTCAAGCAATCCGTTAAGGCTGGATTCATGTGTGTTACAGGTCAGCACAGCTGGAGTCAATCCCAATATATGTTCACAATAGGCCCTGGTGACTTTTTAGATCCAGGAAGTTGGTTGAGAACGAGGGAGGTTGAGGGCTATAAAGCAGGGTGATAGTAGTAGTGGGGAGGGGAGGCATATCTGAAAAAGAAATTGAAACCCCAGTCTTTCACAGGAGAGATATCAAGGAGTTAAAAAATTTGCTGGGAAAATTGGCTGAATCAATTGTGAGCACTTGGCTGCCAGAGGCCTAGGAATTGGTTCGCATGCCTGCCTCATAGCTCAGGTGTAGTTGAAGAGGTGTTGATAGGCCCCCAAAGGCCCTTTATCTGGTCCTTCTCAGTCAGCAAGGGCCCTGACAGAGAGCTAAGCCTGGAAGTGAGGTCAGACAGGGAAAAAAAATAGGAAGGGAGGAATGATTTCAATTACATGCATAAAGTCTTTGGTAATGAATTCATCAACTTCCCCAAAGGAGGCCTTGAAATAAAGAATTTAAAGATAAACCCATTTTTAAATTCCTGTTTTTGAAGTGTTCTTGTCCAGTTCGCCTTGGTGTCCCATCACTTTCTCAGTCTGGGATGTAGTTTTCAGGATTTTGGATGTCAGAACTGAGTAACATGTAATGCTAAACACTGAGATGCTTTGCCAACACTATTCTAGCATTTTTTTTTTTTTTAGCAGAAAAAATATGGAGTTTCAGAGACCAAGACAGAAGTATTTTATGTTCCCAAATTAACACATTGGAGCTCTTCAGAATGTCTGATAAACTGTCCTCTTTCCCACTGCCACCACTGTAGTTTGGGCCCTAGCATCCCTCATCTGGATGACTGAAATAGTCTCCTAATTCGCCTTCTCTCATTTACCCTGCCTCTCTTTATCACATTCTTCACACTGCAGCCAGAAGGATCTTACTAAAATACAATGCTGGTGAAATTATAACTTTGCTAAAACCTCTCAATGACTTCTCTCAAGATGAAGTCCAAACTCATTAACGTGGGCTAAAGTGCTTTTCAGTTTTTTGAATTGCTCCCCATAGTAAGGAATGCATTTTGCATCATGACTTAGTATCACACACATATAACTGAAACAGACATTTCACAAACAATACTCATCCTTATTACCTGCAGTGCACTCTTGAGATTTTCTATTCACATCTGTATGCCAATGGTCAGCGAACTTTTCCTGTAAAGGGCCAGATGGTAAATATTTTAGGTTTTGTGGACCACAGAGTCTCTGTTGCAACTGCTAAACTTTACCATTGCAGTGGTGTACATAAATACTTTAATTTACTACAACTCCCAGGACTTTGTGAATCCCCCCAAAGATGCCCCCAGTTTTCAGATGCAAAGCACCCCAAATTCTGTCCCAGGTAGAAAGCACTCTAACTAGAGACATTTCATTATCACACAGTGTCTTACTCACAGGTCCAGATCCTGAGCAGCTCCACACCAATGTCCCTTTTATATGTCATATTTCATATTTTTCTTATATTTCTTCTCCTTGAAGTATTTATGAATGAGGTATTTATCTAATCTTGATTAGCAGGCAATGAGAGAAAATAATGTTCATGATCACTGGAGAGAGGGAAAAAAATCCGATGAGTCACAAAACAAGCTCTATCCCTTTTTTCTTTCTTGATATATATAATGTTCACATGTATGTATGTAATAAGTAAAAGTACATACATATATATGAGAAGTAAAGCACAGTTTAACATAAATTCAATCTCTATCCGAACTTCACAAAATGAATCTTTTCAAAGAATGCAACTTTGAGGGAGAAAGAGATACCCTTGTTTCATAGCACAATAGTTTGAGTTTTTAGATTATGTGGCTTACAGACCTTATGCATTTTGAGGGAGAATGCCGAAGTTCAAATCTTACAGCTATCTGTGTTGTTGTTTCTTCATACAATTTCTTTCCTGACTTCTCATTCTAGTGTTTACCATGGTGTTTAAGAAATTGGGCCAATTATTTTACTCTTTAGCCTGCCTCTATCTTTCTCCTGTCTTCAAGCATTAATCCACATCTGAACTTCCTAAGAATTCTACCTGTGTCCAACTGCCTTCTACACTGAGAAGTAGAAGGCAGTATCATTCATGTGTCATTCATGTATCATGTATCATAACTTTACCTCTACAACCTTGAGCCCATTGCACATGGCCTGAGCTTTGAGGGATCTGGGGAAAGGATCACTTCTGAATGCTTGCTGAGTACCAAACTTTTTGAAGAATGGATTGACAGTAGATTGGACACTGGGGAGATTAAGTAGAAAACTCTTGCTATAATCTAGGCACAAGATATGAGGACTTTAATTAGGATAGTAACAGTAGTACTAGAAAGAAAACTTGACAGGTCTTATTATGTGATTAGAGGTGAAAGGGCAAGAATGAAAAGAGTTGGTAAATGGAAGAATTTGTAATGATCTGAGTAGAGGGAGATGGTCATATAGTACAATTTTCTACCTGATCCCTCAACCTGCAGTCCTACCAACACACACACACACACACACACACACACCCCTACCTCTGTGGTTTCTAATTCATTTGTTCATTCAACAAGTATTAAATGAGCACTTACTACACAACAGGCAGTCTGCTAGGTACTGGGGATATAAGAGTGAAAAAAATAGACAAAAATCTCTGTTCTCCTAGAGTTTATATTCTGTGAGGACCATAGACAATAAATAAGATAAATGAGTACAATACATATTATGTCAGATTGTGATAAATGTTAAGGAAAGGGGGATAGTAAGTGTCTAGGGGGGTTACTGAAACTTTAGTTAGGAAAGCCATGGAAGGCCTCACTGAGAAAGTAATTTTTGAGTAAGACCTAAGGAAACTGAATTAGTAGCCACGTGGGTATCTAGTCCTGAGATAGGAAGGAGGCATCTCTAGGTTTTGAGCAGAGTAGTAATCTGATTCAAAATTTAACAGTATCACTCTGACCAATGGACTGCAGAAGGTCAAAGGCAGAAGCAGGAAGACCGATTAGGAAGCTACTACAGTATGCAGGCTAGAGAAAATGGTAGTTTGAACTGGGGTGATAGCCATGAAGAGGGTAAGAAGTGATCCAAGCTGGATACATTCTTTACTGCCTCTTCGTAGCCAAAAGTGGGAATACAATTATCAAAAGAAAATAAGCACTAGAGAGGGGCAAGAACAACTGTTTGCTCCTTCATGCTAGGGAGGCATGAGGTCCTGGTGGCTAAGATAGAACAGGGCCACATGGAGAGAGAAGGCAGGCAATTAGAATGTTTGAAATAAGTTTTCATTATCAGGTGCTTTTGATTATACAGAGTGGATGATACAGGCATGTTCCATGCCTTTCACAGTGTTGATCTCTTTGTAAGGTAACATGATTTGCAGCATTTTGAAATAATAAACTTGTTCTTTTTTATATGTATAAATTAGGGAGATACTTGTTCTTCTACAAGCTAAATGAGGCTAAAGGAAATTCTTTTTTTTTAAAAGATTTTATTTATTTGACAGAGAGAGAGAGATCACAAGCAGGCAGAGGAGCAGGCAGAGGGAGGGGGGGAAGCAGGCTCCCTGCTGAGCAGAGAGCCTGATGCGGGGCTCGATCCCAGGACCCTGAGATCATGACCTGAGCCAAAGGCAGAGGCTTAACCCACTGAGCCACCCAGGAGCCCCTAAAGGAAATTCTAATTGGCCCTGGAAAAAGTAATGGTTCAGAACAGGCCTATCCATTTTTTTTTTTTTTTTGAGGAGTACTCCCTGCATGAATGGATTATAGGCAAATGCCCTCTCTTTTCTGCTCCCTAATCAAGTGTACTATGCTAATTCTGGGGTTCAGGACCATCTAAACAACTTAGAATTCCTTCCCATTGGCAGAAGGCTGGAAGCAGAGTAAGGAGTATCTGCAAATTGTTTGGGCCTTGAGTCTTTTTTTTTATGAAAATCTTCAAACATACATAGTAGTTGAGAGAATAGTGTAATAAATGTGATGTCCCCATCATCCAGCTTTAAAAATTATCAGTACATTTAGGCTTTGTATTTCATATAAAAATGAAGGGAAATGTGAAACCTGGGTTAAACTTTGTCTTTTGGAATTTTGACAATTTGATTTCCCTGCAATCAGAAGGCTCAGCATATGATTAGTCTGGTCCAGAAACAGGAAGCATCGCTAGGTTTTGCAGACTGAAGAACATCTGAGGGAGAGAGGGGAGGAAAGATAACTTTGAAAATTGGAAAAATTCTACAGAGGAAAAGTAGAAAACTCTGAGCTTTTGGTGGAACAAAACCCTCCAGAGGTTATAGGGTTGGCATATTATGGTTAACTTTTTTCTCCCTCAGGTTTTCAGCTTTGTTTATTCATTCTACTTGGGGCTTTTCCTCTTTTCCTTTTAATGAAACACCAATTCACTGTTATATTTTAGCATTGAAATCCATGGGAAAAGTAATACGTTTTGCCAATAGCTCCTTTTCAGTCACTGTTTTTTATGCAGTGCATTTTGCAGTGCATTGACTTTTTGAAGTTCAAGCTCTAGGTTTCTTGAGAGATGCAAGGTCTTTACAGTTTACTGTAGTGTTTCCTCATAGAATAAATCTCAAGCTTAACTTTGCACCATCTTCACTACTCTTATTCCTGAATTTTGATTGTGTTGGGGGAAAAAAAGTTTGTGTATTTGTGTGTGTGTGTGTGCACACGTGCGCACCCATGCATGGGGAAGGGTGCTTAGGAGGTTCTGGGTTGGGGTGAGAGAGAAGAGGATGTACTTAAAAATGTTTCCACTCTTTTGGTCAGCAGTTGTTGCCAAAAAAGGATCAAACTTACAAACGCTGGTATAATTTTGCTTAGAAAATAAGTAAATAGGTACTCTGACGAAAATAACTCTTTGGTAAGGTTATATCAGGGAAGGTCATGCTCATTTGCCATAGACTGGGGTAGTGGTGTGGAGGACTAGTCTGGACTCTAGAACCTCCACCCAGGTGGAGCTTGAGTTGACCATATGGTAGTTTTGTTTTTCACTTGCTTAGTTTCAGATGGTGGGTCAAATATTTGGCCTGGATCAATCCCTCCTGAGGTCTGCAAAGACAGCTGAAGATGTTTTAAATCCCTCCCAACACTTTGTCAGGGAACTGTACCTGGCTTTGATAAACCATGGAGTAATGTGATCAAAACAGCAACCTCAGTCAAAGGCAGTTAGAACAAGAAGGCTTTCCTTCCCAGGACTGCATAAGAAAGAGAATTGCAGATTTGGAAACTGCAAGTTGCTACCTAGTGGTGGTAGCACTTCTGAGAGAGGCTTTCCCTGTCTGTCCTAACTGAAGTTTCATTAACCCACTAGATATTTACTATCCCCTTAGCATTTATTACAATCTGACACAATATACAGATGCTGCCCAGCGATGTGACACAGGTAAGAAAGCTTTGCTGGGACAGAGGGCTTTCATTTTTTCATCTGACAACTCAGGCCCAACCCAAAGGAGGTAAGATTAAAAGACATTTCCATTTCGAGTTGATCTTTGTGTATGGTGTAAGAGAATGGTCAAGTTTCATTCTTCTACATATAGCTGTCCAATTTTCCCAGCACCATTTATTGAAGAGACTGTCTTTTTTCCACTGGATATTTTTTCCTGCTTTGTCAAAGATT
>CM052901.1:40313965-40397046 GCA_028534135.1 Potos flavus
CGAACCCCCACCCTGGCTCTCAAATTCTTCATATCAGAGAGATCATATGATAATTGTTTTTCTCTGATTGACTTATTTTGCTTAGCATAATACCCTCTAGTTCCATCCATGTTGTTGCAAATGGCAAGATTTCATTTTTTTTTGATGGCTGCATAGTATTCCATTGTACATATATACCACTTCGTTTTTATCCATTCATCTGTTGATGGACATCTAGGTTCTTTCCATAGTTTGGCTATTGTGGACATTGCTACTATAAACAATGGGGTACTTGTGCCCCTTCAGATCACTCCATATGTATCTTTAGGGTAAATACCCAATAGTGCGATTGCTGGGTCGTAGGGTAGCTCTATTTTCAACTTTTTGAGGAACCTCCATACTGTTTTCCAGAGTGGCTGTACCAGCTTGCATTCCTACCAACAGTATAGGAGGGTTCCCCTTTCTCTGCATACCCGCCAACACCAGTCGTTTCCTGACTGGTTAATTTTAGCCATTCTGACTGGTGTGAGGTGGTATCTCATTGTGGTTTTGATTTGTATTTCCCTGATGTTGAGTGATGTTGAGCACTTTTTCATGTGTCTGTTGGCCATTCGGATGTCTTCTTTGCAGAAATGTCTGTTCATGCCTTCTGCCCATTTCTTGATTGGATTGTTTGTTCTCCGAGTGTTGAGTTTGAGAAGTTCTTTATAGATTTTGGATACTATCCCTTTATCTGTTATGTCATTTGCAAATATCTTCTCCCATCCTGTCAGTTGTCCTTCGGTTTTGTTGACTGTTTACTGTGCGAAAGCATTTGATCTTGATGAAGTCCCAATGGTTCATTTTTGCCCTTGCTTCCCTTGCCTTTGGCGATGTTTCTGGGAAGAAGTTGCTGCAGCTGAGATTGAAGAGGTTGCTGCCTGTGTTCTCCTCAAGGATTTTGATGGATTCCTGTCTCACATTCATTTCTTTCATCCATTTTGAGTCTATTTTTGTGTGTGGTGTAAGGAAATGGTCCAGTTTCATTCTTCTGCAGGTGGCTGTCCAATTTTCCCAACACCATTTGTTGAAGAGACTGTCTTTTTTCCACTGGACATTCTTTCCTGCTTTGTCAAAGATTAGTTGACCATGATGTTGAGGGTCTATTTCTGGGCTCTCTATTCTGCTCCATTGATCTATGTGTCTGTTTTATTTTATTTTATTTTTTTTATGTTTTTTTTTTATGTATCTGTTTTAGTGCCAGTACCATACTGTCTTGATGATGACAGCTTTGTAATAGAGCTTGAAGTCTGGAATTGTGATGCCACCCACTTTGGCTTTCTTTTTTAACATTCCTCTGGCTATTCGGGGTCTTTTCTGGTTCCATACAAATTTTAGGATTATTTTTCCCATTTCTTTGAGAAAAGTTGACAGTATTTTAATAGGGATAGCATTAAATGTGTAGATTGCTTTAGGTAGCATGGGCATTTTCACAATATTTGTTCTTCCAATCCATGAGCATGGAACGTTTTTCCATTTCTTTGTGTCTTCCTCAATCTCTTTCATGAGTACCTTATAGTTTTCTGAGTACAGATTCTTTGCCTCTTTGGTTAGGTTTATTCCTAGGTATCTTATGGGTTGGGTACAATTGTAAATGGGATCAACTCCTTAATTTCTCTTTCTCCTGTCTTGCTGTTGGTGCATAGAAATGCAACTGATTTCTGTGCATTGATGTTATATCCTGACACTTCACTGAATTCCTGGATGAGTTCTAGCAGTTTTGGAGTGGAGTCTTTTGGGTTTTCTCCATAAAGTGTCATATCATCTGCAAAGAGTGAGAGTTTGACTTCTTTTTGATTCGGATGCCTTTTATTTATTTTTGTTTTCTGATTGCTGAGGCTAGGACTTCTAGTACTATGTTGACTAGCAGTGGTGATAGTGGACAGCCCTGCCATGTTCCTGACCTTAGGGGAAAAGCTCTCAGTTTTTCCCCATTGAGAATGATATTCGCTGTGGGTTTTTCATGGATGGCTTTGATGATATTGAGGTATGTACCCTCTATCCCTACACTATGAAGAGTTTTGATCAAGAAAGGATGCTGTACTTTGTCAAATGCTTTTTCAGCATCTATTGAGTGTGTCATATGGTTCTTGTTCTTTCTTTTATTAATGTATTGTACCACATTGATTGATTTGCAATCTTTTCCTTATTGACGGGGTCTTTGGTTTTGGGATCAAGGTGATGCTGGCCTCATAAAATGCGTTTGGAAGTTTCCCTTCCATTTCTATTTTCTGGAGTAGTTTCAGGAGAATAGGTATTAATTCTTCTTTAAATGTTTGGTAGAATTCCCCCATGAAGCCATCTGGCCTTGGACTCTTGTTTGTTGGGAGATTTTTTGATGACTGCTTTAATCTCCTTACTGGTTATGGCTCTGTTCAGGTTCTATTTCTTACTGGTTCGGTTTTGGTAGTTTATATGTCTCTAGGAATGCATCCATTTCTTCGAGATTGTCAAATTTGCTGGTATATAGTTGCTTATAATATGTTCTTATAATTGTTTGTATTTCTTTGGTGTTGGTTGTGATCTCTCCTCTTTCACTCATGATTTAATTAATTTAGGTCCTTTCTCTTTTCTTTTTGAAAAGTCTGGCCAGGGGTTTATCAATCTTATTAATTCTTTCAAAGACCCAGTTCCTAGTTTCATTGATCTGTTCTACTGTTCTTTTGGTTTCTACTGCAATGATTTCTGCTCTGATCTTTATTATTTCTGTTCTCCTGCTGGGTTTAGGCTTTCTTTGCTGTTCTTTCTCCAGCTCCTTTAGGTGTAGGGTTAGGTTGTGTATTTGAGACCTTTCTTGTTTCTTGAGAAAGGCTTGTATTGCTATATACTTTCCTCTCAGGACTGCCTTTGCTGTGTCCCAGAGATTTTGAACCTGTTTTCATTTTCATTTGTTTCCATTAATTTTTTAAATTCTACCTTAATTTCCTGGTTGATCCAGTCATTCCTTAGTAGGATGCTCTTTAGCCTCCATGTATTTGAGTTCTTTCCAACTTTCTTCTTGTGATTGAATTCTAGTTTCACAGCATTATGTTCTGAAAATATGCGGGAATGATCCCAATCTTTTGGTACCGGTTGAGACCTGATTTGTGGAGAATACGTAGAGAATATTCTGGAGAATTCTCCAGAATAGATAACATGTGCACTAGAGAAAAATGTGTATTCTGTTGCTTTGGGATGGAATGTTCTGAATATATCTGTGATGTCCATCTGGTCCAGTGTGTCATTTAGAGCCTTTATTTCCTTGTTGATCTTTTGTTTAGATGATCTGTCCATTTCAGTGAGGGGGTTTTTAATATCCCCTACTATTATTGTATTATTATCGATGTGTTTCTTTGGTTTTGTTATTAATCGGTTTATATAATTGGCTGCTCCCATGTTAGGGGCATAGATACTTAAAATTGTTAGGTCTTCTTGTTGGACAGTCCCTTTAAGTATGATATAGTGTCCTTCCTCATCTCTTATTATAGTCTTTGGCTTAAAATCTAGTTTATCTGATATAAGGATTGCCACCCCAGCTTTCTTTTAATGTCCAGTATCGTGTTAAATTGTTTTCCACCCCCTTCCTTTAAATCTGGAGGTGTCTTTGGGTCTAAAATGAGTTTCCTGCAGACAGCATATCGATGGGTCTTTTTTTTTTTTAATCCATTTTGACACCCTGTGTTTTTTGATTGGGGTATTTAGCCCATTTACATTCAGGGTAACTATTGAAAGATACGAATTTAGTGCCATTGTATTGCCTGTAAGGTGACTGTTACTGTATATTGTCTCTGTTTCTTTCTGATCTGTTACTTTTAGGCTCTCTCTTTGCTTAGAGGACCCCTTTCAAGATCCGGTAGGGCTGGTTTGGTGTTTGCAAATTCTTTTAGTGTTCGTTTGTCCTGGAAGCTTTTTATCTCTCCTTCTATTTTCAATGACAGCCTAGCTGGATATAGTATTCTTGGCTGCATATTTTTCTCATTTAGTGCTCTGAATATACCATGTCAGTCCTTTCTGGCCTGCCAGGTCTCTGTGGATAGGTCTGCTGCCAATCTAATATTTCTACAGTTGTATGTTACAGAACTCTTGTCCTGAGCTGCTTTCAGGATTTTTGCTTTGTCGCTGAGGCTTGTAAGTTTTATTATTAGATGATAGGGTCTTGACCTATTTTTATTGATTTTTGAGGGGGGTTCTCTGTGCCTCCTGGATTTTGATGCTATTTTTCTTCCCCAAATTGGGGAAATTCTCTGCTATAATTTGCTCCAATAGACCTTCTGCTCCCCTCTCTTTCTTCTTCTCCTGGGATCCCAATTATCCTAATATTGTTTTGTCTTATGGTATCACTTATCTCTCGAATTCTCCCCTCAAGGTCCAGTAGTTGTTTATCTCTTTTTCTCAGCTTCTTTATTCTCCATCATTTGGTCTTCTATATCACTAATTCTCTCTTCTGCCTCATTTATCCTAGCAGTGAGAGCCTCCATTTTTGATTGCACCTCATTAATAGCTTTTTCAATTTCAACTTGGTTAGATTTTAGTTCTTTTATTTCTCCAGAAAGGGATTTTCTAGTATCTTCCATGCTTTTTTCAAGCCTAGTTAGCACCTTGGTAATCGTCATTCTGAACTCTAGTTCTGACATCTTACTAATATCCATATTGGTTAGGTCCCTAGCTATTGGTACTGCTTCTTGTTCTTTTTTTGAGGTGAATTTTTCCACCTTGTCATTTTATCCATATAAGAATAGATGAATGAGAGAATAAAATACTAAAAGGGTAGCAAAGAACTCCAGAAAAATATACACTAACCAAATTGGAAGAGACCCAAAACCGGGGGGAGAAGAAAGGAGAAAAAAAAACCCATATATGTATATATTAGACTGGTGAATAGAACAGAGCTATTCACTTGATTTTGGGTGTATTTTGGTCTGTTAGAAGAAACTGCCTCCCAAGATTTTAAAGAAAGAAAAAAAAAATATATATATATATATATATAAAATTAGGGGTAAACATGATGAAGAGATGGAATATGATTGTAAAGATGAAAATTAAAATACATTCTAAAAAAGGAACTGATAAGAACTTGGTTGAAAAAAGAGGAAGGAATGTGATCAGGCTGGATACTAGAACAAAGCCATGCACTAGATTTAAGGTATATTTTGATCTGTTAGAAGAAACTGTATCCCAAAATTTTAAAGGAAGAAAAACCTATATGTATACAAAAAATAAGGCTAAATACAATGAAGGGATAGAATATGACTATAACAATGAGAATTTCAAAAGATTTTTTAAAAAGGTACTGATGATAAAATAGTTAAAAAAAGTTTAAAGTAGGAAAGAAGAAAAATTTTAAAAAATAGAATAAGAAAAAAATAAAATTAAAAAAATTTAACTTTGAAAGACTAAAGGATCATGGGAAAAAGCCATGAATTCTATGTGTTGCTTTTTCCTAACTCGGGAGTTCCGCAGTTCTCATTGATCGGTGAACTTGGTCTTGGCTGGATATTCTTGCTGATCTTTCGGAGGAGGGGCCTGTTGCAGTGATTTGCAAATGTCTGTGCCCCAGGCAGAATTGTACCGCCCTTGCCAGGGGCCAGGCTAAGCAATCTGCTCGGGTTCGCTCTCAGGAGCTTTTGTTCCCTGAATGCTTTCCGTACAGCTTTGGAGGAGGAGAATGAAAATGGCAGCCTCCCAGTCTCCTACTTGGAGGAGCTGAGAGCTCGGGGCCCCACTCCTCAATGTGCCCTCAGAGAAAAGCAGTCAATCACTCTCGTCTCCCTGGTCTCTGGTCGCACTCTGTGCTCACCCAGCCTGTGACCGAGTGTTTCTATCTCTGGCGCACGGCCCATTTGCAGTCTCCAAACCCAGCAGATTCCTGCTGCGTGCTGCCTCACCACTCCTCCCGGAGGAGAAAGGTGAGTCTCCCTGGATCTGCCGCTTGTGGGGTCCTTGCTCAAAGAGTAGTGGCCCGACTGTGCCTCGGATCATGGTTTAAGGTAACCCTGAGCTGAGAGCCCCTCCTCGGCTTCGTCTCTGTAGCTGGCTCTCCACTCCGATACCTGGAAGCTCTTCCACACTCGGACACCTCTGGTCTTTTTGTGACCCTGAGGTACCTGAGACCACACTGTCCCAGCAAGGGCTCCACCCCCCGCTTAGCCTCTGGAGCGATGTCCCTCAGTGGAGCAGACTTCTAAAAGTTCCGATTTTGTGCTCCGCTGCTCTGCGGCTTGCTGGGAGCCTGCCCCTCTCCCCCTGCGGTCTATCTTCCCGTCGCTTTGGATTCACTTCTCTGCACGTCCTACCTTCCAGAAAGTGGTCGATTTTCTGTTCCTAGAATTGCTCCTTTTCTTCTCTTCGATCTTCTGTTGAGTTTGTAGGTGTTCAGAATGGTTTGATAACTATCTAGCTGAACTCCTGGGACCCGATGATATTAGGTCTCCTATTCTCTGCCATATTGCTCCTCCCCCTCTAACTCTTTAATTGTTAAGCAATAAAAATTAAAACAAAGACGTTGACAATAATACCACATATACATTGCACATTAAGTATTTGTAAACCTTACTGGCCCTACAGAGCATTTCTTATTCAACAGCACTTTATATTATTCCACAAAATGTTGATTGACTACCTCCTCTGTGGAAAATGCTGTGCTAGGTGCTATGGAAAGAACAAAAGGGTATATCATTAACTCTTTGACATGTAAACTGACAATGTTCAGAGCCCTGTCCAATATGTTTTCTTCTCCACATCCTCTATATTTTGTATTTTTAACAATCCATCCACATGTGGCAGTCTGCAGTATCAAGGCAGACTAAAGAGGCTGTTTATCAGCAAGATGATTTCAATCTAAAGAGACAAGTAATGGTGCACAATTTGTGAAGCCCAAAGGGCATGTTTCAAGGCAATAGCACTTCCATGGATCTAACTCATCCTATAGGACTAAGGACTAGAAGATATCAGAAGTGCAATGTGTGTGTGAGTTTACAGATGCATAATAACCAGTTATCAGATCTGGGTTTGAGGTAAGACACAATACCATAGTGTTTGCTGTATTTGTCAGGTGTATATAGTTACATATCTCAGTGCTCTAATCATTTGGATGTTGGACTCTCTTTTCTTCCACTTGGTGTATGATCTTTTAGTAATGTGTGATTGCTCAAAAATATTTAGACATAAAATTTGGAATATTGAAGCATTTTGGCATTTTGCCTGTGTATGCTTTAACTTTTTTTTTTTTAAATAGAAAGTATCAGGTTTCTTCAAAGAATTCTTTTTACTCATTTTTTGGCATTTCTGATTCTAAACAAAACAAAAGATCCAACCTGCCTTGTATTGGACCTACTTTAAAACTGGCCCTGGGATTTTCCCTCTTTTCTGTAGAATTTTTTTTGGTGAAGCAATGGGAAGTCAATTAACAATGGCTAGGGAAAAAGCCAGTGGGTAAGAGTAGGAGAACAAATCCTAGCTTTCTTATTAGAGGTTAAGAATGGTAATACTCATTGATAAAAGTCAGAGCTAACATTAACAGGTACTTCTTGTGAGCCAGGCTTTGCTTTAATTAGTTTACATGAATTTTCTCAGCATAACTCTGTGGTTTAGGTTAGTTGAAACAACTGAGGCAAAGTGATTAAATCAATTTGCCCACCAACTCACACAGTCTTAAGTGGCAAAGTTTAGTGTTATACTCAAGCAGTCTGGTTTCGGAATTCAAGAGAGTAACCACTAGTGTCCCACCCCTGGGACAGACCTGGGAATGGTGTGGCCTGGTAATTGGCATTAAAAAAAATCTCTCTGGGGATTCTGATGAACTTCCAGGGTTTAGAAGTTCTGTTTGAAAGCAAGCTGACCTTACTTCTTTGAAAAAGAGCTAGTGCCCAGGTCTGAGAAGAAAAGGGAGGCAGACAGTAGAGATGCTCATGAGCCATTGGATGATAAATACCCTCCATATGGTCAAAATGATTCCCACTGCCTCCCAGTGAGGGAAGCAGACACTTTGCATATGAAATGCACTGTTTATTTTCTTTTGCAGTGGTTTCAGTTAGAATTAAGTGTTTCACATCAGACAAGGAATTAATAACAAATGATCTCCTCCCTCAGTGGTGCAGTAACAAATATGTAGTAATTTGAAGGCTGGAAAGAAAATTATTACTCCCAAAGATGCAATAAATATATGATATGTTTAGAGAGTCCTTTGATGAAATGAACACTGAAGGTGCTGCTAGCAGTACTTCTGCTTAAGAAAAAAAAAGTATAGTAAAAAAAAAGGCAGCATTTAAAAATGCTGTCTGATCTGTCAACATTTTGTTAACATGTAATACCTTAAGGACACAACTTAGTAGAATCTTCAGTGAAGCAAAAACTCTTTCCTTCTTCACATCACAGGAGAGGAAACTAGAAAGTAGAACAACCAGGCATAAAATTTTGCATTTTAAAAGCAACTTAGCAAGATAAGCTGCTTCTGCCTCTTTTCTTTCTTTGCTTGGTCTCTGAAAAGGGCAATGGCCAAATGTTATGATTTTCTTCAGCAAGGTACCCTAATGCCTGCCCCCAAGACCCATTTCTATTCTATTATCTTAGCACTTACAGTATTCTGGGAGATCTGATATTTTTCCTCTCTCTGCTAGGCTCCCTGTTTCAAGGACTCCAAGGAAAGCAGTCTCTGTATTCAATTGACTATGGCCCTGATCTAAAGCATTAGCAGAAGCAAGAAAGAAGTCCAAGGTCAGGACTAACTGCTACTGCCAGTGTCCAGTGCCTGGGGAGAGTCCAAGTTTGGGTCTCTTCAAAGGGCCTTGCCTGCTTAATGCTTGCCACAACCAGCCTTTCTCTTGTTGGGTCATAGTAGGCAGGCCACTACAGTGGAAGACAGCAGCAGCCCATGTTGGAATTGGGCTTTCACCTTATATTTAAGAAATTTTTTGAAATACATATAAAGACACACAAGAAGTTGCAGAAATGAGCAGGGAGCTTCATGCCCTATTCACTCCTGCTTCCCCAATGTTATCATCTTGCAAAGCTATAGGTATAGTATTAAAATTGTGAAATTGACATTGGTATGATCCACGGAACTTATTCAGATTTCACAAATTATAGTCACACCCGTTTGTGTGTGCTGGTGCATGTGTGTGTGTACGTGTGTATGTATAGTTTTATGTAATTTTATCACATGTATCTGTCTTGATTGCTGTAGCTATGTAGTAGGCCTTCACAGCAGGAAGAGTGATTTCTTTCTCACTTTTTCTAAGAAAAAAATTTTTCCCTTTATTTTTTCCTCCTTTTTCTCATTCCATTCCAGAGTGACTCATCAGCAACTTTTCCTACCCTCAAATTGGCTATGGCTAAGAGTTCATGCTATCTAGTCTGAATGGAACTAGTGCATTCTGGAAGTGGACAGAGGAACCAATTTCCTTGGGAGGATTTCCAGGTACATGGCTTAGATTTTCTGTGGGGAAGAGAATGAGGAAATTGGAAGATATATTTGGTTTGTTTTACTACTAGAAATGCACTCCCAAACATCTCAGCTCAGCTGTATCACCTAGAAGAGTTGTCTGATTTTTCTTTCCTCTGTGTTTCTTTTCAATTATGGGGGAACTGAAAAACACAGGGGTTAAACCATTGGCCTAATTAAAAAATAAATCAGAGCAAAACAAAACACCTTTAACTTTCTAATATAGTCAAGTGAAAATGTGAGGAAAAATTATATCCTGGTGATGTGGTATAATTTGGGGTGTATACCAAGTTGTCCTTAATTTTCAATGTTTCTCCCCAACTGGTGAATGCTGATATACTATTCATAGATGAATATACTATTCATCCCTTTAGCATAAGCTTTTAAGTCCCTATAACATGCAGGTATCCATGGGAGGGCTGAAGCTTTCAACGCTTTTTGATAATTTACATCTTAGTATGAGTCTGTATTTCATCTTTTCTTGAGACTAGATTTTTGTGAGGTAAAGCCTGGGACAATGCTGGGTACTAGAAGCTTGAGAATGCCAGAGAAGGGCCCAGAATGGAGGGGTCAATGGCCTGAGGACAAATTTTGTTCTGATTATAGTATTTTCTGAAGCAAATTTTGCCTCAGACTCTCAGATTTCTGACCCAACTATGCAAATCAGCCTCTTCTTTTACTTAGACAGTTACCATTATAAAAACAAAATGAAAACAAAACCCAGATCTATCTTTGTTCTTCCTAATCTCTATGTTTTATTGATAATTTGGTTATTCTCAGATTGTTTGAGGAAGTTTGAAATGGGACACTTGGAAGACTGCCATATATGTGAAAGGAAAGACCCCACTTAATACATCCAAGCCAGTTGAATTCTATTTTAGTTCAATTTAATTATATGTGGTTCAATTCAGTTCAAATCAATTCATTTCAGTTCAGTTCAACATTTATTGCATGTTGAGCAAATGCCAGGCACTGAACTCTGGTGATGAATGTGTATGTTAAACCAATACAGAATCATTTCTGCCACATGATATTGATACTCAAGCTAGTCACTCACTTTTACCAGGACACAAAGTGGCATTTTTAAAAAAAAATAAAGAAAAAAGGCAGCTAGGTTATGAACTGATGAAAAAGGGATTTCTGAATGGAACTCACATCTCTGAGTCAAACTGAGACATGCTCCCTGGAGTATGAGTCCATAATTTCCTGGCTTTACCTGGTCTGACATGTCAGCAGTGGATCAGAGGGCTGCTGAGAGGAAGAGTGGGCTGGGACATAATAGTCAGACCAAGATAGTATGATAATGGTACATTCAGCTTCAGAGCAAGCGTCTATTATTGGGATTTATTCCTGAAAATGGTTGTGGGTTGATGCCTCCATTACAAGCCTTACACTGTTGATTTCAGTGAGCTGCATAACAGGATTCACATTATGTTTTAAAAGAGATACAAGCTTGTGCTGACTTTATGTCAAGCTGGGTAAGTGCAAATGGATTTGAATCTTAAAACACCTTCAGTTGCTCCTCCTGTCATGTTGATCTATTGTGCTGCCTGGCTAACGCAACAGTGGCCTTGCTTCAGAAAGTGATGCTAGCTAGTTTTTGGATCCAATTAAACTTTCAAAGCTGAGAAGGGAACCTGCATCAAGCCGAAGTGAATTTCTACATCATATATCAAACAGCTTCAAGTTGTTTCTCAGGCTGACTCTCAGAAGTGAATACCTGCCCCATGTAGACTTTTCAAGCAAAGTAATCTCCTTCATGCAGGAAAGTCACGTAGCTGAGCCTGGATGAATAGCCATTATGACAATCCTGGCTAGTAGGCATCTAAAACTTCTTAGGGAACTGCAAGGTATTTCTCGTGCTATGCAGGCAGAACCAGTGTGGTGTATGTGGGATGTCCAGGTCCCTTTCCTGGCCCCCAAAGCACAGGCTATCACCTGAGAGAATCACTCATGGGGAAGCTGCAAATCTTCCTTCCACCCCCAACTCTCCTGACATACAGTGGTGAGCCAGTAAGGTCAGCGTATCACGTTTTGGGACATGGCACTGACAACTGCATGAGTGTGAGGGAGGTGAGGTGAGAGGTAGGCGTGAGAAATATGTCAGATCTTGATGTACAAAGACTTATAGGATGTCCTGCACTCCTTGTAAATTGAGAGGTCTTTCAGTGGTAAGGAAAGTTAAAAGCAGGCATGATGACTGATTTAACTGCCTATTAAGCAAGATCTTCTACGTTGAGGTTTCCAAAGCAAGCCCTTCTCGCTTGTTCTTTAATAAGCTGCTTATAGGTAATGTTTATGAATTGAAGAGGAAGTGGGAAAGTACTTTACTTCTTGCCCACCTCAGATGTAGCGCAGTCAGTAACTGGAATGTTTGGGGTTGGGGGGCAGACATGGAGGCAGGAAACACTGTGGGAAGGAGAAATTCTGGCCAACTATTCATAAAATCAAATCAAATTATTTAGGAGCCATCTTAAACTTTTGAGGCCTTTCCAGGTCATTGTTTTAGCCTGCTCCTTGCCTCTGGGGATTGCTTCCAGGAGAGGAATAATGGAAGTGTGAATCAGTAAGATCTGTAACATGTCAGCATCACTGGTCAAAAGGTCCAGTGGGAACACACAAAAAATGTTTAGCTTTCTTGGTAATCAAAGAAGTGAAAGAACATTAAGAATTTCCCCCATTAAAATAGTAAAGGAGGGGAAGAGAAACAATAGAGCTGAAAAGGTATGATGAAATAGAAACATTCAAATGGTGCTGGTGGTTGTAGAAGTTGGTACAACTCTTTTGGAAGATACTTTGACAGAGTTTATACCTTTTGATGTAATAGTTTAACTTCTGGGAATCTATATAACTTAAGCGAGTGATGTTAATTGGGTGAAGTTTTAAGCACAGATATCATGGTTACTTATTTATTTTAGCCAAATGAAAGACACAACCAAAGTGTATGAGAGTGTGGGAATATATTTAAGTACACTGTGGCATATCCACAATGACTGCATTAGGCGGTCATTTAAAAGTGTACTTACAGGGTGCCTGGGTGTCTCAGACAGTTAGGTGACCAACTCTTTTTTTTTTTTTTTAAGATTTTATTTATTTGACAGAGAGAGAGATCACAAGTAGGCAGAGAGGCAGGCAGAGAGAGAGGGGGAAGCAGGCTCCCCGCTGAGCAGAGAGTCCGATGTGGGGCTCGATCCCAGGACTTTGAGATCATGACCTGAGCCTAAGGCAGAGGCTTTAATCTGCTGAGCCACCCAGGCGCCCCGGCGACCAACTCTTGATTTTGATTTTGGCTCAGGTCATGCATGATCTCAGGGTTGTGAGATTGATCCCCACATCAGGCTCTGTGCTGGGTGTGGTGCCTGCTCAAGATTCTCCCTCTGCCTCTGCCCTCTTCTCCCCCTCAGCCCCCCACCCCCTCTCGTACCCTCTAAAAAATATGCTTACAAGGAGCTTTTAGTAACATGGGAAAATACTTATGTTATAATATTACTGGATAAAAAAGAGTGCAAAACTTTCTATAGAGAGTAAACACAACCATATTTAAAAATATGTATTTAAAGGCACAGTAGAAAGGATGGAAGGAAATGCAACTGAATGCTAACAATGATTGAATTTAGGTGGTGGAGCTATGACTGATTTTTCCTGATTTTTATTTTTATTTTTGCATTTTTTCGAATTCTCTACGCCAAACATGTACTATTGTTATAACTGGGAAAGAATTTTATTCAAAAAATATTCAGTGGGGGTCTGGGTGGGAATTGAAAATATTGACAAAGATGAATTTGGGAGATTATCCAAGAGTTCTATTTAGCTGTGTTCTTTCTATTTTTGTTTACCTCAGAGAGTTGAAAAGTAGTTATATTTAAGTCTCAGGCTATGTGGCCTTGCACAGTTCATTTTACACATTTTTCTGACTGTGTAAATGACTTTGTCCTAGGCCCCATTTGGGAGAAAAAAATACTGTTAGCTATTATTGAATGCTTACTATGTACTGGGCATTAAGCTAAGATCTTGGCATTTATTATTTCACTTAATCTTCACAAAAACTCTATGAGGTAGGTTATGTTATTTTTTTTTAAAGATTTTATTTACATATTAGAGAGAGAGAGAACACGAGTGGGGGGGAGGGGCAGCGGGAGAGGGAGAAGCAGGCTCCCCGCTGAGCAGGGAGCCCAATGCAGGACTCAATCCCAGGACCCTGGGATCATGACCTGAGCCAAAGGCAGATGCCTAACTGAGCCACCCAGGTGCCCAGGTTACATTATTATTATAATACCAATTTTACAGAAATGAAAATTAAGGCTTAGAGAAATTAAGTAACAATCTAAAACACACTGCATCAAAAACTAATGATGTATTTTAAGGTGACTAACATAACACAATAAAAATAAAAAAAATAAAACACAGAAATAGTCAACAGTGGACTAAAAATTTAAACCCATATCTCAATTATTGTATTTGACATACTTCTTGCTTTCAGTAAGTGGGCAGATAACAACTACAAAAAATGTTTCTGGTTGGGGTACCTGAGTGTACCAATTAGTTAAGCATCTGACTCTTGGTTTTGGCTCAGGTCGTGATCTTAGGGTCAAGAGCAAGCCTGACTTTGGGCTCCATGCGCAGCGTGGAGTCTAGACTCTCTCCCTCTCTCACTGCCCCTCCTTCCAGTATATTTCCTCTCTCTCTCTCTCTCTCTCTCTCTCTCTCACAAATAAATAAGTAAATAAATAAATCTTCAAAAACTGTTTTGGGGGTTCACGGATGGCTCAGTTGATTAAGCATCTGACTCTTGAATTTGGCTCAAATTTGGGGTTGTAGGAACAAGCCCAGAGTGCGGCTCCATGCTCAGTGCAGAGTCTCCTTGATATTCTCTCTCTCCCTCTCCCTCTGCCCCTCCTCTCCCTCACTCTCTCAAAATAAATAAATAAAATCTTTAAAGAAAATGTTTCAGGTTGGACACTTTTGCCTGAAAGTACCAGAAAACTCAGTAGTACTAACAGTTTAAGCTACAAGGCCACTATATTTTTACTTACAGTCAAGCCTGGAAAAGTAGATTATTCCTGGGGTGTTTCAACAGCTGTATGATTCCTAGGGCCTGGGTAGCCACCCCTGGGATTCTTTTGGTCTCTCTTCAGAGTTTCAAGATGGCTGCAGAAGTATTAATGCATCATGTGAGCATCATGTCTTCACATGTAAGTGTCCTAGCAGGGATAAATGGGAGGGGCTCTATTTTTGCAGGTTTTTGTTCTTACTATGGAGAAAAATCTTTCACAAAAACCTCTATATCAGGGGCGACTGGGTGGCTCAGTCATTAAGCCACCATTAAGATCATTAAGCTAAGATCCCAAGGTCCTGGGATCGAGCCCAGCATCAGGCTCCCTGCTTGGTGTGAAGCCTGCTTCTCCTTCTCCCACTCCCACTGCTTGTGTTCCCTCTCTTGCTGTCTCTCTCTCTGTCAAATAAAATCTTAAAAAAAAAAACCCTCTACATCAAATTCCTTTGGGAGACAGCTCTCTTTTGGGAGGGCAATTATCCAATGGTCACTTGCATTTCAGCATGTCTTATGAGCAGAGACTATGACTGCCTTTGTTTTAGACTATTTTTTTCAAGAATGTTTGTGTAGTAGATAGCCTTGGAAGATAGAGATAATGTCTTTTGCCAGAGCAAAGAGCAGTACTGCTTACTGTCTATTATAAAAGGTTTGTGCATCCTGAACTCTGGATTCCTTTCCTTTAACCTAATGTACTAAGTGCACAGTTGTCATGTGACTCTCTTTGTATCAACTGTGGGAACTGGGGATGGGAAAACTGAAGAAAATGCTGATACTCTGATCACTAATGCTGCTGTGAGTGAAAAATTCTTGTCTCTGGCTCAAGATTTGTGCATCTTCTGCCAGCAACCATAACACTGTGGCAGGTTAATCTATTAGATAGTAAGTAGAGTAAAATCTCAGACCCTTCACAGTTCTTGACAGTCTCATTGGTTAGAATATTTTTCATATGACCACCCCCAGCTGTGGGGAAAACAAAGATAGAGGTTGTATGGCAAAGGAAAATGGAATAATCATATTTGGCTTAGATAAGTTAGAATTCATTCTATATCATTATTATTATTATTAGAATTCATTCTATTATCATTCTTAGATAAGTTAGAATTCATTGCCAAGGTTTCTTTTGGCAAGAAGTGGGAGAAATGGTTACTGAGTAGGCAACCAACAGTGTTTGCCATAAAAAATGAATGTCATAAAGGGATAATGTGACATATACTTTAAGGCAATGAAACTGGAGACAGTAGCTGCAAAAGAAAGAAAAGATATTTTGTTTGAGAGCTTGGAATTAGAGAAGGCTTCATAAAGGAGGTAATAATTTATATGTCCCATGAAAGACAGAATTTTTATAGACTATGATGAGAATGGCCAGGCTGGTAAGAAGATATTCCAGGCAAGGGAATAGCACCAGTCAAGGTATAGTGTGAAGAAAACACATGGCATATTCAGGGAGAAGTAGATATGAATTAATTTGTACCATAAAGTTCACTCGTCTAAGTATTCTACAGAGTAAAGATGGAATACTGTGGTTTATAATGAACTCTGTGAATTTGGAAAAATCATTTAGTCATTGTCTCTCAGTGGTGTCACATGCAAGATGAGACTATTTTTTAATTTTCAGAGTCATGGCAAATAATAATACAGATAGTGGCTCTGAAGTTACATGGAAGCAAATGGCCAAAAATGTATCATTATTATAGTTTATGCAATTAAAAGGGCAAATCAGGGGCGCCTGGCTGGCTCAGTCAGTTAAGTGTCTACCTTCGGCTCAGGTCATGATCCTGGAGTCCCAAGATTGAACCCTGCATCATCAGGGAATCTGCTTTCCCTCTACCCCTCCCCCTGCTCATGCTCTCTCTCATGTTTTTGCTCTCAAATAAATAAAATAAAATAAAATAAAAATAAAAGGGCAAATAAGTTGAGAACTATCATTAAATAGCTTATCCTCTAGAAGTTCCCACCCTGTAGAGAGCAGCAAGATACATATGACGAACCAGAAGCCTGGCTTTGAGGCCTAAGTTACTCCTTCTTGATTTATTTTCCTCACTTATAGAACAAGGGCTATGAATTAGAGGTTTTCAGTCTGATATTTTATATATTTCTAGATCAGGATAATTACCCCAAGTCATATACAAAGAGTCCGTTCTTGATTACCCCCACTTTCTCCTACTTCGCACACATACATATCACATGCTGGCAGTATGATTCATAGATATACTAAGACATGAACTTTGATTTTACTAAATAAATATTTTTGTGTCAAACTCATGTTGAAGCTATGCGTCCCTTGTGGAGTTTATTTTTAGTTTAGCCCTTGTATATATCAAATCATCCTGTAGTAAGTGAGGTCAAGATGGGAGTAGGAACTGAAAGACTCTTAGTTTTAGTTTACTTATTTATGTATTTATTTTTATTTGAGTATAGGTAACACACAATGTTACATTACTTTCAAGTGTACAACATAGTGATTCAACAAGTTATATATTATGCTATGCTCGCCACAAGTGTAGCTACCTTCTATCACCATACAACACTATTACAATACCATTGACTATATTCCCTATGCTGTACCTTTTAGTCTCATGATTTATTTATTGCATAATGAGAAGCCTGTACCTCCCACTCCCTTTCAATCATTTTGCCCATCTCCCTACCCCCTTAGTTTTAGAACCGGCATTTTAGTTAACATATGTTGGGTTAGTTCCTTATTCTATGAATTCCATTAGAGTGAAAGCTTATTTCTAGAATTTTTCCTATCTTCTATTTTTAATGCCCTATCAAATGCATTATCAATTTGTGTGACCTGTGATGTCTCCATAACTCAGCTCACAGAGGAATTAGGGTGAGACCAACCTCATGCAGAGAAATCTCCAAGTCATCAGCTTTCAGCTTTCATTTTGGAGCTTCCTTTGTCACGTCCTTCAAAAACCTGTCACTATGGAGTGTTCCTTTAGTGCAAAAGGGCAGGAAGAAGCTCAGCCTGTTTGGAGTCTGTCATTTTTATGCACTCCTTTGTGATAGATAGAAAAAGGCAGTAGGCAAGGAATCTTGTTCTGAGAGCATAGAAATGAGGCCTGTGAAAAATTCATTCAGTACAGAAGTCAGATGCAGTGGAGATTCTTATGTCTTGGTGGTTACTGCACTCTGGTTCTCATGAAAGACTAACAACCTCAACAATTAGCAGTGCCACTCATGGCACTGTTTGAGCTCCCACTGTGTGCACACCACTTTTCTAGGCACCGCTGAGGGGGAAGAATAGGATGCATGATTACAAGGAGCTTGCTATGAACTTGGGGAATATTTTGCATAGCAAATGACTTATAGTAACATCTGCAAAACAGTATACAAATGAATGCAAATTAATATGACACAACTAGAATAAGGATGAAACATGGAAGCCCAGAATAAAGAGGTGATCATAGTGAAGAAGGGTTAATAAGAAAAGGCTTCCCAGAGGAGAATTTTAAACAGAATTTTGAACGAAGGAGGCCCTTAACACATACATATAGTCCTCCTCGCACCATTCTTTCATGCAATAAGTACTTGGCATCTGTTATAGCATGGCACTATGCAGGATTCTCTGGGGGATACGTGGGGGTACAAAGCTCCTCCTCTGCCTTCCCTCAGGAGCTTCCAATCTGATAAGGAGGTTCACTTCTCCCCTCCTCCTGAAGTTTCCTTCTATGTGAAGTGACATCCCGTAAACATAACACTCTGGCCTCTCTCTGTTCCCACATTCCATCCTCTCTTGAGGAGAAAGTATAACCGTTTTGATTAGTGAGTTTGAGAGAGGGTCCTGGGCAGGTATAGCTCACCAGTGCCCTATGTTTTACTTGAGACACTTGTAGCTTATGTCTTTTGAGATACATTTCAGCCTGATCCTGCATGCCTTAAGTCATATATGTGGAGGTCCCCACATGGGAGGACTTCTGACTTCTAGTGCCATTTGTGACAAGGAGTTAAGTCTATCTAGTTCTGTTTTTCAGATTTAGGAAGCTCACATAAGCTGTGTCCTTAACTCTAGACTTCAGCAGTAAAAAAAAAAAAGTGATATTTTAATTTCTATCATCTGAATTCTTTATCTAGAAGGCAGTTGACTCAGAAATCAAAGGAGCACTATTTATTTGGCCTAGTTATTCTACCCCCACCAAAGTATAATAAGAGATATGAAACAAGTCCATATATAATGATAAGAAAAGGTGAATGTGATAAGCACTGTCAATGTGGCTTGGACCCTTTAAGATTTCTCTCTTAACTCTGCAGAACCTGTCACCAGTATATAATCTCTTTTGAGACTCTAAACATTTAAAGAATTGGTTGCAGGTTGGCCACTTTTCACTTGCTTTCAACTGTCTCTTGACTTTCTGATTGTTGACTTTCAACTCTTCCTCTCATTTCTAGTCCTGGTCTCTCTCCTGAGTCTCTGACTTGTATATTCTGTTGCCTACCTGACATCTCCATTTGGATGTTACACAGCTTACTCCAACTTTAAGTGACCAAAATTTAACCCATGGGTCTACAGAACTCCACCCCAACCTGTACCTCTCCGTTTTCCTCATCTCAGGAAATGGCACCATCATCCATCCAGGTGCTCAAATGAAAGATCTTTGTGTAGTCTGTATTTGGTGGTTTGATCATGCCTGTATCTCAGGTATCATCTTTCTCCTTTTTTTCTGTACTATAATAACTACTGTGCCTCTCAGGGTATCAGGCATAAAGTGGGCACTCAATAGATACTTGTTAAATAAGTATATTTTATTAATTAAACCTGATTATAGCCTTTTCAACTTATTGCAGCAGTTTGTTTGTCTTTGGACCTTTGTTTTTTTTTCCCCTTGAATTCTAGCATCATTTTACCCTTCTCTAACCAAGACTAAAATGTGCTTTTGTCCTAGGCCAGCGCAGATAAATTACTTAGAAAATTCAGAGGAGGGGACTAGGATGGGAGAATTATGGAAAGTTCATGGAGGAAGAATAATTTGAACTGGGCCTTGAAAGCAGGATTTTGATATGTGGCGAGATGGAGGCAAGGTAATGAGACATTACTAGTGAAGAAATTCACTAAGGGAAAGATGTAGAGAGAGTTAGAGAAGTACTGAGTATTTTGGGAACACAGCCAATAGACTGATCTATGAAGTGGTATACTGGAAGCTACAATTACAAAGGTAAGCTACAGCCCGTTTGTGGACAGAAAAAGTGCCTAAAATTCATCTAGGAAATACGAATCTGCTTGGTAAAACTGTGCAATATGAACTCTTCACTAAAACTGTTAAACTATAAATGAAAGCTTCATAGACAGAGTATGAAATTAAAGTCTGTTCCATTAGGTTATGACCAATTTTCCTGTGAGATAAGCGTGGTTGAATTTTGGAGAATTTCACAGTAATGTGCTACTTTTGGCAATATTAATATTTCTTTTAAAATTCTTCACATCCTGAACAGTCTCTTGGATTTGCTGTGAAACTCTGCAAGTGCAATTATTCTCCTTGTCATCTCATGAAAACACATGTTTCAGGTTCATCCATTCTGTGGGCACTCTAATTCTCCCCTGAATTCTAAGGGCAAATTCTGGCCTAAGAGAGTACAAGTGCAGTGTTGGGAGGGAGTACTTTTCAGTTAAGGAGACTCCACTGGCCTCAGCATCAGGGAATAACTAGTGTGTAATGTAGAACAGTGTGAGAAATTGTTCAATTTCAGGAAGAACAATTGTTGAAGAAAAAATAGATCCATTTTCCCATTTCCACACTTGAATACATTTGTGCTGGCTGCTTGCTTTTGTGAATTGGAGGCCACCCAGCAAGTTGCTGTTTTTAGCAGTGATTATTTCACCAGACTCATTTACACCTCTATTTTTGCAGAAATGCTTTCTCTTTGGGGTGGGCTTCCCTGGGACTGGGGATGTTCCTCAGACTACTGGGTGTGGGCATGTATATGAGTGCAAGGAAGGAATGTCTTCCTCATTTCAGCCTGACTTGGAAGGACTAAAGAGCTGCCATCTAAAATGGGAAGAGTCATCATATGAGAAAGTGAGTAGACAATCTTCGGAGCTTCAGAAATAGATCTTGGACTAACTGGCAGAAGTTCTGAAGGGGCAGACTTAGATTTAGCATGGAGCTTTGTCACAATTAGCTGCTTAGAAAGGATAAACTGCCTAGTCAATTAATGACTTTTGTGTTGAAATGATGTGGTAGAGAAAATTCCTGCCTTGGGTGGTGGGAAGTAGGATAACCTCAAAGAGGTCTTTCCAAGCTCTGTTCATCTGTGAATCCTACTGCCTATATATAAAATTCTACCCATGTTTTAAGATCAAGCCCTAATCTCATTTTTTTTTTTTGCACAAGGCCTTCTATAGCACTTATCCATTCTCTGTACTTGACACCAATTATTTATGGCCTTATGTTGTTAGTCCAAGGTGTCAAAAACAGCTGTCCCCAGATACATAGAACACAAACTCCCCTGCACTTCTTACAGATGATATATATAATAGCCTTCTGTAACTTTTAACCCATTTCTGAATTTTACCCTAAGTTTACTCCCTACCCCCATCTGTTTGGCAGTCTAGGATGGGGTGAGATCCAGAGAAGCGATGAGGATATAGACTTCACACACTATGTGTTTTGCACTTTGTTCAAGACACTGTCCTAAGCCTCAGTGAACAAAATACATTACTGAAGAAAATAGAAAAATATCCTTGCCCTTATGGAGCTTACATGTATATCAAATACCAGCACATAGGAAGCACTCAATATATACTAATTTCCTTTCTTCTCAAATCTCCTCTGCTAGTATAGCATCAAAGAAGTAACATTTATTGAACATCTGTGTGCTGTGTGCTTACACATGTGATCCTATTCAGTCCTTGAAACAACCCCCCAAAGTAGATCTTCTCTTCTATACTCTTACATCAGAAAAACTGAGGATTGTAAGATTAAGTATTTTATCTATGAGCAAATTATAAGTGGCACAAGTATAAGTTGAACAAAGGTCTGTCTGATTTCAGACTCATGCTTGTGCATTAGGCTGCTTCCAAGAAGCTTGTTTCTTGGTTATTCTATGGGTGGTAACTTTCTACATAGCAGAAGATCATCTTTTGTAATATTAAATTATGTTCTCTAAAGGAATGATCCTCATATTTCAGGCTGCGTAAGAATCACATCAGAAGCTTGATAAAAATGAAGATATCAGAATTCAAATGAGCCCAGTAACCTTCACTTTAACAAGGACCTACCTGCAAATAGCTTTAATATCCACAGGCCATAGAGCATACTTTTAAGGACATAAGGTCCTTTACAGCTGCAACACTTCGTGTTTCTATGAGATTTTGACTAGTTCCAATTTTGTTATTTACAATGTGTAAGAGAACTTTTGAGATTCATTAGCAGTCAGTGTAGTCATTATTATCAACTCTGCTATCACCTTCAGTACTGTCAGATATAGTTGTTACCCATTTGTAAGCCACTTTATGGATATTTTGTTCTTCCTGGGGGAATACCTGTGCAAGGGGTAGCGTTTTCTCCTCTGCTGGTGCTTCCTGGCTGGTTGGCTAGCCCATACAAAATCAACAAAACCAAACAGTTCGAGGGTGGGCTTTATAAACCCATTAAAGTACAATTAGTGATTTGTTTTTAGATCATATACCTTGAGAAAAATCAGTATTATAGATTTGGACTATTCAGCCCCACTGAAGGCCTGGTTTTTCCCACTCAATTAATTTACTTTTTATAACCGTGATGCCGCCTCCCACCACCTTTTGAAAATGTTGCCTTTAGTGGATCCGCTGTTGACAAGAGAAGTTTTGTGCTTTGGGGCTAAACTGCTGAACCTTTTGTTTTGAGAGTAAGGTATATTGGATACTGGCAATGGACAATATGGGATTTCCATAGCTGTGTCTATTTACATGCTTTTCCACTCAACATTATAAGAGGTTAGAGTATCTCTCACATTGTCTTAGCATGGTTCTGGGCCCTCAATATACATTGGACTGATTATTCAGAATAATAATAGCTAATATTTATGGGTTATTGATTATGTGTCAGCCACTATAGTAACTGTTTCACATGCTAATCACCTTGTTCAATTCTCCTAACAATCCCTGTCTGTACTTTTATGGTCTTCATTTTACAAATGAGGAAACTGGCTGGAACTTAGCTTAAGCAATTCAAGTGGACACAGCTAGGAAGTGGTAGAGCTGGAATTTAGATTCAGTCTAATGGCAAAGCTTTCCCTTCTATTTTCAACCTGTGTATTCTATGCTTTATAAAAATGAAAAAGCAATATCTTAGAGGAGCTTGAACATTTGGATATGAGATTAAGGGTTTACAGGTTAAGCTGGAAGAGAAAGTGATTCAATCATGTTTGAATTTCTCAAAACATAATTTTTGCTAACATATGTCTGTTTTCTTTTTTCTCTTTTATATTAATAAATCTTTTATATATGTCGGTGCACTTAGTAAATAGCTAATGATAATGGCTGCCACCTGTATTCCTCAAAAATGGATTGAAAATTAGAATGCCATTACAATTAATGTGCATGAAAATGAACATTTTCAAATTAACACAGAGTATTACAGTGTAGAATGTAATGTGGCAACATTTTCAGCATAGAAATAAACATGGACTAATTAGGCATCACTGCTCCCCACTGATGAGTCTGCAGCCACACACCGACTTTGTCCCTTCTCTCTATCTGGACAGTATCTCTAAAAGTAGCCAGAAAAAACATCATTCAGTGTTTGCTTAGCTCTCAGCCTTCTCTACTCCTCTCCTCTTTGTTTCTTTGTACTTAAGTTGTGGAGCCCTATTCCTTTTGAATTTCTTATTATTGCTATTATTCGTATTATCTAGTTTTATTTTCATTAAAAAAATAATCCTGTTCATGTAAAAATTCAAACCGTAAAGAAAAAGCAAAAGATGAAAAGTAAAATCCTCCTCCTTCTCTATATCTTCTCTGTAGTAGCCAGTAGTCACTTAAGTTTCTCATATATCCTTCTAGAAACTTTGTATGCATATACAACATTTATGCACATATACAAAACCATATATAACTTTCACAAGTGTTGGTATTGTCATAGTATTCCTCAATCTGATGGGTAGAAAAAATGGTATCTTATTGTTTCATTTTGCATTTCTTTAATTACAAGTGAGGTGGAATATGTATTTGTATGTTTATTGGTGATTTGGATTTTTATTTTGTGAACTGCTCATTTTCTATTTTTTCTTATTAAATTTTAATAGTTCTTTGAATATGCAAGAAATTGGCCTTTTTCCTGTAACATACACAGCAAATATTTGTTTATAGTTTATCATTTATCTTCTGGTAATTTTTTTTGCATATGGAATGTTTTATGTAGCTAAATTTATTAAATATTTTTTTCATAGTTCCCAAGTTTTACATCTTCATTTGAAAATTCTTTCCCATTCCAGTATTATTTTAAAATTCCCTTTGTGGTTTGTTTATCTCTTTTAAAAATAAATTTTTAAATTTTATTTTAAAAGTAATATTGAGGGATTTATTGGAATTAGATACCACGAGAACTCTCCTTGAGGATTCCTAGAAATATAGATAAATTATAACAAGTCTTCTATTAAATATATAACTTAGCTTGCAGGAAAGTAAAGCATATTGTTAAGATTCAGAAACAGAGAGGTAAAAGCAGAGAAATAAACATATATTTTATGATATGTCCTAGAGGAAGGTGCAGGCAACGTATCAGGCCTAGTAGTCTAAAGGTTTGTGTTTTAACACCTATATGAGGATAAGAGATAAAACTTTGGGTCAGTGCAAACTGTCTTTATATAAAACCGGCAAGCCAAAGGGCTATAACCTCAATGAAATGATGGACTAGAAAAAATTACCTGCAATAATACAGGTAATCTGGGATCTGATAATACAGGTAATCCGGGATCTGAATAAGGAAAAAGTCTTTCCTGAAAATTTGCAATAATAGGTCATATTTCCCATAGATTTGAAGTTTGTTCTTATACTACTTGCAGGGTTTAGGAACTCTCAAGTCATGTATTTAACATAAAATTGGTTCTCAGTAATGGATTTGAAGAATTATTATTGTTAAATTGTCCATATTTCTCAAAGCAATCTACAAATTCAATGGAATCCCTATCGAAATATCAATAGCATTTTTCACAAAACTGGAACAAGTAATTCTAAAATTTGTGTGGAACACACATATTCAAGACATTCTTTCATTATAATCCATACCACTGGATCAGCACTATATGATTAGAAGTAAATTCACAGCCCCCAGCATTTCTCTGGAGAGGGAAAGAATCAGACCACATGTCTAAAATTCCAATTTTCCAAGGGTACCCATGGGACTGTCTTCTGTTTTGCCCATCTCAAAGCACTGACAGGACCTGGCATACTCTAAACACCTGGGAGCCAGTGAGAACAAAGATGGTAGTTTGAACTAGTATATGAAATCAGTTGCCATAGTCCCTCCTCTTGATCTGCACAGAGTGAGTGGGTGAAAAATCTCCAGATCCTGGTTTCTCCTGGAGAATTGAAAAAGTTGGAACACATGTCCAAAGTTCCAGCTTTTCCAGGGGCTTTCCAAAAAACTGATTTCTGCCTTGCCTGTCTCAGAGGGCTGACAGGACATGGTATGCTCTAGATGCCTGGGGACTACTAGGACAAAGATGGTAATTTGGACCAGTACAAAGAGGCCCCCAGAATCAGTGGTAGGGCTAATTGGTGTGTGTGTGTGTGTGTGTGTGTGTGTGTGTGTGTGTGTGTGTAACTGCAGTAACAAATTGCCATAAATTTAGTGACATAGTGACTTAATACAAACCTGTTATGTTAAAGTTCTTTAGGTCAGAAGTCTGAAATGAGTCTCATTGGGCTAAGAATAAGGTATCAACAGGATTGTTGTTCCTATCTAGAGAATCTAAGAAAGAATCCATTTCCTTGCTTTTTCTAGCTTTTAGAGGCTGCCTGCTCATGATCCCCTTCCTCCATCTTCCAAGACAGCAAAGTCTCATCCCTCTGACAATTCTTCTGTAGTCATGTCTACATGAGGACTCATGTGATTTGATTGGACTCAACTGTATATAATCCAGGATAATCTCCCCATGTTTTGCTGCTTAATCACACGCTTTAATCACATGTACAAAGTTCCTTTTGTCACATAAAGTAACATGTTCACAGGTACTAGCATTTAGGAGGCGGACATTTTGGATAAGGTGGACATTTTGGATAAGAGGCCATTATTCTGCCTACCACTATACATCTATATATATACATATTTCTCTATCTATTTATCTGTATCTAATTATCTACACATTTATATATACATAAACATCTCTTTTTCACATTTAATGATAGGTCATGAACTTTTTTATGATTTCAAATGTACTTGAAAACATACTTTTTAATGACTACATAGTACTTAATTATATGGATTATACTATTTTACTCAATTCCCTTATTTTAACATTAATATTATTTTAGTAAACAGTTCTGCAAGAATATCCTTTTACATGTATCTATGAGTCTCTCATTATTTCTTCCAAAATTACTTGATCAAGTCTGTCAAATGCTCACTTATTTTGGATGCTAATACTTATTCTCAAGCCACTGTCTTGAAAGTATTCACCAATTTGAATGAGCATATCCATTTCCCCATCCCTTTACTAACACATTATACTATTTAAAAACAAATATCTTTATCGGTTTTGTATGTGATACCTCCAGTCTTTCTATTATCAACAGCTATTTTTAGAAATTTGCTCAGGACTTATGCAACTATATGTTGTCATTGGCCTGGTCCACAGATTCATTAAAGCAGAACTGCAACTCCCAAAGAAGGGATACTGTTTTTTTGGCCTTGGAGGAGTCAACCAATTTACACCAAGAGCTTTCTGTTAAATATACTAGACAGATTTCCCACCTCTTCTTTCCTTGTTTCAACAAATTGCAAGATATTTGCAAATAATAAGGTAGGACTTTATGAAGTTTGTTATATTTGACAGTTCTTCAATGAAGGATCATTCAGGTTTGGACAGAGAAAGATTTCTGCTTAAAAAATTGATCTGGACCTATATTACATTTTGGAATAGGTATTCTTGGATTTAAAAAATGAAAGCAGCATATTGAGAAATGTGTATTCAGAAGGATGGGGTAATGTAACGAATATTTACTTAGCATTTATGTGTTAGGGTTCTACTAGGAAACAGATGACACACTCAAAGGACAACTGAAGAGACACTGATGAAGGGAGAATTTACAAAGGTGTGAACAGGATTATGGGAACCAACAAGGTATGCTGAAGTACCCTGAGACTAATAACAGTAAGAGGTGGTCACCACCCTAGACTTGAAGGGACATGGGGAGAAAATGGTGCTACTGTAATTTGTAAAGGGGATCCATAATGAGAGAACCATGTGATAAGAACTGCCAAATCACAGCCTGACAGAGAAGGAGTGGGTGGAATAAATACTCTGACCTTTCTCTCCTCCTATCTTATTTCTTGCCAGTGCTGCTCATTGGTTGGACTCAACTGAAAGCCCAAGGGCAAAGGAGCCCAGCTGATGTAGTCAATAGAATTTTTCTGCTTGAGGCCCAGAGTGGCGCACAGAGAGAGGAGAATGACTATGGAAGCACAAATAGAAAATAACCACCAAAGCCTGTATACCAGACATTTTATAAATGTTAGCAGATAGCCTTGTGAGTTACATTTTATCCACCCCCTCCTTATTTTAAAGGTGAGGGATGTGATTCTCAGAAAGGTTAATGCCTAAGGTAACACAATTATATGGTAAAATTAGGATACAAACCCAGATCTGTCTAACACAAAATCCTATGGCCTCAATCTACTATGAAACACTGCCTCTCACATCTTTATTTAGGACCTTTACATGTCAGACATAGAGCTAGGTTCTGTAGGGAATACAAGGGCAAAAAGTCCCTTCCTTCTAAGAAGTTAAATTGTTATTCTTTACGTGTACTATCTCATTTAATCTTTTTAACAACTCTATGAAGCAGAACTATTATCATCACCATTAAACAATTATTTAACAAATAAAATTACTATAAGATATAATTTTGTACCTTTTATTCCATTTAATAATCTTCCTTGGAGATGGGTTCTTAGCATTTCATATAGATCTACTTTATTCTTTTAGTGATTACATAACAGATGATCAGGTAGATATATCATTTATTTAATCACTCCCCTATTAAAGGACATTTGAGTTGTTCCAGTTTTGTGCTGGTATAAATAATACCTCAGTGAAAAGTCATGTACATTTCTCTTGGCATACTTTTGTGAATATATCCTTAGGTTAAACTCAGTGGAATTGCTGAGTCAAAGAGTAGGAACAGCTACAGTTTTGATGGATTTTGCTAAATTGTTCTCCAAGTAATTTGTACCACATTTCCTCCAACAGATTGTAAAATGCCTTTACTTCTACATGGCATATGGGGAAACTAAGGCTCAGAGAGGTTAAGTAAATTGCTCAAAGTCACAAAGCTAGTAAATAGCAGATGTGGTTTTGCACACATATCTGTTTAACTCTAGTGCTCTCATTTTTTCAGACTACATTGTAAACAACAGCAAAGAGATTGTTTAGCTGTATTTTAAGTTCATTTACTGATTGTAACCTTTAATAATGTGGTTGTTTCCATCTGATTTTCTCTTTTGTATCATGTGGTCTAGAACAGGACTGATCAAACTGTGGTCTATTGGCCAAATTTGGCCCACCACCCATTTTTATTTGACTTGCAAACTAAAAGTGGTTTTCGCATTTAAAAATGATTGGAAAAATATAAGGATACTATCTGTGACACATGAAAATATCATAAAATTCAAATTTCGTGGTCCATAAATAAATTTTTATTGGAACACAGCCATCCATGACCATTCATTTATATATTGTTCAAGGAGGCCACTCATTGAGTAGCAGTGACAGTGTTGAGTAGTAGTGACAGAAATTGAATGACATACAAATCCTAAAATATTTACTATCTGGCTTTTCTCAGAAAAAGTTTGCTGGCACTTGGTTTAGATCTACAGAATCAGTCATCTATCAAATAACTACTTATTCTTTATGAAACAGAACTCAGGGAACAACTTATTTCTATGATTTTCAAATTTCCTTTTATGTGATCAACCCCCATTTCAAGTTAAATATTACCTAACCCCAGTAGTAATATAGATAAAAGCAGAACTGCTCTGATAGATGTTATGATAGGGATAGGTGTCCAAGAGTCTCACATGACTGGCTTTCCTGTTGGTCTTTCCTTTTGCCTTCTCTCTTGGCAATTTTTGAGGAATTCATAGCTCTATAGGCATATAAAATCCAAGGCTTCCGTGGGATGTCATTTGAAATTTACTGGTACAAAAAAAAAAAAAGAAAGAAAGAAATTTACTGGTACATTTTATTCCTTTACTTTTACGGAGAATGTTAAAGACCCAGAAAAGTTAAGTGATTTACCCAAAATAATCCAGTGGCATGACAGAAACTATCACCCAAGTATCTGGATTTGAGTGTATATGGGGCAGGGTGGTTCTAATGTCCATACAAATAAAATTTGTAAAAATAGGGTCAGCTTTCTCTATAGATGAAGTTTCTTCTGACAAATTTTTTTTTTCCTTTTCAAATTTTTATTTAAATTCTAGTTAAGATATAGTGTAATATTAGTTTCAGGAGTAGAATTTAGTGATTCATCATTTATATATGACAGTGCTCATCATAACAAGTGTGCTCCTAAAAAACAAAACAAAAAAAACCCAAACAAATAAACAAAAAACCCAAGTGCCCTCCTTAATACCCATCACCATTTAGCCAATCCCCCACCCACCTCCCTCCATCAACTCTCAGTTTGTTCTCTGTCATTAAGAGTCCCTTATGGATTGCTTACCTCTCTCTTTTTTCCCCTTTCCCTTATGTTCATCTGTTTTGTTCCTTAAATTCCACACATGAGTGAAATCAAATGGTATTTTTCTTTGACTAACTTATTTCACTTAGCATAATATACTGTAGCTCGATCCATGTTATTGCAAATGGCAAGATTTCATTCTTTTTTATGGCTGACTAATATTCAATTATATATATACCACATCTTTTTTATCCATTCATCCGTTGATGGACATCTAGGCTCTTTCCATATTTTGGCCATTGTGGACATCAGCATCCATTCTTGATGGATGAATAGCTTTGGCGGTGTTTTGTGGTTCCATACAAATTTTAGGACTGTTTGTTTGAGCTCTGTGACAAGTGCTGGTGGTATTTTGATCAGAATTGTATTAAATGTGTCAATTGCTTTGGGTATTACAGGCATTTTAACAATGTATATTATTCCAATCCATGAACATGAAATGTTTTTCTATTTCTTTGTGTCCTCTTCAATTTCTTCATAAATGTTCTATAGTTTTCAGAATATAGATTTTCTACCTCTTTAGTTAGGTTTATTCCTAGGTATCTTACTGTATTTGGTGCAGTTGCAAATGGGATCAATTCCTTGATTTCTCTTTCTGTTGCTTCATTATTGATGTATGGAAATGCAACAGATTTCTGTATGTTGATTTTATATCCTGCAACTTTGCTGAAAATTCATCTATTCATTCTAGCAATTTTTTGGTCAAGTCATTAGGGTTTTCTACATACAGTATTATGTCATCTGCACATAGTGAAAGTTTGATTTCTTCCTTGCCAATTTGGATGACTTTTACGTCTTTTTGTTGCCTGATTGCTGAGGCTAGGACTTCCAGTACTATGTTAAATAGTAATGGTGAGAGTGAACATCCCTATCCTGGTCCTGAACCTAGAGGACAAGCTCTCAGTTTTTCCCCATTGAGGATGATATTAGCTATGGGTCTTTCATATCAGGCCTTTATGATGTTGAAGAATATTCCATCCATACCTACTTTGTTAAGGGTTTTATCAAGAATGGATGCTGTACTTTGTCAAATGGTTCTTTTGCATCTATTCAGAGGATCATTTGGTTTTTATCTTTTCCTTTATTAATGTAGTGTATCACTTTTATTGATTTGCAAATATTGAACCGCCCCTACAGCCGAGGAATAAATTCCACTTGATCATGGTGAATAATTTGCTTAATGTACTGTTGGATTCGATTTGCTACTATCTTGTTGAGAATTTTTGCATTTGTGTTCATCAGGGATATTAGCCTGTAATTCTTTTTGGTGGAGTCTTTGCCTGGTTTTGGAATCAAGGTAATGCTGGCCTTGTAGAATGAGTTTTGAAGTTTTCCTTCCATTTCTATTTTTTGGAATAGTTTGAGAAGAATAAGTATTAACATTTACTTACTTACTTACTTATTTATTTTTCAGTGTTCCAAGATTCATTGTTTATGTACCACACCCAGTGTTCCATGCAATATGTGCCCTCCTTAATACCCACCACTAGGCTCACGCATCCCCCCACTCCCCTCCCCTCTAAAACTCTCAGTTTGTTTCTCAAAGTCTACAGTCTCTCATGGTCCATCTACCCCTCCGATTTCCTCTAATTCACTTTTCCTTTCCTTCTCCTAATGTCCTCCATGTTATTCCTTATGTTCCACAAGTAAGTGAAGCCATATGATAATGGACTTTCTCTGCTTGACTTATTTCACTCAGCATAATCTCCTCCAGTCCCATCCATGTTGATACAAAAGTTGGGTATTCATCCTTTCTAATGGCTGAGTAATATACCATTGTATATATGGACCACATCTTCTTTATCCATTCATCTGTTGAAGGACATCTTGGCTCTTTCCACAGTTATTAACCTTTCTTTAAATGTTTGGTAGAATTCCCTTGGGAAATCATCTGGTCCTGGACTTTAATTTATTGGGAGGTTTTTGATTACTGATTCAATTTCTTTGCTGGTTATGTGTCTGTTCAATTTTCTATTTCTTCTTGTTTCAGTTTTGGTAGTTTGTATTTGTATTTGTATTTGTGTTTGTATTTGTAGTTTGAATTTGTCCATTTGTCCATTTCTTCTAGATTGCCCAGTTTGTTGAGATATCATTTTTCATAATATTCTCTTATAATTGTTTGTATTTCTGTGGTGTTGTTTGTGATCTCTCCTCTTTAATTTTTTAAATTTTATTTGAGTCCTTTGTCTTTTCTTTTTCATAGGTATGGTTATGTGTTTATCAATTTTATTAGTTCTTTCAAAGAACCAGCTGTTTGTTTCATTCATCTGTTTTTTTGTTTGTTTCTTTATTGTTTATTTCTGTTCTAGTCTTTATTATTTCCCTTCTGCTGCTGCCTTTAGGCTTTATTTGCTGTTCCTTTTCTAGCTCCTCTAGGTGTAAGGTTAGGTTGTGTATTTGAGACTTTTCTTGCTTCTTGAGGTAGGCCTGTATGGCAGTGTACTTCCCTCTTAGGACTGCCTTTGCTATATCCCAAAGCTTTTGAACTGTCATATTTTCATTTTCATTTGCTTCCATGTATTTTTTTAATTTCTTCTTAAATTCCTAGTTAAGCCATTCATTCCTTGGTAGGATGTTCTTTAATCTCCATGTATTTGTGGTCTTTCCAAATTTTTTCTTGGAGTTGACTTCAAGTTTCATAGCATTGTGGTCTGAAAATATGCATGGTATGATCTCCATCTTTTTGTATTTGTTGAGGCCTGATTTGTGACCCAGTCTGCGATCTGTTCTGGAGAATGTTCCATGTACACTCAAAAAGAATGTGTATTCTGCTGCTTTGGGATGAAATTCTCTGAATATATCTGTGAAGTCCATCTGGTCCAGTGTGTCATTCAAAGTCATTATTTCCTTTTTGGTTTTCTGCTTAGATGATCTGTTGCTGTAAGCATGGTGTTAAAATCCTCTATTATTGTATTATTATCAATGAATTTCTTTGTTATTAAATGATTTATATATTTGGGTGCTCCCAAGTTGGGAGCATAAATACTTAAAATTGTTAGATCTTCCTGATGGATAGACTCCTTAATTATGATATAATGCCCTTCTTCATGTCTTGTTACAGTCTTCGGTTTAAAATCTAGTTTGTCTAGGGTACCTGGGTGGTATAATCTGTTAATTATCTGATTCTCAGTTTCAGCTCAGGTTGTGATCTCAGGGTTGTGAGATCAAACTCTGTGTTGAACTCCACACACAGCATGGAATCTGCATGAGATTCTTCTCCCGCTCCCTCTGCCCATCTGGCTCATGCACTCTCTCTCTCTCTCAAATAAATAAATAAATCTTTAAAATAATAAAAAATAAAATCTAGTTTGTCTGATATAAGTATGGCTACTCCAGCTTTTTTTTTTTTTTTTTTTTTTTTTTTTTTGGTGTCCATTAGCATGATAGATGGTTCTCCATCCCCCCACTTTCAATCTGCAGGTGTCTTTAGGGCTAAAGTGAGTCTCTCATAAGAAGCATATTGATAGGTTTTGATTCTGATACCCTATGTCTTTTGATTGGAGCATATTGTCCGTATATATTCAGATTGATTATTCATAGATATGAGTTTAGTGCCATTGTATTACCTGTAAAGTTGGTGTTTCTGGTGATGTTCTCTCTTCTTTCTAGTCTTTGTTTCTTTTGGTCTTTTTTCGCCACTCAAAGAGTCCCCTTTAATATTTCTTGCATGGCTGATTTAGTGGTCACAAACTCCTTTAGTTTTTATTTGTCTGGGAAACTCTTTATCTCTCCTTATATTCTGAATGACAGCCTTGCTGGATAAAGTATTCTTGGCTGCATATTTTTCCCATTGAGAATGTTGAATATATCATGCCACTACTTTCTGGCCTGCTAAGTTTCTGTGGACAGGTCTGCTGAGAAACTGATCTGTCTTCCTTCATAGCTTAAGATCTTTTTTTTTTTTTCCTTGCTGCTTTCAGTATTCTTTCCTTGTCTGTGTATTTTGTGAATTTGAGTAAGATATGTCTTGGTGTTGGCTGGCTTTTGTTGAATTTGATGGGAGTTCTCTGTGCTTCTTGGATTTTGATGTCTGTTTCCTTTCCCACATCAGGGAAGTTTTCAACTGATCATTTGCTCAAGTAAAACTTCTACCCCTTTTTTTCTCTTTTCTTCTGGGGCACCTATGATTCGAATGTTATTACACTTTTAAGGAGTCGCTGAATTTCCTAAGTCTACATTCATGATCCAATACCTTTCTTTCCCTGTTCTTTTCAGTTTCATTATTTTCCATAATTTTATCTTCTATAACACTTATTCATTCCTCTGCTTGTCCATCCCTGTTGTCATTGCATCCAGTCAGTTTTGCATATCAATTATAGCGTTCCTTATTTTGGCCTGACTAGTTTTGAGTTCTTTTATCTTTGCAGTAATGGACTGTCTAGTGTGTTCTATGCTTTTCTCAAGCCCAGCTAGTATCCTTATGATTGTTGTTTTAAAATTTTAGTTCAGACATCTTACTTATATATGTACTGGTTAAATCCCTGGAGGTTACTTCTTCCTGTACTTTCATTTGGGGTGAATTACTCTGTCTTGTCATTTTGTCCAAGTATCTGTTTTTTTGTGTGTGATTGTCAGGAAAGTCTGTTATATTCCTGCTCCTGAGATTAATGGCTGTTTCGAGAAGAGTAACTCTACTGTCTTGGGCCTGGTGCTTTAGGAGGTCTTCAGAGTGTGTACTCTGCTGTTATATTTTGGCTGCTCCTTCCCTCAGGTTAGTTCTCTGCAGACTCTATCCTTTCCTGCAGTGGGGGGTGTGCAGACCTTGTCCACCGTGTGACAAGTTTTTTTTTAATCTTTTTTCTTTTATTAACATATAATGTATTATATGCCCCAGGGGTACAGGTCTGTGAATCATCAGGCTTACACATTTCAGAGCACTCACCATAGCACATACCCTCCCAAGTGTCCATAAACCAACCACCCTATCCCTACCCCACCACCCCCCAGCAACCCTCTGTTTGTTTCATGAGATTAAGAGTCTCTTATGGTTAGTCTCCCTCCCGATACCATCTTGTTTCATTTTTTCCTTCCCTACACCCCACATCCCGCCCCATCGGGCCTCTCAAATTCCCCATATCAGAGAGATCATATGATAATTGTCTTTCTCTGATTGCCTTATTTTGTTTAGCATAATACCCTCTAGTTCCATCCACATCGTTGGAATGGCAGGATTCATTTCTTTTGATGGCTGCATAGTATTCCATTGTACATGTATACCACTTCTTTATCCATTCATCTGTTGATGGACATCTATGTTCTTTCTATAGTTTGGCTATTGCGGACATTGCTGCTATAAACATTCGGGTGTACGTGCCCCTTCAAATCACTACATTTGTATCTTTAGGGTAAATACCCAGTAGTGTGATTGCTGGGTCATATTTTCAACTTTTTGAGGAACCTCCATACTGTTTTCCAGAATGGCTGCACCAGCTTGCATTCCTACCAACAGTGTAAGAGGGTTCCCCTTTCTCCACATCCTCACCAACATCTGTTGTTTCCTGATGTGATAATTTTAGCCATTCTGACTGGTGTGAGGTGGTATTTCATTGTGGTTTTGATTTGTGTCTCCCTGATGCTGAGTGATGTTGAGCACTTTTTCATGTGTTTGTTGGCCATTTGGATGTCTTCTTTGCAGAAATGTCTGTTCATGTCTTCTGCCCATTTCTTGATTGGATTATTTGTTCTTTGGGTGTTGAGTTTGAAAAGTTCTTTATAGATTTTGGGTACTAACACTTTATCTGATATGTCATTTGCAAATATCTACTCCCATTCTGTCAGTTGTCTTTTGGTTTTGTTGACTGTTTCCTTTACTGTGCGAAAGCTTTTGATCTTGATGAAGTCCTAATAGTTCATTTATGCCCTTGCTTCCCTCGCCTTTGGCGATGTTTCTAGGAAGAAGTTGCTGTGGCTGAGGTCGAAGAGGTTGCTTCCTGTGTTCTCCTCAAGGATTTTGATGGATTCCTGTCTCACATTGAGGTCTTTCATCCATTTTGAGTCTATTTTTGTGTGTGGTGTAAGGAAATGGTCCAGTTTCATTCTCCTGCATGTGGCTGTCCAATTTTCCCAACACCATTTGTTGAAGAGACTGTCTTTTTTCCATTACTGAAGTCTGTCAGTACTGATGGGTGGGGGAGGGGAGAATGGTGCCCCCTGCTCTCTTGTCCTGGGAGTGGGGAATTCATACCTGCCACTCTTCAGGAAGCCCTCACAGAAGAGCAAGCAATCACCCCTCTTGTGTCCCTAGCTTCTGTCATAGCCTTGCCTTCACCCTGTTTGTGTCTGAGCTATCTGCCTGCCAGGTGGCACTATACTCTTGTGTTTTGTCCGAAGTGTGTGGCTGGGTTTCGAAACTTCAAATTTTAGGGACCTGAGCTGACCCTCTGTGGGAGGGTCTTGCTGCACTGCGGCTGGGGTTGTTTTGTCCCAGAAAAGTGGTTGTATGACCACACAGTGGTTCCGAGTTTATGGTAAACCACAGCAAAAAGCTGGTACCAAGTTTTGCTTCCCTCAGCCAATATCTTTGCTCCTATGCTAGTGAACAGGGCAGCACATTGGCATGGCAGTTCTTTTGTCCCTGGAGAGGCTGTGCTACCTCTTCCAAATGCACTCCAAGCAGGGGAACCGTTTCTCCCTGTGTGACCCAGGGGATCCTTAGACCATGCTGCCTGCTTCCAGGCCTCTGCACTCCTTCCCCACTGGAGCACTGCTAAACCCATCAGACATGACCCCCAGGGATGGCGTGGACTTCTAAAACTTCAGACTTTGAGCTCTGCTGCTTATAAAAACTTGTGATGGTCAGCCCCTCTCCTTTTCTCAGCCAATGATTTTGGGGAAGAGTTTTTCCTGTGCATTTCCCTGCATGCTCCTTTCACTCTTTCTCTCTCTCTCTCTCATATTTTCTCTCTTGCTCCTCTCTCTATGATCAAGGCTCCCACCCCTCCACAGCACCTGCAATTCTTTTTAGGCCCAAAGCATCTCTTCACAGTTCCTATCTTCCACCATGAGACCATTTTTAACCTGCAGATGTGCAGTTTGTTCTCTTAGTCCTCAGATCAACTTTATGGATGATCAGAATGATTTAATATTTATCTAGCTGTGTTTGAGGGATGATACAAGTTTAGGGTTCCCCCACTTGTCCACCATCTTAACTCCTAGCCTCTTCTGGCCAAAGTTAACATAGACTGTATACACTGGAAGTGTAGTTATAAGTCATCTAGTTCAAAGCTTCCACTGTTTCCATTGAAGAGACAATATGGGAGTAAAGTACGTTTCTCAAGGTAAACCAGTGAATTGCCAAAAAAGCTAGAATTTTGTTTTCTTTTTAGAGACAATTACCTTAAACCAGGCTGTCTCCTATCCCACTATAGGTATGTTTATCTTTGAAGGCAAGTTGTCCACTAAAATCCTTTTTCAAAATATACAGAAGTAGAGGGGTAATATTTTAGCATTTGGTTTTTCAGAAATTCACAAGTCTTTAGCATCTTTGGCATAGCATCAAGTGACTGGGTGAGAGTCTGGCTAGAAGGGGAGAATTAGAAAGGTGGTTAAAGTTAGTCAGGAGATGGCCTTACATGTAAGGTTATAATCTATGAGTGTTTAAGCCAGCTCTTACTTACTCAGGAATAGCCACTCAAGCTTCTAACTAGCCAGACCACACTTCCATTTTGCTGCTTATCTTCTGGGTATTTTTCTGGTACTTTGCTAGCTGCTCAATGTATAATAAAAGCATTGGTGAGAGGGATTATAATAATTGGCTTGATACATGTCTCGTGATCATCTGTGGATATATATTTTATCCATTAGTTGGTCATTGAATAAAGGGCCATTTAGTGTTTTGCTGAAGAGACACATGCTATAAAGGTAATTTAAATATTTTCTTTGCCAATAATCCTTTTTGCAGCATAGAATTGAGTATGTTTACTGGGTGTACAGATGTAGGTACATTTTTCTATATCCTCAGAGTTGTGTTGACTTTGCACATGATTCCTTGATCTTAACAAACAGGGTAATTTCTTCTCCTTAAGGGATCTAGGATAACCCAACTCCAATTTCTTTGGAACTGCTGGGATTCCCTGATCAAGAATTGTATTACTTCTAGCTCTTCTGGAACAAGCCTTGAAATGTTGCCAAGTGGCTGCTTGTTGGTAAAGTGGCCTTTGCTGGCATGGTAGATACTTTGATCAACCTGACTGACAAGTTTCTTTTCTGAGGAAGCTAAAAAGATTACTTAAGAGAAAGGCTACTGCATGACTAGATGGTAGGCTCTCAACTTAGAAAGATTTTTATTGGATATACGCTGAAAGAGAGATGTTATAAAAGCTGCATTATGGATCCATTGCACTTTGCAGTTTCTTATAAGAAGGGCTGGAAGGGTCCATCCTTCAACTCAAGCACTCAGGTTGGGCCTGAAAGGCTTGGTCAATGGATATACAATAGGAACCACTTGCATTTTAGTATAAGTTAGCTTATTAGCAGTGGAGGGAGCTGTTTGGGAGGGTTCATGTGGGAGAAACAATTCTCTCATTCTCTTGAGATCACTGGATTTTCAATGGAAAGTTATTTGATCTGTTATATACTCTTGGTAATATGATAATACAGTCAAATTGTTTACATGCTTTTTATTCTTTGCTGTGACAGTTGTCTTTCTTAATCAGTAGTTTTACATAATTAAAAATATTATAAGCTTTAAATTGGAGACACAATCAGACAGACTTGAGCTCTCTTTGAAGAATACCTGGCTATCTTTGAACAATCACCTAACTTCTGAGTCAAGTGGTAGCCCCCAACTTGATTGTACTCTGTCTAAAATCAGACTGTTATGGCCTTTAATTAGTTACCAATGTCTGGAATTAAATCCACTCTCTGAATTAACTAGAGTGATCAGACATTCTAGTTTGTCTGGGGATAGTTATAGTTTATACCTGCTGTCCTAGTGTAATTATTAACTGCTGCCAATTTTACCCTAAAAGAAATTATGGAACACTACATCAAAAACTAATGATGTACTATATGATGACTAACCTAACATAATAAAATAAAAAAGTAAGCAACAAAGTATATGACTATCCTGTGTGCTGGCTACTGTTCTATGGTGCCACCTTATAACAAAATACCCTGTTGATTCTGGTTATCCTTTCCTTCACTGTATGGCAGAAGGGAGTGAAGAATGACAAGCTGAGAGGTTGCAGTCGCTGGCAAAAAACTCTACTATTCACTAGCTTTTAAGATAATCTTCACTGCCTCAGAACAGGGTAATTCATGGAAGCTCTTCCTTTTCTAATATTGCTTCCAACCTGAAGTGCAACTTTGGTTTCAAAGGCTCTGCATTAAGGAGACTCCTGATCAGTTTAAATGTCTTTGAAACATGACGTCAAAGAGCCCCTTTCCTGACTATTTCACTCCCAGTACTACCTCATTTCAGGTTTCTCCAACTTTCTAGAAATTCTCTTTAGGAGAACTGTTATCAAAAACAACAAAACCAGGCTTGATTTGTCTCCAATATAGCCAAAAATCTTGACCTGGAGCTGTGTTTTTAAAAATGTGCTATGTCACACACACACACATACACATACATGCAAACACAGACAAACCAAGCAAATACACACACTAAAAACTCATTTTCTTTTGGGTGTCCAAGAGTAAACTGGGATATTTCTATAAAGACTACTTTAAGTCGGGATAACATAGACTTTTCCTGTGTTAGTGGTATCTTTTTTTTTTTATTTTATGCAATGCATAAATCATCATCTGTCTTCCTCGGGTAGTAAGCTCAGCTTATAAAGAATAGCTCCAAACAGGTAAAGTGTAGAAAAAGTTTCTGAAAGGCAGAAACCTCTGCACCTATGTGAGGTAGTGGCATCACTGTGGATTAAAAGAAACCTATGAATGACAGCAGTGAGGGCAGCTTGGGTAAACTCTTTTGCTTGGTACCAAGAAAGGTAAAGCTTCATGTTGGGGGCAGAGATGTTTAAGACAGATATTCCTGGTATCCCAAAATCTTTTGGATAGATGGAATGTGAAGTTCTTATTTGTCCTCTCTCTCTGTCTCTCTCTCCCTCCCCCTTCTCTCCTCTCTCACTGCCTTTTTTTCCTCCCTTTCTCTCAGTGTAACATCAGCCATAGTTGAATCCTCAAATACTGGAAGTGAACAACATTTGGATATTATAGATTGAAGTTCATTGGGATTTGGATTGAGGGGGTAAAGGTACTCAATACAGTAGATCTTAAGACAGAGCTTTTGGATGTGGCTCTAAAGAGATGGCAAAGCATGTGCAAGAAAGGGTTATAGAACGCATAATCCTAGGAATTTTAGAGCTTGAAGGGATTTTAGATACCATCTAACTGATTTTTGATTGTAATATACCAATAATATTAAAAAACCAAAACATGAGATCTAAGAAAGGCTTGCTAACTTTGAATTTTCCAAATAGAGACATTATTAAAGAAAAATATTACCATTTCTATTATCACCAGATAATAAAATAATGGCCTTTTGTGGTCCTATACCAATAAGTCCATAAGTTCAGAATTTTAAGAACTGAGTAAGTTTATCTTAATGAAAAACTTACCTCACTGTCTTTATCTCATTTTTGCTCAGGAATGACTGATAAATATTTTGTCACTGACTGGTACCTGCCTATGGACTGCTATTTGGGAACAGTTGTTTTAGTCCAACTATATTCATTTTAGAGTTGAATAAATGGAGGCCCAGAGAAGGAAGGTAGTTTACGTAGGGACCCACAACTGGTTAATGATAGAGGTGAGCCTAGAATATGGATCTTACAAGTTTGGTTCATGATTCTCCACAGTCCTAGCATTGACCATGAAGTGAGAAGGATTTTGTTTTTATGTGAGAGTCCATATATTATGACAAAAGTTTTAATAAAACATGATTTTTTTTTCTTACAGCAGATGCTACTGCAAACTCTAGCTTAATAAATTTGTCTGGAGCAAACTATGTAAGTTTAGTGCTATGCCTATCTGTATAAAGAGATTAATGCTATTTGAGATATACAGCTGGTTGCATTGATTTAATTTATTATTCCATTATCCAGTTGACTTTATAAGAATAAGTGGAGGGAGAAGTTAAATACAAAGAAAGGTTTCCTAGGTCAAAAGGTTGTGAAAATTGTTTAAATTTTATTAGTGTCTAAATATGAAACCTTGCCAGGGGCTTTAGGACAATTTTTTTCTAGCACAAAATTTTTTGTGAAGAGGCCATCTCTTCACATCACTTTAAATATTTGTGTTGCTTTAGAGTCAGTCAGTGAATCCAGTTGCTATGTGGATCCCCAAATGAACAAATTTACATTGCATAACAAGCGACTCTATATGTGCCACCTTTATCTAGGAAAATCATGAAGAGGAGGATGTGAAGGGGCACACATCCTCACTTTATTATCAGTATTCACATTGCAACCTACAGATCACTGGGAACTCAGTGCTGTCAGTTACCCATTTGTCAAGTCCAAGACTGGATTATGTGGCCAACCATGTACACCTAGTCACACATTAAAAGGTGATCGGGCTCAGAGAGTAGAGGAGGACGGGGGAGACATTTCTTTTCAGAGTAATCTATTGCCTATGTGAGAGTATGTGAAGGATTCCAGAAAGGGTTCAGTATCCCCAAATAATGGTAATCCTATTCCTTGTGGCCCATTCCTTTGGGATAAGAAAGTATTTGTTCCTTATCAGTGGATAGTTCCCAGAGAAGGGAGGGGAAAAGGCACTGTATCAACTTTTAGCACTTCAGTCTAGAATTTGTTCACAGACTTTTCAGGGAATAGTTGTTCAGAAGCCAGCTGAAAAAAGTAAATTACTGAAGTAAAGAGGAAGCGGTGGGAGGCTCAAGGGGACTGTTTGGAGAGATGAAGGCTGTGGGTGCTGTAATGGCTCTCTTCATCATCACAGGGATAGGAAGAAGAATTTGGAGCTTGGTTAGGGGTTATGAGGGTAGGAAGCAGTTCTTAAAACACAGGCTACAAAGGCTATATAGGTACCAACCATTTTCTATTACCAAATTGTTTCCATTACCTCAAAACACTGTTAGGAGGTTCACTTTACTCACTTATATTTAAAAGCAGGGGGAGGAATAGGGCCTCATAAGAAGATCCAAATGGCTTCAGAAAGGGTTATGTGCTCTTGGAATGAGGGTGAGAGGTGGGTGGTATAAGGAGTAATGTTGATATTGATAGCAATTGAAATCTGCCAGAGAGGCAGTCAACCATTTATTCATAGCACAGTGGGTTAAATGGTACCTGGTGCTTTATAGTTTATGAAATACTCCTACACCTTACAGTTTATCATATACTATTTCATTTAATTATTACTCCATATGGTGGCTAAGGCAGGCATTATTATTCTTATCCTACAGATGAGAAAACAGATATTACTTAATTTCAAATGACGTGTCCAAGGTCAAAAGGCTAATATGTGGTTGAACTGGGTCTAGAATCCAGGTATTCTCAATCCAAATCCTGTGTTTTCCCAGTAAATGTTGTTAACATTTGGTTTTCTGAAGCCTTAATATTTTTTAGAATTCAAGGATTCATTTACTCGCTAAATGTTTGACAGTATACTTTGCATAAAATTGTATGAATAGAATCCACCCTCACAAAGGTCTTATATAAATACTGTCTGAAGAAATGAATAGTAATTGCCAGAGGAACAGGATAAGCTAGATGATTAGGAATTTAGAGAAGGACATAAAATCATAGCATCTTCACAACCTGGAGGCATTACTCAGGATAGCTCCTCCAACAACTGACTCCAAAAAATAATTTGCTCTTTCATATCCTTCACAGTGGGTGTCCAGTTTCTGTTTAAATTTTTCCAGTGATGGGGTGGAGGGTTGAGCAGGGGACTCAACCATGTATATGGGATGGGCATGGTGGATTGTGTGTGTATTAGATTCATTGGTGGAACTTCTTCAAATTACATATACCCCTCACCACTCCTTAGGTCTTGTTCTTTTCTTTCTGGGCAGAAATGTCATGTTCCTTGACCCCAAACTTTCTGTTCTCAGTGCAAATGTCCCCAGGTCCTTCAGCTACTTACCATATACTATGTTTTTTGTGCTCTTTCACCACTCTAGTTAATTTATTCTGAACTTAATCTAGTTTGTAAATGTTTCTTTTAAAATATTGAAAAATAATACCACAGATGTGGTTGGAGTAGAACAGGGAGTGATGGGACCATTGTTTTTTGTGAACTGGACAAAATACTTCTCTTTGTATATATCTTCAGATTGCAGTCACATCTTTAGCAGTCACCTCCCACTGCTGTCTCACATTGATCTTGAGGCCAACTAAAATCCCCAGGTCTATGTCACGCAAACTGCTGTCAGAACCAGTTTCTCCCTATCCTATACTTGTGAAGTCGATATTTTGAACCTAAATGTTGGGTTTAACACATATTTCAGTTAAATTGAGTCTTTTTGGTTTAGACATTTTATTCTGGTTTATTGAGATCATTTTGAATCCTGATTAGGTTGCCCATCCTATTGACTATTCCTTCCAAGCTTTGTGTAATGCTCATATTTTACAGTTCGCCTTCTGTATTTATTTGGGTTGGTATAAAGCTTTCTGTTTAAGAGGATAGTGGGGATTAAAGTAGGCTTCATGGAGGAAGTAGATTTTGTGTTAGGGTCCTGGTGGGAATTCCCTTATGCTCCAAGGACATGAGATTTTCCTGATTGGGAGAAAGCCTAAAATGAGAGCTGTTTTTTCATTCATTCATTCATTCATTCAATGACTGAATATTTACTGAGCTCTCATCATATCCTCAACACTGTCTAATTATGCTGGGGATATGAAAGTCATGGTAACTGCTCTTAGAAAGCTTATAGTATAGTTGGCTAACTATAAAATCTAGCTCATAACTGCTACACTATATTGCCAGAGAAGGCTATATTTCTAAAGCATAACTTTACTCTTTTTGTGTCTATGGAAGTTCAAATACAGTTATTTTCAATTTGATTCAACAAATACTTATTTACTAGGCATTGTGCTAGGTACTCAGATACAGTGGTGAAAAAGAAACACATTGTCTCTATTTTATTGAGCTTACACTTTAATACAAATGATTAAGCAAGCAAATAAACAATTATTATCAGTGTGATATATGTTCTTTGACAGGGATAGTGCATGATGTTCTAATCACATATAGCAGTATCAACCAGCCAAGACTTGTAGAGAAGGGGTGGTCAGGGAAAGCTTTTTGACAGAATGACATTTTAGATGAGAAAGATGATTTTTAAAAGATTTTATTTATTTATTTGAGAGAGAGAGAGAGAGAGAGAGAGCATGCATGAGCAGGGGGAAGGTTTAGAGGAAGAAGCAGACTCCCGGCTGAGCAGGGAGCCTGACAGAAGACTTGTCCCAAGACCCTGGGATCATGACTAGAGCCAAAGGCAGATGCTTAACTGACTGAGCCACCCAGGCACACAAGAAAGGTGATTAAGAGTAAAACAAGTGAAGTAGCAGGATAATAATATTCTAGGCAGAGGGAATAGCTGATATGAGGTCTTGGAGGAATGAAAGAGTACAGAGCATTGGAACAACTGGAAGATGTTCTTTGGGCTGGAGCAGAGAGTGAGGGGGTGGGGATTGCTGTTAAGGAAATTTGGTCTGCCTTAGTTTAGGGTACTAAGTTGTCATATGACACCTCCTTTTATTTCTAGGGAGAGCTTATGGAAGACAGATTGCTACTTAGACACTGTTTAACGACTTTGAGGGGATGATATAAAATGACTTACCCTTTCCTAAAGACTTACTGTCTGGTTGCAGCTGTAATAAAATTAGAGAAATCCTTCACTTTTCCTACTTTTCTTCTAATGTTTCCTTTAATATGTGGGATATTTTTTAAACATATTTTTATAAATTGGCCCTTTGACTCAATCTTGCTAAGCTCTTTGACCCTGGGGATGAAGCTCATTCTTTATAAGCACTGCTTCTGTTTACCTTATTGAAATAAAAGCTGCAATTGCTTTATGGAAAAATAAGCCTATTGTAATTAAAAATAAATAATAGGTATGACTGTGCCATACAGGCAAACTAAATATTTCATTGTGGGGCTAGGAACTCAGGTTTTCATACAGTAGAGGTAAGTTAATCTAACCATTTGATTCTTTGCAAAGTGTTTTGAAAGGGAGAAGATTTTCATAAAAACAAAAAAGGTTAATGTGAAGGAAACTTTAAAAACCTGTTTGAGGTATGACCCAGTGAAGAGGTTCTCAGGGATCATGGCTAAAATAAAGGATTCTGGAATTTGGGTAGATATTTAAGGCAGGTGAATTGAAGGGCTGACTAGGTGAATTTGGTTATTTTAGGAGAAAAATCTTATGTTCAGTTAAAAAATATGAGACTTGTTTTTCTCCCCTGGCATGGTACATTGAAGGTCTTTGAGAATCTGAGACCTTATTACAGCTGGTAAGTCTTATACCTGGAACATAGCTTATGGCTACAGCTTGTGTCTTATAGTTGGAACATAGCTTGTAGTGTGCTAGGGGGTAGATGCCACAGTTGCATTTTTGCTAGAATGCCAAGTCAGGCTTACCTATAAATAGAGGATAGAGAATTTATACTTTATACGTGAAAATATTAAATAATACTCCAATAATGATAAGAAAGATTCATTGATCATTTAGTAAATGCCAAACACTATGCCAGATAATTTACAGGTATGGTCTCTTTTAGTTCACACTATAATTTTATGAGGTATTTACTAACATTATTACCTGCATTTTACAGGTGAGAAAACCAAGGATACAGAGATAAGTACATTATCCAAGATCCCACAACTAGCAGTGTTAGAAGTGGGGCTTTTCCGGGTCTTTCCAGTGCTAAGCTCATGTTGGTAATCATTATGTTGTCCTTTCACCACCAAATCCCAGAGGAAGGGATTCTTAAGATGTGTGTAACCTCCTTTTAGTCAATAGGTCAATAGTACTGCTGAAAGTTGTCACTTCCTTTCTCAACCTCTTACATAGCTGAGAGGCAGCACTTGACATTGGAAAGGGCATAGGTTTTGCATTCAGAGAGACCTGGTCTAATCCTTCTTGTACAATTTAAAGCTATGTGTGCATAAATAAGTGACTTAACCTCCCTGTCAGTTGCCAAATCTATAAAGTAAAGGTCATGATGTCTACTTTGCAAGGCTGTTTTAAGGATTAAATGCAACAAGACAAGCAAAATGTGTAACACAGTGTGTATTGGATCACAGGTACCCAATAATGGTGGCTGTTTCAGTAATTAGAAGTGGTCCAATTAGATTATTGAGTTGTCAGATGTTCTGGTGATGGGTACTTAACATCTTTATTCAGAGCCAAGGGGATAAAAACAGCAACTGTATGTAGCTCTTTAAGCAGGTCCAGTTCAATGTGTGGCTTCTAATCTCTCCTACTTCTAACTGCTACATCCAATAGATTAGCCTTAATGTAAGTAATAGAAATTGATATTCCCAAGTTGTGGTATTAACCTAAACTTGATTAAAGCACCATATTGCATTACTGCACTCCTCCGCCCATTTGTGATTGCACACCACTCAGACAGATGCTGGTTTTCGTGACTTCGTTTCAAAGCAACACATTTCATACATGGAAATCAAACTGCAGTGCAGAGGGAGACATGGTGAGAAGTTACTTGTAGGTTCAGAAAAAACAGAGTATCCTTAATTTATACCCCATTCATAATACACAACCATTTGTTCATCAAAAACCTCTGCTGCATTTACACTGTAAATTATTTTCTGGAAATCTGAGCTACAGAAAAAGCCGAATTCAATTTCTTTGAATTCAGTAGCAGCAAAGCCACTTATTTTCACTCTTTTGTCTGGGAAAGTAAATCCTTAGTACAGTGCATTTCCCACATAGGGTTTATTGGTTATTTACGTTTCAGTGTTGAATTTTCATCCCCCTGCTTTTTATCAGAAGCAATTACGAAGCCACAATTATGAAAATAATGAGTACACAGATACATGGTTCAACATGTCTGCACTATGACTCTTCGGCCGATTCAAATAAAGTTCTAGGGTTAATTTCTTTACACATAATTTGCAATTTGTCCTCTTTGGCCCTATATATGCTAAGAATAAGTATTGCTACACAGCCCTGCCTTCCATGTCCTCCGAGGTTTGAATATGATGAATAAAACAAAAGGATGAGGAAAAAAACTGAGGGTAAAGGTCCCAGGAAAAAAGAATCTCAAGGTGATTCATACAGCTGAGCCTCAGAGGAAGAACCTGGCTCCCACCTGCACAAACACTCACAATTGTTTGGAAAATGTCACCAAGTCAAGAATATTTAGAAAGGAGGATGAGGGAAAGTTCATTTCTACCAGCGAACAAAAGGACTTGGGAAATTCTGAAATTATCCTTAGCCATTGAAATTAGTCCCAAAGAACAGGACATGTTCTATTTTTCAGTAGAATTATATGCTAGGAAGCATAAAATCCAACAGCAAACAAAAAACAGTTAGGAGACTTGAAGGGGATAATGCATTTGAACACCCAGCATAGTGACTGACCAAGCACACACTCAAAGAAAGTTAAAAATCTGATTGAGAACTTTGTATTAGCACAGCATTATGCGAAAATGTTACCAAGAAGCTTAAGGTATAGTCTTAGACCTTATGATAAGCTTTATCTTATCATAAACTGGGTGAGACAGGACCCACAGATGAAGAGAAAAGCAGCAATATGAGGCAGTGTAGGTAAGTGTCAAATGATGGATGCAAACAATGAGGAAGTAAGCTAGCGTTTGCTGAGCATTTACTGTACCATTGATTCCTCATAACAATCATAAGAGATTGGTGCTATCATTATTTCCATCTTACTGATGAGTCAACTGAAGTTCAGAGCAGGTGCTATCATTATTTCCATCTTACCGATGAGTCAACTGAAGTTCAGAGCAGTAGAGTAATTCTGTCCTAGTTACACAGGTAGTAAGTGACATATCTGGGATATTTCCCCCTGCTCCAAATTCTATATTCTTTTGTGGTATGTACTATACTTTTTCCTGTGATCAAACAAAAATTCATCCCTCTTTATCACACATTATTTGCTAGACTCTTTGTTAAGTACTGTACATATAACATATCATTATAGTGTAGAGGTTAAGGTCATGGACTCCCTAGATTTAATTCTTCTCTCCACCCATCAGCTGTGTGATCTTAACCTCTCTGTGCCTCAGAAGCAAGTGAATTAATACATGCAACATACTTATAAAAGAGTTTGGCACATTGTAAGTCAAATATAAGTGATGATTGTTACTATTTTTGTTATTTAATACTTTTAAATCTTTATGAAGTAGGGACTATGGTTATGTTCACTTTATAGATGAGGAAGCTGAGCCTTAGAGGGACGAAATGGCTTTTCCAAAGTTACCTGGGTGGCAAATTCTGGATCTGACGTTCATGTATAAGCTTGTTGACTCTAAACTTCTTTTTTCTCACTATACCACATTGCTTTCCTAAGTGCCATAGCTGCTGAGGAGAGGGAGACATCTATGTGAGCTGAAGGCTTCATTAAGGATGTGGGACTTGAGGTTGAAAAAGAATAATGAGAAAAAGAATCTGTGTAGGAAGCTTGGATAAAGAAGGAAGGATAGTGTGTGTTGAGGGGAGGAGGAAGGAGGACCAAACATTTCTCCTTGTAGAAGAATTTTAGAGAATGAGGAAATTCAATCCTGCTATTAGCGACAGGAAAGCAAGTGAAGGCCTGCTCATAGGAGCGTGTCCTACAGCCCAATCACAAGAAGGCCCTGAGGGCAGGAAGCAGCCCACACCTTCCCAAGAAGAATAAATCTGAGGAAAGCTGTAAATGAATCTCAAGGTAATCTACAAGGGTGTGCCTAGAATCCTAAGCCTGTTTACAACAGCCTTGTCTACCTCCAGGTGGCTCTTATAGTCATGCCCCCTACAGACAGTCATATGGCAGAAGAATTTCCAGAGGAGAAACTAGCACTTGAATACCAAATTAGGAAGAAAAGAATCCAATTGCTTAATTGAAAATTTATAAAAATATGTACAATTATAAGTGCATTACATTGTGCGGCACAAACCCCCACTGGAGAATGATTTAACTGCTGTTTGCTTCCTGCTGTACATAACTGAGTCTCCTGGGGGCCATTGCTTTAGTAGTTTGGCTATCTCAGCTGCTACTGTGCCTCTTCATTTTCCTCTATTCCCGAGTCTCAAGAGGTGTGACTTGGGAAGCCAACCATGTCTTTTGTAAAGCCTGGCAGTTTGCCTATGTAGCTGGTAAGAGCTGGTGATTTATGTCTGGGAGTCTGTTTAACTGGGGTTTCTGCCTGCCTGAAGCTTCTGGTGGTAATAGCCCTACTAATTAACTCTGTTATTCTTTACTCCTCACCCTTTGAGCTTCCTTTGAAACTCTCCCAACTTTGGATGACTCCAAGTTTTAGAGAAACATTTTCCCGTGGAGGAATTTCACTTAAACTCCATCCAGTCCTTCAAGTTTCACATCAGCACCTGTGCCTGCACGTACTTTGTAGTGAACTCCAGTGTTCCAGTAGAGAATTGTTTCGATGTATCACTATTACACAGGCTAGAGCTAAATGACTCTGTGGCAACCTACTGGGAACATTTCACTGGCTCAAGAGCTTATAAATGGACTTAATTTAATTTACTCTGCCTAAACAAAGTGTACCTGTGCCCATTGACTCTTAAAAGGATGGTGTGCTGAGCAATGCAATTCTGAATAAAAAAAAATCCTCAAGAGCAAAAGGGGAGAGTCCTGGATGGCTTTGCAAACAAAATGCCTTCCTACGCCCCTGAGATGCAGTTAAGAGGGGTTTGATGTAGATTTACAGAGATATACACCATATCATTCTCAGGCACGATTTCTTGATTATTGGAGTTTTTAATCATTTACATGTGTAATAAGTGCTGTTGTAACTTCAGAGTACTCTAGGCTGACATGGAAGAAAGCAAATAAACTTTCATGTAAGTTATTCTAGGATACTTTCCCATGATTCTTGGTCAATGAGTGGATGAAGTAAGATAATTCTATTGCAACAAAATGATCAAGGGAAGCCTGGAGATTTTGTTGCCTTGCTGGAATCTTGGTAACATGGTTAAGTGAAGCAAAATGGATTATCCAAGTAGATAAGTAGATAAGCCTCATATTTCTCTGACTCATTAGGACTCAATACTCATGCCATACTTGCATTCTTTTAATCTGGCTCTGGTCACTCCCACTAGGTATTTGGAACACAAACTAAGAAATATCAGGCCCCTTTCAATGCTTTGTTCTCCTTACTTTACCATCTGTTGTCCAGAATCATTGACATATTTGCCAAAGCTCATGAAAGGTTCACACACTCTGATAAAGTCACAGCTCCTCTCTTGGTCTCCATTCACTATTTAAAAAAATGTCAGTGACGTCCGCTGATACTATTATGCTATACTCAGAGGGACAAAGAAACCTTGGTTCTTACCTTCAAGTATAATGAGCAAAACAGACAAAAGCTATTTCTGGGGACAAAAGTCAGATTGTGGCAAGATGAAAAGTTGAATAGGAGGTAAAAAAAGTAGAGATGGTAGCTGCTGTCTACTTTTTAAATAAGTGAAATTGTGGATAAGGGATATTTGGGAGGATTGTTGGGTACCTGTGGGCATTTCTATTAGGGCTTTATTTTGGAGACTATGGTTTTTCAGAGCACTAGACACATCCATTTGATTTTTTAAAAATCCAATTATGGTCAGTGACCTGGATGTATGAATAGAGAAGGCATGTGGTTGGGCTGATTAAAAGCTAAAGATTTTCAAGACAATTTTGGTAGAATTGCCTGGATTTGAAGGTATTGGTGAAAGAGTATTTCAAGATCAATTTTGGTAGAATTGCCTGGATTTGAAGGTATTGGTGAAAGAGTATTTCAAGATCAGATCACAAAATTGAAGCTAGGGAGAGAAGAAAGTGAAGCCAGAAATGGACCAATAGATTCTGAAAATGGAAGGCACATAGGCTTGGAGAACTCAATGAAACTGAAGAACAAAAGAAGTGGGAGTAATGGAGTAAATTTAACAATTACAAAGCAGTGCTCAAAGAAAGAGCTATTGGCATTTAAGATTTATGAAATGGAGCAGTTCTGGTGGGAGATGAAGTCCAATGTGTGGCCCTGGGAGTAGGTTTTTAAAATGGAATGGAGATGAAATTCCTTGTAGTAAAAGAAGTCAAAGAACCTCAGGCAGCAGTGTTGGGCTTGCACCATGATTAAGACACACAGGTTAATGACTGGAGTTGAAGTAGAAAGACGAACTAAGAGTATTGTGCCAAAGACCTTGGAGATTGTGGGTAAGTGATCTAGGGGCTAAGAGAAGACAGTGGTGAAGAAAGATAGAAAAATATATATCCTTATCTCCCAGAAAGGAGGGTCTTCTGTAAATGAGTGGAAAGCAGCACAGTGAAGTTAGGGTAATTAATTGTTAAAATGTTTTCGCCACTTTAGTGCCCAGAACAGAAACTTCTAAATTAAGCAATTGTGAGGTAGGGAAATGATTTGGTGGGTTGTGAGAGCCTCCTTGGAAAAACACTAGGTTTGATGTTCACACTATAAACCAATACAATCATTATCCTTGCAACTATCAGTGTAGAATGTAAGATTAGAGTAATTTGCAATGGTTCCTCATCTGGTCCTGTGGGATAGGGGAGTTCAATCATTCCTATTTGCAAAGGAAGGAATAGACAATGGTTCTGTGGTGAGATTTAAAACAAAGTTATTGATTTAGCTCCTTTTAATTGGCTATCACTTTCTAATTGGCTGATGATGTACAGTCCACTCAAAACTCCCGAGAGAATTCCCAGGAATCCAGGCTGCACAGTAGTGATAAATGATAACTTGAATAACCTTGTTTCTTGGCTAAGGGCAGCCACTGGGCCAACTCTGTAGGACTGTTACATGGGCCTTTTTCTATTACTTCTAGTTAAGGATATTGAAATATTTGTACCATCAGTGATTTTGATCATTAAAGCTCAATTGACATACTGTTTGCATTTGGTTCTTTACTTATTTAATCCAAGGATACTGTGCATTTAGATGCTTGGATGATAAACATTTATATTTGGTATATATAAAATGAAATGGTATTATCCTTTCTGTGTTTATCACCTTCAAAAGTATCACGTTCCTTCCTTTGTTGAATTATTGACATTGTCTTATGCTGTCAAAGAAAAAAAATTCATTTCTAGAGTTCACTCTGGATTTTACAGTCAGTCATGGACTTGGGCACTGGCAGGATCAAGCTATTTTGGAAGAATAGTATCCTGGACAATTCATAAGGCAGTATAGTTGGGATACTGACATGAGTATAGAAAATGCTGGAACGGAGTGTCAACGCTAGAGGTTTCTGTGTAGCCAGCTATAGCTAAAGGTTTTTTTCTTCTTCTCTAAAAAGGAATCTTGTTTTCGTCTGTTTCCCAGAATTCTTTTCTTTCTCTTTTTTTCTTTTCTTCCTTCTATTACTCCTTAGATAAGTAAAACAAACTACCTAAAATATATAATCATCTCATTTGTAGGCAATTGACTCTGACTCAAAGTTGTTGTGAATGAATAGGTATTTTTAAAAAGACCCTAAGCTCGCTCTGAGATGGGAGATTTTGGTTTTGGTACAGGCCATCTTTAGAGCAAGTGCTGTCTTGTGTCGGTGTTCTTTACAGTACTTGGCTGAATGAGAATATGGCTGCTCCTTACTGTAGTTTTTTTCTGTTGATATAAATTGCTAGAGTTTAGGCTTTGCTTGCATTCAGACACTTTATAGTTCCATTTGCCAAGTGCATCTGAAGCCTTTAGTATTTTGGAGAACTTTGGAGTTAAAGGGAGCCAACGAATTCCATTAAATTACCTCTTGGTTCCTCTTCTATTCTCTCCCAATCAGTACCCAGGGACTTTGTGGGATTTGTTCTCAAATTTATTCTCTGTTTTTTTTTTTTTTTTTTCTTCAGTAAGTTGAAGGACTCCCTCAGGTGCCCTCTGAGGGTTTTACTCTCTGGTTTCCTCAGTGAATTCTCAGATGAGATTGCAACAGATGTCCACAGAAGCCCTCAGATAGGGGAAGACCAAGTGCCTCTTCACACCTCTCTGTAGTTTTGCACTTGGACATGGATACTTCTTGAATACCCATGCTCCTTCTGTTCTTACACTGACCCCATAAAACTAGATATCATTATTAATAGCATGTTTACAACCCCCCCCCCCCCATTTTCTTTACTGGAAAGTTACTTACAAGTTGTTGTTGACACCTCCTTCTCAGGTACCTTGGGTGAGCAGTAGAGAAAATAATTCAAATATTGGCTCCTCTGGAATTCGATCTCAGAGATGCACTCAGGTATAGTAATACACTTCCCCTTTACTGGTCTTCCAAGAGGATGATAAATGTGCCAGATGGAGAATAACATTGGAGGATCTTGTGTCGTTTGTACTCAGAGGTGTCTGCTGGGTTATCTTGGTGCACATTTGATAGGCTGGAGCTTTTGTTACAAAGTTCCCTTCAGGAAGGGCAGAGACATCATGAAATATCTAGGTGTGCTAGGGGCCTTACGGACTGATGGGCTGAATCAGTGTTTGCTTCTTACATACAGTCCTGTCACGATCATGAGACTTAATGTGTTTGTATTTGGATTGGTAGCTTGGACTCTTTACCAGCATCAGAACGAATGCGAGCAATGTCATGTGCAGTATGCTGAATTTGAATCAACCTGAAATTCTAGGTCAAGTTTCTACAGTATTGCTTTCTATGCCTTTGACCCTTTAGAGATAGCTACTTACTGTTTTGTTTGCTATGTCTTTACTGTTCTTAGATCTGTCCCTATACTCACATATATCCCCATTTCATCAGGTGTCCAGGGAGTTTCACTTTTCTCCTATAAGACCTTTAACACTCTTCTCCTCAATTTATTCTTCTTGATTAAAAAAATACAAAATACTTTAAATGTAATGATAATTTTAAACAAAAATATTTACTTTGACAAATTGATGTTCTCCTCAAACACATTGCTAAATTTATAGGTTGGACAATCTTATGAAAAGCTACAAAATTGCATGTACTCTTTTTTTTTTCTCTACCTTTTCTTGTTTTTGATTCATTTTTTCCCCTTTGCTCTCTTTCTTTTTCCTCTTCCTGCCCCCTACTCTCCCTTTCTTATAAGTTTTTAGTTGGATCTTTTCCATATTTTTTCTGGTTCTCTTTGTTGTGAAAAGATTAAATTTGCTTGACCAGGTCAAGCTTTAGTTGTAAAGCTAAAGATAAATGTATCCCTTTTACCTGCATTCTTCCACTAATGTTTCTCTATCTAGAAGTCTTTATTACTCATTCCAAATGTCTGTTATTTTACATTGGTGGTATCCTTGGTATTCTCTTATTTTGACACCTTCTCCATGATGAAACATTGATTATACCACTACTCTCTCCTCAGAGCCCTTATGTGTTCTCTCTGCATTTCTTCCTTCCTTCCTTCCATCCCTCCTTCCTTCCTTCCTCCCTCCCTCCTTTTCTCTTTTCTTCTTTTTTATTTTCTTTCTTCCTGCAGTTTAACAGGAGACATGAATAGTACACCAAACCTAATAATTCAGAGAATTTTATGCTTTATTCATGTTTTCAATCTTTTTCCCTGAATTTCTTTGAAAATCTAGATTCTTTCCAACTAAACACTAGGTTTCAAGTGACTTTGGCCTTAAAGAAATCATCAGCCTCTAAAAGGAAGCACCCACCAAACTTCTACATCTTATAAGATTGATTTTGCTGTAGATAATGTTTTATGTATACAGACGTGAGTTTGCACTGAAGAGATATCATCTACTTTCAACGTTAAAAAATAAACTTAATGAGCAGGAAAAAATCCCCCAGTTATAATTTAATTGATAGTATAATGATTTTTAAACATGTTTTGACTTCTGAGGGGCTGGTTTTTGAATATGTCTGGCTTGACAATAAGGGATAGAGTATCTCATAATGAGATAGAAGAGCCTTGGGGATAAGAGTGTGGGTTTCTGAGTCACCATGGGTCTAGGTTCAAATCTGAACTCAGCAACTTTCTAGTTGTGCAGCCTTGTGTAAGTGAATTAACCATCTTCTCTGAGTCAGTTTGCCAATCTGTAAAATGGATATTAATGTAGTACTCATCTTATAGGGTTGAGAATTATATTGGTGAATATATGTAAGTGCTTATGTATGGCACATATATACTCGATGAATGTTAGATATCATGTTTATGATAATTTTATAGATTTCTCATGGAAGTAACAATACATTATAATACGATTAAAATGTACTGAAATTTATAATTGAAATTACAATTCAGATTTCAGTAGAGTGTGTCTTTTTTGTGAATGTGATAATAAAATTCTCAGATGGATGGCTGGTTGCCTGTGTAACAGATTTTTTTCCATTTAAAGCTTCTTACCTTATGATCTTGAGCTTGTTAACTCAGTATGGTTTCCAGATGCAAATTTCCAACCTAAATTTCTCTTAGATTCTGTTAACTTTTTAGGGTAAGAAGAACCTTCTCCCCACCCACCTTCCTTGTATGTATGTGAAAGACCTAGCATCAACAATTATTTCTGGATGGTCTGCATCTGGATGGTCTGGTCTTTCAAGGGATTGCTTTAGGGGGACTGAAGAGCTTAATCATATCCGTCACTGCTTCTGACTTTGTAGTCCAGTCAACATTTTCTCATTATGATACATTTTCTAACATCTTTAATCAGATTTGGGTCAGAATAACCATCACTGTGGAATACACAGTAGTGTATTGAGGAAGCACCTACTATGATGGTCTTGACTAGTTTTTTGCTTGGAGATTCTTGAGGTGCTAAATCTCTAGGCAGTCTTTAGGCAATGACCCTACACCCTTCAGGTATTAAAGCCACAGGAGTCTTATCTTACAAGTACCTCTGTTGGGAGGAGCACTTTTTTTCCTGTTGAAGTTGTTTATGAAAGTTTAGATTTGTTGGTCTGACAAAGGATGTTAGTGGAAACTGAGAAGGGATTTCTTAGAATTCCAGATGACTCTTGTTTATTCCAGTTAAAAATAGCACTCAGATGTCCTTGATTCTTTGGAGAGGTTTGCATCTATCTCCTTTCAATCTCTCTGTCTCTTTGTCTCTCTCTCCCTCCCCCATATGTTGTACCATAGTGGTTCTCAAATTTTAATATGCATAGATCTGAAGTGGGGCCTGAAATTCTGTGTTTCTAAAAAGAACCCAGTTTATTCTGGTATTGTTGCTCAGTGGGTAATACTTTGGTTAGTAAGGGTGTAACAGATGTAGGTGGTGACCCATCCATGTTTCTTTTTTTTTTTTTTTTTAAGATTTTACTTATTTACTTGACAGAGAGAGAGAGATCACAAGTAGGCAGAGAGGCAGGCAGAGAGAGAGGAGGAAGCAGGCTCCCCACTGAGCAGGGCTCAGTAGGGCTCGATGTAGGGCTCGATCCCAGGACCCTGAGATCATGATCTGAGCTGAAGGCAGAGGCTTTAACCCACTGAGCCACCCAGGCGCCCCCATCCATGTTTCTTGACATTCATTTCTATGCACTGGAGGTTGCTTAACTACTAACAACTTTGACTCTTTGCCTGAGGTTTTGTTTTTGTTTTTGTTTTGCCTGTGGGAGCACTTATTCTGTATTCAGGGCAAGCCTGAAATGCCAGAAGATTAATGGTCCTGGAAGCAATACTTAACCAAAGTCTTATGGGAATTTTGTGGATAAATATTCCAGCTTTCTTTCCTCTCAGTTAGGATAAATTTCTTCAGAGCTCCACATAAAGACTGAGCTCTTATTGCCATCCTTTATTGTCTTTTTTCCCTTCCCTACCTCACTTCTCCATTCTTCTATGGATGTTTCTTGTGGTCAGCTCCCCAAAAAACTTACTGCATTTGAATTTTATCTCAGGATATGCTCCTGAGGGAACTCAAACCCTAGGACTTTTGGGGTTTGAGTAACTTTGAAAATATATATATTTTTTATTTTGTTACCCTAGCTACTTGAGAGATACATCCTTTACCTTAACTGATGGTTTGTATGTTTGACCTTCAAGTGTCTGAAGGAAAGTCTCCATATTAAGGAACATAAGGAATCTCTGAGTTGGAGTCCACTAGTCCTATCAGTTCCATAGAAACACACTAATACTGGTTTTTAGTACTTGGTATATAACAAGTGTTATATAGCTTCATGACATCAGTTTGGGGAGAATTGTTTAGAAAGAATGTTTTAATGCAAGGGAATGATTATTTTTATGTATCTAAATTCAGTGTGTTTCATGTCAACAAGGATACTCATGAATTTAATACATTGCACACATTGGAAAAATAAAATCCTAAATGAGCCTTTAAGGGTAAACCTTGGCCAGCTGGACTGTCACTCACAAAGGTGACTTTTGTACTAAAAATCCCATTCGAGGCCCAATTTAGTATTAAATAGTCACTAAAGTCACTAACAGTGCAACTGCATAGCATCTTCCTAGAACAGCTTCTTTAGTCTAATGGGAGTTTGATAATTAAACATTAACATTCTGCAGAGGCGGTCTCCCACTTTGCCCATATTTGGAGATCACTGATATTTTACACCGCAGAGGGGTTGGGAGTGGTAGATTACCAAGCTTTGGATGCATAGCCAGCCTTATTTTACCAAGAGTTGCCTAAAGAAGCATTCAAATGCCTCTTTTCGCCATCAATGCTAATATGCAATAAAATTTTGTGGGATCCTTAAAATACTGTTTATGGCAAGGCTATAGCTAAAGTTGTAAATATAAACCTTTAGCTTTCTATAATACTTTTTCTCTTTCAAAGTGTATTCTCTCATATTATCTGACATAAAATGCCTTCATATTTTAGATAGATAATTCAAAATTCATTGAACGTCAAAGTTCACAAGACTGGAAGAGATTACGTTGAGTGAAATAAGTCAAGCGGAGAAAGTCAATTATCATATGGTCTCACTTATGTGTGGAGCATAAGGAGAAACATGGAGGACATTGTGAGAGGGAAGAGAAGGATGAATTGGAGGAAATCAGAGGGGTGAAGAACCATGAGAGACTATGAACTCAGAACAAGGGACTGAGGGTTTTGGAGGGAAGGGGGTGGGGGGATGGACGAGCCTGGTGGTGGGTATTGAGGAGGGCACGTATTGCATGGAGCACTGGGTGTGGTACATAAATGGTGAATCTTGTAACACTGAAAAAATAAAATAAAAGTATTTGGGAAAAAAAATAAAATAAAATTCCACATAAAAAAAAGAAAAGAAATAAATGGCCATTTTGAAAGTGTATCTACCCCCTTCCCATTCTATCACAGTAAGTCGAGGTCTCAGGATAGCAAAATCAATGAGGCATCATTGGTCATCAAAGGCCATGCTTAAACTTTGGTTTAGATCTCTCTTGTGGCTGTCATTCATCTAATTTTATGCAAACCAGGTTTACCAAACTCTAGTAACTTTAATGAAAGCCTATCCCTAAACCTCCCCCTACCTTCTAGCTCTCAACCTCTGTGTGGCTCCATAATTTCTATGCAGGAAGAACTAAGGAACAATTATCTATCGGTTGTGGGTCTAGATGTCTTGCCTTAAAACTGTGTTTGGCAGTATACTCTTTTTGTTTAGGTTGTATGTATATCAATTTAAAAAATTTCCAAGTCTCTTAAAGGCATTTTTATTCAAGCAATGTGAGATTTTCTTTTTTTTTTTTCCTAATTTTATTTGGAGTGCCTTGGGGAATGACTTGCCCAAGCCATCTCTTTGGTGACGTCACGGGCAACCTCAAACCTTAATTAGTTTGCCAGAAGTTGCTTTGTATTATAGCTCCATGTGTGGATGGACAAGGTCGTTAATCCCTTGATTTCTGCTTCCTTTGAAACCTGCTACTACTACTCTTTGTTGAGTGATTGTGTTAACACCCAACCAAGCATGTATCTCCCCATTCCCCTTTCTCATCAATTTTGGATTTTTGGTGGAAAGGACCAGTTTCCAAAAGACCATTCAGAGCCTCCCTGTTTCTTGGATTCTTAGGCTGGCCTCCTGTCAAACTTTTATAAAAGCACACACACATTTTGGAAAGCCTAAAAAGGAACCTCTTCCATGTCCACGTGCAGGTCTTCCTTACATCACCAACTCCAGAATTTGATGAATATTATGTAAATTAAAATGAGAAATATGTCTTTCTTTCACTGATTCTTAAGACACAATCAACAAGACCCGTTACACAAAGAGAACTGCTGTCCAATTACCTTGCTTGCTGGGACAGATGCTCATAATTATTTGCAATACCAATATAGAAGCAAATAGACACATTGACAAGTATATTACAAGTATATTGCAAACAGTGCTCTCTCTGTAACCAATGATAGTTAATGAAGAGTTGCAGAATCTTTTTTGCAGAATCTTTATACATAAGTCCCAATGAATGGTTTCTGTGAGAATTATGATTTCAAACTGCCTTCAGTACCAATCGCTTATATAGGAAGTTAGTACACTGCTGGGTAATGGTGCTTGGGATTTTCCTCGCTCTCTTATGTGGGTGAAGGAACAAGATTAAGGAAGTTTCTTAAGATCACATTATTAAAAGGCCAATTTACTGAACACACAGTTGGAACTTAATAGCTCCTTGTTGAAATGCCAGAACTTGCTCTGCAGTTGAGAAATCCCACTGAATAAATCCTTTTCTTTTGTACCTGTTCCATTACTCAGAGATCCAGATTTGTTGCCAGACATATTTTAATAAGTGTATCTTTACTTTTTAAATAGCTACAACAACGAAATGAAAATATTTCCACAAAACGTCACCAGAGTTATAAGTTTAGAACTTCATCTGTGTGAAAAATAGACATTATTGTGACTATACTTTTCAAATAATTTTGAAAAGGGGCAGGGAACAGAGTGCACTAGTAACCACATTTCTTGGTTTTGTCTTCATTGTATGTCCTTTTCTGTACCCCAAGAGTTAGTGGAGGAATCATAATTTTGCTCTTTTTATACCACAATTTTCCTTTTCCCACAGGTCACTGCAGCTTCCTCAAATTTGGTATCATATAAAGGAAAGAAGCAACAAATTGGTTTGGGATAGATTTGGGAGGGGGAGACTGAGGGAAAAAGCTTCCTGGAGTTATAGTAAAAAACAATATGTTCTCTGTTTTTTGACAGAGTTCAGATCAGAGCAGGGCTTCAAGGATAGTGACCCTGTGTGAGTGTCAGGAAATGTGCCCCAAGTTGATGAATTGCCATGGTTTTATATAACATTATGGATTTGTAAGAATTTGATCATTTTGATGCTCTAAGAATCATGCAAACCACTACTACAACAAACAATCCTTTTGAAAACAAGGATGTTCTTGGCAATATAAACAGGTGCAAAAAGGGCAAGTTTTTTCGGCAACTCCCTCCTTATAGCAGCCAAACAGATGCATTACTTAACCCAAACTTCATATGTTCTTTTGTGCTGTTATGAAAAGATCTGGGACTGGTTAATAACATAAATGATTAAACTTTAACATTTTCGTGGAGTATTGTCAGCGGGGCAATGGAGACTCCTCTGTTGTAGAAAGTGAGGTAACAGATTGAAATGCTTTATTTCATATTCGGCATCCCTTCAAAAGAAAGAGAATATATTAAAAACAAAGCCCAGCAATAGAAATGATTATCAAAATGAGAAATATTTGGCAGAGGGAAGATTTAAATACTCTAGACTGTTTCCATTTTGAAGAGAGAGAAGAGAACGGGGGAGACACGAGCAAACATTAACCATCTTGGAAAAAAAACTCAGAGCCTATCCTTTTCCATGTGTCATGTGAAATAAATGAGAACATTTATTTTACCTGGCATGTCAACACATTTTTTTTCATTTTGGAAGGTTTTTCTTAGGTAAATTAAATGCCATGAGCAGGTACAGTAGCAGGGCTAAACTTACCAGGGCCATTAATCTTTTATCCTCAGGGTGGTCAATTCATCCTTGAAGTGATCAAACCAAAAAATTTTCCTACTGTACTCAATCCTTTCTAGGAACATTTCATTTCCCTTAGGAACTTGTAACAGTGGGCCCCTGCTATATTTTCTCCTATAGTATTATCCACAACTTGGAATGACTATATTGTTTACTTGTTTACTATCCATGTTTACTAGACTAAAAGCTCTATGACTTATGGATCATATCACTGAGGTCCACTGCTGATTCCCCAGCACATAGTAGGCTCTCAACAAGCATTCACTGAAAATTTGAGTGAATGATTGAGTGACCACTACCCATGGTGGTACAAGACTGCCATTGCATTATATTGCGGTAAAGCACAGCCATATTTATCACCTTTTAGGTGCACTGACTCAAAATATCCTGAAATCTTTTAGTAAGAGGCACAAAAAAGTACTTAACACCTGCACAAGTGCATCTTAGAATTAATAAAGTATGGTGAGGGAACTGTCATCACACCTCTTACAATCATATTTTCACCTGTCTTGTCTGTCTGCAACTAGAGGCTGGTAGAGAGTATTTACCAACGAAGAAACTCGTCAGCACCAAACTTGTTTTGGACAATCTGTTTTCACCTTTAAGAAATATTTTAAAAAGAGACACACATCTGCATTAGTTCATTCAGCTGTAATTCTCTTACTGGGCCAGATTCAATAAAAGGGTAATGGGGAGATGTTTTTGTTTGAATTTCAATGATTAAACAACCATTTCTGTTGTCTTCTTTCCAGTCTTAACAAACATTGTAGCTATAGCCATAATTACTAGATTTTGGTTTTGTTCTGCTGAACCATTTTATTGAAGAATGCCAAGCACAGGCAAGATTACATACAAATATAGAATTTAAATAAAATAACTCTAGAATTCAGTATACAAAAGAAAAACATTAACAATGAAAAAATAAGACAACCAATTTTCCCTTTGGCATTTGTAATTTTGCCACTCACATTCTCATGCTAAAATCATGCCAAAGTTATCACTATTTTGCATGTGTTAATATGAGTTACTTGATTTCCCAATGAAAGATTTTAATGATCCACTTTCATTCTGTTTCATTACAAGGAAAATCAAGAGCACTTGTTGTGCATTCTCACTAATTTCCTCCTCCCGCTTTTTATTCCAAATGTCAAAAAGGTGTGCCTACCTATTCTGACATCAGCCAGGATGGGATTGGACCACATAACAAACATAGTGGCCTCCGTTTCTTCCTTTACCTTAGGAGAGTCCTTAAGATTGTTGTTAGAGATACTCATGGCTTAAAACTTGCTCTCTGCCCTCCATATGCCCCTTTTTCTGAATCTTCAAGGTAGAATACTTCTGTAGAATTGGCAGACTGTGTGGTAGATAATAACTACTATTTATTGGCTGCTTACTGCTGCATAATTTCTTTATATAACATCTCATTTAAAGCTCACAGTGAACCTATGGGGTAGATACTATTGCTCAATCCATATATAGATGAGAACACTGAGGTCTAGGGAGGTAAAGTGATTTGTCCAAGGTCACAGTCAATGCATGGTGGAACAGGTATTAAAATTCAAATTCATTGCCAAAGCTTGTGCACCTCACTATTATGACATACTGTAAGGACGGCTTTTATATGTCCTAGGAAGTCAATGCCTAGAAGTATGTCTTAGGAACAGGTTCATAAATGGAACTTACAAATATAAATTTTAAATAGAAGGACCTTTCATCATCACCTTTAGCTGCCTGACCAGATAGGAATTATTCAGCTGTATAAACATGTGGATTTAACTTTTGACTTGAAAGTACTTAAGTAATTCACTCAAGAAATTCCCTCCATAGCTTTATAATAGTGTATTCATCAACCACTAAGGGAAAAATCAGGCACAATATGACTCTTATTGATTAAGTACTCTATACAAGCTGAGAAGTGGCACAGAATATAGAGTGCAAACATTTATATTTAGATGCCTAAAACAAATGCTTGAGTACACAAATGCCTATTTCAGAGTCCTGTGAGAGACTGTCATTGGACTTGCATAGCTGAAACTGGAAAAAAATGTGGATAATATGTTCATGGATTCATTTGTAGGAAAAATTATGTGGTACCGGATAGCATGAAGAAATACAAAGGGCAATGAGGTAAACACATTTTAGGAAACATATAAAAACACACAAGAAACACTGATCAATTTGTATAAAACACATTGATACCATCAGGGCATTAAGACATCAAGAAAGGTCAATAAAAGTGTTCAAGTTCAGGGACAGAAAGCAGAAAGAAGTTCTACTTTCTGTTAGAAGACAGGGAGTCAAGATGACAGAATAAAACTGAAAAAAAGAATGGTATCCTCTGTGAGGAGAAAAGAAGACAAGGTAGGAGTGAGACATTAAAATTTCCTCAATTTAAGTGGGAAAGGTGGTATTAAGTTTACTTATTAGCGTGAGTGCCAGCGTGTCTAAATGCCTCTGCTATACCATTGTAAGAATGTAAGGTGTGGGGAGGGGAGAAGAATGTGGGATCTAGAAATATACTCCCTCAGATCAAATCCTAGTTCTGTCATTGTCTAGCTGTGTGACCTTGGACAAATTACCTTACATTTTTGTGCCTCATTTTCATAATCTGTAAAATGAGAATATCAGTAGTACTTACTTCATAGTGTATTGTTCTAAGAGTTAAAAGAAATAATGCGTAGTAATCAGTTAACACAGTGTGTAGTGCATAGTGAAAGCCTAATAATTTCTATTTTATGTTTTTTAGCATGATGCTATTTATGTGTCTGTGTCATTGTTAATCATAGTAGTGTATTTTTATGATGAATTTCTTGAAGGCTGGGCCTGGATGAGTTGCCTATTATTGCAAAATGCCCTTTATGTGAACTTTCCTTTGAGCTTTGGTGAATAGGTTTTGTTTGCCAAGAGGGCGAGGACAGAATTGACTATGTGTGGAAAAGGGTGTCACTATTAACATGGAGACTTTCAGGTCAGAAAGCCTCGGGATTCTTTTGTGGTTGTTTACTTTTTTCAGTACCTCAAAAAAGTCCCTCCTTGCCTTCCTACCCCCAGCTTTGACCCCAGTCCATGTTGTATTTCCCTTATTATATCTACAAGCATTGAGAAGGGTTTTGAGAAGTGGACAAGGAGACAAGAGAGGCAAGCCAAGCTGAGCCTACAAGGCTGGCAGGGAGCCACAATGGCATTGATGACTTCAGCACTAGAGGGAAGTTCCAGTTCCTCTCACTGTTTGATGGCTTTTTGCATGGTTGAAAAATAAAACCCAATCTGTCTTGTAACTAACCGAACTCCTTTTAACAGCTTAATTCCATGCTCTGTAAAAATCAAATTCCTTATGGTAAGTTTAATGTTTATTCCAGTTGTTAGTCCTGAAAACAATTTTCTCTGGAGTGGAGGTATAATCCAGAAAATGGAAATAAAAGATTGATCTGGTATGGTGCTAATGAGTCAGCCCACAGACCTTGATGTACCTGGTATTTAGCAATTGTAATGATCAAAATGCATGATATGTAATATCCAGAGTGGTTTGAACCAGTTGAATGAGAGGCTGAAAGCTCAGGGTTAATTGTTCAATTTTATGGATGGAGGTGATGTTTAAAGCCCAAAGATCCTAAGCTGACAGCCTGATTAGTGCATGTTGCTTTATTTGAATCCAAAGGTAATGTATTAGGTTAGTTTGGAGGTTCCTGTGGCCCAAGATTGGGAGGTGGTTTGCAGATATGGTCAGACCTCTCTGTTGAGATTTGTTTCCAAGATTCAGATGCTTTTTTTTTTGCATCCCAGTTTACTAAAAAGTGAATTAAACAATGGCTTTCCATTATTATTGACTGGCCACTGACCAGTTGTCAGCAACAACCTGGCAGGGAGGGTTAGGGGAAAAAAAACTTCTATGCAACAATATTTTGCTTTATAAAAACGCCTCCAGCTACTGCATGACGTCTGGGAACCATGTCTTCGCATTGTTTAACATGGAGTCTCAATGAAGAGTTTAAAAAATACATTCATGCTTTGTTTTTTCAATAAAGAGTTGATATTGAATTGTCTTCCAAACCGAACATGCTTTATTTTTCTAAAATATTTGGAAGGCTTATGAGATAATTTGTGTGGGTGGTTTAAATAACACTGGCAATAACAATAAAAGCCCACATTTATATTAGTGAAAGTCCCATTTCTATACGAGTTTTAGGAAGATAAAATTGCTATGTACCCATGAGTTACCCATGAGTTAAAAGTTGGGAATAATACTCCATCCATGTGGGTGTAACTAGAGACTAGAAGCACTAAATGTATTGATGGGGGTGTGTGGTCCTTTTGGAATGCGTTTTGATCCATGAATTGCCTGGTTTCACAACTGCATTTGTCCCAGGAACCAAATACTTCATATAATTAGCCTGAATATGTGTTCAATCCTAGAGAAATAATTTTTCTCTTAGCATCCTGTATATCCATGATACTGCTGCTTTATGCCATGGTAACAGAGTATTCTGCAATATATGTGGATTATGGATTGTCAATGATGAAATGGTGATTATCCAATCTAATATAGGTTTCCCTGTTACTGTCTATGAGAGATATATATTTTCTTATAGCACTAAAATTATCTGATACTACATTATATATTTGTTTATTGGTTCATCATCTTTCTCACCCTCATATGAGGGCAAAGGATCCCGTATGTTTTGTTCTCCATTGTCTTTTTAGCACCCAGCATAGTGTCTAGCACATAGTAGGTACTTTGTTACTAGTGTACAGAAATACAACAGATTTCTATATATTAATTTTGTATCCTGCAACTTAACTAAATCTCTTTATTACTTCTAATAGTTTTTTTTTTGGCTGAGACTTTAGAGTTTTCTATATATAATATCATGTCATCTGCAAATAGTGACAGTTTTATTTCTTTACCAATGTAAATATCACTTATATCTTGTCTTATTGTTGTGGCTAGGACCTCCAGTACTATGTCAAATAAAAGTGGTGAGAGTATACATCCTTGTCTTGTTCTTGATCTTGGAAGAAAAGTTCTAAGTATTTTTAGCATAGAGTATGATGTTAGCTGTGGGTTTTTCATATATGACCTATATTATTATTCCTGTAAACACGCTCTGTTGAGAGTTTTTATCATGAATTGTTGTTGAATTTTGTCAAATGCTTCTTCTGCATCTATTGAGATGATGATATGATTTTTAACCTTTGTTTTGTTATTGTGGTGTATCATGTTGATTGATTTGTAAATAATGAACCATTCTTGCATGCCCAGAATAAATCTCACTTGATTTTGATGAATGATCCCTTACACGTATTAGTGAATGAACTTTGCTAATATTTTGCTGAGGGTTTTTGCATCTATATTCATCAGAGATATTGGCCAATAATTTTCATATATTGGTAGTGTCTTTTTTTTTTTAAGATTTTATTTATTTATTTGACAGAGAGAGAGAGATTACAAGTAAGCAGAGAGGCAGGCAGAGAGAGAGGGGGAAGCAGGCTTCCTGCTGAGCAGAGAGCCCGATGCAGGGCTCGATCCCAGGACCCTGGGATTATGACCTGAGCCAAAGGCAGAGGCTTTAACCCACTGAGCCACCCAGGCGCCCCTATTTTCAGTGTCTTTGTCTAGTTTTGGTATCAGGGTAATGCTGGCTTTACAGAATATATTTGGAAGTTTTCCTTCCTGTTCTATTTTTTTTAGAATAGTTTGAGAATAGGTATTAACTCTTCTTTTTTTAATTAACATATAATGTATTATTTGTTTCAGGGGTACAGGTCTATGATTCATCAGCCTTATACAATTCACAGCACTCACCATAGCACATACCCTCCCCAATGTCCATCACACCGCCACCCCATCCCTCCCACCCCCCTCCACTCCAGCAACCCTCAGTTTGTTTCCTGAAACCAAGAGTCTCTTAAGGTTCGTCTCTCTCTGGTTTTGTCTTGTTCCATTTTTCCCTCACTTTCCCTATGATCCACTGTCTTGTTTCTCAAATACCACAAATCAGTGAGACCATATGATAATTGTCCCTCTCTGATTGATTTATTTCACATAGCATAATACCCTCTAGTTCCATCCATGTTGTTGCAAATGGCAAGATTTCATTTTTTTGATGGCTGCATAATATTCCATTGTATATATGTACCACATCTTCTTTATCCATTCTTCTATTGATGGACATCTTGGCTCTATCCATAGTTTGGCTATTGTGGACATTGCTGCTATAAACATTTGGGTGCACATGGCCCTTCAGATTACTACATTTGTATCTTTAGAGTAAATACCCAGTAGTGCATTTGCTAGGTTGTAGGGTAGCTCTATTTTCAACTTTTTGAGGAACCTCCATACTGTTTTCCAGAGTGGCTGTACCAGCTTGCATTCCCACCAATAGGGTAGGAGGGTTCCCCTTTCTCTGCATCCTCACCAACATCTGTCATTTCCTGACTTGTTAATTTTAGCCATTCTGACTGGTGGGAGGTGGTATCTCACTGTGGTTTTGATTTGTATTTCCCTGATGCCGAGTGATGCTGAAGCAATTTTTCACGTGTATGTTGGCCATCTGGATGTCTTCTTTTTTTTTTTTTTGTATGTCTTCTTTGTAGAAATGTCTTTTCATGTCTTCTGCCCATTTCTTGATTGGATTATTTGTTCTCTGGGTGTTGAGTTTGAGAAGTTCTTTATAGATTTTGGATACTAGCCCTTTATCTGTTATGTCATTTGCAAATATCTTCTCCCATCCTGTCAGTTGTCCTTCGGTTTTGTTGACTGTTTCCTTTGCTGTGCAAAAGCTTTTGATCTTGATGAAGTCCCAGTAGTTCATTTTTGCCCTTGTTTCCCTAGCCTTTGGTGATGTATCTAGGAATAAGTTGCTGCGGCTGAGGTCGAAGAGGTTGCTGCCTGTGTTCTCCTCAAGGATTTTGATGGATTCCTGTCTCACATTCATTTCTTTCATCCATTTTGAGTCTATTTTTGTGTGTGGTGTAAGGAAATGGTCCAGTTTAATTCTTTTGCGTGTGGCTGTCCAATTTTCCCAACACCATTTGTTGAAGAGACTGTCTTTTTTCTACTGGACATTCTTTCCTGCTTTGTTTCCTGCATTCTTTCCTGCTTTGGACATTAACTGACCATAGAGTTGAGGGTCCATTTCTGGGCCTCTATTCTCTTCCACTGATCTACGTGTCTGTTTTTGTGTCAGTACCATACTGTCTTGATGATTACAGCTTTATAATAGAGCTTGAAGTCCCGAATTGTGATGCCGCCAGCTTTGTTTTTCTTTTTCAACATTCTTCTGGCTATTTGTGGTCTTTTCTGGTTCCATATAAATTTTAGGATTATTTGTTCCATTTCTTTGGAAAAAAACTGATGGTATTTTGATAGGGATTGCATTAAATATATAGATTCCTCTAGGTAGCATAGACATTTTCAAATATTTGTTCTTCCAGTCCATGAGCATGGAATGTTCTCCCATTTCTTTGTGCCTTCTTCAATTTCTTTCATGAGTATTCTATAGTTTTCTGAGTAGAGATTCTTTGCCTTTTTGGTTAGATTTATTCCTAAGTATCTTATGGTTTTGTGTACAATTGTAAATGGGATCGACTCCTTAATTTCTCTTTCCTCTGTCTTGTTGGTCTATAGAAATGCAACTGATTTCTGTGCATTGATTTTATATCCTGATACTTTACTGAATTTCTGTATGAGTTCTAGTGTTTTGGAGTGTAGTCTTTTGGGTTTTCCACATAAAGTATCATATCATCTGCAAGGAGCAAGAGTTTGACTTCTTTGCTGATTCAGATGCCTTGCATTTCTTTTTGTTGTCTGATTGCTGATGCTAGGACTTCTAGTACTATGTACTAATAGCAGTGGTGGTAGTGGACATCCCTGCCATGTTCCTGGCCTTAGGGGAAAATCTCTGTTTTTCCCCATTAAGAATGATATTTGCTGTGGGTTTTTTTATAGATGGCTTTTATGATAGTGAGGTATTCACCCTCTATGTCTACACTGTGAAGAGTTTTGATCAAGAAAGGATGCTGTACTTTGTCAAATGCTTTTTCTGCATCTATTGAGAGTATCATATGGTTCTTGTTCTTTCTTTTATTAATGTATTATATCATATTGATTTGTGGATGTTGAGCCACCCTTGCAGCCCAGGAATAAATCCCACTTGGTTGTGGTGAATAATCCTTTTAATGTACTGTTGGATCCTATTGGCTAGTATTTTGGTGAGAATTTTTGCATCCATGTCCATCAGGGATATTGGTCTGTAATTCTCTTTTTTATGATGGGGTCTTTGTCTGGTTTTGGGATCAAGGTAATGCTGGCCGCATGGAATGAGTTTGGAAGTTTTCCTTCCATTTCTATTTTTTGGAACACTTTCTGGAGAATAGGTATTTTTTTTTTATTGTGTTATGCTAGTCACCGTAAAATACATCATCAGTTTTTGATGCAGTGTTCCAGGATTCATTGTTTATGTACAACACCCAGTGCTCCATGCAATACGTGCCCCCCTTAATACCCACCACCAGGCGAGAATAGGTATTAATTCTTCTTTAAATGTTAGGTAGAATTTCCCTGGAAAGCCATCTGGCCCTGGACACTTGTTTGTTGGAAGATTTTTGATTACTGCTTCTATTTCCTTACTGGTTATGGGTCTGTTTAGGTTTTCTGTTTCTTCTTGGTTCAGTTTAGTGGTTTATACATCTCTAGGAATGCATTCATTTCTTCCAGATTGTCTAATTTGCTGGCATATAGTTGCTCATAATATGTTCTTATAATTATATTTCTTTGGTGTTGGTTATGATCTCTCTTCTTTTATTCATGATTTTATTAATTTGGGTCCTTTCTCTTTTCTTTTTAATAAGTCTGGCTAGGAGTTTATTAATCTTAATTCTTTCAAAGGACCAGCTCCTAGTTTTGTTGATTTGTTCTACTGTTCTTTTGGTTTCCATTTCATTGATTTCTGTTCTGACCTTTATTATTTCTCTTCTTCTGCTGGGTTTAGGCTTTCTTTGCTGTTCTTTCTCCAGCTCCTTTAGGTGTAGGGTTAGGTTGTGTATTTGAGACCTTTCTTGTTTCTTGAGAAAGGCTTGTATTGCTATATATTTTTTTCTTAGGAACATCTTTGCTGCATCCCAAAGATTTTAAACAGTTGTGTTTTCATTTTCATTTATTTCCATGAATTTTTAAAATTCTTCTTTGATGTCCTGGTTGACCCATTCATTCTTTAGTAGGATGCTCTTTAGCCTCCATGTATTTGAGTTCTTTCCAACTTTCCTCTTGTGATTAAGTTCTAGTTTCAAAGCATTGTTGTCTGAAAATATGCAGGGATTGATCCCAATCTTTTGGTACCGGTTGAGACCTGATTTGTGACCCAGGATGTAATCTATTCTGGAGAATGTTCCATGTGCACTAGAGAAGAATGTGTATTCTGTTGCTTTGGGATGGAATGTTCTGAATATATCTGTGATTTCCATCTGGTCCAGTGTGTCATTTAAAGCCTTTATTTCCTTGTTGACCATTTGCTTAGATGATGTGTCCATTTCAGCGAGGGGACCGTAAAGTACCCTACAATTATTGTATTATTGCCTATGTGCTTTTTTGATTTTGTTATTAATTGGGTTATGTAATTGGCTGCTCCCATGTTAAGTGCATAGATATTTAAAATTGTTAGGTCTTCTTGTTGGACAGACCCTTTATGTCTGATATAATGTCCTTCTTCATCTCTTATTATGGTCTTTGGTTTAAAATCTAATTTGTCTAACATAAGAATTGCCACCCCAGCTTTCTTTTGATGTTTGTTAACATAGTAAATGGTTTTCTACCCCCTCACTTTCAATCTGGAGGTGTGTTTGGGTCCAAAATGAGTCTTTAAAATGCAGATAGCATATCGATGGGTCTTGTTTTTTTTTTTTTTTTTTTTCCATTCTGATGCCTTGTGTCTTTTGATTGGGGCATTTAGCCCATTTACATTCAGGGTAACTATTGAAAGATACGAATTTAGTGTCATTGTATTGCCTGTAAGGTGACTATTACTGTATATTGTCTCTGTTCCTTTCTGGTCTATGTTACTTTTAGACCGTCTCTTTGCTTAGAGGACCCCTTTCAGTATTTCTATAGGACTGGATTGGTGTTTGCAAATTCTTTTAGTTTTTGTTTGTCCTGGAAGCTTTTTGTCTCTCCTTTTATTTTCAATGACAGCCTAGCTGGATATAGTATTCTTGGTTGCATATTTTTCTCATTTAGTGCTTTGAATATATCATGCCAGTCCTTCTGGCCTGCCAGGTCTCTGTGGATAGGTCTTCTGCCAATGTAATATTTCTACCTTTGCAGGTTACAGACCTCTTATCTCTGAGCTGCTTTCAGGATTTTCTCTTTGTCTCTGAGATTTGTAAGTTTTACTACTAGATGATGGGGTATTGACCTATTTTTATTGATTTTGAGGGGGGTTCTTTGTGCCTCCTGGATTTTGGTGCCTATTTCCTTCCCCAAATTAGGGAAGTTCTCTGGTATAATTTGCTCCAATTGACCTTCTGCTGCCCTTTCTCTCTTTGTTCTTCTTCTGGAATCCCAATTATTCTAATATTGTTTCTTCTTATGGTATCACTTATCTCTCGAATTCTCCCCTCTTGGTACAGTAGTTGTTTATATCTCTTTTTCTCAGCTTCTTTTTTCTCCATCATTTGGTCTTCTATATCATTAATTCTCTCTTCTGCTTCATTCATCCTAGCAGCGAGAGACTCCATTTTTGATTGTACCTCATTAATAGCTTTTTCAATTTCGACTTGGTTAGATTTTAGTTCTTTTATTTCTCCAGAAGGAGATTCTCTATTATCTTCTATGCTTTTTTCAAGCCCAGCTAGTATCTTTATAATCATCATTCTGAACTCTAGTTCTGAAATTTACTAATGTCTGTATTGACTAGGTTCTTAGCAGTTGGTACTGCCTCTTGTTCTTTTTTTGAGGTGACTTTTTCCATTTTGCCATTTTGTCCAGAGAAGAATAAATTAATGAGAGAACAAAATGCTAAAAGGGTAATAACGACCCCAGAAAAATATACATTAAATGAATCAGAAGAGACTCAAAACGGGGGGAAATAAATGGGAAGAAAAAAAAAAGAATACGTTTAGGCTGGTGAACAGAACAGAACCACACAGTAGATTTTGGTGTGTTTTCGTCTGTTAGAAGAAAGTGACTCCCAAAATTTCAAAGGAAAAACTTTTTTTTTTTTTTAGGAAAAACTTTTATATATATTAAAATAAGAGTAAATACAATGAAGGGGTGAAATATGACTGTACAGATGAAAATTAAAAAAATATTTTAAAAAAGGATTTTATAAGAAGTTGTTCGAAAAAAGAGAAAAAAAAAAAGGAGAGAATGTGATCAGGTGGGAGACTAGAAGAAAGCCATACTCTAGATTTAGGGTATATTTTGGTCTGTTAGAAGAAACTGTATCCCAAAGTATCTCCAAAATTATATATATATACATATATACATATATACTTGTATACATATACATATATGTGTACATATATACATATACATATATATGTATATATACATATATACATACATACACACACAAATAATAAGGTTAAATACACTGAAGGGATAGAGTATGACTATAAAAATGAAAATTTAAAAAGATTTTAAAAAGTATTGATAAGATTTTGGTTAAAATACGAAAGAGGAAAATTTAAAAAAAAAAAAGAAAAAGAAAAAGGAAAATTAAAAAAATTTAGCTTTGAAAGAGTAAAGAATCATGGGGGAAAAGCCATGAGTAAAGAATCATGGGGGAAAAGCCATGAATTCCATGTGTTGTATTCCCCTAGTGCTGGAGTTTTGAAGTTCTCATTGATCGATATACTTGGTCTTGGCTGGATGTTCTTGCTCATCTTCTAGGGGAGTTGCTGTTGCAGTGATTCTCAAGTGTCTTTTCCCCAGGACGAATTGCACCGCCCTTGCCTGGGGCCAGGCTAAGTAATCTGCTGGGGATTTCTCTTGGTTGCTTTTGTTCCCTGAAAGCTTCCCATGTAGCTTTGGAGGATGAGAATGAAAATGGCGGCCTCCCAATCTCTGGTCTGGAGGAGCCAAGAGCTCAGGGCCGCACTCCTCAGTGAGCCCTCAGAAAAATGCATTCAATCACTCCTGTCTCCCTGGTCTCTGGCTCCACTCTGTGCTCACCCAGCCTGTGACCAAGCATTTCTATCTCTGGCACATGACCCATTTGGAGTTTCCAAACCCAGCAGCTTCCTGCAACATGCTCATGTGCTGCTCCTCCTGGTGAAGGAAGGGGGGAGTCTACCCAGATATGCCAATTGTGGGGTCCCTGCTTGAAGAGCAGTGGCCTGAGTGTGCTGGGGACCACGGATTATGGCAACCCTGAGCTGAGAGCCCATTCCTTGGCTCCGTCTTTGTAGTTGGCTTCCCTGCTCTGATACCTGGGAGCTCTGCCTCATTCAGACACCTTCAGTCTTTCTGTGACACTGAGCGTCCTGAAACCTCACTGTCCCAGCGAGGGTTCCACCCCCTATTTATCCACTGGAATGACTTCCCTCAGTGGAGCAGAGTTCTAAAAGTTCTGATTTTGTGCTCCACTGCTCTATCACTTGCCAGGAGCCGGCCGATGGAGGCTACCTCCCCCTGTGGTCTATCTTCCCGTATATCACCTTGGATTCAATTCTCTGCACATCCTACCTTCCAGAAAGTGGTCGCTTTTCTGTTCATAGAATTGCTGCTATTCTTTTCTTCGATCTCCTGTTGAGTTTGAAGGTATTCAGAATGGTTTGAAAACTATCTAGCTGAATTCCTGGGACCAGATGAAATTTAAGTCTCCTACTCCTCCAACATCTTGCTCTTCCGAACTCCCAGTGTCGGTATTAACTCTTTGTTAAATGTTTGGTATCATTCACCCATGAAGCCATCTGGTCCTGGACTTTTGTTTTTTGGCAGTGTTTTGGTTACTCATTCAATTTTGTTCATAGTATTTTTTCCATTCAGATTTTCTATTTCTTCCTGATTCAGTTTTGGAAGATTATGTTTCTAGGAATTTGTCCATGTCTTCTACGTTGTCCAATTTTCTGGCATATAATTTTTCTTAGTAGTAGCATATAATTTTTTCTTATGATCCTTTGTGTTTCTAAAGTGTCACGTTGTTACTTCTCCTCTTCTGTTTTTAATTTTATTTGAGTCCTCTCTGTCTCTCTCTGTCTCTCTGTCTCTCTGTTTTGATGAATCTGGGTAAGTGTTTATCAATTTTGCTTATATTTTAAGGAATCATCTCTTGGTTTCATTGATCTTTTCTATATTTTTAGTGTCTATTTCATTTATCTCAACTCTAATCTTTATTATTTCTTTACTTCAATAACCTTGGGCTTTGATTTTCTTCTTTGTTTAGTTCCTAGTAAGATTAGGTTGTTCATTTGATATTTTTCTTGTTTCTTGAGGTAGGTCTGCATTGCTATAAATTTCCCTCTTAGAAGTGTTTTTACTGCATCCCAAGGATTTCGGACCAGTGTGTTTTCATTTTAATTTACCGCCTTATAGTTTTAAATTTTCTTTTTTGATTTTTTAATTGACTCATGGGTTGTTTAGTAGCATGTTGTTTAACCTCCACTTGTTAGTGTTTTTTACAGTTTTGTCTTGTGATTGATTTCTAGTTTCATATCATTGTGGCTGGAAAAGATGCATGATATTATTTTAATCTTAAATTTATTGACACTTGATGTAACTTATCCTGGAGAATGTTCCATGTGCACTTGAAAAGACTGTGTCTTGTTTTTGGTTGAAATGTTCTGTATATGTCTGTTAGGTCCATCCAGCCTAATATGTCATTCAAATACACTCTCCTTATCGATTTTCTGCTGGATAATTTATCCACTGATATAAGTGTGGTGTTAAAGCCCCCTACTATTATTGCATGGCTGTCAATTTTTCTTTTATGTTTATTAATATTTGCTTTATGTATTTAGGTGTTTCAATTTTGGATGCCTAGATACATACAATTATTATATCTTTTTGTTGGATTCATCCCTTTGTCATTATGTAATGCCCTTTGTCTTTTTTTTAGTATCTTTTTGTCTGATACTAGTGTTGCTACCCCAGCTTTTTATTTTTTTATTTTTCTTTTATTAAATTTACATATAATGTATTATTTGCTTCAGGGATACAGGTCTGTGAATCATCAGTCTTACACAATTCACTCACCATAGCATATACCCTCCCCAATGTCCATAACCCAGCCACCCTATCCCTCCCCTCCAACCCCCCAGCAACCCTCAGTTTGTTTCATGAGATTAAGAGTCTCTTATGGTTTGTCTCCCTCCCTGATCCTATCTTGTTTCATTTTTCCCTCCCTACCCCCCATGACCCCCTACGCCCTGCCTCTCAAATTCCTCATATCAGAGAGATCATATGATAATTGTCTTTCTCTGATTGACTTACTTCGCTTAGCATAATACCCTCTAGTTTCATCCACGTCATTGCAAATAGCAAGATTTTGTTTTTTTGATGACTGCATAGTATTCCATTGTGTGTGTGTGCGTGTGTGTGTGTGTGTGTGTGTATACCACATCTCTATCCATTCATCTGTTGATGGACATCTAGGTTCTTTCCATAGTTTGACTATTGTGGACATAGCTGCTATAAACGTTTGCCTACCCCAGCATTTTTTAACTTCCATTTGCATGGAGTATCTTTTTCCATCCTTTCACTTTCATTCTGTATGTATCTTTAGGACTAAAGTTAGTCTATTTTAAGCAGCATATAGATTGTTTTTTTAATCCATTCCACCACTCTATGTCTTTTGAGTGGAATATAGACCACTGGCACTTTAAGTAATTATTGGTAGGTATGTACTTATTACCACTTGCTAATAGTATTCTGGTTGTTTTTGTAGTTCTCTGTTCTTTTCTTTATCTCTTGCTCTCTTTCTTTGCAGCTGATGATTTTCTTTAGTGTTATGCTTGACTTTCTCTTTATTTTTATGTATATCTTTTATTGGTTTTGGGTTTGTGGTTACTGTGAGGTTTATATATAACATCCTAAGTATATAATAGTCAATATTAAGTTGATGGTCACTTAAATTCAAACCTATTCTAAGAGAACTTCTTTTTAAATCCCCTCCCTGTTTTTTGTATATGTTACCATATTTTACATCTTTTTATTCATAATTTTCTTACATCTAAGTATTTCCTTTTCTTTTCCTTTGACATTTCCTGTAAGGTTGATTTAGTGGTAATGAACTCCTTTAAGTTTTGTTTGCCTGGACAACTCTTCATATATCCTTCAATTCTGAATGGTAACCTTGCTAGGTAGAGTATTCTTGGTTGTAGGTTTTTTCCTTTCAGCACTCTGAGTACATCATACCACTCCACTCTGGCATGCAAAGTATCTGCTGAAAAATAAACACAACCTTATGAGGTTTCCCTTATATGTAACTAGTTGTTTGTCTCTCTGATTTTAAAGTCTTTGAAATTTTAATTATTATGTGTTATGGTGTGGGCCTCCCTAGGTTCATCTTGTTTGGAACGCTGTGCTTCCTGAGCCTTGATGTCTCTTTCTGTCCCCAGGTTAGGGAAGATTTTAGCTAAGGTATTATTTCTTCAAATAAATTTCCTGCCCTTTTTTCTTTCTCTTCTTCTTCTTGGACCCCTATAATGTAAATATTTGTTCACTTGATACTGCCCACAAGATCCCTTAACTTATCCTTATTTTAAAAAATTCTTTTTTCTTTTTGCTCTGCATTCTGGGTACTTTCCATGTTTTCCAGATTGCTGATATGTTCTTCTCCATCATCTAATATACTGTTGATTCCTTCCAGAGTATTTTTTCATTTCAGTTATTGTATTCTTCAACCCCGATTGGTTGTTTTTTTTATATTTTGTATCTCTATGTTGAAGTTCTCACTGAGTTAATTCACTCTTCTCTCATGTCTGGTGAACATCTTTATGACCATTAGTATGAATTCTTTGTCAGGTAGAATGCTTATCTCCATTTCATTTAGTTCTTTTTCTGAGTTTTTTTGTTTGTTTGTTCTTTCATTTGGAGCTTATTCCTTTGTCTCTTCATTTTGCTTGACTTTTTTTGTTTGTTTCTATGAATTACTTGGAGCAGCTGCTTTTAAACTTGAAGGAATGATTTTTGTGTGTCTTTTTGCTGTGTATACTATGTGTGTCTGGTGTCTTTGGCTGGCTTGCTGGTGCTGTGGCTGGTGTGGCCTGGGTTTCCTGGGACACTCTATGCTGGGAGGAGGGTTGGAGCTGAAGTGGGCATGGGTTAGAGAAGTTGTGGGGCTCCTCACGATGAGGGTGCCTTGGCAAAGCTGCTGAAGTGGGTGCAATCCAGGGGGTCTTGGGACTCTCTGCAGAGAGGGTGCTTTACAACTGAAGCTGAAGTGGGCATAGGCTGGGGTAGTCCCAGGGATCTTTTTGCAGAGGGCAACCTAGTAGGACAGCTGAAGCTGATGTTGGCATGGGCCAGGGTGGTCCTGAGGCTCTCCATGCTGAGGGTACCCTGGTAGGACATCTGAAACCAGTGGCTGCAAGTGCAGATATTACAGGACACTCCATACAGAGGGAACCGTGGTGGCATTGCTGAAGCTGAGGTGAGCTTTGGCTGGGGGGTTCTGTGTGTTTCATGTAGGGAGTGTCCTGGTGAGTTTTCTGGGGCCAAAGTGGGTATGGTTCAGGTGGTCCTGGGGTGCTCTGCACTGTGGTTGCCCTGGCAAATAATCTGGAGCTGAAGTGGTATAGGCCTGAACTTTTCTGGGGTGCTTTGTCCCTGTGTTATCTTAGTGAGATAGCTGGAGCTGTAGTGAGTGCTGACCAGGGGTGTCCACCCTGGTGTGCACTACCCTGGGGCTGCCTTGGTGGAATGGCTGGAACTGATGTGGACTAGGGGCACAGGGATCTCAGGGGCAGTAGGCCAGCTAGGGTGCCTGGACCCTGCTCTCAGCCATACTATCAAGGTGGAGGGGAAGTGTAAACCATGGTGTTCACCAGGTTCTTTGACCCAGAGACAGTGCCAGCAGCTCTCCCACAATTTGGCAGAGTTTTAGGGCTGAATACTTTATATTCTGTTTTTCTTTTAAATGATGAATTTTTTCCTGTGCCCCAGGCATCTGGGACTTGTATGTTATAGCATCCTCAGGGCTTACTGAGGCAACCGGCCAGCTATGGCATCTGGACCTTACTCCCACCTCTGCTATCAAGGTAGAGGGGGAACATAAACCATGGTGCTCCCTAACCCTTCCAACCCGAAGAGAGTTCTGGGAGCTCCTCTACCATTTTGTATAGTTTTAGGGCTGGTTCCTTTATTTTCTAGTTGTCCTTTTAAATTATGGGGTTTTTTGTGTGTGTCCCAGGGCAGACAAATATGTTCCTAGTCCCTCAGTAGTATCCCTCTCCATTGCAGTTTGCAGCACTGGGGGTGAAGGTTCCTTTCCTTACCAAGTGTCTCTTTCTTACAGTTCTCTATGTGATCTCTCTTTTGTCTATCTTTTGTTATGCAGAAGCTGTTTAGTCAGCCTTCAGTTCTTTGGGAGGAATTCCTCTATAAATAGGTATAGATTTAGTGTGTTCATGAAGGAGGTGAGTTCAGGATCTTCCAACATCACCATCTTGGACACTCTGGTACTTTATGTATATCACAATTTTTTTTCAAATATGTATCAATAAAGCTAAAAAAAGAAAAACATCGAAAGTCCTAAATTTGTAGCTGTAACATGAAGTATTTAAGGACATGAAAATCAGTAAGCAAATACTGAATTATGTACTTGTGGTAGGCCTCCCAAAGATGTCCACATCCTAATTCCTGAATTCTGTGAATATGTTACCTTGCAGAGCAAAAAGAATTTTGCAGATGTGATTAAATTAAGGATCTTGAAATGAGGAGATTATCCTGGATTAGGTTTGAGATAATCACAAGAATGATTATAAGAGGGAGGCAGGAGACTAGAGTGAGTACTAGGTGATATGAGGACAAAAGGCTGGAATGTGGGAGACCTTTAGAAGCTGAAAAAGGCAAGGAAACAGATTTTCTCCTAGATCCTTCGGAAGGAATACAGGGCTGTTGATACCTTGATTTTAGCCTACTGAGACCTATTATAAACTTCTGACCTCCAGAACTGTAAGATAATACATTTGTATTGTTTTAAAACAGTATGTTTGTGGCAAATTATTATAGCAGAAATAGGTAATGAATATAGTACTCATTATGTGTCTAGCACAGTGAAACATCATAAGCCATAGAAATGTTCCTTCTCCTTATCTCTAGATATTCAGGATATACCGACTTAATCATTGAAGTTCCAAATTAATTACCACCTTCTTTAGGAACTCTTTATCTCACACATCTTTACAATTTTTCAACTTAGCTAGTATTTTATCTAAAAGATTTTTAAGGCTCTCATTGCTTTTTACCTTCTATTATAGTTATTTGTATATATGTTTTATCTTCTTAATTAGACTATAAATTTTCTTAGAACAGTTGTTGTATTTTACATATTTTATACCCCATATTCTTCTCCCCCCAGCCAACCATTGTGGCTTGCATATAGGAAATGCTTGGTAAATAGTTAGCTTGGTAAATTCATTAGCTGAATGAGTGTTTGTACCCTTATGACCTCCTAGGAAGTCCAGTTATGCACCAGGATGAAGTAGTTGGCAAGGGAGGGATGTAGAAATAAGCTAATGAATATTCAGTGCTTTAGTATATTCGAAGCAAAGTATTACAAGCATGTTTATAGGTTGGTTAATGCAGAGATGTGTAAAGCACAGAACCTGTCCTTAAGGAACTTACAGTCCTAATGAGAAGACAAAATTTAGTTAACTTCACCTCAATACTTATATCTTGGTTAATGTGCTTCTCTATAATAGGGCCATTTAGAAACACTTCCTTCTCTTGCTTTCTGAATTGGAAGAAAATTAATTTTTTTATGCTTCCAAAAATTCTTACCCTCAACTAAACTAGCATCATGAGTACTCAGATGTTTTACCAAAAAAACTTTCCTTAAAAATAGATGAAGGCACTAGACCTACATAATAAAATCTTTATTACAAAAACTGGCTTCTATTGTGTTTTGGTTTGCTTTGGGACTTCAAGTGGGACAAGAGGGAGGGGATATTTAACTTCTAAGTTATACTCCACAACAGAGCTAGTCTAAAAGAAAGATGATGGTATTGAATATGAGACCTTTGGGATGGAGTTTTCATCTATTAGCTTTGGTTTTGCACTGATTCATCCTATTTGAGACTTTGAGGTTTTCCTAAAGTTAATTATAATATTACAAGGTAGATAATCTTAGTTCATAGAACCAAGAGAAAGCCCCTCCATCCCATGAAATGGATTTCAATCTACCCAAAGGCAATTGGTCACTATGTTTTTTTGGTATCAGTGAGGTGTTTGTCCTGTGACACTAATAAAATAGTCAATTTTATCTGTTGTTCCAAGTATAAGAGGAAATAATAAAAAAGGCAAAACTTAGAAAGTATGCAAAAGTTTTGTGAAGAAGATGATAATGATGATGATTATCATCATTTTTACTTAAACATTTTTTGTGTAGTATTATATGTAAGACACTGGGTGAAGCACAGTTGGTAAGGCAAAGGTGAAGAAGCCCTAGCATGTAAGAAAGACCCGGATCTAGAGGACTAAAACAATGACAATACAAAGAATCATATGATAAGGGCCATATGAAAATTGTCCTTCCACGTTTTAAGCTTAAATCCATATACCTATATGCTTAATTTTTGGTCTTAAATATGACCAAGGTTTTCCTTCTTCATGGTCAACATAACTATATTTGTCTTTCTTAGGTCATCTTGATTTGGATGTTCTGGATATGGAAAAAAATACCAAGTCAGCTTCGTAGGATAGAGGCGAAGAAAACAAGAAATAAGTATATTATTCAGGGTCCTCCAGAGAAATTGAACCAATAGGATACACATAGATATAAAACCAAAGAGACTTACTATAGGAATTTGCTTATATGGTTATAGATGACTGAAAGTCCCCCAATCTTCCATCTATAAGCTGGGGAACCAGGAAAGCCAGTTGTACAATCAATTCAATCTGAGTCCCAAGGCCTGAGAACTAGAGGAGCTAGTGGTATAACTTTCAATTTGAAGCAGAAGTCCCAAGAACCAGGAGCTCTGATGTCTGAGGTCAGGAAAAGATGGGCATCCCTGCTCCAGAAGACAGTGAGAATTTGCTTTTCCTTTGCATTTTTGTTCCATTAAAGCCCTTAAATAATTGAATGATGCCCACCCACATTGGTGAGGGCAGATCTCTTTATTCAGTCTACTGAATCAAATACTAGTCTCTTCCAGAAACACTCTCACACTCAGAAATAAATTTCCCAGCTATCTGGGCATCCCTTAGCCCAGTTAAATTGACACATATGTTTAACTATCACAGTAGGTAAATGTGACCCTGGAAACCAAGCTGTAGAAAAGCACTTAGGTCTTTAGGGATAAGTACAATGTGTAGGATAGTCCAGTGTGAATCTTTGGACAATACCCTCACTCCATCACCTCAGCGTATCCTGGGTGGTATACTCTTTTGTGTCCTAGTTTTTTTCACTATCATTGCCAGATAAAAAGGTACTGGGTTAAGAATCCTGTCTTAATTCATGATTCTCTTTTATTGTCAACCATTTAATAAATTTTATCATAGAATTTCAAAATGTATTGGTGGCTATTCATTTATTCTCAACTCATATTTATCCATGGTCTAATGTAAAGCAGACAATGCTCTAGGAACTGAATATAAAGTAAATAGAATAGGTACTATCTCTGCCCTGTGGGAGCTTAAACTCTAATAACAGAGATACATATTTAGAAAATTGACTCACAAATAAATGCATAATTACAAACTGTGGTAAGCACTATGAAGGACAAGTATGTATGCTCTGAAAGAGTAATGATGAGGGCTGTGGTACCACTTTAGACAGGTTGATCAGGAAAGGGTATTTTGGGGAAGTGATATTTCAGCTTAGATATGTTGTTAAATAGGAAGAAAGACTGGGCTAGGGATATTCCAGGCAGAGAAAAGAGCATGCGTGAAACATGTAAGATGGAAAAAGCTTGTCATGGTGTGGGACCTGAAAGGAGGCCACTGTGACTGGACCAAGCGAATGAGGTTTTGTAAAAGGGCTAGAAAGATAGGCAATGGCCAGATCACATAGGGCTGTATGGGTTCTGGTAAATGTCAAAATGTAAATTTTATCCTAAATTTAAAGAGAAGACATTGAAGTACTTAAAGTAAGGGCAACATGATTTATGTTTTTAAAAATTCAGTCTGTTCTATAGAGAATGTATGGGGGCAGAAAACAGATTGATTAAGAGAATACTTGAGTGGTTTAAGAGGGAAATGATTGGAACTTGAACTAGAAAGGTGTTGGGAAGGCAGGACAAATTTGAGAGAGGCAGTTATGGCATCTTTGTGAGAAAGATGGATACTCTATTATTTTCCCTTATTTGGAAAGTTGAGACAGAGAAAGTTTGAGGATGGAAGATCAGCTTGATGTATCATTCCTTACTGTGCTACACGAATATTCCTATGTATTCAGTGCAAGGGCCAAGTCGGGTGAGACTCCAGGACACTCAACCCAGTATTGATCTTAATTTGTTGAGTAGGTGTATTAATATAGACTACCATATCCTCTCAGAATCCAATAAAGTCTGAGGATTTAAAATGTATTTAGTGCATGATGATAATTAGTAGTTTAAAGAGTTAAGTATTTTGAATTTGGATGGTATTCTTTTAAATATTTAGCTAAAATCTTGATTTACTTAACTTACTGGATTTAATTAATGATCAACTTATTACATGCCTACAAGTACTCAGATTATCCTAAACACCATTGAGGACATCAAAGAGGTATAAGATATTGTATAAAAAACCATCCCCAAAACAATGACTTAAAACCATAACAGTTATTCATTTTGCTCATAAATATGAGGTTTGACTGGACTCAGCTGGGCAGTTCTTGCCAGGTCTCTGGTTGTGTTATAGTCAGGTGGTGGTTGGAGTTGGGGGTATTTCAACTACTTCTTCACTCTGTGTCTTGTACTGTGCTAGGTAAACACAAAGAGCTAGAGTTTGGGATAGCTAGAGTGCCCCAGACATCACTATTTTTGTGTAATCTCCCCATGTAGCTGAATTTCTTACATGGTAGCTAAAGGATCTCAGAGTGAATGTCCCAAGAGAAAACAGCAGAAACCTAGCCTCAAATGTCACCTCTTCTGTATTTTTTGTTGAGGCAGTCACAGAGGCCCAACCAGGTTTAAGCAGAGGGACCTTAAACTCTGTCTTTTAATGTGAAAAGTGTCAAAGCATTTGCAAACGTGTTTTATTGTCACCAAAGACATAGTTCCTTATTTTATTAAAAAAAAAAGCAAAAAACAAACAAACGAAAAACCCCAAAACCCCCCAAAACTTATGTTTTAGATGGGCATGACCAAAAGATGACAGCACTGGAGAGAACTGTGCATATTTTACAAACATATAATATGCACAGTTAGTAACACTTCATTTTAGAAGGTGTGTGCTGTATATTTTCAAACAGTGATTTATGTGATACTTTCTCAGACTAAATTTGCAACCCCATAAGAAAACTAGAGATGACACTATAGACAAAGGTCTGATATCTAAGATCTAGAAAGAACTCCTCAAACTCAACACTCAAAAAACAGAGAATCACGTCATAAAATGGGCAGAAGACATGAACAGACACTTCTCCAAAGAAGACATACAAATGACTAACAGACACATGAAAAAAT
>CM052901.1:40397546-40414608 GCA_028534135.1 Potos flavus
AACCCTCTTCCACTGTTGGTGGGAATGCACGTTGGTGCAGCCACTTTGGAAAACAGTGTGGAGATTCCTGAAGAAATTAAAAATAGAGCTACCCTATGACCCTGCCATTGCACTACTGGGTATTTACCCCAAAGATGCAGATGCAGTACAAAGAAGGGCCACATGGACCCCAGTGTTCATAGCAGCAATGGGCACAATCGCCAAACTGTGGAAAGAGCCAAGATGCCCTTCAACAGATGAATGGATAAAGAAGATATGGTCCATATATACAATGGAATATTATGCCTCCATCAGAAAGGATGAATACCCAACTTTTGTATCAACCTGGACGGGACTGGAAGAGATTATGCTGAGTGAAATAAGTCAAGCAGAGAGAGTCAACTATCGTGTGGTCTCACTTATGTGTGGAGCATAAGGAAAAACATGGAGGACATTGGAAGGTGGAAAGGAAGGGTGAATTGGGGGAAGTCAGAAGAGGAGATGAACCATGAGAGACTGTGGACTCTGAGCAACAAACTGAAGGTTTTGGAGGGGAGGGCAGTTGGGGGTTGGGTGAACCTGGTGGTGGGTATTGAGGAGGGCACGTATTGCATGGAGCACTGGGTGTGGTACATGAACAATGAATCTTGGAACACTGAGAAAATAAAATAAAAAAAATTAAAAAAAAATCAACAAGGAAACCATTGCTTTGAATGATACACTGGACCAGATGGCCTTAAGAGGTATATTCAGAACATTTCATTCTAAAGCGGCAAAATGCACATCCTTTTCCAGTGTACGTGGGATATTCTCCAGAACAGATTACATACTAGGGCAGTCACATATCAGACCTCAAGAAGTACAAAAAGATTGAGATCGTACTGCATCATTGCAACCACGATGCTATGAACCTTGAAGTTTACCACAAGAAAAAAATTTGGAAAGACCACATATACATGGAGGTTAAAGAACATCCTACTAAAGAATGAATGGGTTAAGCAGGAAATTAAAGAAGAAATTAAAAAAAAAACATGGAAAGAAATGGTAATGCAAATGTGATGGCTATCATGGTCCAAACCTTTTGGGATGCAGCAAAAAGAGTCATAGGAGAGAAGTATATAGCAATACAGGTCTACTTCAAGAAGCCAGAAAAATCTCCAATATGTAACCTAACTTTACATCTAAAGGAGCTAGAAAAAGAACAACAAATGAAGCCTAAAGCCAGCAGAAGGGAAATAATTAAGATTAGAGCAGAAATAAATGTTATAGAAACAAACAAAAAAACCTCAATAGAACAGAATAATGACGTATTGCATGGAGCACTGGGTGTGGTATATGAACAATGAATCTTGGAACACTGAAAAACTAAAATAAAAGTAATTGGGAACAAAAAAAAAGAACAGATCACTGAAATCAGGACCTGATACTTTGAAAGAATTAATAAAATTGATAAACCCCTACCCAGACTTATAAAAAAGAAAAGAAGAATAATGCAAATAAATACAAATTGTGAATGAGAGAGGAGAGATCACAACCAATACCACAGGAATACAAAAATTAGAGAATATTATGAAAAATTATATGTCAAGAAAATGGACAATCTGGAAGAAATAGGTAAATTCCTACAAACATATAAGCTACCAAAACAGAAACAGGAAGAAATAGAAAATTTGAACAGGTTGATAACCAGCAAAGAAACTGAATCAATAATAATCTCCCAACAAACAAAAATCCAAGACCAGATGGCTTCACAGGCAAATACAATCAAGCCCTTAAAAAAGAGTTAATACCTGCTCTTCTAAAACTGTTCCAAAAAGTAGAAATGGAAGGATAACTTCAAAACTCACTCTACGAGTGAGTCTGCATTACCTTGATTTCAAAACCAGACAAAGAGCTACCTGACTAAAAAAAGACAGAGGCCAATATCCCTTTTGAGCATGAATGCAAAAATTCTCTACAAAATACTAGCAAATTGAATTCAGTAATATATTAAAAGAATCATTCACCATGATCAAGTGGGATTTATTCCTAGACTGCAAGAGTGGTTCAATATTAGCAAATCAATCAACGTGATACCACATTAATAAAAGAAAGGATAAGAACCATATGATCTTGTTAATAGATGCAGAAAAATCATTTGACAAAGTACAGCATCCATTCTTGATAAAAACCCTCAAAAAAGGAGGGATAGAGGAAACATAACTCAACATCATAAAGGCCACATATGGAAGACCCACAGCTAATATCATCCTCAATGGGGAAAAACTGAGAGCTTTTCCTCTAGGGTCAGGAACAAGACATGAATGTCCACTCTCAGTATTGTTATTTAACATAGTACTGGAAGTCCTAGCCCCAGTAATCCGACAAAAAAGAAAAAAAATGGCAAGTAAGGAGTCAAACTTTCACTCTTCACATACAATATGGTACTCTACATAGAAAACCCAAAGGATTCCACCAAAAAAGTGCTATAACTGATACATGAATTCAGTAACATATAAAATCAATGTACAGTAATCAATGTATATATAAAATCAATGTACAGTAATATATAAAATCTAAAATCAATGTACAGTTATCTGTTGCATTTCTATACATCAATAATGAAACAGCATAAATAGAAATCAAGGAATCGATCCCATTAATAGTTGCACCAAAAAGTTTTAAGATATCTAGAAATAATGCTAACCAAACAGGTAAAAGATCTGTACTCTGAGGACTATAGAACACTTATGAAAGAAATCAAAGATGACACAAAGAAATGGAAAGACATTCCATGCTCATGGAATGGAACAACAAATACTGTTCAAATGTCTATATTACCCAAAGCCATCAACACATTTAACGTAATCCCTATCAAAATACCACCAGTATTTTTCACAGAACTAGAACAAACAATCCTAAAATTTGTGTGGAACCTCAAAAGACCCCAGAGAGTCAAAGAAATCTTGAAACAGAAAAGCAAAGCTGCAGGCATCACAATTCTGGACTTTATTACAAAGCTGTAGTGATCAAGATAGCACAGTATTGGCACAGAAACAGACACGTAGATCGATGGGACAGAATAGAAAACCCAGAAATGTATCCCCAGGTATATGGCTAACTAACCTTTGACAAAGAAGAAAAGAATATACAATGGGAAAAAGACAGTCTCATAAACAAATGGTGTTGGAAAAACTGGACAGCAACATGCGAAAGAATGAAACTGAACTACATTCTTACACCATACACAAAAATCAATTCAGGATGGATGAAATACCTAAATGTAGGACAGGAATACATGAAAGTCCTAGAGTAGAACACAGGCAGCAAGCTCTTTGACCTCAGCTGTAGCAACTTTTTACTAGACACATCTCTGGATACAAGGGAAACCAAGCAAAAATGAACTATTGGGACTTCATCAAGATGAAAAAGCTTCTGCACAGCAAAGGAAACAATGAACAATACTAAATGACAACCTTTGGGATGGAAGAAGATATTTGCAAATGACATATCTGATAAAGGGTTGGTATCAAAAATCTATAAAGAACTTGTGAAACCCAACACCCCCCAAAAAATAATCCAGTTAATAAATGGGCAGAAGGTATGAATAGACATTTTTATAAAAAAGACATCCAGCTGGTTAACAGACACATGAAAAGATGCTCAACATCACTCATCATCAGGGAAATACAAATCACGACTACAATGACATATCACCTCACACCTGTCAGAATGGCTAAAATTAATTACACAGGAAACAACAGTTTTTGGTGAGGATATGGTGTAAGTGGAACACTCTTTCACTGTTGGTGGGAATGCAAGCGGATGTATCCACTCTGGAAAACAGTATGGAGCTTCCTGAAAACGTTAAAAATAGAACTACCCTATGATCCAGCAATTGCACTATGGGCATTTACCCAAAGTATACAAAAATACTGATTTGAAGGGACATATGCACCCCAATGTTTATAGCAGCATTATCAACAATAGCCAAATTAATGAAAGAGCCCAAATGTTCATTGACTGATGAGTGGATAAAGACGCTGTGGTATATATATTTATACACACACACACACACACACACACACACACACACGCATATGTAGTTGTGGTATGTATGTATGTGTGTGTGTATATATATATAGGAATATATATGTGTATATATATATAATGGAATATTACTCAACATAAAAAAGAATGAAATCTTGCCATTTACAGTGATATGGATTGAGCTAGAGCATATTATGCTAAGTGAAATAAGTCAGAGAAAGACAGATACCATATTACTTCACTTATATGTGGAATTTAAGAAACAAAACAGATGAACATAGGGGAAGAATAGAGAGAGGCATACATAAAATAGAGTCTTCGCTATAAAGGAGAAACTGTGGCTTGCTGGAGGGGAGGTGGGCAGGAGGATGGGTTTAATGGGTGATGGGTATTAAGGAGGCAGTTATGAGGAGCACTGGGTGTTCTATATAGTTGATGAATCACTAAATTTTACTCCCGAAACTAATATTTCACTATATCTTAACTGGAATTTAAATAAAAACTTGAAACAAACAACCCCCCCCAAAATCCAAAAAGTAAGAAACAAATAAAAGATTGTGATTATGGTTATATAGCTGCAAATAGACTAAAAGTTGGAATTTTATACTTGAAAAAAAAGGAAAGAGTTAGGAGGAAGACATTTTTACCTTCTGTTGTTTGAACAATGTGTAACTAATACTAATCTATTTAACCAATTAATTTTATGATTATATAATTTATGAAATAATACCTTAAAATAACTTCTTGATATAGTTATAACTGAATGAGATTAAATATGTTATAATTTAAGAATAAAGTCAGTGTTTAAAATTTGAATAAGTATAACATTACCATAGAGTAGAATTTTCTTGCTTTGCAAGTCAGATTCTGTTGGACTTAGTTTTCTTGACAACAAAATAGAGAAAAGCTTGACAGCCACCCTAATATATTCAAAGTAGTCTTAGAGGATTAATTAAGTTATTGATTATTTCAGAACCAACACTTTCATGTTTTTAAATAATATAGAATGCACCACATGAAATGTTACATTTTAAATACAGATTATAGAAAAAAGATATTTCCAGTCATAGTTTATGATTTTTTTTAAATTTGGAAAATATTGGTTTATTTAGTTATTCAGGTTTCCAAATAATAACAGATATTATTATACAATGGAAAATATCATATTAATACTACTACTAATTTTATCATAATGGCCTTTAAGTATTGGGAAGCTATCAGGTTCAAGGAGCTACATCAAGTTTTAAAAAATTCCAAATTTCTCTTGAAAGCTTGAGTTTTATCATTGGCAGCAAATACTGTCACTTGTTTTCCTGGAAGTAATTGTTTTACTTCATTCATTTTTGAGAAAATGTCTGTCAAATGCTCCTGTATGACAACCATACTTTTTTTTTTCATCATGATGAGTGTACTCTTTAATCCCCATCACCTATTTCACGCATTGTCCAGCCCACCTTCCATCTGGTAACCATCAGTTTGTTCCCTGTAGTTAAGAGTCTCTTTCTCGGTTTCACTCTCTCTCTTTTTAACTTTGCTCATTTGTTTTGTTTCTTAAATTCCACATGAGTGAAATCATATAGTATTTGTCTTTCTCTGACTTATTTCAGTTAGGATTAAACTCTCTAGCTCTATCTGTGTCATTGCAAATGGCAAAATTTCATTCTTTTTTATGGATGAATAATATTCCATTGTATATATATACCACATCTTCTTCATCCATTCATCTATTAATGGACACTTGGACTGCTACCATAGTTTGGCTATTGTAAATAATGCTACAATAAACATCAGGGTGCCTGTATCCCTTCAAATCAGTATTTTTGTATTCTTTGGGTAAATACCCAATAGTGCAATTACTGGATAGTAGGGTAGTTCTATTTTTAATTTTTTTAGGAACCCCCAAACTGTTTTTCACAGTAGCTTCATCATATTTCCTTCCCACCAATAGTGCATGAATTCCTTATTTTCCACATCCTTGCCAACATTTGCTATTTCTTATGTTTTTGATGTTAGCCATTTTGACAGGTGTGAGGTGATATCTCATTGTAGTTTTGACTTGCATTTTCCTGATGATGAGTGATGGTGAGCATCTGCATGTATCTGTTGGCCATCTGGATGTCTTTGTAAAAAATGTCTGTTCATCTCTTTTGCCCATTTTTAAATTGAACTATTTGGTTTTTGGTTGTTGAGTTGTATAAGTTCTTTATATATTTTGGATACTAACCCTCTATCAGATATGTCATTTGCAAATATCTTCTCCTATTCTGAAGTTTTCCTTTAAGTTTTGTTGATTTTACCCTTGGCGGGCAGAATCTTTTTATTTTGATGTAGTCCCAATAGTTCATTTTTGCTTTTGTTTCCCTTGCCTCAGGAAACATATCCAGAAAAATGTTCCTATAGCTGATGTCAGAGAAATTACTGCCTGTGTTATTTTTAAGGGTTTTTATGGTTTCAGGTCTCACATTTAGCTCTTTCATCCATTTTGAGTTTATTTTAGTGTATGGTGAAAGACAGTGGTCCGGTTTCATCCCTTTGCATGTTGGTGTCCAGTTTTTCCAACACCTTTTATTAAAGAGACAGTCGTTTTCTCATTGTGTATACTCATTCCTCTTTTGTCAAGTTTAGTTGGCCATATAATTGTAGGTTAATTTCTGGGTTTTCTATTCTGTTATTCTCTTCCATTGTTCTGTATGTTTATTTACTGCCACTTTGTAATATAACTTGTAGTCTGGAATTGTGATACCTCCAGTTTTGTTTTTCTTTTTCAAGTTGCTTTGACTCTTTGAGGTCTTTTGTGATTCCATATGTTTTATGTTTTTCAAAGCTAAAAAAAGGGAAACAAAGTTAAAAATTTAAACAAGACTTAAGTGTAATATGATTTACCTAGCACAAGCTCAAATTGGGACAGAAAGTTGATTTGCTATTAATTAATTATAAAAGATTTACCTGGTTTTTAGTTAATTGGCAGATACTAGAAATAACATAAGAAAAAATCTATATTCTTTGATAAGGTACATGCCTGCTTTTTGTGCATAAATGTGTGTGTGTGTGTGTGTGTGTGTGTGTGCATGAGCACATGTGCATTATTGCTTTATAGAGAGAGAGTGAGAGTGCAAACGGGGGGAGAGTTTAGGGAGAGAGAATCTTACACCCTTAGGCAGTCTCCACACCCAGCATGGAGCCTGATGTGGGGCTCAATCTCACCACCCTGAGATCATGACGTAAGCTGAAATCAAGAGTTGGATGCAGAACTGACTGAGCCACCCAGGTTCCCCTGTTTTTAATAATCAAGTAGATATTTATCTTTCATTCAATTAATTATAGTGGAATTAATTCCCAGCATGAGCTACTGAAAAACTTGCATTTGTATATAATTTTTTTTCAAGAAAATAAAAATTTGATGATCTTTGTTTTAGTTATTATTTTCCCAGATTCCACTATCTCCCATTATTAGCTTTATTAATGTGAATTAATTTTTCCATTCTCCATAGAAGCACCAAAAATGGCAAGAACAACTAAAACTCACTTTTGCTCTTACCCTTTTAGTTCATGAGCTGGTGAGGTGTGAAAAAAACTGTCCCCTGTTTTAAGGTATTTGGGTTGGGAGCAGATGCAGGTAAAAAGATGTCCACTGGTAAAATATCTGCTGGGAAAATGTTGATGTTTCATATCCTGTGGAGAGGATGTTCAAAGTTGGTGTGATGAGAGTCCAATATTATACAGCAAGGCATTTGGGGTTCTGTTTGTTAAGCATATAAAACAGCACTAACATCTCCTTCTGCTTCTTTGTGAAATGAGAATTTTTACCTCTCATACTAAGCATAAAACAATAGCATTGAACACTTATAAGTCTGTGTTTTATACTTGTTTGGCCTGTTGTTTCCACAAGGTATCTCCCAGTTATATTGATTATATTACCAGATTATCTGATGACTAATCCATTAACAATCCACTCTTGAGTAGTCAACATAACGATGTTTAGTTTCCTTGCAGTAACAATTAGAGAATGAAGCAATTTACCATAATTAGGTACTACCTGAAAAAAAAAGTATCCACATTAAGGGAAGTTAAAAAGACTTTTTTCTTATGGTTAGAGACAACTGTTAGCAGAGTGATTTTTTTCTGAATTACAGAGAAAATTATTGCACTTTTAATTTGCTCATTATTACAAACATAGGAACAACAAATGGTTCTTGTTCAGAGTTTGCCCATGTGGCTTTGGGCAAATTTCTTAGCCTTTCTCTGTTTTTGTTTCATCATCTAGGAGGCAATGATAATGGTCATACCATAAATAGATACTGATGGAAAATTAATATTTGCAAAGTGCTTTGAGATCCTGGGAAAGAAAAAACTCTACAAATAAAAATGTACAATGTACCTGAGACATTTCAATTTATTGCAATAGGCCTATTCATACTGAAAATTCAATTATTAAATCACTTTGTTTCCTATTCTTAATTTCTCTTCATCAAATAACATTTTATTTATTTTTCATATTTGTTTAATCTTTTCAAGTCTTTGAGTGGCACTTTTTACTTTTGTAGTCTGTATAGAATAAGATTACTATTTGCTTTTTGGTGTTGTTCAATCATCCAGGAGCCATACCCAAATAAGATTTTTTCCTGTTTGGTTTTAGAAAGGCTGCCATAACAGGGTGCTTAGGTGGCTCAGTCAGTTGAGCCTCTGACTCTTGGTTTTGGCTCAGGTCTCATGGGTTATGGGATTGAGCCCCGTGTGGGGCTCCACATGAGGTGGGGAGTCTGCCTGAAGATTTCTCCCTCTGTCCCTCCCCCCACTCAGGTGTGTGTGGTATCTCTCTAAAATAAATCAATATTTTTTAAAGGGACGCTACCATAAGGAGAGCAGGATTTCTTTTTTTATCTAGATACTGCTTTGTATCCCTGGATTTGGCAACTTGTCTGTTCCTGTCATCCAGAGGCAGCTAAGGGAGGAAGAGGTAATGGGTTCCTGAGGTTCAACTAGATGGATTTGACAGTAGGTTCCAGAGATAGACATTCTATTAGTCACAATTTGGAAAACCTATAGTTATTGGGGGATGTGGTTAGTCTGGTGGAGCATAGCTATGGGAGATCAGATATTAGGTACCTCAATGGTCATCATTTCATATTTCTGTCCAGATATGCCCAAACCTGAAATAGGACTGAGGTACTAGATTGGGTAACAGAGTAAAGATTCAGATTGGTGGCTGAGGTAATAGCTTAGACAGAAGCTTAGTGAATGAGATCAACATGAGTGTGGGGTTTGAAGGGAAAAATTTAAAGAACTACATATCAAAAAAGAGAAGGGAAAACATTTTCCTGGTGAAATGGGTCTGGTGCTTTTTAAAAACATTAACAAAAATGAAACAAGATGGGATCGGGAGGGAGACAAACCATAAGAGACTCTTAATCTCATGAAACAAACTGAGGGTTGCTGGGGGTTAGGGGGAGGGATAGGATGGCTGGGTTATGGACATTGGGGTGGGTATATGCTATGGTGAGTGCTGTGAAATGTGTAAGCCTGATGATTCACAGACCTGTACCCCTGGGGCAAATAATACATTATATGTTAATAAAAAATATTAACATGAACTTGGAGTGGTCATTATGTGCCAAGCACTAAGAACTTTATAAGCTTTCTCATCTTTAATTCTCTCAAGAAGTTAATGAGTTAGATACTGTCATCACCCTCATTTTATAGATGATGAAACTGAAAACTACAAGTGAAATAATTTGCCCAAAGCTACATAGCCAGTAATTGACAGAGCTAGCATTTGCGTTCCTTTTTTTTTTTTTTTTAAGATTTTATTTATTTGAGAGAGAGAGAGAAAGAGAGAGAGAGAGCCCAAGCAGGGGAAAGGCAGAGGGAGAAAGTGAAGCAGGCTGCCTGCTGAGCAGGGAAGCCTGATTCAGGGATTGATCCCAGGACCCTGGGATCATGACATGAGCTGAAGGCAGTCACTTTACCAGCTGAGCCACCCAGTTGCCCCCAGCATTTGAACTCTTGCAGTCTAGCTTAAGAATTCATGCCTATAACTTCTATCTACCACTGATTTTTATTGTTGGTTGGTAGCAAAAGGACTTAGGAGAAAATGCGGAAGCCTTGGTGATCTTTACTGAGCTACTAAATCTCAGGGAGGTATATCTAAAACCAGACTAAACTGAATGGTGAGATTGAATCTGCTGATACTCTCTTCAATTTGAATTGGCTCAGAAGCTGGGAACAGCTTGGATTTGCAATTTAAGTCACTACTGAACTTAGCTCTGAGGAACTAAGAAAGGAAAAAAACAGAGAAGCAGAAGTGAGAGCAATAACTACCTTTTACTAGAATATTGGCATTAGTGTTTGTTATATTACTGTCTTCCAGTGTTATTATCTTCATTGAGTCAAATGATTGTAAAACTTGTAGGTGAGCTCTGGCCTATAATACCACCCATAGAACCATGCTGGAATGTTAGCTTAGTTGACATTCTCAAATGGAATTAGAAAGTTGCTGCCTTCTAACTCAATGAATCTTTATGTTTACTGTGATCTTCAAGCACTGACTAATCCTAATTCTCTTTAGCTAATGAGGCCAGGTAAAAAAATCACAACCCAAATTTGCCCGGGATAATTATGTATTTAACTTTTTTTTAAAACTTACCTTTCACCTCTAACATTCTAGATGATTGAGCTAAATTTGTACAATCTTCCTGAAATATAATTTATCAATTTGAACTTTCTGAAAATAGTCAAGCCCTTGGAATGAAGGACATCTATGTATATATACAGTCTATGTAAGATTATATATAGTCTGTATAAACTTCTCAATTGACTATATAACGTGAAACCTTGAATGCTGAAATTTCTAATATTACTACAATATCTGGAGGTGAGAAGGAAAAAGAAGAGTAGGAAAGACTTAACAGCGATGGTGACATAGTGTAGGAAATTGTAGGGAAATAGCATTTACTGCATGACTACTCTATATTGGGCTTTATGCCAAATGACTTACATATATAGTATTATCTTACAAACGGTGAAGGAATATTGTTACTCTCAGTGTATGAGTGAGAAAATTGAGGCTCAGCAAAGTTAAATAATTTGCTCAAGGACATACCACTGGTTAATAAGTGGTCAAGCCAGGATGTGAATTCAGATCAGTTGAGAATAAAGTGCAATGCTACAATAGTTTGTTTCATTCCTTTTCTTTGTTAATTATTCTTTTCTATGGCCTAGTCTCAACTGAAAATGACAACTCACATGGATGTTGCTTATTTTATTCAATTTGTGCTACAAAATAGAGCTAGAGTCTATTTTTGAGGCTGGTTAAGTAATGAAAATGATGTTAATAATGATTAAAATGTTAGTAGTAAAAAAAAACCCCACATTTAGTGAACAGTAGTAGATGCCCAACAGCATGCCATGTAATTTACATGGATTATTTTATTTTTCTTTACAACAAACATCATGAGATAGGTAACAGTGATTATCCCTTATTGAGGAAACAAACTCAGAAATGCTAAGTGACTTGTCTATGATTACACAGCTGGGGAGTGTCAAAGCCAGGACAAAAATATTCAGGTCTGTCTCACTATAAAGCTCAAATTCTTTGTTACTACCTCTTCAGGCTCTTCTAAATTATTTTTGAATTCACTTCATAGTAAGTTAAAGTCTGGGCTTCAAGTATTTCTATGTAGCATTGCCTTCTCTGAGGGCTTTTAACCTGTACTCTGTTAGAATGAGAAATGATGCCTTAGCCTGTAAGTTCAGCCTGTTTTAGGATCCATAATGAAGTACTATGAGCCAAGTGGGTAGTTCTTTTTCTTAATCCTTAAGTATAACTCACTTCTACTTTAAAGTTTTGGTATCCCTAGCACCGAACTCAGTGTCTTACACATCTGGGTCATTTGATGCCTATTTGCTGGTTATGTGAGATTTAGACTGTTACATCCAGGAATTGAATTGAGATGGGAGGGTGGTCATGATGACTTTTTTTTTTAATAAATCTTAATGTGAAGAGTGGAAAAAAATTAATAAGGGGCTTTTTCAGAGGACAAAAGCAGCAAGAGAAATTTGTCAAACATTTATTAAAATTAGTGGGGAAAAGGCCCTTATTAAAATCCACAAAGCTTCTTGCTGTCTTGCATAAATGAAGTTTAAAGGTTTCTGTTTCATGTGGCAATTCAAACTGCTTTTCTTTAAGTAGGCACAGCAATGCTTCTCCATTCAAAAGGCAGAAATTCTAAAAGTTGGACTGCTCTCTGCCCTTTTAAAAATGGAGGAGACCGAAAATTACTTTGGAAATTAAGAGCTTATACTTGGTATTCATGTTAAGGAGATCAGAGGTCAAAAGGAAGCCAGTGGGAAAACATTTCAGTCACCCATAAAGCTGCAGGCAAGCTGAAGCTTTGAGAATGGTTTATTGAAGGTTTGGTCACTAGTTAATAAGTTCCTGAGATAAGAATAATTAACGTTGTCTTGGCTATTACTTACGTAAGAATTTCCTGTTCAAAAGACCTGTGCCATGAAAGACATGGGTTACATTAAAGGTTGCAATCTGACTTAACAAAACAAGCTGGTAATGGAATTGTCAGTAGGAGGCACAGGCAAATATGCTACAGCTTGTGTCAGGCTGGAGCCAGGCCGCCTGCATGCTGTTCCCTTCTACAGATGGGGTAGCACTTGGCAAAGCTGACATGGATTTGGAATTTAAAGCTACATGGTGATTTCAGTATTTCATTTTCCTGCAAATCAATAAGGATGATTCAAAACCAAACCAGATGGCCACACAGCTACTGTGGAATATCAGCTATAGGCCAACCTTTTATTTTTCTTCAGAGCATTACCTCTTAAAACAACTTTAATTTCCAAAGTGTCTTAAATGAAGCAAAACACACTTCATTGGGAGAGTCTATATAATACCTCTTTTTCTTACAACTGTCTTTAGGATTCTCAGGAAGATCTAATGCCTCTCAGAACTCAGAAAGCCGGTGTGCACATTCAAAGTCTAAAAGAATGTGGAGCAGCTTGATAATCATCAAGAATGGGTTGGGAGGGGGATGTTGTTGGGATTGCACTTTGTTGTCTGCTTTTTCATGTGACTTTGTCTTTGCTTAACCACTACAGGAAGAAGCATGATGATGATAGTTATAGAACTGGGAAGAGAGAGTCTAGCAGGCCTGCCAGCCTCTAAAAGTGTATTTCAGAAGTTTTTAGAACAGAAACTTCATAACTCCAGACAGCCTTATGATGTGTGTATGTGTGTGTGTGTATGTGTGTGTGTGTATGTGTGTGTGCTGATTTATACACTCTTTCATCTCTCTTAAAGATCTTTATGTTTCTCACCTGAATCTCTAACTGCTAGTAAAGTGGTCCTTTTTTGCCTGTTCCCTTCCTTATTTTAATTTTTAATTTTGAAACAATTTTACATTTATAAGAGAATAGTAAAAATGGTAGAGAAAGTTCTTGTATACCCTTCACCGAGCTTCCCCTCATGTTAACACCTTATATAACCATGGTGAATTTATCAAAACTAAAAAATTAACATTGGTATATTACTGTTAACCAAACTGTAGACTTTATTTGGATTTCACCAGTCTTCCCACCAATGTCTTTTTTCCATTCAGGATACATTCCAAGATTTCATATTTTATTTAGTCACCATATCTCCTTAGTTTCCTACAATCTGTGGTTTTTGTCTTTTCTTGTTTTTTTCTTTTTTTTACAACAGACACTTTTGAAGAGTACTGACTGAGCAGAATAATTTGTAAAATGGTCAATTTGAAATTTGGCTGATGAGTTCCACAATTGAACTGCAGTTATGGATTTGGGAGAAAAATATCACAAAGGCGATGTGCCCTTTTTTATTCACATCATATCAGGTTATAAATGATATCAACTTTCACTCACGTTAATCTTGATCGGGTCCCCTTCTTTTTAAAAATACACCTGTGTGTGGGTTACTTAAGAATGTGGTTAAGAGACTGAACAAAACACAAAAATTTCTATCTTAATGTTTGACATTCTGTAAATGTTAATTTATCCATTCATTCAGTAGCAATTATTTATTGAGTCAGCCAATGCAGCCAATGTATCAAGGCTGTTCATACATTCATCTATACATGAAACAAATACTTATTAAATGGTAATTATATATATGGATGAGACTATAGCAAGGCAAGTGAGGGATTTACCTTGGATGCAAAATTTAAATGTAGCAGTAAACATGTGCTAGTCAAAATGAGAGTAGTCTATTATTTGAATAGCTTACTTATTATTAATGGCTTACTTATTACTAATAAGTAAGTTACATCAACCTTGATAAAGTTGACATTTGTCAGAACTTTGTTACTTAGAATCTGTATGACCTTGGGCTAATCATTTAACTAAGTCTCAGTTTCCACAAGCTTAAAATGGGAACAATGATAGTACCTACCTCATGAGGTTTCTGTAAAGATCAAACAAGATCTTATATAAAAATATATGATATATAATATGATCAATGTAGGACACGACACTAATTATTCAACTATAGGTGATTGTTATTTTATCAAAACTCCCCAAAACAGTTAATTTGACCTCTCTTCTATTGTTTATAAGATTCTATCTTGTTTTGTTCACCAGTGAAATTAAACAGATAAATCACCTAACCAACTGAGAATATCCATGCAAAAACCACCACTGCCAAAAACACAGCCACCAATCTGTCATATAATAAATGTTTAAAATGTAGTAGCTCCTTTTATTATTATCGTTGTTGTTGTTATTACTTTTATTATTATCATTGCCTAGGAGGGTGAAATGGATCCCAAACTGCAGGCACTTCTAGAGACTTCCCTTAGGAATTATCGAGAATTGTGTGTCTGAGATTTTACACTACTTGCCAGATGCTACAGTTTCATATATGCTGTTAAAAGACACAAAATTCTTGGGTCAGAGACAAAGGATTTTATTACTCACAGCAATAGTGGTGGTCAGAGTACCAACATTTCCTCACACCAGTTTCCTAAGCCCCAATTCCCACAAGGCAATATAAAGAGGGTTAGGTAATATCTGCACATATAGTAGATTGATTACAGGAGAGGAATCCTGAGTTTAGGGAACCCAAATCTTTTAAAATTGGCAGTTAGTATATATTACCTTTATTTCAGAGAGAGACACTAGCTCTGTCTTTTAACACTGTTAACTATACAAGCATCCATGTAAAGATAGTATAGAACAATGGCAGTTTGTGCTTTTGCTCACTAGATGTGCAGAAATAGAAGATATCTATGAAGAATTTTACACAACAGAAAGTAGCATACATTTGCCCAATCTTATCAGTTCTACCTAGAAAGATGATTTCATTAGGGAAAAAAGTCACAAAGATAGGCATTTCCTAATTCGTTATCTTCTCTCTTGATTTTCCTTTAAAGTCTACTTATTTTGTTAAGTAGATCTCACTAGATTCTTAAGATGATAGTCTGACCTCTCATTCTGGAATATATTCCAGAACAGAAACACCTATGCCCTGTACTAATACAAATCTTGCCTATATGCTGAGACTTTTAGTTTCTACTTGGACACTCTTATCCAGTCTAGCTCCATGTATTTCTACTCTAACATCATTACATGGCTTCTGAATTTGGTCTCTTTTTCCAGTGTAAGCCAATGTCTTGAATTTGACCTCAGCTTTTTCTCTAGATTGATTAATGGGTTTACTTTCAAACTGTTGTATTTTGGGTTGATTTAAAGTTTTTTTTTAGAGGACTTCAAATCATATAAGGTCTGAGATTGCCCTGGATAAAAAGAAGCATAGGTTTTTGGCCAGTTTTTCAGAAAGACAAGCAAAGACACTGGAAATTGCCTTTTTTCTATTCCCTTGAAGAAGGGCAAAGAGCAGAGTGTTTCTGTACTGGTGGACAGAGACACCTTTAGCCTGTGGCTAATGATATAATAAAACTACCATTACAGATCCTTTTTTTTTTTTTTTAAGAGAGAGAGAGTGTGTGTGTGCACACAAGCAGAGGGAAGGGGTGAGGGGGAGAGGGAGAGAGAGAATCTTAAGCAGGCTCCACACCCAGCATGGAGACAGATGTGGGGCTCCATCTTGTGACCCTGAGATCATGACCTGAGCCAAAATCAAGAGTTGATGTTTAACTGACTGAACCACCCAGGGGCCCCCAGATTTCTGATCATACTATTTGCAGCATCTTAAAATGGGAAGAAACTCTAGAATTCGTTAGGCACAACCTGCTTCTTTTTACAGAAGATAAAGTTCAGAGAACTTATTTGCAAAGGTCACAAAAATAAAACTGCCTAAAACAGTATTTATACTTGTTTCTTAATGCTATAGTGTTAATTGGTTTTAATAGGTGCTCCATAAATAATTATTGAAAGGATAAGAATGATTGAAATACCCTACCATATATTACCCTTCCTATGTGAATGATTCTTGTTTTACTAAGCTTCATATTAAAGTGTAATATACATACTGAAAAATTCATGAATCAGTGTATAGCTAGGGTGTGAATTCTTAGCAAAATTAACATACAAAACTACTACTGAAATAAAAAATAGTTCATTACTAATATCTTGCTGATGTCCCTTCTCAGTCACTACTCTTCCTCCCCAAATCACTATTCTGACATATTCCAGTTGATTAGTTTTTTTGTTGTTGTTTTGTTTTTCTTTTCTTTTTCAATTAATTTTATTTTATTTTTTCAGTGTTCCAAGATTCATTGTTCATGCACCACACCCAGTGCTCCATGCAATACGTGCCCTCCTCAATACCCACCACCAGGCTCACCCAACCCCCCATCCCCCTCCCCTCCAAAACCCTCAGTTTGTTGCTCAGAGTACACAGACTCTCATAGTTCATCTCCCCCTCTGATTTCCCCCAATTCACCCTTTCCTTCTCCCAATGTCCTCCATGTTTTTCCTTATGCTCCACACGTAAGTGAAACCATATGATAACTGACTCTCTCTGCTTGACTTATTTCTCTCAGCATAATCTCTTCCAGTCCCATCCATGTTGATACAAATATTGAGTATTCATCCTTTCTGATGGAGGCATAATATTCCATTGTATATA
>CM052901.1:40415108-40431371 GCA_028534135.1 Potos flavus
TTTTTTTGAGTGAGGCTTGGATGGCTATGTATTTCCCCCTTAGGACCGCCTTTGCCGTGTCCCATAGGTTTTGGACCGATGTGTCTTCATTCTCATTGGTTTCCATGAATTGTTTAATTTCTTCTTTGATTTCTTGGTTGATCCAATCATTCTTGAGCAGGTTGGTCTTTAGCCTCCAAGTGTTTGAATTCCTTCCAAACTTTTTGTTGTGGTTGAGTTCCAGTTTCAAAGCATTGTGGTCTGAGAATACGCAGGGAATCATCTCAATCTTTTGGTATCGGTTGAGTCCTGATTTGTGGCCCAGTATGTGATCTATTCTGGAGAAAGTTCCATGTGCGCTCGAGAAGAAGGAGTGTTCTGTTCTCACTGCAGCCCACCACAGGCGGTGCGCACCCCCAGCCACTGTCCCAGTGTCCCCGAGAGGCCCTCAGTAGTCTCTGCACCCTCAAGAGATCAAAGCCGCGAGGTCTAGGAAACTGGTTTCTGGTGGCTGCCAGCGCCGCGACTGCTGTCCGGGCTCCTGGTCCGCGCCGGGTGCGCTCAGATTCCTGCCCCAAGCAGCCGCGTTCTCTCCAGGGTCTGGTCGGAGGGCGCCTCCGATTTTCTCCCCCTCGCGCGGGGCACAGGGCACGAGCCAAGGGTGCTAAAGCGGCGGAGAACCCACCACTCGTCCCGCCCCCCGCTCTTTGTGTCTGGAGGGCCCGACGCCACGCTCTGGCAGCCTCCAGGCCATGGAGCAGATTTCTAAAAGTCCCGATTTTGTGCTCTGCTGCTCTGTGGCTTGCTGGGAGCCGGCCCCTCCCCCCCGAGGTCTGTCTTCCTGTTGCTTTGGATTCACTTTTCTGCAGGTCCTACCTTCCGGAAAGTGGTCGATTTTCTGTTCCTAGAGGTGCTGTTCTTCTTCTCTTCTATCTCCTGCTAAGTTTGTAGTTGTTTAGAGTGGTTTGATAACTATCTAGCTGAACTTCTGGAATCAGTCACTATCTCCGCCTCCTACTTCTCCGCCATCTTGCTCCTCCTCTGATTCAATTTCTTTGCTGGTTATTGGTCTGTTCAAATTTTCTATTTCTTTCTGTTTCAGTTTTGGTAGTTTATATGATTCTAGGAATTTATCCATTTCTCCCAGGTTTTCCACTTTGTTAGCATATAATTTTTCATAATATGCTCTTATAATTATTTGTATTTATGTGGTATTGGTTGTTATTTCTCCTCTCTCATTTGTAATTTTATTTATTTGAGGCCTTTCTCTCTTTTTTTTTCTTTTTAGAGCGGAAAGGAAAGAGCAAAACTGTCTTTCTTTTCTTTTTTTTAAATTTTCATATTTGAGCTCTTTCTCTTTTCTTGATAATTCTGGCTAGAGATCAATTGTATTGATTTTTTCAGAGAACCAACTCCTGGTTTCAATAATCTGCTCTACCATTTATATTATTTTTTTAAGTTCTATAACATTTGTTTCTGCTTTAATCTTTATTAATTCCTTCCTTCTGTTGGTCTTAGGTTTTGTTTGTTATTTTTTTCCAAGCTTCTTTAGGTGTAACATTAGGTTGTTTATTTGAGATTTTTCTTGCTTCTTGAAGTAGGCCTGTATTGCCTTAAACTTCACTCTTAGGACCACTTTCGCTGAATCCTAATGTTTTGGAGCATTTTGTTTTCATTTTCATTCATTTCCATGTACTGTTTTATTTCTTCTTTGATTTGCTGGTTGACCCATTTATTGTTTAGTAACATTTTATTTAACCTTCATGTATTTGTGGTCTTTTCAGATTTGTTGTTGTTGACTTCTAGTTTTATAGTGTTGTGGTCAGAAAAGCTGCTATATGCCTTCAAACTTTTTTATTTGTTGAGGGTGTGTTATGGCTTAATATATGATCTATTCTGGAGAATGTTCCATGTGCACTTGAAAAGAATGTATATTCTGCTGTTTTAGGATGGAATGTTCTGAATATATCTGTTAAATCTATCTGGACCAGGGGCACCTGGGTGGCTCAGTGGGATGAGCCTCTGCCTTCGGCTCAGGTCATGATCTCAGGGTCCTGGGATCGAGCCCCACATCAGGCTCTCTGCTCGGTGGGGAGCCTGCTTCCCCCTCTCTCTCTGCCTGCCTCTCTGCCTACTTGTGATCTCTCTCTCTTTCAAATAAATAAAATCTTAAAAAAAAAAACAGTTAATAACACAGAGGAAGTAATTAATAATAATACAATAATGTGTTGTATTATACTATAATGTACAATATTGTATGATATTGTATACAATACTGTATAATACAATAATGTAAGGGGACTTTAATGCCCCATTACAACAATGGAAAGATCATCTCACAGAATATCAAAAAGGAAAAAATGGCTTTGAATGACACACTGGGCCAGAGATATTTTTTTTTAAGATTTTATTTTTTTTATTTGACAGAGAGAAACACAGCGAGAGAGGGAACATAAGCAGAGGGAATGGGAGAGGGAGAAGCAGGCCTCCTGCTGAGCAGGGAGCCCAATGCGGGGCTTAATCCCAGGACATTGGGATCATGACCTGAGCCAAAGGCAGAAGCTTAATGACTGAGCCACCCAGGTGCCCCTGTAATTAACTCTTTTATGTATTTAAGTCCTCCTATGCTGGATACATAAATATTTACTATAGTTATATATTCTTGTTGGATTAGCCCCTTTATTATTATATACTTTCCTTTTTCATCTTCTGTTACAGTTTTTATTTTAAAGTCTAGTTTGTGCAATGTAAGTATTACTACTTAGTCTTTCTTTTGACGTCCATTTGCATGAGAGATGTTTCTCCATCCTCTCAGTTTCAGTCTGTAGGTGTCTTTAGGTCTGAAATGAATTTCTTGTAAGCAGCATATAGATGGGTTTTGTTTTTTAATCCATTCTGTAACCCTATGTCATTTGATTGGCATTTATGTCCATTTATGTTCAAAGTAATTATTGATAGATGTGTATTTATTTTCATTTCGTTACCATTTTGTGGTTGTTTCTGAAGATTTTCTTTGATCTTTTGTTCTCTTTCTCACTTTCATGATTTGCTAATTTTCTCTAGTGATATATTTAGGTTTCCTTCTCTCTCCTTTTTGCATATTTATTAGTGGTTTTTTATATACAATTATCATTAGATTTGTACATAATCTCTTCTGCATATAGCAGTCTATATGAAGTTGATGGTTGCTTAAGTTTGAACCCATTCTTTACTCTTCTTCTCCCCACATTTCCGTATATCTTGTAATATTTTACATCCTTTTATGAGCTCCTCAACTGATGTTTTTACAGAAATATTAGTTTTTACTGTTTTTCTGCTTTGTACCTTGATACTGTTACTTTTGGTTTCTCCTCTGCATTCAGAGTCCCCTTTAATATTTTTTACAGGGCTGGTTTAGTGATCATGAACTTCTTTAGTTTTTTTTTTTTTTTTTTTGTCTGGGAAACTCTTTATTTTTCCTTCTATTCTGAATGATAGCCTTGCTGGATATAGTATTCTTGACTGAAGACTTTTCTCATTCAGTACTTTGAATATATCATGCCATTTCTTCTGGTTTGTGAAGTTTCTTCTGAAATATCCCCTGCCAGCCTTATGGGTTTTCTCTTTTAAGTTGCTGTCTTCTTTTGTATTGCCACTTAAAAATTTTTTTCTTTATCATTATATTTTGCCAGTTTAATTACCATATGTCTTTGTATAGATCTGCTTATGTTGATTTTGATAGGAATTCTCTGTGTCTCCTGGATCTGGATATTTGTTTTGTTCCCCAGATCAGGGAAGTTGTTTTCAGCTATTATTTCTTCAAATAAGTTTTCTGCCCCTTTTTTTCTCTCTTCTTCTTGGAGTCCTATAATATGAATGTTATTATGTTTGATGGAGTCACTGAGTCCCCTAAGTCTATTCTCATGTTCCATAATCCTATGTCTTCTAGGTCACTAATTTGTTCCTCTGTTTCTTGGACCCTGCTGTTCATTCCATCAAGCATGTTTCTTATCTGGTTTATTGAATCCTTTATCTCTGCTATGTTATTCCTTATCTTTGTGCTAAGGGTCTCAGTGATGTTTTCCACTTTTTTCTCAAGTCCAGTGAGTATCCTTATAATCACTAGTTTAAATTCTCTATCAGACATGTTACTTATATCTGTTTCACTTAGATTTCTGGCTGTGGCCTTGTCCTGTTCCTTCACTTGGGACATATTCCTCTGTCTTCTCATTTTGTCTAAGTCTTTGTGCCTGTTTCTATGTGTAAAGATAGTTAGCTAAGTCTCCTGTTCTTGAGGGTAGTGGCCTTATGAAGAAGAGGTCCTGTAGTGCCCTGCTATGTAGCGTTCCCTGTTTCCCATAGCCCAGCACTCCTGAGAGTGTTTCCAATATGTGCTGCATGTGCCCTGCTGTTTTGTCCTGGCTTCTTTGTCCATCAGGCAAGTCATCTGCAGAGGCTCTCTTTGCTTACTGTGGGCAGTGTTTGGTCCCTGACTTGAATATGGCACATTTTAACTAAGTGTGTTCTGCAGAGTCTATTTTTGAAATGAGCTCTATTGCTACTGCCATTGGAACTGAACCTGTGCAAAACTATCACATTGGGATATGTGGTGTGAGCAAGGGTTTGGGCTAGTCTTTTGGAGGATGGGGCTCCCCAGGCTGTATTAGAGCTAGCATGACTGGGAGGGGTGGTTCCACCAGAGTGCAGGGGGCAGGGCTTGGTGTAAGCAAGTTAGGTAGCAAGTGTTGGTGCTGTGCTGGTTCCTTCAGGTGGCTCTGTACTTACGCTGAGGGGTAGGTGAGGGAAATGGCACTGGCCAGTTCCTTTGTTCCTGGAGGGGTCTTTCTGTGAATGCTGCCTCTCTGGAATGTGCTCTGAGAGGACAAATAACCTCCCCACTGTATGCCCCAGGGGCTCTTCAGATTGCTGTTTCCACACTATGTCTGTTTGCCTGCCTTCTCTCTAAAAGCAGCACAATGTCCTCAGGAATCTATTCCAGCCACACCTGCTGACCTTTAGAAATCCAGGCTTTAAGTCTCTCTGGTTGCAAAAACTCAGGAAATTTGACCCTTCTTGCTTTCCAAGCCAATTGCTATAAGGATTTGTTTTCTCTGTGTGGGCTTTTCTGTGTGCCAGTCTGTCTCTCACTCTTCTCAAGGACCATGGCTTCCTCCCCACTGCAGCAGCCATGATCTATTTTTCTCCCAAACTGCATCTCTACACTTCCTATATTCTTCAATATGGCCTTTTCTCTACCTTTCATTGTAAAGTTTGTTCTGCCAGTCTTCAGGTCAATTTCTGAAGTATTTAGTATGATTTGATAGTTATCTAATTGTATTTGTGGGAGGAAGCAAACTTAGGGTCCTCTTACTCTACTGTCATCTTCCCAAGATCTATTTATTGACATTTTTAATAATCTCTGCTGCCCAGTACTAGTTTCACAGAAGATAATATGATCATTTTTTGTTTCTAAAAACTTATTATAAAATATAGGAATTGAGAATGTTAGCAATATAGGAAATTTATTGGGTTTTGGATGAGGTGAGGTAGGGTAAAGTTCCAAATTGTAGGAATGTAAAGTGTAAAATGTATTAATGAATATCTTCCTTTCATTTGAATATCCTATCTTCTTAACCCTCTCAGATTCCTGCAGCAAAATTATGTAAGAACAGAAATGAAATGCCTTAGAGAATAACCATAAGGGGGGAATGAACTGGGTCAGGGGATTTTAGCTCTAGCCTGATCATTTCAGTGTGACCCAAGTTAGTAATGAAAGTTGTTTGATGCACTGTGGGAAATTTGATGGTAGTCTAGGGCCAAACTTAATGGGCAAGTTTATCTATCAGCACAACATATCACCACTGAGGAATCACATTTATGATCTCTAAAGAATTAAGAGGGCAATGAAGGCAAATGCTTCTTAAGGAAAGTGGGCAGGTTCTTCACTGTCAAGGCTGAGATTAAAATCCTCATAGCCAATATTCTATTTGCTACTTTTAGTGCTAGTGCTGCAGAAGTCAAGTCATCGACTTATAATTTGATTTAAAACTTAAGTGTCCTGAATTCTAATGCTTTAAGTTTGCATCATGCATCATTGAGTCATAAGATGGGAAACATATGTTTGAATTTGAAAGACAGTATCAAAACAGAGGCTTCTTAACACAGCTCATCAAGACCCAGCAAAAGTAGAACAACCAACAAGTCAAAGAGGTAATAATATTATGACCATCTCCAGATTCAGAAGTTGCCAGGAATGTCTTGTACTCAGGAAAGTCATGAGGTTGATTGTCACTATAGTGCAGGTAATAAGATTGTGGGAGGGAGATTGAAGTATATATCAAACAAAGGTCTCTTTTCAGATGTAATTTGGATTGGATATTAATTATAAATAAGGCATAATAAAGATAGTGGGCAAAAGATAATGGCGAGGTACCATAGGACTCCTAGTTCTCAAATCAATATGGGAGCAAATATTATGTTTCCATTGTGGAATGCAATACAGCAGCAAGGAGGAATTGATTAGTTATTCCAAAAATTCTAATAAAGGAATCCCTGGGTTTTCCATTTTTACTTTATTAATCAGGAAGAGTGTTTGAGGAGTGTCTGCTTGCCCAAACTCTCAAATGCTCTAATACAGTGGTTCTCAACCTTGAGTGCATATTAAAATCACTTGGTGAGCTTTAAAAATAGAATCCACTACCTGGGCCACCCCAATCCCAACAATTTTGATTTAATGGTTCTAGGGTAAGGTCAAAGTACACATTAATTAAAAAAAAAATCCTCAGGTGTTTTTCAAAGTCAGATGTTTGAGAATGAGATGTAATACTATCAGGCCCAAATATTATTTCTATTTACAGGCCAACTAGAGAACACTCAGATGGTGAGATTTCAAGTGTCCTAAAATCTCCTGTTTTTTGGTATAATTCTGGCATCAGCCCTGCTACACTGCCTAAAATAACTATGTTAGGATTTGTATAGCTAGCTAAAGTGCAGATGTTATCTGGGAAAGTTGACAAATTTATACCTTAGTTTGAATTTATTATCAGATTATCTAGCAAAAGGAGCATACATTTTAATAGGGGAGCCAAAGCTCTAAAGCATGGAATGCTATCTGAGGAGGCAAGTTATGCTTAGGGTGTCCAAAGTTCCCTGTTTGTCCGGGATTGAGGAATCTCCTAGGATGCAGGAATTTCAGTTTGAAAACATAATGGTTCCAGGCAAACCAGTATGAGTTGGTAAACCATAGGCATGGTTTTGTGGAGGATCAAGAACCATGAGGGCTTGAAGTACCTGGGTAGAAGCAAGGGACTCTAAAGATGTAGCAGAATGAAGAACCTATTTCATTTACTTCACCATTTTGCCTGAAGATGATATAATGATAGCGGGGCAAGATCATTTATTGGATCATTAAATATTCTAGATTATTTATTTTTCTGAGCTACTGGAAGAAACACAAATAATAATTATACCTGTGTTCTTCTCTCCTGTTTCTAGGAGGTAGTTAGGCCATTTTATGCTTGGGTGGGGTATAGTTTATGTCCCCAACTACAAACAAAAGACTTCTGACTTTTGAAAAGCCTCAACTTATTGAAGAGTTTAACTGGTATAAGATGGCCTGAGGTAAGATCTTTGAAAATGAATAGGAGGAAGCTGCAAGATAACAAGAGAATAAACCTTTAAACTAGGTAGTGGATGGTGGATTGGGATACCAAGAAAACTGGGGTGCTTGGGCTGTGCATGTATTGTGTGTGCACGTGTGTGTGTGTGTGTGTGTGTGTGTGTGTGTGTGTACATACGTGTGTATAGAAACCTGGGTGGTATACCTAGGGATGCCAAATCTGAGCCCATTATTTGCCTCAGATTTTTTTGGCCAGTTTTATATTAGAATTTTTATGGCCAGTTTTGTATTAGAAGGTAGAGCTTCCCAACTTCAAAGGACCAATGCTAACTTATCAGGGGTGACTGGTATAAATCTACATTCAAAGTCCTTCTCCAGTGTTCTGTACTATGTAAGGCTGTTGGAATGCCCAGTTATGGAGGAGATTTAATTTACTCTTGACTCAGTAGGATGGGGGCTCAGAAAACTTAATTAAATTTAAACAAAAAGTGACATTTCTTTTTTTTTAAATTAATTAATTAATTAATTAATTTGACAGAGGGAGAGATCACAAGTAGGCAGAGAGGCAGGCAGAGAGAGGGGGGGAAGCAGGCTCCTTGCTGAGCAGAGAGCCCGATGCAGGGCTCCATCCCAGGACCCTGAGATCATGACCTGAGCTGAAGGCAGAGGCTTTAACCCACTGAGCCACCCAGGCACCCCAAAAAGTGACATTTCTAATACACACAAAAGTATAGCAAAAAATTCATACCCACCAAATATTGGCTATTGAAAACCTATAGGGTAGATACTTTATTATGTGTATTATTAATGTTTACAAACTGTAAGGCATTTGCATATATATAGTGTATATTATACAATATATACAATATACAACATGAGATAGATATATACACACACATGCATCATAGGTTGTACATAACATACATAAACATAAGTATATATACATAAACATATACTTTGTAATATATATTTGTATATAACATACACATTTTAAAAATGAGGATCATAGTGGGGTGCCAGAGTGGCTCAGTTGGTTAATCACCTGACTCTTGGTTTCGGCTCTGGTCATGATCTCAGGGTCCTCAGCATGGAGTCTGCTTGAGAGTCTTTCCCTTCCTCCCTCTCCTTTCCCCTCTGCTCCTTCCCCTGCTTGTGCTCTCCCTCTCTCTAAAATAAATAAAATGAATAAAATCTTTAAAAAATGATGATCATAGAGGTAAAGTTGATTTATCATACAACTTGTAAAAAGTGGCAAAGCTAGGAATTTTAATCCATGCCTTCCCAATTCCAAACCATGTCCTTTCACCACTCATTTTGTTACTTTTGTATTGTTAGACAGAATAAAAGGAAAACAAAATATTGAAATACTTCTGTGGCTATTCATTTCTTTTCTCTAAAGGAATATGTGTACGTACAGATTGAAGGAGCAAATGTGTTGCATGTTCTGTGGGGTTGACTTCACTTCTATGGATGACATTCTGATGGCTTTCAAACCTAAGGATTGAACTTTGTCTCTGGAATAGGCAGTTCTGTGATGAAGACTTTTGACATAGCTATTTTGAGGTGTGTCTGTTTATATACCTGGAACAAGCTCAACTTTATTTCTAGACACTTTAAAATGTGTTTCTTATTGCTTTTGACCATAATTTATCACCAAGTGATTTTTCTCTTGGCCAGTTTTCATTTACCATTCATCTTCAGCAAGAGAAAGGAGAGAAAATCTAGAAAGTGGCATATAGCCTAGTAATTATTTTGCTTTCATAGTAACTGGGAGCAATTTTTAGGTAAGTGGTGTCTCTTTTGGCTTCCTAAGGTTATCACATATAATTCTGACATGGTCTGGGCAGAGAAAAATTCATGAAGACAATCCAGCTTTAGGCAAAGGTGAAACCATTAAAGATTTGAACATCAAAACAAGGATGAAAATGGGTCTGGTCATTAGTCATGTTCTTAAGGATTCTTGCTGTGGTATCATGTATATTTTATAGGAAAACATGTTGACAATAATGTCTTCAAAGGTATCATTAATACATGTTAAGGGTCAGATAGACCTAGATTTGATTCCAGCTCCAATACTTGCTGAGACTTTAGTTAAGTTACATAAGCTTTTAAGCAGTATTTTCTTCATCTTAAATAAAGATGATAATATGTAACTCATGAGGCACAAATGAATTAATGTAGGTAAAAAATTAGCACAGTATCAGGCATGTAGCAAGTGGTCAATAAATGTGAGCTATCATCATCATCATCATCATATTTATTCTGTACTGAGCTTGTCACATTTGCTTTTTAAAGGAATCATACTATTTCCTCTTAGATTTTAGAAAAATGCTTAAAAGCTGTGTCTACACAGCTCTACAATTCAGTGAAAGAATTTAGTCCAACTGGTTTTTAGGCATTGTGTAAACATAGAGAAAGTGAAAATCATGTGAAAGCCTGATATTATTAGAATTAAAATATTTCCCTTAATTTGTGGATAAGTTGGAGGTAACAGGACAACCTTTCCTTCTAGGTCCTTGATTTAGCTAATCTTGCATTCTTCTCAAAACGTGTCTTTGACCTTCAATTCTACCTTTTTTGGTTCAACCAGAAATATTTGTCCCTCACCAGGGACACAATAATGAATTAGACAGTCTTTTCCTGAAGAAAGTTTTAAGTTTAAAAACCATGCTCCTACAGTAGTAGAAGGTAGCTTTCATGTGGACATGACTGTCATCTGAACAATGTGTGAATGGTCAAGGTAAGCTTTGATATCTATCTATCTATCATCTATCTATCTATCTATCTATCTATCTATCTATCTATCTATCTATCATCTATCTATCATCTATCATCACCTATCTCATTCTCCCTCCTATTTTACTTATGTGAACCCAATGTATGAGAGCCTTGAGTCTTTACCAGCTCGAAAGTAATGTCAGTGACCTTTCCTAAATTTTTAAATCATCAGTGACTATTAAATGGTGAAAGGATTAGATTTCTCTTTGGTGGTTCCAAAGAGCCAAACCAAGATGGATAGATGTGTAACAGGGAGGCAGATTTTGGCTGGAATATAAAAAAATTGCATGGGCTCCTCAGCTTTGGAAATATTTGGAAAACACTGAATTACCAGAGATCTGGGTGATTATAGAGTTAATTCCTGTATTTATCAGGACATTCACCAAGGTCTTTCTGGTTCCTCTTAGTTCTGAAGTTCTATGCAATATGGAGAACTCTCTAATGGGTTAGATTTCCATGCTACTAACAAGAATTATTTTTTCAAAATTTCTCTGTTGACATTGTTGGTCAGTTTAATCCCTTAAACTTATCATTTTAATATTGCTAAGTATAACTTGGATAGTCTTATACAAAGGGTACACATGAGTCTTTGAGAATCTACTATTTTCTTATTGTCAAGGAAATGTATACAGTGAGGCTCAGCTTACAGTAAAAAGTAAGATAGAAATCATCTGCTATGTGCAAAGCACTTTTTCTTACCAGGGGGAACATATCTTCATCTTAGTTATTGCCAAGGAAAGATATTAGCCCCCACCTTATTTCTCCTGCTTCTGCTTTCTTGAATTCTCCATTTGGCCTAGTGAATTACCCACCTGCAGGCTCAACTTTGTTCTGGTTATTAGACCCATTTGAAGTTTATAATCTTGTGTCTCTTCTTGCTGGTGTGACTCAGGACACAACATCCTAGAATCTCTGGGGTCCTACATTGTTCTTAAGTACTCTGTATTGATCTGTACTGTGTAGATTAGAGGCCTATATGACCTATGATTTGCCATTGTTCTGACAGCTGGTTTTATGTATTGACTCTTGAGTTCCAGCTCTTCCTTTCTGGGTACCCCAATTTGTAGATTAAAGCTTTTGCTTTGGATTATGCTCTGACATTATGTTCCAATAAATGCTGTAGTATATCTTCTTCATTTTTCTTATGATATAATAATAGTAATAATAATAGCTATATGTCTTGTTACTTATTATGGGGCAGCCTTACCACACTTTAAAAATTGAGATGGAAAACTGGAATTTTCAGAGAAGAGTAGTAAAAAAAGTTTTTTTTTCTTCGATATGAGAACAAACTACTGTAATGGAGTTTTTTTTAAGACAAGAAGTAATTGGAATCCCATCGTCAATGAGTGTTATAAGGAGAAATATTTAATAGTTTTTTATCATTCAGAGATAAGGAAAATAGAAAAGTGGTTAAAACAGAAGCGGTAGGAATTTCTATTGAATATAATGAAAACCTTTATGGTTATCAAAGTGTGGCTAACCCACCAACCAAATGCTGCTAATTAGTCTGTCCCTGATTTAAAAATTGCTTTAAAGCTGTATATAGAAGCCTGTTCAATTAAAACAATAATCTTATACAACTGGTTTTTAGGTGCTGTGTAGACACAGAGAAAATGAAAATTGTGTGAAAGATTGATATTTTTAGAACTAAAATACTTTACTGATTGACTCCAAGAAGAGACTGAATAAGTGGTCCTGAAATGTTTTGATATTCAGCTGCCTGAAGGCTGGCAAATAGATGCTCTAAAGTACATTCTAATATTCAGATTCTCATCATTCTCTGAAGTTGCAATTGAAAATGAAACTGCTTTGGATCAGGTAGGAAACATTTAGTTGTTTCTCTCGCCACCAGAATTTTAAAATGCACATTTTTCATCATTTTTGTGATGAACAAGTTATTGTGTATTTTGATTTATCTTTTAATGATCATAATTAAATATGATTCATCACTATAATATCATCAACAAATCAAAGTAGAACACAAGGCAAAGTCATCTGTCCTAAACAACCATACATGCATTGTTTTAAAGGGGAAAAAATTATTTAAGGAAGAGGGAAAAGACTCCATTTAGATTCCAGTGTCACATCATCTTACTCTTTAAGACTATTGTAGCCATTTTTTCAACATCCACCCTGTATTAAACAGACATGAATTCAAACAGGCCTACCACCTCAGAATAAATACTTTCTAAGATACTTTCTGTTAACATTCCTACCTTATCAATGCAATGTTGTTTGTTCATAGTAAAGACCGGTGGATCTAATTTCATGAAGGTTGCACAAGTATCTGAAGGACCCCGTTGCAGGAGCTCAGAGTTCAGCCAGGAAAACAAAGCATGCTGACCAAGGGGTGGAGCAATCTGCAGGCATAGTAAAATAAACTGTGAATGTGATAGGAGAATGGTCAGTACTCCATAATGAAGCTGCATGATATCTCAGTGGGTAGATAGAGTGAAAAACCAGGAAATACAGGAGAATATAGTTTAGGAAAGAGTTGAGGGAAGTCTGAGATCTCCATTTTCTCTCCTACAAAATGGAGCTAAATATTACCTATGGGATAGAATATTGGGAAGATTGAATGAGATGTGTGTAAAACATTTAGCACATTGCCTGGCACTTAAAAAGACTCAATAGATGTTCGCTCTTATAAGACTGACTAGGAAAGAGTGAGAATCCCTTGCTTAGTGTATAATTTTTCTGTAAATTTCTGGGTCGTCTTTGCAATAGTATTGCAATACTGGTTTTTACTTAGCTTGTAGTCAGTTATGAATTCCAAGCCTCTTAAGCCATAATTATTTTTAGTGAGGTCTCCCTTGAATTTGTGGTTATCTTTTTTTTTTCACCTTAAGCTTGTTCCTAATATTTTGTGCTTTGTCTTGTTGACATTATTCCTGCTTCATAGGACCATTTATAAGTATATCAACGTTCATTTTGCATGTTATTTCTGTGCCATAACCCTGCCAGTTTTAACATCATGTGAACATTTGATTAACACATTTTAGGTTTTTTAGTCCAAAAGTCCTGTCTGATTGCTTTTGTCCAACAAAGGTGCTGGCTCTGCTCAAAGGTCCACAGACAGCAAATAAAGAACTGTAAAAGAAGGTGGAACATATTAAAATTTTTTGTAACTTAAATTTTTATTTGAACTACTTTTGGGCTCTGGGGCACCCAGTTCTAGTCTTACCTCTATGGCTGAATTGGATTATTTATAGATGTCATCTGTTTCCTAGCCAACCAAGATTTATAAAGGGAAAATTTACTCCTACACCATGGGGACAACAGCATTCCTTGGAATGTGACTGTTATTACAACCTAATGAAATCTTCTTGTTAATGTATAATAAAATACAAATTCAAATGGGATGAAATTTAGCAGTTCAGTTTTAATATTCTCATTGAAGAATTCAAAGAAGTCAATTTGGGGTGTTTTCTAGTTTCTGTGAAAGGTAAATATTTTTTTTCCCAAATACTTTTATTTTATTTTTTCAGTGTTACAAGATTCATTGTTCATCTACCACACCCAGTAGTCCATGTAATACGTGCCCTCCTCAATACCCACCACCAGGCTCGCCCAACCTCCCACCCCCACCCCTCCAAAACCCTCAGTCTGTTGCTCAGAGTCCATAGTCTCTCATGGTTCATCACCCCTCCGATTTCCTCCAATTCACCCAACTTTCGTTTCAACATGGACTAGACTGGAAGAGATTATGCTGAGTGAAATAAGTCAAGCAGAGAGAGTCAATTATCATATGGTCTCACTTACATGTGGAGCATAAGGAAAAACATGGAGGACATTGTGAGAGGGAAGGGAGGGGTGAATTGGAGGTAAATATTTTTAAATATTTTTCACTGTAGATCGCTTGTGTTTAACACACCTTCTGCAGTACAATTTTTTAAAAGAGACAATAGGTAGAAACTAAGAATAAATCATTGAATTTAGCTATAGCGTGAGGCTGTCCAAAAGTTTATCAATTCATATTACATGAAGAAATTGGGGGACTAAATGTGTATCATTGGTTTAGCCTTCAGAGTAATTATTCTTCAGTTGATTTAGCACACTAGATAAAAATAAAAGTTAATGCCTATGCTAATTAGGAAAATATTTTGTTAGCTTTTTTATTGAGTTTTGAAATGCACATAGATTAAGCTTTATTATATTGCATTCAGATCACTATCACATATAAAATACATAGATCAGAATATGTTAAAATTTAGCTATAATATGAATTAATGCAAGACACATTTGATTTCTGTTAGAGAAAAGAATTTCACTGGAGATTAATAAATAATGAGGGAGATTGTTTCTGAAATATTATTTAGGATTATTAGGGGCTACAGGCAAAAAAAGACGTGGTGGCAGTCCTACTTCTTTTTGTTAATGAGAAAATAATTGTTTGAGGATGTCTGGTTCCAAGCAAAATCCCAGCTGGGAGGGCTTTGAAGATTTGTTCTTAATTCTCTTTGAGAGAAGAGAGTGCTAAAAAGACCTTACTTAGAAAAATGTTAGTCAAAAATTGTTAAATTTCCAGTATTCTAAATCTCTTTCACTAGAGTAAAAAAGAAAATCAAACAAATTTCTTTCTCCATACAGATCTGTATGTTGCTTATTGCATTTGTCATTGTGGATGCTTTGTAATATATTTAATGTAGGTCCATTTTGAATTTCCCAAGAACCTTGATTTTACTTCATCAGACAGCGAATTGACTTCTGCCTCAGCATAACAGGATGGCTCTAGTGTTGTCCTCACAACAGTATTCCTTCTACCCCAGTCCTTTCCATAGTAGAGTTGATGCCTATGTAGATGTTTCAAGAAATTAGACACTTCTACAATTTTCTTCTCCAGAATAAGTGAAAACTTTATCTACTTCTCCAGGATCCTCATAGAATATCCCAACAAATGAGAGTAATTTTCATTTGACCCATGATTTTCAAATCATTTACAATTTTGTTTAGTCTCGTGACTTGGCTTTCTGTCTAGATGTGTTGAAAGGGAGACCAACTTACACTGAATGATATTTATAAGTTGCAGTGAAGATTCAAGATCTCTAACAGATTCATTTGTTTTCTCGAACTTGACTTTAGAGAAAAAGAAAAAAACAAGACAATAAGCTCTCATCAGTGATTTATTTTAACAAGTTCCTTGGTGTGTCTTGAAGTCAGTATAAATTTGGTTTAGAACCCTATACTTTTACTTACAGTGCTGAACAACTAATTATAACCAGAATGCTGGCTTTGAGACTCTGCAGGTTGTCAATCAACAAATATTTGTTCCACTTACTATAAAACCACAAAATTCAAGTATTTTTCCATATTCTCTATTTACTGTGCAGTAGAAATTGTTGAATATATATTATAATGATGTTCAACAAAAAAAATGTTGAAAGAAAAAGGATTTCAATAACCAGAAGACTCCATTTCTTGAGCATTTCCTTAAATCCAGAACCCTCACTTGTCCAGTTATCCAGCTTGCTGATCCATTTAGATGAAGACTAATTTTTTCCTGAAAAATTTTTTTTTTAATTGTGTTACGCTAGTCACCATACAGTACATCATTAGTTTTTGGTGTAGTGTTCCAAGATTCATTGTTTACATATAACACTCAGTGCTCCATGCAATACATGCCCTCCTTAATAACCATCACTGGGCAAACCCATCCTCCCACCCCACTCCCCTCTAAAACCCTTAGTTTGTTTTTCGGAGTCCACAGTCTCTCATGGTTCATCTCCTCCTCTGCTTCCCCCCACCCCCCGGCTTCATTTTACCCTTCCTTCTCCTAATGTCCTCCATGCTATTCCTTATATTCCACAAGTAAGTGAAACCATATAATAATTAACTATCTCTGCCTGACTTATTTCACTTAGCATAATCTCCTCCAGTCCCATCCATGTTGATGCAAAAGTTGGGTA
>CM052901.1:40431871-40474626 GCA_028534135.1 Potos flavus
CTTCTGCCTTTTTTTTTTTTTTTTACTTGATTATCTGTTTTTTGGGTCTTGAGTTTGAGAAGTTCTTGATGGATCTTAGGTATCAGCTGTTTGTCTGTAGTGTCATTTGCAAATATCTTCTCCCATTCTGCGGGTTGCCTGTTTGTTTTGTTGACTGTTTCCTTTGCTGTGCAGAAGCATTTTATCTTGATGAAGTCCCAATAGTTCATTTTCGCATTTGTTTCCCTTGCCTTTGGAGACATGTCTTGAAAGAAGTTGCTGTGGCCAATTTCAAAGAAGTTCCTGCCTATGTTCTCCTCTAGGATTTTGATGGATTCCTGTCTCATGTTGAGGTCTTTCATCCATTTTGAGTTTATCATTGCATATGGTGTAAGAAAATGGTCGAGTTTCATTCTTCTGTATATAACTGTCCAATTTTCCCAGCACCACTTATTGAAGACACTGTCTTTTTTCCACTGGATATTTTTTTCTGCTTTGTCAAAGATTATTTGACCTTAGAGTTCAGGGTCCATATCTGGGCTCTCTACTCTGTTCCATTGGTCTATGTGTCTGTTTTTGTGCCAGTACCATGCTGTCTTGGTGATCACAGCTCTGTACTATAGCTTGAAGTCAGGCAACGTGATGCTCCCTGCTTTGTTTTTCTTTTTCAACACTTCCTTGGCTATTCGGGGCCTTTTCTGGTTCCATACAAATTTAAGATTGTTTGTTCCAGCACTTTGAAAAATGACAATAGTATTTTGATCAGGATGGCATTGAAAGTATAGATTGCTCTGGGCAGCATAGACATTTTAACACTGTTTATTCTTCTGCTCTATGAGCATGGAATGTTTTTCCATCTTTTTGTGTCTTCTTCAATTTCTTTCATGAGCGTTCTGTAGTTCCTCAAGTATCGATCCTTTACCTCTTTGGTCAGGTTTGTTCTAAGGTATCTTACAGGTTTTGGTGCTATTGTAAATGGAATCAGTTCTCTAATTTCCCTTTCTACAGTTTCATTGTTAGTGTATAATAAAGCAACTGATTTCTGTGCACTGATTTTGTATCCTTCCACTTTACTGAATTGCTGTATGAGTTCTAGTAATTTGGGGGTGAAGTCTTTTGGGTTTTCCACATGAAGTATCATGCCATCTGTGAAGAGAGAGACTTTGACTTCCTCTTTGCCAATTTGAATGTCTTTTATTTCTTTTTGTTGTCTGATTGCTGTCACTAGGTCTTCTAGTACTATGTTGAACAATAGTGATGAGAGTGGGCATCCTTGTCATGTTCCTGACCTTAAGAGAAGAGCTCTCAATTTTTCCCCTTTGAGAATGATATTCGCTGTGGGCTTTTCATAGATGGTTTTTATGATATTGAGGAATGTTCCCTCTATCCCTACACTCTGAGGAATTTTAATCAGGAAAGGATGTTATGTTTTGCCAAATGCTTTTCCTTCATCAATTGAGAGGACCATGTGGTTCTTCTCTCTTCTCTTATTAATTTGTTCTATCACATTGATTGATTTGCAAATGTTGAACCACTCTTGCATGGCAGGGATAAATCCTGCTTGGTCATGGTGGATAATCTTTTTAATGTACGGTTGGATTCTATTAACTAGGATCTTATTGAGAATCTTAGCATCTATATTCATCAGGGATCTTGGTCTGAAATTCTCCTTTTTGATGGGGTCTTTGGCTTCATAGAAAGAGTGTGGAAGTTTTCCTTCTCTTTCTATTTTTTGAAACAGCTTTGGGAGAGTCAATATTATTTCTTCTTTGATTGTTTGGTAGAATTCCCCAGGGAATCTGTCAGGTCCTGGACTAATCTTTTAGGAGGTTTTGATCACTGCTTCAATCTTGTTACTAGTTATTGGTCTACTCAGGTTTTCAATTTGTTCCTGTTTCAGTGTTGGAAGTTTATAGGTTTCCAGGAATGCATGCATTTCTTCTAGGTTGTTTAACTTATTGGCATATAGCTGTTGATAATAATTTCTGATGATTGTTTCTATTTCCTTGGTGTTAGTTGTGATCTCTTCCCTTTCATTCATAATTTTATTAATTTGGGTCCTTTCTCTTTTCTTTTGGATTAGTCTGGCCAGTGGTTTATCTATTTTATTAATTCTTTCAAAAAACAAGCTTCTAGTTTTGTTGATATGTTCTACTGTATCTCTGGTTTGCAATTCATTGATCTCTGCTCTAGTCTTAATTATTTCCCTTCTCGTGTGTGGGGTAGGCTTAATTTCTTCTTGATTGTCCAGTTCTTTAAGGTGTAAAGAGACTTTGTGTATTCGAGATTTTCTATTTTTTTGAGTGAGGCTTGGATGCCTATCTATTTTTCCCTTAGGACAGCCTTCGCTGTATCCCATAGGTTTTACCAATGTGTCTTTATTCTCATTGGTTTCTATGAATTGTTTAAGTTCTTCTTTGATTTCCTAGTTGATCCAAACATTCTTGAGCAGGTTGGTCTTTAGCCTCCAAGTATTTGAATTCCTTCCAAACTTTTTCTTGTGGTTGAGTTCCAGTTTCAAAGCATTGTGGTCTGAGAATATGCAGGGAATCATCTCAGTCTTTTGGTATTGGTTGAGACCTGATTTGTGACCCAGTATGTGGTCTCTTCTGGAGAAAGTTCAATGTGCGCTCAAGAAGAATGATTATTCTGTTGTTTTAGGGTGGAATGTTCTGTATATATCTATGAAGTCCATCTGGTCCAGTGTTTCATTCAAGGCTCTTGTTTCTTTGTTGATTTACTTCTTAGATGATCTGTCTATTTTAGAGAGTGACATGTTAAGATCCCCTGCAATTAACATATTCCTATCAATATGTCTCTTTATTTTGATTAACAGTTGGCTTATGTAGTTGGCTGCTCCCATGTTGGGGTCATAGATATTTACAATTGTTAGATCTTCTTGTTGGATAGATCCTTTAAGAATGATATAGTGTCCTTCTGTATCCCTGACTACAGTCTTCAGCTTGAAATCTAATTTGTCCGATATGAGAATTGCTACTGATATGAGAATTGCTTTCTTTTGAGGTCTGTTGGCATGAAAGATGGTTCTCCATCCCTTCACTTTCAGTATAAATGTATCTTTAGGTTCAAAATGAGTCTCTTTTAGACAGCATATGGATGGGTCCTGTCTTTTTATCCAATCTGCAACCCTGTGCCGTTTTATGGGAGCAACTAGGCTGTTCATGTGGAGAACGATTATTGAAAGATATGTTTTTACTGTCATCATGTTGCCTGTGAGGTCCTTGTTTCTATAGATTGTCTCTGTAAATTTCTCTGTTCTATATCACTCTTGGGGGTCTTTCTTCTTCTTCTTCTTTTTTTTTTTTTCTCTTTCTTCTTTTATGGAAACCCTCCTTAATATTTCTTGCAGGGCTGGCTTGGTGGTCACATATTCTTTCAGCCTTTCCTGGTCTTGGAAGCTCTTTATCTCTCTATCCACTCTAAATGACAGCCTTGCTGGATAAAGTATTCTTGGCTGCATGTTCTTCTCATTTAGTGCCCTGAATATGTCTTGCCAGCCCTTTCTGGCTTGCCAAGTTTCTGTGGAAAGGCCTGACGGTATTCTGATGTTCTTCTCTCTGTATGTAAGGAATCTCTTCCCCTTAGGTGCCCTTAAAATGTTTTCTCAGGTTTTAAGATTTGTGAGTTTCACTATCATATGCCGGAGGTCACTCTTCCCTCAGTAATCTTGTGGGACTGTCCTCTCTGCCTTAGGACACAAACACTTGTTTCATTCCCCAGATTAGGCAAATTGTCAGCTAGGATTTTCTCAACTATATCTTCTAGACTCTCTCTCCAACCCCTCAGGGATCCCAATAATTCTTATATTGGAATGTTTCACGGCATTTTTTATTTATCTAATTCTGTTTTCATGGATTCTAAGCTGTTCTAGGCCTCCTCCTGATCCTTCTTTTCTTTCAGTTTGTCTTCTAGATCACTAATTCAATCTTCTGCCTCATTTACCCTAGCTGTTAGAGTATTTAGATTAGATGGGATCTCACTGATAGCATCTTTCAGTTCTGTCAGATCAGCTCTCACTTCTGCCCTTAGAGATTCTGTGTTGCCACTAATGGTTTTCTCCAACCTAGCCATTGTCTGGATAACTGTTACCTTGAATTCTATATCTGGCATCTTGCTTATGTCCATATCCAATAGTTCTGTGGCAGAGGTCAGAGTCTCTGAATGTTTCCTCGGTTGGTGGTTCCTCCTCCCAGTCATTCTGGTGATAGGTAGTTGAGGGGATGTATAGCTGAAAATATCAACCACAATCCAGGCAGGGTCCACCTGGAAGCTTAATATACTGTTTTCCCCTGGTGTTGGGGTTTTCCAGTTTTATCAGGACCCTATGGTTCTTGTCCTCTTGTTCTTTCAGCTTGTCTTCTGGGGGAGGGGACTGCCGCATTGTTTTTCAGTCAGTCCTACTTGCGTGGAGTTGTCCTCCCCGCTATCAAGGGGCTGGGCTACATGTGAACCAGTTTTTCAGACTTTTGTTCTCTGGAGGCTTTTGTTCTCTGGCAGCTTTCCCGTCTTTTCAGAGGTCAGAGAAAAGTAAACTGTCCACACCCAGACCTCTGCCTCAGAGAGAAGCCATAGTCTGTTCCTCTCTGAATGGTCCAGAACACACAGACTCCCCCTCTACAAACTCCACTGAATACCGCAGGCTTCCACAGGCAGTGTGACCCCCAGCCACCATCTCATTGGTCACCTGAGGCCCCCCACTTGTCTCTGTACCCCCATGCCACCAAAATCATAAGCAATACTGGTCCGGGCAAGCCTGGTCCTGGAGGCAGCTGTTCCCAGGACCGCTGACTTAATTCCACACTGGGTCCTCTCAGCCACATCAGAGGCAGTGGCAGTTGTGGTAGTGGCAGCAGCCACCAGCACAAGGAACTGCTGACTTGAGCCCATGCCAGGTGCCCTCAGCTCTAGTAGTGGTGGAGGCAGCAGAGGCGGCTGCGGTGGTTGAGGCAGCTGCCAGCCCCAAGGACTGCTGACTCAAGTCCACGCCAGGTCCTCTCAGCTGCATGCAGGCGGTGGTTGCTGCCAGTCCACAGGTCTGTGCCTGTGGCCGCCCAGTTCCAGCAACCATCCCTTAAGCCCCTTTGTTCTGTTTGAGTGCTGTTATCGGTCCCTTCCTGTCTCACAGCCACCGGTCTCCAAGCTATTGATGGTCCTCAAGCACAGGATACTTTCACATTGGGGTATTACTTTCCAGTGGCTCACTTCTGGTGGCTCCCTCCCCCTTCTGTTTATCCTCCGATATCTGTCCATGCCCTCCCAACTCCTTTGTACCTCTCCAATGATGATCCTCTGCCCCCCCCCCCCAGAGATCCAGAAGTGTATAATATTAGATCTCAGGCTGATTTCATGGGTGTTCAGAGTGTTCTGGTAGATATCTAGCTCGATTTAGGGTATTGGTTGAAGTGGGGTCTCCTACTACTCTGCCATCTTGCCCTCCTCCTCCTGAACAAAATTTTATGATCAACATGATAACTGAGGTATAAGAACTAGAACTGGAACCATAAGAATTAAGTTAAAATACAAATTTTGCTATTAATCAGCTGTGTGACCTGGTTAATTAATGTCCCCAAGCCTCAATTTTCTCATCTGTGAAATAGAGTTGACTGTACTCAAGGTACAAGGCCACTTTATAAACTATGAAATATCAGATATCATTTTATTATTCATACAACTTGTAGTTTAAAGGCTGGGGAAATATCATATCGATTTTATACTCTTTAGAGTATCAAATTACTCTCGTGCTTAACCATCATTTTTTTAAGCATATGAGTGCTCTCCTTCTACTCAATCTTCCCTTGACTATTAGTACCAATTTCCATGTGATTGATAAAGATAAGGGGTAAAGAAAGATACTAACATACTTTGGCATTTTGTGCCAATTAACAAAAAGCCCAAAAGATGATGTATTTGTATGTGGCAAAGCCTCACAGTTCATTAAACTTCCCTTTTGGCCAGATATCCAGATACCACATATGATGGTTTAGTTCCCAAATTCAGATTTCCTACATAATTTCTTTTCTTGCTTACTCCAGAGTTTCCAGCCTGTCAGACTTTCTTTAATTTATATTTCTTAGATATATTATATGGGCAAATAACGTATAGACATTCTATTTCTTTTCATTTGGGCTTTTTATTTGTTCATTTAGGCTTTCCTAGGGGAAACTCATTAGTTTACTGAGGAGTACAGAAACTACCATTGCTCCCACCTACTCCTTCTGCACAAGAGCTAAGCATTTCCATCTAAGCACTACTAGACCATTGTACTGCATTCCAAGAGAAATAGTTAAAACATTCATTGTCCAAATAATTTTAAGCTGGAGCATGTCTTGGAGGGAATGATGCTATAACATTGTTTTCACACCAAGAAGTAAAATTGATCTTTATTATATTTTTAAGCATTTAAAAAGATTTTATTTATTTATTTGACAGAGAGAGAGAGCACAATCAGGGGAATGGAAGAGGGGGAAGCAGTCCCGAGATCATAATCTGAGCCAAAGGCAGAGGTTTAACCAACTGAGCCACCCAGGTGCCCCTTTATTATATTTTTTAAAGATTTATTTTAAAGAAGGGACAGTGTCTGGGTGGCTCAGTCAGTTAAGTATCTGTCTTTGGCTTAGTTCATGATCCTGGGGTTCTGGGATTGAGCCCCAGATCAGGCTCCCTGCTCCATGGGGAGCCTGCCTCTCCTGATCCCTCTGCTCCTCCCTTGCCCCCACTCATGCTCGCTCTCTCTCCTCTCTATCAAATAAATAAATAAAATATTTAGAGAGAGAGAGAGAGCATGCTAGCGCAGGGGGAGATAATCTCAAGCAGACTACCTGCTGAGCGGGGAGACCACGTGTGGCTCAATCCCATGACCCATGAGACCACAGCCTGGACAGAAACCAAGAGTTGGAGGCTTAACTGACTGAGCCACCCAGGCACCCCAGTAAAATAGATCTTTAAATGAGCTTTTATTTTGCTTTCTATCTGCTATGATTTTAAAGTTCACTTTCACACTGTTTTCATTCCTTGCAAGTAACTTATGATATTAAATTGTCAGTTATATGCTGGAATAGGGCTAACCTGTATAATTGAAATCCACTGATAATCACAAAGTCTTGTTTTCAGTTTATATCTCCAGTCTTTCCTTTTAAATCCACTTGAAATAAAAAAAAAGACAAAATTTCTAATAAGCAGCAAAGCGTAATGCTTGTGCTTTCCTTTTTCCCTTCTCACTCTACATTGGAGATGCTAATGAACAAAGACATGCCTAAAAGCCAGGAAGTCAAGAAAAGGAGAAGTGGAGGTCACAAATAATCTGGAAAATGAATAATCAGTACCTTAATAATGAGAGGTGACTACACTCATGCTTATGTATAATTCTTCTGTTTTTTAATATTTTATTTATTTATTTGAGATAAATAGTGCAAACGAGTGAGGGGGAGGGGCAAAGGAAGAGGGAGAAGCAGGCTCCTTGCTGAGCAGGGAGCCTGGCACTAGGCTCAATTCGAGGACCCCGAGATCGTGACCTGAGCTGAAGGCAGACGTTTAACTGACTGAGACACCCAGGTGCTCCTCTATGATTCTTCTTCTTCTTCTTCTTCTTCTTCTTCTTTTCTTCTTCTTCTTCTTCTTTTCTTCTTCTTTTCTTCTTCTTCTTCTTCTTTTTGGAAATTTTAAAAATTTTTAATGAAATGAAAATATATAAAATTTTATGAGATTCAGCTAAAGCAGTGTTTAGAAGGCATATTTTAGGAAAGAAGAAAATTAAATATATATTTTCATATGATCCATCTATTCTACTCTTAGGTATTGACCCAAGAGAGATGAAAGCAAATGTCCAAGGAAAGACTTGTGTACAAATATTCATGCCAACTTTATTTGTAATGGTCCCAAACTGGAAATAAATATCAATCAACAGGTCAAAGAATAAACACAGTGCAGGATATTCATACAATGGAATACTCATCAGTAATAAAAGAAATGAACTACTGATACATACTACATTAGTGAATCTGAAATAATTTTGCTGAGTGAAAAGAAGCCACATAAATAAGAGTACATAATGTATGATTTTATTTATATAAAATGTAGGAAATATAAACTGATCTATATAAGATATAAAGCAAATCAGTGGTTTCTTTCTTTTATTTTTATTATGTTAGTCACCATACAGTACATCATGAGTTTTTGATGTAGTGTTCCATGATTCATTGTGTGCGTATAGCACCCAGTGTTCCATGCAATACGTGCCCTCCTTAATACCCATCACTGGGCTAACCCATTCTCCTCTCCCCTCTAAATCCTTCAATTTGATTCCCAGCATCCATAGTCTCTCGTGGTTCATCTCTCCCTCTGCTCCCCCCCCCTTCATTTTCCCCTTCCTTCTCCTAATGTTCTCCATGCTATTCCTTATGTTCCACAAATAAGTGAAACCATACGATAATTGTCTTTCTCTGCTTGACTTATTTCACTTAGCATAATCTCCTCCAGTTCCATCCATGTTGATGCAAAAGTTGGGTATTCATCCTTTCTGATGGCTGAGTAATATTCGATTGTATATATGGACCACATCTTCTTTATCCATTTCTCTGTTGAAGGGCATCTCGGCTCCTTCCACAATTTGGCTATTGTGGACATTGTTGCTATGAACATTGGGGTGCATATGGCCCTTCTTTTCACTACATCTGTATCCTTGGGGTAAATAACCCAGTAGTACAATTGTTGTGTCATAGGGTACTTCTATTTTTAACTTTTTGAGGAGACTTCACACTGTTTTCTAAAGTGGCTGTACCACCTTGCATTCCTACCAACAGTGTAAGAGAGTTCCCCTTTCTCCACATCCTCTCCAACATTTGTTGTTTCTTGTCTTGTCAATTTTTGCCATTCTAACTGGTGTAAGGTAGTATCTCAATGTGGTTTTGGTTTGAGTTTCCCTGTTGGCTAGCCATCTATGTTTCTTCTGTAGTGTCACAAATATCTTCCATTTCATCTGCTACTCCAGGGATTTCATTTCTTTTTCTCCTTAGGTAAGGGAGTTACCTAAGGAACTAGTGAGTTATGTAAGTTATAAAATGCCTTCCTTCTTGTCTCAAAATCATTCATAGAGCCAGAGAATGACAGAGATAGAAGGGATGTCACAGGTCATCAAGCAATTCCTTACATTTTGCAGATGAGTGATTAGGATCCAGAGAGAGAGAAACGACTCCTTCAAGGCAACATAAATGGTTAATAGCAGAGCTGGGACTAAAAGCCAGCTTTTCTGACTCTTAACTGTAGAGTTAATTATATCATATCACACCCATCAATCTCAATACTTAATTGCTGTGAAGTAGTCACTGGGAGGTTAGTTCTGTTAATTTTATCTCTTAATTTTCTCCCTGAGATGGATGATGCTGGACATTCTCTCCTCTAACTTTCTTCAGTGCTCAGCTGCCTTTTCTCCATCCTCAATGCCACTGCTTCAGATTAGGCTGTCATCATCCCTTGTACGAACTCTTGGGTTTGTCTCATAATATGTCTTCCTGACTCCAATCTTCTTCTACTCCATTAAGCACATTTCTATTAGAGTGGGTGTAGGTTTATAAAGAAGATTTAATTATGGTCTTATTAAAATCATTCAAAGACTCACTATTACTTATTTCACTTACTACAGCATGAAGTCTAAACAGGCCTCATCATGCTCTAATCCTTAAATACTTCTCTTGCTACATCTTTATTGCTTTTCTCAACCTACGCATCAAATCTTTCTGTTGTATGACACAGCTTTAAAACAGTACTCACAGTATTCCTAAGAGCCTATGTTCATTCTTGTTTCTCAGATTTTGCATACTATTCCCTGGAGTAATCCCTTCTCTTTACCTGGTAAAATGCTCATGCTTCAAGATCTGGCCAAAGTCTTTCCTTTTGATGAAGTCTCTGTCACTCCAGCAGAGTGAATTGCACTTTTTTTCATGACAGCACTGTACCATTTACATACTTTTATTATAGCACTGTGTGACAGACATTTGTATGTATCTCCTGTATTGTAAACTTCTTGAAGGAAAGAACCTTGTCTAATTCCCACCCCCTTCTTTCTGTACACAGTACCTGAATGTGGGGCTCAATAAATAAGCACTTGATGTGGCCATGCCAAATATACTTTAGAGGTCAAAGAGATAGCCAGACATTTAATTTAATAAATATCACAAATAATTTTTTTAGTTGGGCTCTGTCATTCTGTTTAATATAACTTTTATGTTCATTTTACAAAATGCCGATCAATTATACTTTTGAAGATCTTGCACTGGAGGAGATTATGCTAAGTGAAATAAGTCAAGCAGAGAAAGTCAATTATCATATGGTTTCACTTATTTGTGGAACATAAGGAATAGCATGGAGGACATTAGGAGAAGGAAGGGAAAGATGAAGGGGAGGAAATCAGAGGGGAAGATGAACCATGAGAGACTATGGGCTCCAGGAATCAAATTGAGGGTTTTAGAGGGGAGGGTGGTGGGGGGATGGGTGAGCCCAGTGATGTGTATTAAAGAGGGCACATATTGCATGGAGCACTTGGTGTTATACGCAAACAATGAATCATGGAACACTACATCAAAAACTAATGATGTACTGTATGGTGACTAACATAGCATAATGAAAAAAAAAGAGGCAGAAAATAATGTTTTTGTTTGTAAAGCACATTTAAAGGTAAACCCACAACAGAAAATTGTCTGTGTAACATATTGTTTTTTAATAACGTAGACATGTAAGCATTAGAGTTGCCTTTTCAAACTTTAGTATATAAACCTTATATTACTATCAGGAGCAAATATAATCAGATATCCAAAATGTGAAAAATTCTAGTACATTAACACTGAAAGCCTCCATACGTTGTTTTTCTTGGGACATAATTGACAAACATTAAGGCAATACAGGATTGTTTATTCCTACTATGAACTGGAAAGAAACCAAATGCAACAGGATGATTTTCTATGCTAATAGCTAAACAAGATATTTGAGAACTTACACTTGAGTATTTTTGTTTGTTTGTATTTTTGTCTGAAAGTTTACATGCCTGAAAAGTTGGTAAGTTTTGAAAAATGTGGGGCCACTGCCTCTGAGCAGAATTTTTTGTCTGTACCACTGCTACCTCTGCTTTTCTACTTCCTTCTTCACCGACTCCATTTTCTTTTAACATTATTTGCTTTGTGAGTTCTGATAATTGCAGAAAGAACTCTGTGGCTCATGACTCTTTTAATGCTAATCTTATATATGTAGCTAAGTTTCTGGTTTAGGCATCATTCATCATGAACCTAGGATCTTACCTCCATATGTCACAGAAGTTACAATATCTCTAGAGGGCTTTTAGGGTTTTCTGTAGAAAAATCAGAAAAGAGTCGATGTATTTATTTTGTCAGAGTCATAGCCAAAAGCATATCAGTGAGGGATCAGAACCACCAAAAAAGCAAGTTTGTCCTCTATAGTTTAAAAGAAATGCGTGATCCAAGAATAACTGTTAGCTACTTAACTCCTTGATGCAGTTTTTATTTTTGGTGTGGATTCCAACTACCAACATTTGATGCTGTCCCTGGGAATTCATGTATATCCTCAAGATGTTAAAAATTAAAGGTAAATGTATCTTAATTAAATCATATATCTCAATTTTCCTCATAAGTTTGTGAATTTTATGCACCCAGGGGCAAATGTAACCATTCAGCATTGTGGTCTTGTTTTTTTTATTTTTTATTTTTTATTGTGTTATGTTAGTCGCCATACAGTATATAGTTTTTGATGTAGTGTTCCATGATTCATTGTTTGCATATAACACCCAGTGCTCCATGCAATCTGTGCCCTCCTTAATACCCATCACTAGGCTCTTGGTATTTTATCATTCAAACCATAGTTTGGAGCAATTTGAGAACAGATTAGGGAATAGCTCTAAGCTATGGTGCAAATAAGAAGGTCTTACTTCTCTAATTCCACAACCCTAGTTTTGGTTGTTTGAGTGGCTAGAGGGAGTTTACCTGGCCTTTTTCCCCCTAGAAATAAGTGACTTTAGAGGTGAAATAATGAATGGATGAATAAATGAATTAATAAATGATGGTAAAGTTAAAACTTTTATGCAGTGCCCGGGAGAGAGGATAGCACAGAATGTGGGGCTATTTAGCATTAAAAAGGATGAGGAATAAAGGTAATTAGATCCTTTTAGGGGAAAGAAAATTAGCACCTACCTGTATTTGAGGCAAGCCCTGAGCATGATAGGGTAGGTGGTACAGTTTGACTTGAATCCCATTTGACCATTTTTATGCACTATTTCCATATTTTTCTATTTCTTTTGTATCTGTCCTTGGGAAAGCTTCTGGCTCCCTGAAAGTTATGTGTGCTAATCTTCTCCAGCACACACAACGTCAATGATCTAGATATTTCCAGATCACTTTTCATTACCTACATGCCCTGGGATTCAACTTTTTGCAGTCCTGCTCTGTGATGGGGCTACTGGGATGCTTTAACCAATTTTCAGCTGAATTACTTTTGAATATCTTCGAAAGTAATATCTGCAATTAAAGATGAGAACTTCCAAGCCTTAACCTTAAGGAATGATTATAATGGCAAATATTTTAACAAATATGTAGTAAGTTTCTGTATCTTGTCACAACTCCGAATATAGACCCAGAAGACATGTTGCCTACACTCCAAGTATAATGAAGAGATAGATATATAGTGTATCAAGTTGATTGAATTCTGAATATTGAGCCATTTTGCATCCCCAGAATAAATCTCATTTGAACATGGTGAATACTCTTTTAAATGTATTGCTGAATATGGATTGTTAATATTTTGTTGAAGATTTTTGTATGTATGTTTATCAGGAATATTGGCCTGTAGTTTCCTTTTTTTTGTGTTGTCTATCCGGTTTTGGTATCATGATAATGTTGGCCTCATAGAATGTATTTGGAACCTTTCCATCCTCTTCTATTTTTTGGAACAGTTTCAGGAATATAGGCATCAACTCTTCTTTAAATGTTTGATAGAATTCACCTGTGAATCCGTCTATTCCTGGAGTTTTATTTTTATTTTTATTTTTTGATTACAGATTCAATTTTGTTACTAGTAATTGGCCTGTTCAGATTTTCTATTTCTTCCTGATTCAGCTTGGGAACAGAAGTATTAATTCAAAAGGATACATATACCCCTATGTTTATTGTATCATTATTTACAATAGCCAGGATATGGGAGCAGCCTAAGTGTCCATTGATAGATAAATGGATAAAGAAGATATGATATCTATATATATGTGAATATATGAATATTATATGAATATGAATTCATATATGAGTACTATGCAGCCATAAAAAGGATGAGATTTGCAACAATATTGTTGGACCTAGAGGGTATTATGCTAAGTGAAATAAGTCAGACTGGGAAAGCAGATATCATATGATTTTACTCATATGTGAAATCTAAAAACAAAACAAATGAATATGCAAACAAACAACAGAATCAGACCTATAAATACAGAGAATTAACTGATGGTTACCAGAGGGAAGGTAAGCAAGGGTTGGGGGATGGTGGCAAAATGGGTGAAAGAGACTGGGAGATACAGGCTTCCAGTTATGGAATGAATAAATCAAGGAATAAAATATACATAATAGGGAATATACCCAATGATATTGTAATAGTGTTATATGGTGATAGATATAGATACACTTGTGACAAAACATAATGTATAGAGATGTTGAATCACTATGTTCTACACCTAAAATTAATGTAACATTGTGTGTCAACTATACTCAAATAAATGTTGAAATAAAAAAAGAAACATATGTAGGTAGATGTATAACAGTGTAATATATTAATTGCTACAATAGATAAATGGGCATAGAAGAAGGAAAGGCTAACTAGAGAATTGGGTTAAAGTTTGTAAGGGAAGTGAAGTCTGAAATGTTATAAAAAGTTATTAATATTTTGCAGGTTCAAGTTTAAAAATTACTTTGGCAACAGAGTGGAAGAGGCAAATACTACCAACTACTTCAGGTTTCCAGGTTGTGGGGGTGATAATTGTATGAACTAAGACAATGAAAAGGAAACAAAGGAGGATTGACAATTTTTATTTTTAATTTTTTTTTAGATAGAATCAACAAAGCTTGATTGGTGATTTCTTTCTTTCTTTCTTTCTTTCTTTCTTTCTTTCTTTCTTTCTCTTTCTTCTTTCTTTCTTCTTTCTTTCTTTCTTTCTTTCTTTCTTTCTTTCTTTCTTTTTTTTGTATATGAAGTAGAAAAACAAATCCTGGGTTTCTGGTTTAGGCATCTGTATGAATGGCAGTGCTATTGAGATTAAAATTATAGGAGACGGAGTAGGCTTGGGGAGTGGGGCAATAAGACACTAACTTTTCCCTTCTTGTCCAAAGGATGAATAATTCAGGATAGCCATGGTTGGTGGACACATATAGGTCAGTTTTCAGGCTCTTTTCTAGTTAGGAATTTCTAGCCTACTGCTTAATCTGGAGAGCATTATCCACATTGTTCAGAGCCCTGAATTTGCATTATTGACTGTTATAGTCATGATATATGTTTGGAGACTAATCTTCAATAGTGTTGACTTGGAAAAAAAAAAGGAAACAAATTTCTTTACCAAAAAAGATTTTGTTCACTTTTCTATCACAGTGCATGAAATCCTGTCATTTACTGTAACAGTTTAGGCTTAAAATTCTGTAGTATGTGGTAACAAGGTAGACAAAATTTGTTTATTTTTGTAAATGAATACTACTATCCTAAGAGGTTAGATTTTGAGATGTGAGAAAAGGATATTTGAGAGCAAAGGATGGTTACCTTCTAGGTCTAGGAAGAGGATCTGTGGTAGAAAGACATGGGCTATATGGGAGTAGCTTGTAAACTATTTGTGCCTGGCAGAAGAGGAGCACAATGAAGAAAATCTTTGTTCATTATTCAGTTTTGCCTGGGGCCATGCCTCTATGAATGTTTCTTTTTATTAGAAAGCTAACTACAAAACATTATGAGATTGAGTTAATGGTTGCCAAATGCTTTGCAAAGATAATGTCATATGTAAATGATTTATAATTGCAGCAGAAAGAAACTAAGACTCTGGTAAGGAATGTACCCTGAATTATTATTTTCTGTTAGAACATGGGAACAGATATTATGAATATAAGTGAGGAACAGAGGTGTAGATATGATTTGATAAAAAACTTACACATACATTATACTCAACTGATAAATTGTTGAACACTACATCTGAAATTAATGATGTACTGTAAGTTGGCTAATTGAATTAAAAAAATAATAAACTTACACATCTCTGGTTGGAGGGTAAATTCTTTGTTAAGAAAAGGTTGAGGAGTAGTAAAGGAAGGCTTGTTCCTATTTCCTAACCTCACATTGGCTCATTCTCCCAGACAAACTAGAAGCATTTCATTTCTTTTTCTTTCTTTTTTGATGTCTTTATTTTCTATAATCAAGTCCTATAAGTCATGCATTCAACATCCAGATTTTCCCTATTATCTGTTCCTTTTTTCCAATTCTCTCCATCCTTTCTTAGGACCTCAGAATGTTTTGTCTGTAAATATTTTTTTCCTTGAAGTATGGTTGACACACAGTTTCATTCTAACTGATTTCTCCACCATTCCCTTTTCCATTCTTTTAACTAATCAATTAAACAATTTTATGTTTTTATTTAGGTTTTAGTTAGTTAACATACAATGTAATATTAGTTTGAAGTGTACAATACAGTGATTCAACGCTTCTATACAACACCTGGTGCTCATCACAAGTGCACTCCTTAATCCCCATCCCTATTTAACCCATCCCCTACCCACCTCCCCTTATCACTTTGTGGAGAATCTTATTAAGTATTGCATAAAATGAAGTGGGGTAGAGGGAACATACTTTAACATAATAAAGGCCATATATGAAAAACCACAGATAACATCATGGCAAAATGGTGAAAAACTGAGAGCTTTTCTCCCAAATCAGTAACAAGACAAGGAAGTTCACTCTCATGACTTTTATTCAGCATAGTATTGGAAGTCCTAGCCACAACAATTAAGCAAGAAAAATAAACAAGAGGCATCCATACTGGTAAAGAAGAAGTTAAACTGTCACTATTTGCAGATGACATGATACTATACATAGAAAATCCTAAAGACCTGATCAGAAAAGTACTAGAAGTAATAAATGAATTCAGTACAGTTGCAAAATGCAAAATTAATACCCAGAAATCAGTAACATTTCTATACACTAATAACAAAATAGCAGAAAGGGAAATTTTAAAAAAAATAATACTATTTACAATTGCACCAAAAACAATTAAGTACCTAGGAATAAACTGAACCAAAGAGGTGAAAGACCTGTACTATCAAAAACTATAAATCTTGATGAAAGAAATTGAAGATGACACAACCAAATGGAAAAGTATTCCATGCTCACGGCTTGGAAGATTAGTATTTTTAAATTGTCCATATTACCCAAAATAATCTACAGATTCAATGCAATCCCTATCAAAATACCAACAGCATTTTTCACAGAACTAGAAAAAATAATCCTAAAATTTCTTTGGAACCACAAAGACCCTGAATAGCTAAAGCAATCTTGAGAAAGAAAAACAAAGCTGGAGCCATCACAATTCTACATTTAAAATATATTACAAAGCTGTAGTAATCAAAACAGTATGGCAATGGCACAAAAATAGACACACAGATCAACAGAACAGAATAGAAACCCCAGAAAGAAACTGATGATTATATGGTCAACTACATGTAAAAAAATGGAACTGGACAACTTTTTAAATATCATACACATAAATAAACTTAAAATGGATTGAATATTTAAATAAAAGACATGAAACCATAAAATTCCTAGAAAAGAATACAGGTAGCAATTTTGACATTGACTATAGCAACATTTTTCTAGATGTCTCTTAGGGCAAAGGAAATAAAAGCAAAAGTAAATGATTGGGACTACATCAGAATAAATGCTTTTGCACAGCAAAGAGAACCATCAACGAAACACAAAGGCAATCTACTACATGGGAGAAAATACTTGCAAATAATATATCTGATAAGGGGTTTGTAGCCAAAATATATAAGGAACTTATATAATTCAACACCAAAAAACCAGACAATCCAATTAAACAATGGGCAGAGGACCTAAATAGACATTTTTTTTCCAAAGAAGACAAACAAATGGCTAACAGACTCATGAAAAAATGCTCAACATCACTAATTATCAGGGAAATGAAAATTAAAACCACAATGAAATATCTCCTTACACATTTCAGAATGATTAAAATAAAAAAGACAAGAAATAACAGGTGTTGGCAAAGATATGGAGAGAAAGGAATTTTTGTATACCGTTGGTAGGAATGCAGATTGGTATAGCCACTGTGGAGAACAGTATGAAGGTTTCTAAAAAAACTGAAAACAGAAATACCATATGATCCAATACTTTCACTATTGGGTATTTACCCAAAGAAAACAAAAACGCAAATTCAAAAAGATATATGCACCCTTATGTTTCTTGCATCATTATTTATAATAGCTGAGATATGGAAGCAACCTAAGTGTCCACTGGTAGATGAAAAGATAAAGAATAAGTATTAAAGGGGCACCTGGGTGGCTCAGTCTGTTAAGCATCTGCCTTTGTCTCAGGTCACGGTCCCAGGGTCCTGGGATTGAATCCTGAGTCCGGCTCCCTGCTCAGTGGGGAGTCTGCCTCTCCCTCTGCCCGCTCATGCTCTCTCTCCTTGCTTGCTCTCAAATAAAGTCTTATAAAAAAGAATAAATATTAAATATACAATGAAATATTACTCCATCATAAAAAAGTATGAGATTGTGCCATTTGAGACAACATGGATGGACCTAGGGGGTATTATACTAAGTGAAATAAGTCAGACTGAGAAAGACAAATACCATATGATTTTGCTCATATATGGAATATAAAGAAATGAATAAACAAAAAAACAGAATCAGACCTATAAAGACAGGAGACAAACTGATGGTTGCCAGAGGGGAAGGAGTAAGGGGATGGACAAAATGGGTAAAGGGGAGTGGGAAATACAAGGTTCCAGTTATTCAATAAATAAGTCACGGGATGCAAAAGGCACAGCATAAGGAATGTAGACAATGATATTGTAATAGCATTGTATAGAAACAGATGGTAGCTATACTAGTGGTGAACATACCATAATCTATAAACTTGTCAAATCACTAATTGTACACTGAAAGTAATGTAACATTGTATGTCAACTATACACAAATATAAAGAAATTTAAAAAGTATTACATAAAATTGTCTGACTTTTCGCTGAGGAATAGGCTATGGGTTAAAAGCATAAGCTCAAAAATAAATAAATAAATAAAAGCATGAGCTCAATATGAACCTTTAATATTGGTATTAATACAAAACCTTATGTTAACACTACTTTGGGAGTTGATAGGAATAGTATTTTGATTATTAAGATAATATCTAGTAGGGATAAAATAAAGCTTCATAAAATGGTTTAATATCACTTTATACTATTCTTCCCCTATAAGGAATAGAAAGATAAAATTATAAATATGAAGATGCCATAGCTTTGAGTGACTATCCTGGATATACTCCATTTCTCCCTGTAGTTGCATATTCCTCCCATCTACATCCTCTATTGTGTCTTAGATGTTGGGTCTCTTTGGACCATAATACCAGTCTCCTTTGTGTTCTGGCTTTTTGTCCAATATAACCGATGAGATATACCTTCAGAAGATCAGAAGGCTGGAGAAAAGAAAGAACAGGTGATAAACCATCTGTAGTTTTCTTTCTTTCAAAAAAGGTAGAGCTCTAGCTCTGGGAACCCCTTTATCCATTTAACCCTAAGGATGGTGATGTTTCCATACTCTTGCTAGCATGGGATATTAAGGCAAACTTGGTGGTTTTCCTTATCCAGTTATTTTACTTTACCCCTGTTAACACTTTTTAAAAAGTCCCTTTATTAAATTATCTTCAATTTTCCCATTTGAATATATGCTATCTGTTTTTTTCCAGGACTCTGACTGATAGAATGACTTTACTAGACACTGGTTTATTTACTGCCAGAAAGAAGGAATTTACAGAATACTCCAAAACCAAAATTATGTTTTTTATGGTAGATGTTACTCAACATTTACTGACATGGGTAAGGATCCTGTATAGTAGGTCAAAACCTTCAGTGACTTCAGAATACATTTTGTAAGCAGTATATATGAGAGTTCATGAGGGAGATATACTTTATATGGATGCTGCATTAATTATGACAAGCTAAGATTATGCTGCAGTAACAAATCTCAGGGGATTAGGGCAAAAAAATCTATTTTTTATTAGGTTTGAGTCTGATGAGGGTCTGGATAATTCCTCAGGGGTGGCTGTCTTCCATGAAGTGACTCAACAATTCAGTGATCTTGTAATTTCCTTGATTCCAACCCAAGGTCTTCTCCTTAGCATTGTAATAGGAGAAGAGGGTGATGGAAAAATTGTCCAGGGACTTTTCACTACCTCAGTCCATAAAGGACACAATCACATTTAATTGATGAGTGCCAATCATATATAGTTCTGTCAAATTTCAGGGGGCTGGGGAAGAGATTTTCTATACTCAGGTTGGAGGGTAATATACCTAAGAAATGAGATTTGGTAAACACACTTGCTGCAGGTGCTTTAAAATTAGTTTTATAGTTGAGGTGGGTATTTAGTTACACATACTTAATTTTTTTCTAGTTTAAAATTATTGTAGCTTTGATCTTCCATATTTCTCTTAGGGTAAACCCAATTTTCTTTTTATGGAGCAGAGCCTTTGTCTTGCCCTGAGTACCCTCTTATCATGTTCCCAAACTAGGGTTGTCTTCTTCTATTAAGGTAGATGTCCTTGTAGGATGTGCTTCTGAAGTTAAAACAAGCAAAATAGAATAGTTCCATAGTTCCAATCTAGCTAAGCATCAGAAGGTATAGTTTTGAGGTCTTTGCAAAAGGGATCTTATAAGAAACTCTCCTTTGAAACCGGCTGATGTATTTCATGTAAGGTTGCTGTTAAGGTATTGTTTAAGACATTTCACAGCATCCTCCCTATGAGGACCCATAGGTAAATTCTTCTCTTGATAACAGGAAAAGTACTTTTCTGAATAGCTTAAAATAATCTCAGAGTCAATGCAAATTGTTTATATGGCCATGTTTCCCTTTCTTGTCTGCTAATTCACTAGAAACCAAATTTATTGTTTCTTTCTAATAAGCATACCTTACTTCACAATATGCATTTAGATTTGGCTTTCACTTCATCTTATTTTTCCTGCAATTATTTTCCTTTGTCCTAATTTTAACACAGTTTTATTTCCATTTTATTGTGCTATATTGTTTATATGTCTTTATGCTGTCTTATGAATCAGTATATAACTTTATGCTGTCTTATGAATAGCATATGCTGTCTTATGAAATAGCATATACCAATTCTGGTATATATATGAGTCCTTAAGTACTAAACTTTGCCACTAACTGGTGTGGTTTCAGCCTCTGGAAGATTTCTTTCTGTGGTGGAAATACAGTATTTTGTGACAAGAGTACAACAAAGAGTTTCCATATTTTTTAAGCCTAAATAAGCCAACTCACTGTAAAAATCAAGACGTATTTCATGCAAGGTTGTCAGAAATAATATCTCCAAATTTACCCCATTGTCTAACATATAATGATTAAATAGATCCATTATTACTTAAGATGAAAATGTTGCAAAAGACATGAAAAACATACTCTTATTTACTTTGGGCTTGAGAATGATCTCAATAGTGAGTCATTTTACTCAGGTGTTGAAACCTGAGGTATAAACAGCGACCAGTGTTTTGAGGCTCATGGCTGGCTAGATAATTTATATGGCTCTTAAATCTCTGATTTAGAGCCTGGGCAAATATTTGTAGCGGTTTGGACATTCATTTAGACATTGAAAGAAACCTGCTTTTCTTTGCTGCTATTACTCTGAGGAAAATAAAAGATATAAAAATCTATCTACGTAAATAACTCTGTACATATGCATGTATGCACGTATCTTCTATCTATCATCATCTATCTATTACCTATCTCCAGCTTTCTTTTCCTTTGTTATTTCCTTCCTCTTCTTTTAGCTTGGTGTCCCCCCCCCCCCCCGTTCTGTCTCACGGATACCTTTTCCCATCTCCTCTGTTCAAAATCTCTTTCATTTTATCTTGTTTCTTTCCTTGTCTGATAATTATTTCGTTATTTTCCCTTTCAGTTCATTGCTTTTACTTTCATCTTCTCTCCCATACTTCAGAGAATGGGCTGCAAGTAATTTGGCTTCTACCCTCCTCGTGTTTGTCTTTGCCTTCTCACTCTGCTTACTGCCCAGCTGAACTGGTTACTGCAATAGTGTTTTCAAAGGCAGTGGATTGTGTGAAAGGAAAGGAAATAGTGTCACTGTTATTTCATTTTTTAAGGGAATATCCTATTTGCTATTAGCTTTCCTATGCTGTGTAACATTTACCTTATGTATTTTTCTTCTGAGAACAATTTAAAAGAGGTTATTAACATTTTTTTTTCTTTTTACCAGGGAAACACATAGACCAATTAAGAGAATTCATTCCTCCCTTCCCCATGTAGCAGTTGCTTTTTACAATCTTCTGACCTCCTTCTACCTCCTGCTATTCTCTTCATGTGAAAGGCTCCACATTTACAATAGTCTTCTAAATTTTGGCTTTGAGAGATATAGTATGCCCATCATGAATGACAAATGTATTCTTTTATTGGATTTAGTATCTTGGGAAACTGTCCACATTTCAGTTTGCTGCCTAAAAATGACTGAGTCAGTTGTGTTCTTCCTCACCTCTTGTTAAGTCTGCTGAATCATGTGACAGCCTGGTGGTCTGCCTGCCATATTGCTTTTTAAAAATGGCTGAATTCCTGGGGCAGGTGAAAGCAGGGGAAGTTGATTCATGTTACAAAATACTTAGTTACCCAATTCAATGGAATAGTGGATTGCCCCCATCAAATCTTGAGTTCTAGTTATAATTTTATTTGTCTGCAAAAATATTAATTCATTTATGAATCATTTACTTTATCATTAACAGTATACTAGGTACTTGCCTAAGTCTAGGGTGGAGATACTATCCTCCCAGAGCTTATAGGGTAAGAATTCTCAGTGTAGGCCACATACTGGAATCACCTGGAGAGTTAAATGTACATAAATATGAGTCTCACCCTTAGGAATTAGGATTTGTCTAGTTGTGGGCTGGACATAACAATTATTAAAAGCTCTGAAGATCATTCTGACATTTAGCCAAGGTTGAGATCCACTGATCGAAGGCAGTGATTCTTTGTGTGTTATCCTAGACCAGCAACATCAACATTAGTTTCACTTGTGAACTTACTAGAAATGCATATAATGGAGCCCTACTCTTTCCTTACTAAATCAAAAACTCTAGAAGTGAGGCCCAGCAAGTTTTAACAAGCCCTATAGGTCAGTGACATGCAAACTTGTTTCTGTTAAAGGCCATGTAGTTTGTATTTGAGACTTTGTGGACCATAGGTCCCTATCACAACAACTCAGCTCTGCTGTTGTAGCACTGAGGTAGCCATAGACAATATATAAAAATATGACTGTGGCTATGCTTCAATAAAACTATTTGTAGAACAGGGATCTGGGGTGGATTTGGTTCTTGAACAGTGATTTATTGACCTCTACTCTAGGTGATTCTGATATATACTAATATTTGAGAACTGCTAGTCCAGGGGGAATGACAAATGAATAGTCAGAAAAAAAATGCTATCAGGTATGATAAATTATTTGTTAGGGAAGAAAAGGGTGTCATGACAGTGCATTAAAAGACATCTAAACCACATTTATTGGGTGAGAGAATTCTAACAGAAAGTATAAGCTAGTAAGAGATAAAAAGACAAGGAAGAACATTTTTGGCAAGAGGAGTTTTTATGCCACTTTTTCTGAATATGTACCCTCTATTCCATTCAAACGTAACTCATTACTGCCTTATTCAACTGTCAAGGCCCTGCTTCCATGATTTTGTTTATACTACTTCCCCTTCTTGGAATGGCCTTTCTCTTCTTCCTTATCCCTCTTAGTTCTACCTATTCTTCAAGGCCCAGTTCAGATTGCAAAGGGAGTTTAGAATGCCCTTTCTGTCACAATACATGTGCCAGTATGTCAGAAAGATTCTAACTGTTCATGAGAAGGCAGATACATAAACTTTGGGTTAAGGAGCCAGAGATCTTTCAAAATCAACTGCAAATTTGCATGTCATATTGGAAGGAGGCAGAGCCTTTGGGTGAAGTTGATGGATAAATATTAAGTATTTGAAGATTGTAAGCAAATGGCAAGAGATTTCCATAATTTGTAATTAGAATTTGGAGCAAGAAGGGACTATTTCAGACAAATTATATGGGATGAGATTAATGTTGGATGCACAAAGAGAACCAGGCTAGACTAAACTAGTCTAATAACCAATTTAAACCATTTTAAAGATTATCAGCTCTTCCTTAGTGAGGAGCATTGAAGACTAATATCCAAACCCACTCTCTATCCTTTATGGTTGTTGGTATTTGTCCATTTAAACTAAATCATTTTTACTTTTTATTATAGACAGTGAATTGACATTTTTAGTAAATACTTTCATTACCCAAATAAAGTTCTATGCTGAAATATCTAGATACATTGAAATCAATATGCCTACACCAGGCAGACTCTACCTATTAAGGACTTGGTTTCTTGGATTGGACAAAATAAGATAAGCAACCTCTCATAGAAAATTCTGTCTTAACATAGCTTACTTTACATTGGGCTTGCTACAAGTTATACAAAGGCCTGGAAAGGACAGAGAAAGAGAGTTAAGTGTGAAAAAGAAAGACAAGAATGTGTAGAAGGTTAATTCAACACAACTTTAATATAGGGCATAGGAAAATGATGGGAGTTATGTTGTGGCTAGAGAGGTAGGCAGGAACTACAAAATGTAGGACTTCAAATCCTACACTAAATTGTTTGGACTTTATTATGACAGACATGGTGAACCATTTATATTTAAACATTTAAGGAAAGTGACAATATTTATTTTGTATTAAACAAAGACACTCTAAAAATTATGTGGAGAAATACACTGGAGAGAGAATCCTGGGCAGGAAGAAAACAGTGGATTCCATTTGGGGTATGTCATATTGAGGTACCTCCGGAACTTACCTAACTTTCCCTCACCATCCCACAACCTCCTACATCAGTTTATTGACTGAAGCTCTCTGTTCAAACCTAAATTCTTCCTGAATTCAATAACTTACCTAATGAACTGAAAATTAACTCTTAATAATCACATGCATATAGAAAAAACAGATGTTAAAACAAAATTAGAGAAATCAAATAGTCCAACCTCCTTATTTTACAAATAATGGTTATAACTATAAGAATTTTATGTAAGCCTCATGGTAATCACAAAGAAAAACCTGTAGTACAGCCACAAAAGCTAAAGAGAAAAGAATCAAAGCATGCCAGTTAAAAAAAAAATAATTAAATCACAAAGGAAGACAGCAAGAGAGAAAGAACAAAAAACTACAAAATAGAAAACAATTAACAAAATGGTAATAGTGAATCATTGCCTATTGATAATTATTTTAAATATAAATGGGTTGAATTCTCTGATCAAAAGACATAGAATGGCTGAATGAATACAAAAAAAACCCCAAGATCTAACTAATTTCTGCCTACAAGAGACCTATATTAGCATTAAGGACCCACATAGGCTGAAAGTGAAGGGGTGGAAAAATATTCCGTGCAATGATAATCAAAACAGAGCAGGGTAGCTATACCTAAATCAGACAAAATAAACATTAAGTAAAAAATTGTCATAAGAGACAAAGAAGGTCATGTATAATGGTAAGGAAGTCAATTCATAAGGAGGATATAACAATTGTAAATATATAGATAGATAGATCTCTATATCTATCTATCTATTATCTATCTATCTATTGAGAGATCTCCAATGTCAGAAAATCTAAATATATAAAGCAAATATTAACAGAACTAAAAGGAGAAATACAGTAATAGTTGGGGACTTCAATGCACCACTTTTATCAATGGATAGATCATCTAGAGATAAAATCAATAAGGAAACAGCAGACTTGAACAACATTGTAGACAAAATGGATATAAAAAACATACAGGACATTCTTTTCAACAGCAGCAGAATACAAACTTTTATTGAGTGCACAAGGAACATCCTCCAGGACAGATCACATGTTAGGTCACAAAACAAGCCTTACAAATTTAAGAAGACTGAAATAATGTCAAATATCTTTTCAGACCACAATGGGGTGAAACTAGAAATCAATAACTGGAAGAAAATTAGAAAATCTACAAATCTGTGGAAATTAAACAACAAACTCCTGAACACCAATGAGTTGAAGAAAAAATTAAAAAAAAATTTTTTTAATTTTAAAATTTTTAAATGAGAGACTGTGAACTCAGAGCAACAGACTGAGGGTTTTGGAGGGGATGGGGGTGGGAGGATGGGTAAGCCTGGTGGTGGGCATTGAGGAGGGCATGTATTGCATGGAGCACTGGGTGTGGTACATAAACAATGAATCTTGTAACACTGAAAAAATAAAATAAAAGTATTTGGGGAAAAAAAAAGAATTTTCAGCCTAACAGACTGTCTTGCAGATTTTGGACTTGCCTGCCCCCAAAGTGCATTAGCCAATCACTTAAAATAAAAAATAAATCTGTCATATAAAAAAAAATTTTTTTTAATTTAAAAAAAATTTTAAAAAAAGAGAGGGAGGGAGTAACATGGCATAGTAGGAGGACCCTAGGCTTGCCTCACCCCTCAAACACAGCTAGATAACTATCAAATCATTCTGAATACTCAGGAAACTGACCTCAGGACTGATAGAATAAACTGAACAACTTGAGGGAGAGAAGCGGCCACTTTAAGAAAAATAGGAATTGTGGAGACATTGTTTGGAGGAGAAACAGATCATGGGTGCAGAGGGGAGGGAGCCTTGGTCATGGAGAGAGACAAGAGACAGAGGAGTGCAGAGGGGATCCCACAAGGAGAACATTTCCCCAAAACCATTGGCTGGGAAAACTAGAAGGACTGATTTTCATGAGCTTGTGCAACTAGTGGGGCTCAAAGACTGGAGTTTTAGAGGTCCATAGGGTGGCTGATATAGAGCCATGAGGGTGCTACCCTACTCCTTGAGAGAAGGCAGGTAGGTAATCAGGGGACAGAAAGTGTGATCTGAGGATTGCCTAAGATGCGTGGAGAGACTGTTCCCTCTTCTTGAAGCACATCTGTAAAAGATGGCATTGCCTCTCTGGGGACAAAAGAGCTCGTTGGAGCCATTTAACATTCCTGCCCCTCAGCATAGGGATAGCTACACCAGTTGAGGGCAGCTAACCTAGACCCTGGCTGTTTAGCTTTCTTTGTCCAAATCCCATGCCCCTGTGCTCTGGCACAACTGCCCTTCTGGGTCAAACCTGCATCAATCCCAGCACAGAGAGACCTTTTCCTGGAGGAAGAGTGCAGGTCCTTGCCATACCAGGTCCCTGAGGTTTGGAAATTTAAAAGTCAGCAGGCCTGGCTAGCATAGAGCCCAAGGTGTACTGCTATGCTCCAAATAGGCAAGTGACCCAGAGACAGAGTATGAAATCAGTGATTTGAAAAATGCCTGTAACACATGAGGAGAAGTTATTTGTTCCTCTGAAAATGCTTCCCTGACAGCAGCAAGCATGGACTCCCCTCCCCAGGAACAAAGGAACAGGCTAGTGCCATTTCCCTCCTCCACCCCTCAGCATAAACCAACTTCAAGAAACAGTACAGCACCAACACTGGCTGCCTAACCGGTTTACACCAAGTCCTGCCCCCTGTGCTCTGCTGGTATTGCTTTTGTCAGGCAAACTTGCCTTAAGAATGGCTCAGTGGATTCCTCCCACAGAAGACCAGCACATACCCCCACATGCACCACAACTACTATCCACAGACTTCCGCAAAGCTTCAGTTCTGATGGAAATAATATCAGGTCTCTTTTAATAAGCAGATCAGAGCACACATAGGTAAAACCTGCCACACTCTGGCCAAGCCCCAAACACTATACACTACAGGCAAGGAAAAACTCTGCAGAAGGCTGACCTGGGGGATAGAGCAGCCAAAACAGATCAACAGAGTGCATGCAGCACACACAGAGATACTTCCTGAAGTGCCAGTCCCTGGACAATGTATGACCTCTTCTTCATAAAGCCATTATTCTCAGGAGCAGGAAACATAACAGACTTTCCTAACACAGAGAAGACAGAGACCAAGACAAAATGCCAAGATGGAGGAATTCATCCCAGAAGAAAGAACAAGAAAAGGTCATGGCTAGGGATCTAATCAAAACAGATATAAGTAATATGCCTAATCTAGAATTTTAAGCAATGGTCATAAGGATACTAGCTGGGAACTCAGTGACTCCATGAAATGTAATAACACTTGTATCATAGGAATCTCAGGAGAAGAGAGATAAGGGGAATAAAATTTATTTCAAGAAATAATAGCAGAAAACTTCCCTAATCTGGGGAAGGAAACAGACATCCATACCCAAGACACACAGAGAACTCCCATCAAAATCAACAAAAGCAGGCCAACACCAAGACGTTGTAGTTAACATCGCAAAATATAGTAATAGAGAAAAAAAAATTGTAAAAGCACCAAGAGAAAAGAAATCCATACATACAAGGGAAGGCCAATATGGTTAGCAGCAGATCTCTCCACAGAAATCTGACAAGCCAGAAAAGAGTGGCATGATATATTAAATCTGCTGAATGAGAAAAATATGTAGCCAAGAATATTCTATTCAACAAGGCTAACATTCAGAATAGAAGGAGAGATAAAATTTCCCAAACAAAAACTAAAGGAGTTTGTAACCACTAAACTAGCCCTGCCAGAAATATTCAAAAGGACACTTCGAGTGGGAAAGACCAAAAGTGACAAAGACTAGAAAGGAACAGAGGAAATAGACAGAAACAATAATAAAGCAAGTAATAAAATGGCACTAAATACATATCTATCAATAATGACTGTCAATGTAAATGGACTAAATGCTTCAAACAAAAGACGTACATTGTCAGAATGAATAAAAAAACAAGACACACTATAAGAGACGTATTTTGGACCTAAAGACACCTGCAGGTTGAAAGTGAGGGCATGGAGAAACATTTATTATGCAGATGGACATCAAAAGAATGCCAGAGTAGCAACACTTAAATCAGACAAACTGGATTTTAAATTAAAGACTGTAACAAGAGGTGAAGAAAGGCACTATATCAAATTAAAGGGAACTATCCAACAAGAAGATCAAACAACTGTAAATATATATGCCTCCAACTTGGGAGCACCCAAATCTAAAAAACAATTAATAACAAACATAATGAAACTCATTGATATTAATACAATAGTAATAAGAGACCTTAACACTGCACCTACATCAACAGACGGATCATCTAAGCAAAAATCAACAAGGAAATGATGGCTTTGAATGACACACTGGACCAGATGGCTTTAACAGATATACTCAGAAAATTTCATCCTAAAGCAACAGAATAAACATTCTTCCTGAGTGCACATGGGACATTCTCCATAAATCACACAGTAGGTCACAAATCAGGCCTCAACAAGTACAAAAAGATTAAGATCATACCATGCATATTTTCTGACCACAACACAATGAAATTTGAAGTAACCATAAGAAAAAAATTAGAAAGACAAAAAACACATGGATGTTAAAGAACATCCTACTAAAGAATGAATGGGTGAACCAGGAATTTTAAGAAGAAATAAAAAAAGTGCATGAAAACAAATAAAAATGAAAAATGATGGTCCAAAAATTTGGGATGCAGCAAAAGCAGTCCTAAGAGGGAAGTATATAGCAATACAGGCCTACCTCAAGAAGGAAGAAAACTCTCAGATAAACAGTTTATCCTTACACCTTAAAGGAGCTAGAAAAACAACAACAAATGAAGCATTAAGCCAGCAGAAAAAAAGGAAATAATAAGGATTAGAGAAGAAATAAATTATATAGGAACAAAAAAATAGAACAGATTAATGAAACCAGGAGCTGGTTCTTTCAAAAAATTAATAAAATTAGCAACCCCCTAGCCAAACTTATAAAAAAAAAATGAGAGAGAGAGAGAAAGGACCCAAATAAATAAAATCAAAAAGGAAAGAGGAGTGATCACAAGCAGCACCACAGAAATACAAACAATTATAAGAGAATATTATGAAAAATTATATGTGAACAAATTGGACCATCTGGAAGAAATGGATAAATTCCTAGAAACATATAAGCCACCAAACTGAAACAGGAAGAAATAGAAACCTTGAATGGACTGATAACAAGCAAAGAAATTGAACTAGTAATCGAAATTCTCCCAACAAAGATCTAGGGCCAAATGGTTGCACAGGTGAATTCTATCAAACATTTAATGAAGAGTTAATACGGTTCTTCTAGAACTATTAAAAAAAATAAAAATGAAAGAAAGCTTCCATACTTATTCTGTGAGGCCATTACCCTGATTAAAAAAACAAAGACTCCACTAAAAAAGAGAAATACAGGACAATATCGCTGATAAACATGGATGCAAAAATTCTCAACAAATACTAGCAAATAAAATCCAATAGTACATTAAAAGAATAATTCACTACAATCAAGATAGATTTCTTCCTGTGCTGTAAGGGTGGTTCAATATTCACAAATTAACCAACATGATACACCATATTAATAAAGGATTAGAACCATATGATCCACTCAATAGATGCAGAAAAACATTTGGCAAAGTACAACATACATTCATGATAAAAACCCTCAACAAAGTAGGTTTAGAAGGAACATATCTTAACATGATAGAAGCCGTATATGAAAAACCCACAGCTAATATAATCCTCAATGAGAGTAAAAAAAAAAACAAACAGTACTTTTCCTCTATGGTCAGGAATAAGACAGAGATGTTCACTCTCACTGTTATTTAACATAGTACTGGAAGTCCTAGGCTCAGCAAGCAGACAACAAAAAGAAATAAAAAGTATCCAAATCAGCAAGGAAGAAGTCCAACTTTCACTGTTTGCAGATGACATGATACTCTATGTAGAAAACCCAAAATACTCTACCAAAAAATTTCTAGAACTGATACACAAATTCAGGAAAGTCACAGATACAAAATCAATGTACAGAAATCTGTTGCATTTCTTTTTTTTTAATTTAAATTCAATTAGCCAACATATATAACATCATTAGTTTTAGATGTAGAGTTCAGTAATTCATCAATTACATATAATACCCAATGCTTATCTCATCACATGCCTTCCTTAATGCCCATCACCCAGTTACCCCATCCCTCCACCCACCTCTTCTCCAGCAACCCTCATTTTCTTTTCCATAGTTGAGTCTCATGGTTTGTCTTGCTCTGATTTCTTCCCATTCTGTTTTTCCCTCCTTTCCCCTATGACCCTCTGCACTCTTATATTCCTCATATGAGTGAAACCATATGAAAATTATCTTTCTCTGATTGACTTATTTTCCTCAGCATAATACCCTCCAGTTCCATCCATTTCTATACATCAATAATGAATCAGCAGAAAGAGAAATCAAGGAATTGATCCCATTTCCAATTGCACCAAAAACCATAAGATACCTAGAAAAAAAAACCTAACCAAAGATCGGTATTCCGAAAACTATAGAACACTTATGAAAGAAATTGAAGATGACACAAAGAAATAGAAAGACATATTCCATGCTCATGGAATGGAAGAAGAAATATAGTTAAAATGTCTAAGCTACCCAAAGCAATCTACACATTTAATGCAATTCCTTTCAAAATACCACCAGCTTTTTTCACAGTGCTAGAACAATCCTAAAATGTATATGGAGCCATGAAGAACTTGAAATAGCCAAAGCAATCTTGAAATAGAAAAGCGATGTTGGTGGCATCACAATTCTGGACTTCAAGCTCTATCACAAAGCGATAGTAATCAAGAGAATATGGTGGTACTGACATAAAAATAGACACATAGTTCAATGGAACAGAATAGACAACCCAGAAGTAGACCAACAACTACATGGTCAACTAATCTTTGACAAAGCAAGAAAGAATATCCAACAGGAAAAAGGTAGTCTCTCCAACACATGGTGTTGGAAAAACTGGACAGCAACATGAAAAAGAATGAAACTGGACCAGTTTCTTACACCATACACAAAATTAGTTTAAGATGACTGAAATAACTAAATGTGAGACAGGAAACCTTGAAAATCCTAGATTACAAAACAGGCTGTAAGCCATTTGACATTGGCTGTAGCAACTTACTACTGGACACATCTCCTAAGGCAAAGGAAACAAAAGGAAAAATAAACTATTTGGACTTCATCAAGATAAAATGCTTCTTTAAAGAAAAGGAAACAATCAATAAAGTTAAAAGCCAACCCTCAGAATGGGAGAAGTTATTTGCAGATGACATATGTGATAGAGGGTTAGTATCCAAAATCTATAAAGAACACGTAAAACTCAACACCAAAAAATAAATAATCCAGTTTAAAATTGGGCAGAAGACATGAATAGACACTTTTCCAAAGAAGCCCAAATGTCCACTGACTGATGAATGAATAAAGAAGAGGCAATATATATATTTACAATGGAATATTCCTCAGCCATAGAAAAGAATGAAATCTCATCATTTGCAATGATGTGGTTGGAGCTAGAGAGTATTATACTAAATGAAATAAGTCAGAGAAAGACAAATACCAGATGATATCATTCATATGTGAAATTAAAAAAAACAAAACTGATGAACATAGGGAAAAAAGAGAGGCAAAACAGAAAACAGACTCTTTAGAGAACAAACTGATTGTTACTGAAGGGGAGGTGGACCAAGGGACAGGTTAAATGGGTGGTGGGTATTAAAGGGGCTCTTGTGATGAGCACTGGGTGTTGTATGTAAGTGATGAATTGCTAGATTCTGCACCTGAATGTAATGTTGCACTGTATTTAACTAAGGGGATTTAAAGACAGATTGAAAAATAATTTTAAAACTAAACAATAAATAAAAATGGAAATCAACAGTATCCCAAGACCAATGCAAATAGAAGCACAACATAACAAAATATGGGATGCAGTGAAAGTAGTTCTAAGGAAATTTTATAGCAATAAACACCTGTATTAAGAAAAAAAAGATCTTACATAAACAACCTAACTTTATATCTCAAGGAACTAGAGAAAGAAGAATAAAGTAAGCACAAATTTAACAGAAGAAAGAAATAGTAAAGATCAGAGCATAAATAAATGAAACAGAAACTAGAAAAATAATAAAAGATCAACAAAACTAAAAGTTGGTCTTTTAAAAAGATTAAGAAAATTGACAAACTGTTAGCTAGACTAACAAAAAATAAGAGGGAATTCTCCTCTCTCTCTGCCTGCCTCTCTGCCTACTTGTGATTTCTCTCTCTGTCAAATAAATAAATAAAATCTTAAAAAAAGGGGGGAGTGCCTGAGTGGCTCAGTGGGTTAAAGCCTCTGCCTTCGGTTCAAGTCGTGATCTCAGCATCCTGGGATCGATCCCCACATCGGGCTCTCTGCTAAGTGGGGAGACTGCTTTCTCCTCTCTCTCTGCCTGCCTCTCTGCCTACTTGTGATTTCTCTCTCTCTGAAATAAATAAATAAAATCTTTAAAAAAAATAAGAGGGAAGCCTCAAATAAATAAAATTGTAAATGAAAGAGGAGACATCACAACAGAAATAAAAAGAATTGTAAGAGACTACTATGAACAATTATATGCCAGCAAAGAAATCAATAAATTCCTATAAATAACCAATAAATATCAATAATAATAAATAAAAATAATAAAAAAATCAATAATAACATCAACAATAAATCAATAATCATAAAAAATCAAAAAATAATAAAATTCAATAAAATAAAAATCAGTAATAATAAATTCCTAGAAATAACCTATCAAGACTGAATCATGAAGAAATAGAAACTCTGAATAGACCAATAATGAGAAAAATGATTGAGTCAATAATCAAAAACCTCTGATTAAAGAAAGCACTAATTGAAAATAACACATGCACCCCAATAACACAGCAGCATTATTTACAATAACCAAAATATAGAAGCAGTCCAAGCGTCCATGGATTGATAGATAAAGAAGATGTGATATATATAAATATATATATATTTCCATATTTTATATGTGTGTATATATATATATATATATATATATATATATATATATATAATGGAATATTATTTAGCCATAAAAAGGATGAAATCTTGCCACTTGCAACCACATGGATGGAGCTAGAGAGTACCATATGATTTCACTCATATATGGAAATTAAAAACAAAAGACACAAAAGAAACAAAAAAAGAAGCCAAAGGGAAAAGAATAAGAGAGACACGCAAATCAAGAAAAGGACTCTTAATTATAGAGAACAAATGGATTGTTACCAGAGAGGAGAGGGGTGGAGGATGGGTTAAATACATGATGGGGATTAAGGAGTGCACCTGTGATGAGAACAGGGTAATGTATGGAAGTTTTAAATTAGAAGGTTGTACACCTGAAACTATATAACACTGCTTGTTAACAAACTGGATTTAAAATAAAAACTGAAAATAAAAAAATTAAAAATTTAAAAAAATAAAAACTTAAAAAGCATGAGAATCAATGATTTCACTGGCATATTCTACCAAACCTTTAAGGAATTAATACCAATCCTTCCTAATCTCTTCCAAAAAATTGAAAAGTAGGGAACATTCCCAACTTATTTTAAAAGCCAAAATTACCCTCATATCAAAGCTACCCTGATATCTTACAGAACACTGTAAGAAAAAATAACAGGCCAATATCCCACATGAATGTAGTTGTAAAGATTATCAACAAAATACCTGCAAACCAAATTCAACAGCGAGTTGAAAGGATGATAGAATATAATCAAATAGGATTTATCTCTAGGATGCAAAGATGGTTCAACATATCAATAAATGTGATACATCGTATTGACAGAATGAAGGATAAAAATCCACATAATTATCTTAGTAGATGCAGAAAAATCATCTGACAAAATTCAACATCTGTGCATGATAAAAATTCTTAACAAATTGTTTACAGAATAAATGTACCTCAACATAATAAAGGGCTTATATGATTAGACCATGCCTAACATCATACTCAACAGTGAAAAAATGAAAGCTTTTACTCTAAGATCAGGAACAAGACAAAGATGCCCACTCTCTCTACTTCATTCAACATAGTACTGGACATTCTAGCATGAGCAATTAGGCAAGAAAAGGAAATAAAAGTTATTTAAACCTGAAGGAAAGAAGTAAAATTGTCTTTGCAGTTGACATGATCTTTACATACAGAAAACTCTAAAGACTACCGAAAAAGTGTTTGAACTAATAAATGATTCAACAAAGTTGCAGAATACAAAATCAACATACAAAAATAAGTTTCATTTTTACATACTAACAGCAAACTATCTGAAAAAAATTAAGAAAATAATTCCATTTACAATAACATCAAAAATAATAATACACTTAGGAATAAATTTAACCAAGGATGTGAAAGAGCTGTACTCTGAAAACTATAAAACATTGGTGAAAGAAATAAAGAAGATGCAAATAAATGGAAAGATATCCTATATTCATGGATTGGAAGAATTATTATTGTTAAACTGCCCATATACTGCAAAGTGATCTGCAGATTCAATACATCTCTATCAAAATTTCAATAGCATTTTTCACAGAAATAGAAAAATAAATCTTAAAAATTCATATAGATGCACAAGACCCCAAATAGCCAAAGCAAACTTGAGCAAGAAGAGCAAAGCTGGAAGCATTACACTTACTGATTTCAAATTATATTACAAAGCTATAGTAATCAAACTTTATAGTATTGGCAAAAATAAACAAAAACAAAACAAAAAACAAAAAACAGGTATGTAAACCAATGGAACAGAATAAGAAACTCAGAAACAAACCCAAAAATATGACCAACTAATCTTCTACAAGGGTGCCAAGAATATAAAATGAGGAAAGGATAGTCTTTTTAATAAATGATGCTGAAAAAACTGTTTATCCATATGCAAAAGAATAAAATTTGACCCATATTTTATACTATACACAAAATCAACTTAAAATTGATTAAATTCTTAAATGTAAAACCAGCAACTGTAGAACTCCCGGGGGTAAAAAAAATAAAAAAAACTCCTTTACATTGGTCCTGTCAACCATCCTTTTGGATATAACACCAAAAGCAAATTCAATGCAAGCAAAAATAAACAAGTTGATTTATATCAAACTGAAAACTTCTCCACAGCAAAGGAAGTCAGAGAAATGAAAAAGGAAGAAAATATTTGCACACTATATATCTGATAAGTGGATAATATCCAAAATATATAAGGAACCCCTACAACTCAATAGCAACCCCTCACACAAATAACCTATTAAATGTGGGCACAGGACCTGAATAGATATTTCTAAAAAGAAGGCAAACAAATGGCTAAGAGATATATAAAAAGGTGCTCAACATTACTAATCATCAGGTAAATGCAACTCCAAATTATGATGAGATATCACATCACACCACACCCATTAGGATGAGTATTATCAAAAAGGCCAAAGATAACAAGTATTGACAAGAATGTAGAAAAGGGAACCCTTGTACACTGTTGGTGGGAGTGTAAATTGGTATATTATGAAAAACAGTATGGAGGTTCTCCAAAAATTAAAAATAAAAGTACCATATGATCGATTAATCTTACTTCTGGGCCTTTATCCAAAGGAATTGAAATAAAGATCTCAAAGAAATATTTGAACTGCCATGTTTGTTGCAGTACTGTTCACAGTAGCCAAGCTATGGGAACAAACTAAATGTCCATCAATGGATGAATTGATAAAGAAAATGTGGTATATACATGCAATGGAATATTATTCAGACTTAATAAAGAAGAAAATTCTGCCTTTTGTGACATCATGGATGGACGTAGAGGACATTATACTAGGTGAAATAAGCCGGATACAGAAAGACAAATACTGTATGATTCCATGATTTATATGTGGAATCTAAAATAGTCAAACTCAAAAAAGTGGAAAGTAGAATAGTGTTTGCCAGAAGGTGGTAGGAGGGGGAAATGGGCAGAGTTGGGCATAATGCACAAATTTTCAGTTATAGGAAATCTACTCTATAGCATGGTATCCATAGCTAACAATCATGTACACTTAAATACCTCTAAGTTTGTAGATTTCATGTGACTCATTCTAACCAAAAATTAATAATAATAAATAAATAATATAGGCAGTAGGAGTAAGATTTGGGAGGTGATGGATATGTCTATGCCCTTGATGGTAGTGATGATTTCACAGATGTATACTTATTTCAAACTCATTGAGTTCTATACATTAAATATGTACAGCTTTTTACGTATCAATAACTCCTCAATAAAGTGGTTTTCAAAAAATAAAGAATCTGAGTTTTAGGGAGATTACATGATTTCTCTAAGGTTACATAACTAATGGGGTGAAATTTAATTTGAGAAATCATATTTGTCCTATTCAAATGCATCTTTTTCATTATATCATATTTCTTTTTAAAATTTTTTATAATTTATTGTTTTTTATTATTTTAATTCCAGTATAGTTAAAATATGGTGTTATACTGGTTTCAGGTGTACAATACAGTGATTCAACAATTCCATACATCAACCAGTGCTCATCACAACCAGTGCACTCCTTAATCTTCATCACATATTTAACTATTTAACCCAGTCTTCCATTATCCTCCTCTCTGGTAACCATCAGTTTTTTGCCTACAGTTAAGGGTCTTTTTCTTGGTTTGTTTCTTTCTCTCTTCTTTTTTCCTTTGCTCATTTTCTTTTCTTTTTCAAATTCCACATATGAGTGAAATCATAGTGTATTTGTTTTTCTCTGACATTTTGTTAGCATTAGACTTTCTAGTTCCATCCATGTGGTTGCAAATAGCAAGAGTTCATTCTTTTTTATGGCTGAGTGATATTCTATTATGTATATATATCACATCTTCTCTATTCATTCATCTATCCATGGACACTCAGGCTGCTTCCATATCTTGGCTATTGTAAATAATGCTGCTATAAGCATTGGGTCCCTTTGAATTGGTGTTTGGTGTTTTGTATTTTGGGGGTAAATACCCAGGAATAAGATTAATGGATGGTAGGGTAGTTCTATTTTTAATTTTTTGAGCAACCGTCATACTGTGTTCCACAGTGGCTGCACCAGTTTACATTCTTACCAACTATGTAAGAGGGTACCCTCTGTCCACATCCTCATCAACACCTGTTATTTCTTGTATTGTTGATTTTAGTCATTATGACAGGTGTAAGGTGATATCTCATTGAAATTTGATTTTCACTTCCCTGATGGTAAGTGATGATGAACATATTTTCATGTGTTTGTTGGCCACCTGCATATCTTCTTTGGAGAAATGCCTGTTTATGTCCTCTGCCCATTTTTATAATTGGATTATTTGTTTTTCTAGTGTTGAGTTGTAGAAGCTCCTTATATATTTTGGATAGTAACCCTTTATTAGATATGTCATTTGTAAATATCTTCTCCCATTCTGGAGGTTGCCCTTTAGTTTCATTGTTTCCTTTTTTGTGCAGAAACTTTTTATTCTGATGTAGTCAAGTAGTTTATTTCTGTTTTTGTTTCCCTTGCCTCAGGAGACATATCTAGAAAGAAATTGCTACTGCTTATGTTAAATACATAATTTCCTGTCCTCTCTTCTAGGATTTTTATGGTTTCAGGTCTTACGTTCATTTTTTTTTTCAGGTCTCATATTTAGGTTGTAAATCCATTTTTGAATTGATGTTTATATATGGTGTAGGAGAGTGGTCCAGTTTCATCCTTTTGCACATTTCTGTCCAGTTTTCCTAAAACCATTTGTTGAACACACTATTCTTTTTACAGTGGATATTCTTTCCTGGTTTCTTGAAGATTAATTGAGCATATAGTCGTGTCTTATTCCTGGATGTTTTACTCTGTTCTATTTTTTAAAAATTTTTATTGTGTTATGATACTCACCATATAATATATCATTTGGTTTTTTGTTTGTTTGTTTGTTTGCCTATTTTAATTTTATTTATTTTATTTTTTCAGTGTTGCAAGATTCATTGTTTATGCACCACACCCAGTGGTCCATGCAATACGTACCCACATTAATACCCACCACCAGGCTCACCCATTCCCCCACCCCCCTCCCCTCTAAAGCCCTCAGTTGGTTTCTCGGAGTCCACAGTCTCTCATGGTTCCTCTCCCCCTCTGATTCCCTCCCTTCACTTTTCCTTTCCTTCTCCTAATGTCCTCCATGTTATTCCTTATGTTCCACAAGTAAATGAAACCATATGATAATTGACTTTCTCTGCTTGATGTATTTCACTCAGCATAATCTCCTCCAGTCCCATCCATGTTGATGCAGAAGTTGGGTATTCATCCTTTCTGATGGCTGAGTAATATCCATTGTATATATGGACCACATCTTTATCCATTCGTCTGTTGAAGGGCATCTTGGCTCTTTCCACAGTTTGGCTATTTTGGACTTTGCTGCTATGAACATTGGGGTACATATGGCTCTTCTTTTCACTACATCTGTATCTTTGGGGTAAATACCCAATAGTTCAATTGCCAGGTCATAGGGTAGCTCTTTTTTAAATTTTTTCGGGAACCTCCACACTGTTTTCCAAAGTGGCTGCACCAACTTGCATTCCCACCAACAGTAGAAGAGGGTTCCCCTTTCTCCACATCCTTTCCAACATTTGTTGTTTCTTGCCTTGTTAATCTTTGTCATTCTAACTGGTGTGAGGTGATATCTCAATGTGGTTTTGATTTGAATTTCCCCGATGGCTAACGATGATGAACATTTTTTCATGTGTCTGCTAGCCATTTGTATGTCTTCATTGGAGAAGTGTCTGTTCATGTCTTCTGCCCATTTTTTTTGACTTGATTATCTGTTTTTTGGGTGTTGAGTTTGAGAAGTTCTTTATAGATCTTGGATATCAGCCCTTTGTCTGTAGTGTCAATTGCAAATATCTTCTCCCATTCTGTGGGTTGCCTGTTTGTTTTGTTGACTGTTTCCTTTGCTGTGCAGAAGCTTTTTATCTTGATGAAGTTCCAAAAGTTCATTTTCACTTTTGTTTCCTTTGCCTTTGGAGACGTGTCTTGAAAGAAGTTGCTGTTGCCAATGTCAAAGAGGTTACTGCCTATGTTCTCCTCTAGGATTTTAATGGATTCCTGTCTCACTTTGAGGTCTTTCATCCATTTTGAGTTTATCTTTGTGTATGATGTAAGAGAATGGTCGAATTTCATTCTTCTGTATATAGCTGTCCAATTTTCCCAGCACCATTTATCGAAGAGACTTTTTCCCACTGGATATTTTTTCCTGCTTTGTCAAAGATTATTTGACCACAGAGTTGAGAGTACATAACTGGGCTCTCTACTCTGTTGCATTGGTCTGTGTGTTCCTGGAAACCTATAAACTTCCAAGACTGAAACAGGAAGAAATTGACAACCTGAATAGACCAATATCTAGTAATGAGATAGAAGCAGTGATCAAAAACCTCCTAGGAACAAGAGTCCAGAGCCTGATGGATTCCCTGGGGAATTCTACCAAATATTGAAAGAAGAAATGTTACCTGTTCTCCTGAAGCTGTTTCAAAAAATAGAAACAGAAGGAAAACTTCTAGACTCTTTCTATGAAGCCAGCATTACTTTGATCCTCAAACCAGACAAAGACCCCATCAAAAAGGAGAATTTCAAACCAATTTCCCTAATTAATATGGATATGAAGATTCTCAACAAGATCCTAGCTAATAGGATCCAACAATACATTAAATGATTATCCACCATGACCAGGTGAGATTTATCCCTGGAATGCAAGGGTGGTTCAACATTCACAAATCAATGTGATAGAGAGAAGAACCACATGGTCCTCTCAACTGATGCAGAAAAAGCATTTGACAAACTACAGCACCTTTTCCTGATTAAAACTCTTCAGAGTAAAGAATAGAGGGAACATTCCTCAACTTCATAAAATCCATCTATGAAAAACCCACAGCAAATATCATTCTCAATGAGGAAAAGCTGAGAGCCTTCCCACTGAGATCAGGAACATGACAAGGATGTCCACTACTCACCACTATTGTTCAACATAGTACTAGAAGTCTTAGCAACAGCAATCAGACAACAAAAAGAAATAAAACGTATTCAAATTTGTAAAGAAGAAGTCAAAGTCTCTCTCTTCACAGATGACATGATACTTTATGTGGAAAACCCAAAAGACTCCACCCCCAAATTACTGAAGTCATACAGCAATTCAGTAAAGTGGAAGGATACAAAATCGATGCACAGAAATCAGTTGCTTTCTTATACACTAACAATGAAACTGTAGAAAGGGAAATTAGAGAATCGATTCCATTTACAATAGCACCAAAACCGTAAGATACCTTGGAATAAACCTAACCAAAGAGGTAAAGGATCTATTCCTGAGGAACTACAGAACACCCATGAAAGAAATTGAGGACACAGAAAGATGGAAAAACATTCCATGCTCATGGATCAGAAGAATAAACATTGTAAAAATGCCTATGTTGCCCAGAGCAATCTATACTTTCAATGCCATCCTGATCAAAAAGCCGTTGGTGTTTTTCAAAGTGCTGGAACAAACAATTCTAAAATTTTTATGGAACCAGAAAAGACCCCAAATTGCCAAGGAAAGGTTGAAAAAGAAAAATAAAGCTGGGGGCATCATGTTGCCTGATTTCAAGCTTTATTTCAAAGCTGTGATCACCAAGACAGCATGATACTGGAACAAAATACTCTGTTCTATTGATCTACGTGTCTATTTTTGTTTCAGTAACATAATGTTTTGATTGCTATTAGCTTTGTCTTATAACTTGAATTTCAGAATTGTGATTCCTCCAGGTTTGAGTTTCTTTTTCAACATTCCTCTGGTTATTCAGGGTCTTTTGTGGTTCCATACAAGTTTTACAATTGTTTTTTCTAGTATTGTGAAAAATTCTGTTGGTATCTTCACAGAGATTGCTTTATATATGTAGACTACTTTGGGTAGCATAGACATTTTCACAGCATTTTTCTTCCCATCTATGAAATGGAATATGTTTCCATTTTTTTTATGTCATCTTCAATTTCTTTCATCATTGTTTTTGTAGTTTTCAGAGTAGAAGTCTTGCACCTCTTTGGTTAAGTTTATTCCTAGATATCCTATTATTTGTGTTACAATTGTAAATGTGATTGTTCTAATTTTTCTTTCTCCTGCTTCATTATTAATGTATGGAAATGTAACAGAGCTCTGCACATTGATTTTGTATCCTGTGTGTTTTGTGAATTTATTTATTAGTTCTACTAATAAATGGTGGAGTCTTTTGGGGTTTTCCATATGTAGTATCATGTCATCTTCAAATGGTGAATGTTTTATTTCTTCCTTACCAATATGGATGCTTTTTATTTCTTTTTGTTGTCTGATTACTGTGACCCAGACTTCCAGTACTATGTTGAATAAAAGTGGTGAGAATGGACATCCTTGTCTTGTTCCTGACCTTAGGGGAAAAGCTCTTAGTTTTTTCTTATTTAGTATGATGTTAGCTGTGGTTCTTTCATATATGGCCCTTATTACATTGAGGTATATTCCCTGTAAACGTACTTTGTTGAAGGTTTTGATCATGAATTAAATTGTACTTTGTCAAATGCTTTTCTGCATTTATTGAGATGATCATATGGTTTTTATCCTTTCTCTTATTGATGTGATGTATCACATTGATCAATTTGAGAATATTGAACCACACGTGCATCCCAGGAATAAATCTCACTTGATTGTGGTAAATAACTTTTTAAATGTATTATTGGATTCAGTTTGCTAATATTTTGTTGAGGAATATTGCATCTATGTTCATCAGAGATATTGGTCTGTAGTTCTCCTTTTTTATGGTGTCTTTATCTGTTTTTGTTATCATGGTAGTATTCACCTCATACAATGAATTTGAAATTTTTCCTTCCTTTTCTATTTTTTTGGGAATAATTTGAGTGGAATAGATATTAACTCTTCTTTAGCTATTTGGTAGAATTTGCCTTTGAAGTCATCTGGTCCTGGACTTTTGTTTTTTTGAGAGGTTTGTTTTGTTTTGTTTTGTTTTGTTATTAATTACTGATTCAGTCTCCTTGCTGGCCATTTGAACGTCCTCTTTGCAGAAATGTCTGTTCATATCTTCTGCTCATTTCTTGATCGGATTATTTGTTCTTTGGGTGTTGAGTTTGAGAAGTTCTTTATAGATTTTGGATACTAGCCCTTTATCTGATATGTCATCTGTGAATATCTTCTCCCATTCTGTTGGTTGTCTTTTGTTTTTGTTGACTGTTTCCTTTGCTGTGCAAAAGCTTTTGATATTGATGAAGCCCCAATAGTTCATTTTTGCTCTTGCTTCCCTTGCTTTTGGTGATGTTTCTAGGAAGAAGTTGCTGCGACTGAGGTCGAAGAGGTTTCTTCCTGTGTTCTCCTCAAGGATTTTGATGGATTCCTATCTCACATTGAGGTCTTTCATCCATTTTGAGTCTATTTTTGTGTGTGGTGTAAGGAAATGGTCCAGTTTCATTCTCCTGCATGTGGCTGTCCAATTTTCCCAACACCATTTGTTGAAGAGACTGTCTTTTTTCCATTGGATATTCTTTCCTGCCTTGTCAAAGATTAGTTGACCGTAGAGTTGGGG
>CM052901.1:40475126-40488922 GCA_028534135.1 Potos flavus
TAAATACCCAGTAGTGCAATTGCCGGGTCATAGGGTAGCTCTATTTTTAATTTCTTGAGGAATATCCACACTGTTTTCCAAAGTGGCTGCACCAACTTGCATTCCCACCAATAGTGTAAGAGGGTTCCCCTTTCTCCACATTATAGGATGAGTTTTTAGGTAAGTTCTTCAGATGTAAAATTGAGGATAAAATTACAAAAGCATTTTGGAGGTTTCATCTTATGCTCCAAACCTGGTTGGCACTGGCTAAATTTCATAGTGCCCATCCTTCCTACTGCTTATTTCAGAGTCTCACATTGTAAAGACTGTTTAATGAATCTGAGGCAGTAGGTAAAGGAATTGCGGCAGCTTGAGATTTATGTAGAGATTATGCCATCAAGGCTTTTGTTCTCTCTTCCAACTTCACAAAGGATATAGATTACCAGACAAAGATCCATGAGATTTGTAAATCAGCTCAAACATAAGAGTGATGTTTGGAACTTGGACTGAGTTTGTTGAAGCTACTTCTTGCTGTCTTAGAACTTTACATAACCCTTTCTTGCATGCACTGTGATTACCTTTATAGATTTATAAATTACTCTTGGTATACAGAGTATGTGGGAGGCTGACACAGCATGGGACCAAGACCTGAGTGTTCAAATATTGGAAGACAGCTGGAACACAATTTGTGCAAAGGCAATCAGAGATTCCAGGTCCATTCAATACTAACTTAGAACATCTAGTGAGAATTGGGAAATTCTCACTCAGTTTTACATTTATAAATTTCATAACCTGGCATTCTTCCCTCTATTTCCCTCTCTTTCATATATTTTGATCTATAACACTAGTTTACTAGAGCAATTTGTCTTTCATATGCTGAGCTGCATTGATGGAATATGGAGTCAAAATTGTCTTTATGGGAATTGTGTACATGTGTCTCTTCTATTATACGAGATCTTGGAGAAAACTTATTTTGATTGAGTTTCTGTCCTTCCAACAAAGGATAGAAGAGACTGAATACTGCAGTCTCTAAACTAAACCAACCTTTGTGTCTCTGTTTAAAATGATTTCTCCAAAAGTGTAGATGAAGCAGTTACATAGGTTTACACTGCTTGCTTTCATATGGTTAATGGTTTCTCCAAATGTATTAATTACTCAATGTGTGGAAGATAAATGATGTTGAGAGCCATATTAATTCCTTTAGGCCTTCAGAAGACTATATACGCTAAGATAAGAACTTCATAGGGCTGCTTCTTATTCTTAGAGAAGGCCTCAGAGTTTTAGATTAGCATGTACCTGTTTTAGGATTGTTCTGGTGAGAAGTGGTCACAGGTCTACTCCCACTGTTCAGTAGCTCTTTGACTCGGGCCTAGTTGGCTGCAGTTAAACTTGTAAGGGATCCAAGTTATTGGGACCTCAGATATAAATTGTAATATAGTTACAGAAGTTCTTGTTAAATGGCAAATTACCAGATTAAGAAGTCAAGGGTATGGGGGAATGGGTGTTTCTGTCAAAGTAAAAGTTAAATCTAGAAAATTTACACTTAATCCCCAAACTTCCCATATAATTTTCATTCACAGGTCACCCTCATTGAAAATTCTGTTTCAGAATCAGATATTTGGAAGTAATTATGCAATAAGATACACCTACATATTCCTGAGAATTACTGTCTTTTAGAGGGAATTTTGTATTGCAGATGCATCTGGTCGATTGCTAATAGACCTTAAAATAAGATTTAGAGCTTTTGAAAACTTTTTTTTTCATTTTCACTCACTAGTCTGTTTGATCTCTTTGGCCTCATCAAAATGAGATGTTTTAGAGTCAAATGGACAAAGATAAACACATGGAAAGTTTCCAAACATAGGCTTGTAGAGATTTTTAGGCGACTTTCCAAATAAAGGTATGACTGGGGAAATATCCTAAAATTAGAGCTGATTAGCTATATGGTTCCCCCTGAACTGATACTTTTAGTATGACAATCTTCTGTGAGTCCCCTCAGATTTGTTCATTCCATCTTTTTCTTTGTTTTATTACACATATTAGTCACTTACTGTGTGTAAAAATTATGAAAAAATGATTAATTTTATGTGTATGTATATATAAATGCATACACATATATCCTTTTAAAAAAGATTTTATTTATTCATGAGAGAGAGAGAGAGAGAGAGAGAGAGAGAGAGAGGGGCAGAGGCAGAGGGAGAGCCAATGTGGGACTCAGTCCCAGGACCCTGGGATCATGACCTGAGCCAAAGGCAGACATTTAACCAACTGAGCCACCCAGGCACCTTACACATATATCCTTTATGTGCTACAATAATAAATTTTCTTTGGCAATTTAACTCAGAACTGTAGGTTTTTATATAGTGTAGTTAATACAATGTGACATCTTTGCTATGAATACTAGGGATTATATGCTTGTCTACAGTCCACATGGGCATAACCTTAGTGTACACTGGAACAAGTTCTGCATGTGAATTGAGGATAACATGAAAAACCCATTAATGCTACATTAAAGAGACCATTTGAAAATTATTTTCTTTTCTTTGGTGATGGTTTGTGTAAGCAGCCACTGAGTTGGTGCTGAATCTCAGTGTCCTACAGCAGTCTTATGGTCATTTACTTTTTCTTTTGAAGTATATCAATCCAGTTATCTCACCTGGTTGAGTGTGATATATTTGGCAGATGTAATATCACATATTCTCTTTCATGTTTGCACCATGACCAGGTTGTGAAAATGGTCCACACATCTTAGGCTCAACTTGTTGAGCTCATGTCCAGTATGATTTCTTTAATGCTTGACTACAATATCTCCATATTTTATAGCAATGTATAGTTAAATGTGACTTCTATCCCTTATCTGGATGCAATAAATATTTGCTACTGACTGCTGCTGAGAGGCAATATCTGGGCATTTCGTAAAACCAGCATGATGGTTTTGTCTGGAGGGCATCATTTGTTAAGCATTTTAATCTGCTATATTCTTTGGTTAACTTTTCATTATTTATAAATATCCAAGGCTGGAAAGGACTTGAGAGGTCATGTAGCCTACCCAGCATCCATAGCAGCCCTGTCCCTGCCTTTAAGTAGCACCACAAAGACTTTCAACTTATGAGGAACTAATCTGTTTTCTTAAAGAAACTTGGTAAAGGAGGGGTGCCTGGGTGGCTCAGTTGGTTAAGCGACTGCCTTCGGCTCAGGTCATGATCCTGGAGTCCCAGGACCGAGTCCTACATCGGGGCTCCCTGCTCGGCGGGGAGTCTGCTTCTTCCTCTGACCCTCCCCCCTCTCATGCTCTCTCTCTCTCTCAAATAAATAAATAAAATCTTAAAAAAAAGAAAAAGAAACTTGGTAAAGGAGATTCCTGACTCCCATAACGTACTCATTTTTGTAACTAGTAATCCTTATTGTCAGGGAATTCTTCTTTATGTTGAACAGGCTTTTCATGTTTCTGGTAAGAGCAGCTCCTTTTAATCTGCCATAGTAAATATGGGTAATTGTTACTTTTCTGGGGAAAACAAAATACAAACCCTGAAAACAATTATGAAATCATCCTTAGCCCTATCTTGTCAGGGCTGAAGAATTTCAACTTCTATGTATGCCTTATTTGGATACATTTTAGTCACATATGTCACTCTTTTTCAAATGCTATTCAAATTTTTATCTCTCTTTTAAAATGTGTATTCCAGCAATGGACACTGTACCCTGAGAAGGTGTGGGTGGGAAGGAATCCCATCTCAAAATTTCAATCTCCCAAAGCATTTTTTCCATTTAGACCAACCCCAAACTGCTGAAATCCAATTCTGTGCAGAAGAAAATAGTTTCTGCTGATACCAGTTCTTGCTTTAGTACTCCTCAATTTCAAGTCTGAATATAGGACATTTTTTTTCCTTTCCATTTTTCAAGCTCCTTCAGAAGAGAAGAATTTGTACTACACATTTTCTTGATTTATCTTATTTTGCACAATATTCAAATAATGCTTTATTGTCTGCTAAGTCAGTGATTCAACAAAGATTTTGAAACTCTAAACTATGTATATGGCACTATGCTTACTGTAGCTCTATGCTGCCTTAGATAATATGGCTCCTTCATGGCTTGAACTTGGCTTCCAGTCTTAGCAAATTTTGAGGTAAGCCTCCTTGCTATGATCAGATGCCATTCTGGAGATGTGGAGTATTTATAAAGAGCCAGTATTCTGTTTCTCTGATTCTTTATATATGAGAGTATAGGGTTATTTATTCACTGATTTATTTGCCATTTATTAAAAAATATTTATCAAGCACATGCTATGTTATAGGTACTATGTGAGGTGCTGGTATCCAGTGGCATACAAAAACATACATGAGACTTTCCCTCATAAAATTTTAAATTTAGTGGAGGAAGTAGACATTAATCAGAGAATCACAGAAATGTATGTAAAATAAAAATAGTGTAAAGGGGAGGTATAGGGTGTCATGAGAGCATCTGATAGTGAGTATCTGGCCCGTCAGAGAGGGAAGGACAGCTTCACTGAAGAAGGAACTCTTGAGATGTGAAAGAAGATCATGTGTCTACTAGATTCTTACTAACCTCCATAATGTTATTGTACCTGCCTCCAAAATTCATTAGTGTTTCTGAAAGAAAGGTAAGGGTCAAGTATGGAACAGTAGAGCTGGAATGGTAGTTGTATGTTATAATGCAGGTACAGTAGAACTGGTGGGCCAGGAAGCAAGTACCAGGTACATAGACAAATTGCTACTTATATATATATATATATATATTTTTTTTTTTTTTTAAAGGAAAAAAGAAAATAAATCACCTGCCTCAGCTTTTTAATCTGGAGGGAAAGAGGAAGCAATTAAACACTGGTACATAGGTATAAAGATTAGGAGTCAAGTAGTATTGCTTGGCAATGGCTTTGTGATGAATTTTTTTCTTCTTAATTGATAGACTTGATATCACCTCACAACTTCGGCAAATATGATTTTTTAATTTAAAATCAATTAATTAACATAGTGTATTATTAGTTTCAGAGGTAGAGTATAGTGTTCATCAGTTGCATATAATACCCAGTGCTCATTCCATCAAGTGCCTTCTTAATACCCATGACCCAGTTACCCCATCCTCCCACCCACCTCCCATCCAGTAACCCTCAGTTTGTTTCCTATATATAGTTAAGAGTCTCTTATGGTTTCTTTGCCTCTCTGATTTTATTTTTCCCTCCCTTTCCCTATATTCATCTGTTTTGTTTCTTAAATTCCACATATGAGTGAAATCATATGATAATTTTCTTTCTCTGACTGGCTTATTTTGCTTACCTCTAATTCCTTCCACATCATTGTAAATGGCATGATTTCATTCTTTTTGATGGCTGAGTAATATTCCATTGTGTATATATATACAATGGAATGTATATATATATATATAACTTTTCTTTATCCACTCATCTGTCGATGGACATCTGGGCTCTTTCCATATTTTGGCTATTGTGGATATTGCTGCTATAAATGTTGGAGGGCATGTGTCCCTTTGAACACTAGGTTTGTATCCTTTGGATAAATACATAGTACTACAATTTCTGGGTCATAGAGTAGTTCTGTTTTTAACTTCTTGAGGAACCTCCATACTGTTTTCCAGAGTGGCTACACCAGTTTGCATTCCAACCAACAGTGTAGGAGAGTTCCTCTTTCTCTGCATCCTCACCATCTGTTGTTTCCTGACTTGTGAATTTTAGTCATTCTGACTGATGTGAGGTGGTATCTCATTGTGGTTTTGATTTGTATTTCCTTGATGCCAGGGGATGTGGAGCATTTTTTTCATATGTCTGCTGGTCTTTGGATATCTTCTTTGGAGAAATGTCCATTCATGTCTTCTGCCCATTTCATGACTGGATTATTTGTATTTTGGGTGGTGAGTTTGATAAGTTCTTTATAGATTTTGGATACTAGCTCTTTATCTGATGTCATTTGCAAATATCTTCTTCCATTCTGTAGGTTGCCTTTTAGTTTTGTTATTTCCTTTACTGTACAAAAGCTTTTTTATTTTGATGTAGTCCCCATAGTTTATTTTTGTTATTGTTTCCCTTGCCTTCCAAAGCATGTCTAGCAAGAAGTTGCTGTGGCCAAGGTCAAAGAGGTTGCTACCTGTGTTCTCCTCTAGGATTCTGATGGATTCCTGTCTCACACTGAGGTCTATCATCCATTTTGAGTTTATCTTTATGTATGGTGTAAGAAAGTGGCCCAGTTTCATTCTTCTGCATGTTGCTGTCCAATTTTCCCAACAACATTTATTGAAAAGACTTCTTTTTCCATTGGATATTCTTTCCTGCTTTGTTGAAGATTAGTTTACCATAAGAATATAATTTTTAATAGTGCATTGATCCCATGATTCCTGCTAGCTAGAATATAATAGGATAATAGATTTGTAGGTGAAAGTTAAAGCTAAAAGTGTTTTGGAATGAATAAAATAATTATGTGCCCTAGAGCATTAAAATGGAAGATTGAAGAAACAACTGATTAAACAGGATTCTTTTAGTATATTAGATTTGAAAATTGTATCATAAGTTGTGAAAAAAATATGGAAGGTTTTATTTAGTAAACTGAACATATAAAGTCAAATAGTGCAATAAGACAAAAGCAAATTGTCACAAAAGGTTTATAAAATACTCTTCCTGAAATGGCAAAGCCTGTGAGGAGACACGGCAAATTTAAATAAGGTAGAAAAGTGAGATCAAATTTGTCAACTTTTGGAATGCCTTTAAAGTATGATTAAGGAAAAGCTGAGGACACAAAGAAATGCTTCTTTAGATTGGACAACAAACAGATATAACTTCTTACCCAGAATATATGGTACAGAAAGGGATTTTAGATTTTATTTAAGTAGTGGGACAGATTTTAGATTTTTCTTATTTATACTTTAGATTGAATTAAGCTATACTCTCTTAGTTTTATTGTTTTGCTTGAATTTTAAGCTATATCTTTGTTTTTTAATGTTTTCATTTTAAAATCATTTAAACAATATTGAAAGAACATTTAAATCTCTAAGACATTTAAGTCTGTCTTGTTTTAATTTTACTATGTTCAAAAGTAATATCTTGTAGTTATTTTTAATGTGCATACGTCTTTAACAGATTTACTGAAGTATAACTTACATACCATAAAACTTAACAAACAGATATAATTCAATGATAAATTTATAGAATTGTACAAACATCACCACGATTCAGTTTTGGAATGTTTCCATCATCCCCCAAATTTCCTTCAAAACAATATTCAGTCAATCCCCACTCCCATCCCAACCTCAGGCAAACACTAATTTCCTCTATATATTTGTCTTTTCTGGAAATTCCATATAAGTGGAATCATACAATATTTATTCCTTTGTGTCTGGCTGCTTTCATTTACAGTAATGTTTTTGGGATTTTTCAAGTAGCATATATCAGCACTTCATTACATTTTTTACGTTTGCCTCTTTATTTTTTTAAAGTTTATTATTTTAAAAAAATTTATTTTAATTCCAATATTGTTAACTTACAGTGTTATATTAGTTTCAGATGTACAGTATAGTCTTACAACAATTCCTACATCACCTGATGCTCATGACAAGTGCAATCCTTAAACTTCATCACTTTTTTTTAAAGATTTTATTTATTTATTTGACAGAGAGAGACACAGAGAGAGAGGGAACACAGCAGGGGGGGTGGGAGAGGAAGAAGAAAGCTTCCCACCAAGCAGGGACCCTGATGTGGGGCTTGATCTCAGGACCTTGGGATCATGACCTGGGCCGAAGGCAGATGATTAATGACTGAGACACCCAGGCGCCCCAAACAGCATCACTTTTTAAACCATCCCCCCATGATACCTACCTACCCTCTGGTAACTATCAGTTTGTTCTCTATAGTTGAGCCTGTTTCTTGGTTTATCTCTCTCTCTCTTTTTCCGTTTGCTTGTTTGTCTTATTTCTTAAATTCCACATACGAATGAAGTCATGTGGTATTAGTCTTCCTCTGACTGACTTATTTCACTTAGCATTATACTCTCTAGCTCCATCCATGTCATTGCAAATGGCAAGATTTCATTATTTTTTATGGCTGAATAATATTCTAATGTATATATGTATGCTGTTTTCTTTGTCCATTTATCTATCAGTGAACACTTGGGCTGCTTCTATAATTTGGCTATGAAAATAATGCTGCTATAAACATTGGGGTGCATGTATCACTTTAGTGTTTTTGTATTTAGGGGGTAAGTGCCCAGGTATAAGATTCCTGGATGGTAAGGTAGTTCTATTTTTAATTTTTTAAGCAATCTCCATACTGTTTTCCACAGTGGCTGAACCAGTTTTCATCCCCACCAACAGTGTAAGAGGATTCCCCTTTCTCCACATCCTCACAAGCAGCTGTTGCTTCTTGTGGTGTTGGTTTAGCTATTCTGACAGGTGTGAGGTGTTATCTCACTGAAATTTAATTTGCATTTCCCTGATGGTAAGTGATGATGAACATATTTCATGTGTCTGTTGGCTATCTGCATGTCTTCTTTGGAGAAATATCTGTTCATGTCTTCTGCCCATTTTTATAATTGGATTATTTGTTTCTTGTCTGTTGAGTTGTATAAGTTCTTTATTTTTGATAGTAACTCTTTATTGGATATGTCATTTGCGAATATCTTCTCCCATTCTGTAGATTGCCGTTTAGTTTTGTTGTTTCTTTTGCTGTGCAGAAGCTTTTAATTTTGATGAAGACCCAATAGTTGATTTTTGCTTGTTTCCCTTGCCTCAGGATATATATTTAGAAAAAGTTGCTACCACTCATGTCAAAGAGATAACTATCTGTGGTCTCCTCTAGGATTTTTATAGTGTGATATCTTATATGTAGGTGTTTCATCCATTATGAATTTATGTTTGTGTATGGTATAAGAAAGTGGTCCAGTTTCATTCTTTTGCATATTGTCCAGTTTTCCCAACACCACTTGTTGAAGAGACTGTAATTTTCCCATTAGATATTCTTTCCTGCTTTGTTGAAGATTAATTGACCATATAGTTGTGGGTTTATTTCTGGGTTTTCTTCTCTTTCCTATTGATCTATGTGTCTGTTTTTGTGCCAGTACCATACTGTTTTGATTACTACAGCTTTGTAATATAACTTGAAGTCCGAAATTGTGATGCCTCCAGCTTTGAGTTTCTTTTCAAAGAGTGCTTTGGCTATTTGTGGTCTTTGTGGTTCCATACCAATATTAGGATTATGTTTTAGCTCTGTGAAAAATGCTGGTGGTATTTTGATAGTGATTGCATTAAATGTGTTACTTGTTTTGGATAGTATAGACATTTTAACAATATTTGTTCTTCTAATCCATGAGCATCGAATTTCTTTCCATTTTTTTGAGTCAACTTCAACTTCTTTCATCAGTGTTTTGTAGTTTCCAGAGTACATATTTTCACCTCTTTGGCTAAGTTTATACCTAGGTATCTTATTATTTTTGGTGCAATTGTAAATGGGATTGTTTTCTTAATTTCTCTCTCTACAGCTTCATTATTAGTGTGTAGAAATGCAACAGATTCTTGCACATTGATTTTGTTCCTGCAAGTTTACTGAATTTGTTCATCATTTCTAGCAGTTTCTTAGTGTAGTCTTTTGCGTTTTCTCTATATAGTGTCATGTCGTCTGCAAATAGCAAAAGTTTACTTCTTCCTTATCAATTCAGATGCCTTTTATTTCTTTTTGTTTTCTAATTGTTGTGGCTACGACTTTCAGTACTATGTTGAATAAAAATGGTAAAAGTGGATATCCTTGTTCCTGACCTTAGAGGAAAAGTCCTCAGTTTCTCCCCTCTGAGTATGTTAACTGTGGGTTATACATATATGGCCTTTATTATGTTGAGGTATGGTTCCTTCTAAATCTACTTTGTTGAGGGTTTTTATCATGAATGGATGTTGTACTTGGTCAAATGCTTTTTCTGTGACTGTCAAAATGATCATGTTTCTTTCCTTTCTCCTATTGATGTATCATGTTGATTGATTTGCAAATATTGAACCCAGGAATATTACAAATCTTGCAACCCAGGAATACATCTCACTCAATCGTGGTGAATAATTTTTTTAATGTAATGTTGAATCCATTTTGCTGGTATTTTGTTGAGGATTTCATGTCTATGCTCATCAGGAATACTGGCCTTCAGTTCTCTTTCTTAGTGGTGTCTTTAAATTTGTTATCAAGGTAGTGCTGGTCTCATGGAATGAATTTGGAAATTTTCCTTTGTCTTTTATTTTTTTGGAATAGTTTGAGAAGAATAGGTATTAACTCTTCTTTAAACGTTTGGTAGAATTCATCTGTGAAGCCATTGGTCCTGGACTTTTTTTGTTAGGGACTTTTGATTGCTTTGTTATCTTTGATATATCTTTGTTCAGTGTCTTTGCTTGTTATCACTCTGTTCAAATTTTTTTAAAATTCCTTTCTGTTTCAGTTTTGGAAGTTTATAGGTTTTTTTTAGGAATTTATCCACTCCTTTTCTGTTTTCTAATTTATGTGCATATAGTTTTTCATAACATTCTCTTATAATAGTTTGTATTTCTGTTGTGGTCAGCTGCTATTTCACCTCTCTCTGTTGTGATTATATTTGAGTCTCTTTTTTTTTTTCTTGATATATCTGGGCAAAGATTTATCAACTGTATTGATATTTTTAAAGATGCATCTCCTGGTTTCATTGCTTTTTTTTTTTTTAGTTTTTATTCATTTATTTTTGCCCAAAGTTTTGCTATTTCCTTCTTTCTGCTGGTTTTAGGTTTTGCTGTTTTTCTTTTTCTAACTTTTTAGCATAAAGATTTGGACCACTTTGGACCATAAAAGTTTTGGACCACTGTGTTTTCATTTTCATTTTTTTCATTTAGTTTTTAAGTTTTTTCTTTTTTTCCTGTTTGACCCACTCATTGTTTTGTAGAATGTCATTTAATCCCCATTTGTTTGTGGTCTTTCCAGATATTTTTCATTGTTGTTGTTGACTTCTAGTTTCATAGTGTTGTGGTCAGAAAAGATGCATGGTATAGCTTTGATGTTCTTGAATTAGTTGAGTCTTCGTTTATGGCCTAATAAATGATTTTCTATTTAAACGATCTGTTTATTGGTGTAAGTGGTGTAAGATAAAATTGTATTATTATCAATTAGTTCCTTTATGTTTTCCATTAATATTTTATATATCCGGGTGCTCTATTATTGGGTGCATAAATATTTGTAATTGTTATGTCTTCTTGTTGGAGTTTCCCCTTTATTATTGTATAATACCCCTTTTTGTCTCTTTTCATAATCTTAATTTCTAAGTCTAGTTTGTCTGAAATAAGTGTTGCTACTCTGGCTTTCTTTTGACAATTACTTGCCAGATAAATGTTTCTCCATCCCCTCACTTTCAGGCTGCAGGTGTCTTTAGGTCTGAAATGAGTCTTTTGTAGGCAACATATAGATGGGTCCAGTTTTTTGTTTTTTTTTATCCTTTATGTCACCCTATGTCTTTTGAAGGGGGCATTTAGTACATTTACATCCAAAGTAATTATAGATAGATATGTATTCGTTGTCATTTTATTATTTGTTTTGTGGTTGTGGCTGAAGATTTTCTCTGATCCTTTGTTGTCTTTCTCTATTTTATGTTTTGCTGATTTTCTTTAGTGATATATTTGGTTTTCTTTCTTTTTATTCTTTGCATATTTATTAGTGGTTTTTGATATATGGTTAACATTGTTTGTATGTAACCTCTTCATCATATAGCAGTGTATATTAAATTGATGGCTTAAGTTTGAAATCATTTTTCTTCCTATCCTCTCCACATTTTGGTTATATGTTGTTATATTTTATATCCTTTTTTGTGAGTTCCTTTACTGACTTTTTATAGAAAAATACATTTTTACTGATTTTGTGTCTCCCACCTTCATACTGTCACTTTTATTCTCTGCTTTCCACTCAAACAGTTCCCTTTAATATTTTTGGCAGGGCTGGCTTAGTGGTCATGAACTCCTTTAGTTTTGATTGTCTGGGAAACTTTCTCTCTCCTTCTATTCTGAATGATAGCCTTGCTGGATTGAGTAATCTTGGTTGCAGATTTTTTTCCCATCTAGCACTTTGAATATATCATGTCACTCTCTTCTGGCTTGCAAAGTTTCTATAGAAAAATCTCCTGCTAGACTTACGGGTTTTCCCTTAAGTTACTTCTTTTGTCTTGCCACTTAAAATTTTTTTCTTTATTATTATATTTTGACAATATAATTATAAGGTGTCTTGGTGTGAGTCTCCTTTTGTTGATTTTGATGAGAAGTCTCTCTGCTTCTGGATATGGATGTCTGTCTCCTTCCCCAGATTAGGGAAGTTTTCAACCATTATTTCTTCAAATAAAGTTTCTACTCTTCTTCTGGGACTCCTATAATATTAATATTAGAATTGATAGAGTCATTGAGTTTCCTAACTCTATTCAGGTTTTAGATAGATCTTTTTTTCTCTTTTTTTGTTTACTTTGATTACTTTCCATTACTATTTTCTAGGTCTCTAATTTATTTCTCTGCTTCTTCCATGTTTCTGTTCATTTCTGCAAAGAAGACATCTAAATGGCCAAAAGACACATGAAAAAGTGCTCAACATCTCTCAGCATCAGGGAAATACAAATCAAAACCACAGTGAGATACCACCTCACACCAGTCAGAATGGCTAAGATTAACCAGTCAGGAAACAGCAGGTGTTAGCAGAGATGCAGAGAAAGGGGATCCCTCCTGCACTGTTGGTGGGAATGTAGGGGTTCCTCTTACTCCACATCTCTGCCAACACCTATCATTTCCTGACTGGTTTTGATTTGTATTTGCCTTGCCTTTGAGGATGTTTCTCAGCTGTGGCTGAGGCTGAAGAGGTTGTTGCTTGTGTTCCCTCAAGGATTTTGATGGATTCCTCTCACACTGAGGTCTTTCATCCATTTTGAGTCTATTTTTGTGTGTGGTGTAAGGAAACGGTCCAGTTTCATTCTTCTGCATGTGGCTGTCCAATTTTCCAAACACCATTTGTTGAAGAGACTTTTTTTTCCATTGGACGTTCTTTCCTGGTTTGTCAAAGATTAGTTGATCATAGAATTGAGGGTCCATTTCTTGGCTCTCTATTCTGTTCCATTGATCTATGTGTCTGTTTTTGTGCCAGAACCATACTTTCTTGATGATTACAGCTCTGTAATAGAGCTTGAAGTCTGGAATTGTGATGCTGCCAAGTTTGGTTTTCGTTTTCAACATTCCTCTGGCTATTCAGGGTCTTTTCTGGCTCTATATAAATTTTAGGATTATTTGTTCCATTTCTTTGAAAAAAGCTGATGGTATTTTGATAGGGATTGGTTAGATGTGGTTAGATTTATTCCTAGCTATCTTACGGTTTTGGGTGCAATTGTAAATGGGATTAACTCCTTAATTTCTCTTTCTTCTGTCTTGTTGGTGGTGGATAGAAATGCAACTGATTTCTGTGCATCAATTTTATATCCTGACACTTTACTGAATTCCTGTATGAGTTCTAGTATTTTTGGAGTGGAGTCTTTTGGGTTTTCCACATAAAGTATCATATCATCTGCAAAGAGCGAGAGTTTGACTTCTTCTTTGCTGATTCAGATGCCTTTTATTTCTTTTTGTTGTCTGATTGCTGAGGCTAGGACTTCTAGTACTATGTAGACTAGCAATGGTGGTAGTGGACAACCCTGCCATGTTTCTGAACTTAGGGGAAAAGCTCTCAGTTTTTCCGCACTGAGAATGATATTCGCTGTGGGTTTTTCATAGATGGCTTTGATGATATTGAGGTATATACCCTCTATACCTACACTGTGAAGAGTTTTGATCAAGAA
>CM052901.1:40489022-40504847 GCA_028534135.1 Potos flavus
TCTTTTATTAATGTATTGTACCACATTGATTGATTTGTGGATGTTGAACCAACCTTGCATCCCAGGAATAAATGCCACATGGTCGTGGTGAATAATCCTTTTAATGTACTGTTGGATCCTATTGGCTAGTATTTTGGTGAGAATTTTTGCATCCATGTTCATCAGGGATATTGATCTGTAATTCTCTTTTTTACGATGGGGTCTTTGTCTGGTTTTGGGATCAAGGTAATGATGGCCTCATAGAATGAGTTTGGAAGTTTCCCTTCCATTTCTATTTTTTGGAACAATTTCAGGAGAATAGGTATTAATTCTTCTTTAAATGTTTGGTAGAATTCCCCTGGAAAGCTCTCTGGCCTGGAGCTCTTGTTTTTGGAAGACTTCTGATTACTACTTCAATGTTCTTACTGGTTGTGGGTCTGTTCAGGTTTTCTATTTCTTTCTGGTTCAGTTTTGGTTGTTTATAGGAATGCATTTATTTCTTCTAGATTGTCTACTTTACTGGCATATAGTTGCTCATTATATGTTCGTAAAATTATTTGTATTTCTTTGGTGTTGGCTGTGATCTCTACTCTTTCATTCATGATTTTATTAATTTGAGTCCTTTCTCTTTTCTTTTTGATAAATCTGGCCAGGGGTTTATCAATCTTATTAATTCTTTCAAAGAACCACCTCCTAGTTTCATTGATCTGTTCTACTGTTCTTTCAGTTTCTATTTCATTGATTTCTGCTCTGATCTTTATTATTTCTCTTCTCCTGCTGGGTTTAGGCTTTCTTTGTTGTTCTTTCTTCAGCTCCTTTAGGTGTAGGGTTAGTTTGTGTATTTGAGACCTTTCTTGTTTTTTGAGAAAGGCTTGTATTGCTATATACTTTCCTCTCAGGATTGCCTTTGCTGTGTCCCAAAGATTTTGAACAGCTGTGTTTTCATTTTCATTTGTTTCCATGAATTTTAAAAAAATTTTTCTTTAATATCCTGGTTGACCCATTCATTCTTTAATAAGATGCTCTTTAGCCTCTATGTATTTGAGTTCTTTCCTACTTTCCTCTTGTGGTTCAGGTCTAGTTTCAACACATTGTGATCTGAAAAGATACAGGGAATGATCCCAGTCTTTTGGTACTGGCTGAGACCTGATTTGTGACCCAGGATGTGATCTATTCTGGAGAATGTTCCATGTGCACTAGAGAAGAATGTGTATTCTGTTGCTTTGGGATGAAATGTTCTGAATATATCTGTGATATCCATCTGGTCCAGTGTGTCATTTAAAGCCTTTATTTCCTTGTTGATCTTTTGCTTAGATAACCTATCTATTTCAGTGAGGGGAGTGTTAAAGTCCCCTACTATTATTGTATTATTGATGTGTTTCTTTGATTTTGTTATTAATTGTTTTATATGATTGGCTGCTTCCATGTTAGGAGCATAGATATTTAAAGTTGTTAGATCTTCTTGTTGGACAGACACTTTAAGTATGATATAGTGTCCTTCCTCATCTCTTATTATAGTCTTTGGCTTAAAATCTAATTTGTCTGATATAAGGATTGCCACCCCAGCTTTCTTTTGATGTCCATTAGCATGGTAAATTGTTTTCTAACCCTTCACTTTCACATTGAATGTGTCTTTGGGTCTAAAATGAGTTTCCTGCAGATAGCATATTGATGGGTCTTGTTTGTTTGTTTGTTTGTTTTGTTTTGTTTTGTTTTATCCGTTCTGATGCCCTGTGTCTTTTGATTGGGGCATTTAGCCCATTTACATTCAGAGTAACTATTGAAAGTCATGAATTTAGTGTCATTGTATTGCCTATAAGGTGACTGTTAGTGTATATTGTCTCTGTTCCTTTCTGGTCTATGTTATTTTTAGGCTTTCCCTTTGCTTAGAGGATCCCTTTCAAGATTTCCTGTAGGGCTGGTTTGGTGTTTGCAAATTCTTTTAGTTTTTGTTTGTCCTGGAAGCTTTTTATCTTTCCTTTTATTTTGAATGGCAGCCTAGCTGGATATAGTATTCTTGGTTGCATATTTTTCTCATTTAATGCTCTGAACATATCATGCCAGTCCTTTTTGGCCTGCCAGGTCTCTGTGGATAGGTCTTCTGCCAATCAAGTATTTCTACCTTTGTAGGTTACAGACATCTTATCCCCGAGCTGCTTTCAGGATTTTCTCTTTGTCTCTGAGATTTGTAAGTTTCACTAATAGATGATGGGGTGTTGACCTATTTTTATTGCTTTTGAGGGGGTTCTCTGTGCCTCCTGGATTTTTTTTTTTTCCTCCTGGATTTTGATGCCTGTTTCCTTTCCCAGTTAAGGGAAGTTCTCTGGTATAATTTGCTCCAATAGACCTTCTGCTGCCCTCTCTCTCTTTCTTCTTCTTCTGGGATCCCAATTATTCTAATATTGTTTTGTTTTATGGTATCACTTATCTCTTGAATTCTCCCCTTGTGATCTAGTAGTTGCTTAACTCTCATTTCTCAGCTTCTTTATTCTCCATCATTTGGTCTTCTGTATCACTAATTCTCCCTTCTGCTTCATTTATCCTAGCAGTAAGAGCCTCCATTTTTTATTGCACCTCATTAATAGCTTTTTTTGATTTCAACTTGGTTAGATTTTAGTTCTTTTATTTCTCCAGAAAGGGATTCTCTAGTATCTTCTATGCTTTTTTCAAGCCTAGCTAGCATCTTTAAAGTCATCATTCTGAACTCTAGTTCTGACATCTTACTAATGTCTGTATTGATTAATTGATTAGGTCCCTAGCCATTGGTACTGCCTCTTATTTTTTTTTTAAGTTGAGTTTTTCTGGTTTGTCATTTTGTCCAGAGAAGAATAGATGAATGAGAGGACAGAATGTTAAAAGAGTAACAACGACCCCAGAAAAATATACACTAACCAAATCAAAAGGGACCCGAAACCAAGGGGAGAAGAATGGAAAAAAAATATGATTAGGCTGGTGAATAGAATGGACCCACACACTTGATTTTGGGTGTATTTTAGTATGTTAGAAGAAACTGCCTCCCAAAATTTTAAGGAAAGGAAAAATACATATATATATTTTTATGGGTAACCATGATGTAGGGATGGAATATGACTATAAAGATGAAAATTATAAGAGATATTAAAAAATGAATTGGTAGGGGCGCCTGGGTGGCTCAGTGGGTTAAAGCCTCTGCCTTCGGCTCAGGTCATGATCTCAGGGTCCTGGGATCGAGCCCCGCATCAGGCTCTCTGCTCAGCAGGGAGCCTGCTTCCCCCTCTCTCTGCCTGCCTCTCTGCCTACTTATGATCTCTCTCTCTGTCAAATAAATAAATAAAATCTTAAAAAAAATGAATTGGTAAGATAAGTTTGTTGAAAAATAACAATAAAAATAAACTCATAACTTGTTAGTTTGTTATCATATTAGTAGGAGAAACATTTAAAATTGATTTTTTTCTGTTTCCATGTTACCATGAATGAAGGCAAGTTGACTTTTACTTTTTACATGATTCACTGTGGTTGGAGGCTCCAGGGTTTTGCCATTTACTTCATTAAACTACAACTGGGGTGAGATTTTTTGTGAATTTCACTTAAAAGAGATGTGTCAAGAGACTGTTCAGAAAATGCAGGCCAAATTCATTTAAAAAAACTAAACAGATTTTCTACATGGCTTCTACTGTGACAAAAACCCTGGATAAGGATCTTTATCTAGATAGTCTTGGATGCAGGCCTATTTCTGTCTTCTCTCTGTTGGATCCTGGTACTTTATGATTGATCTCTATAGCATCCTATACCATCAGGACAAATTACTGAAGCCCTCAGAATTTGGTTACGGTCCCAAAAGGCATCCTGCTCTGAAACAATTATGGTAGCTGTAATTGTGTTTCAAAGGTTTGGCTGTTTCCCTGCATTTGGGTTTTCATTTTAATTTTTTCAATGAAGTTAAGCCATGTTTTATGTACTTCTTTTTTTCAAGACTTTTTTTATTTGACAGGGAGAGAGAGAGAGATCGAGTGAGCGCACAAGCAAGGGGGAGCAGCAGAGGGAGAGGGAGAAGCAGGGAGCCCCTGACGTATGGCTTGATCCCAGGACCCTGGGATCATGACCTGAGTTGAAGGCAGAGGCTTAACCAACTGAGAAACCCAGGTGCCCTGTACTGCTTTAATATTAGTGTGATATATCTATAATATTTAATATAATAGTCTTATTAAATATTTTGGTTAAACCAAAAGAGTTTTTTCCTTCACTTCTGCAAATAGCATGCAAGAAAATAACTTAACTTTTAGAGATACAGCATATACGGTGCATGGTACAGGATAAAAAGAGATTGTTTTAATATTTGTGATGAGCGACAATAGTTTGGTACTAATGAATTCATCTGTCTGTCATATATCTTTGAAAAGTACACTGATATGGTCTCAGTTCTAAGTGAAAAACAAAATTAGTTCTTCAAATTTCATTAGTAAACTATAAGCATATAATGAACCAATATTACAAATCATTTTAGAGAGACTTTTTAGTTAACATTTTTTTGCAAGTCCAAAGAAATTTTATGCTTTTCTCTCTGTTTCTCTATTTCTCATCATTGATTTGAAAATTAGTAATTATACCCTTAGAATAGTTTTGTCCTGTTTTTGATTGCTTTTTCCTTGCCCTGATTGATTTCATCTTGATCCAGTCTAATTATGTTCAGGTGCAAGATTTCAGACTCTCTAGTCTGAATAAGCTAGGTTGAAGGCTGGGAGTGAGTTGGTTGTAACATTCAAAGCCAAGGCTACAATAACTTGTATTTTTTTTCTAATTATTGTCCCATGTCCTGGAGTCAGATGATATGGTCCCTAGGTATTTTGCTATGTGGTCTATAAAAATCACCCAGTGGTTGAAATAAAGTTTTAAGAGACCAACCTTCTAGATTATGGAGATATAGTCAATGATTTTGGAGACAAGGGCATTGTCTTTGCCCTTTGTCTCAAAGCAAGTTACCATCCTTAAACACAGTTTGCTATTTGAGCAAAACAAGCAGGTAATAATGGTAACAGCTTCTTGGTTTGGTAAATGTCAATGTAATTGCAGCTGCTACATCCCTGGTCCATCAGCCTAATTTTTTAAAAAGTAATTATATTCCTCTCTTTTCTATCAACATATCAACAGTCATTCTGTCCTCTACTCATTGAAAAAAGAAGATTATAATAATTGCCATATGGACATTGAGTTTAAAATGGCATCTGGCTGAGCAGGAATTTTTTTTTCTTTCTTTTTTAAAATTTTAAGTTTTTATTTTAATTCCAGTTAGTTAACACTACAGTGTTATATTAGTTTCAGGTGTAAATATAGTAATTCACCAATTCCATATATCATCCAGTGCTCATCACAAGTGTACTCCTTAATCCCTTTCATTTATTTAACCCATCTTCCCACCCCTACTGCTCTGGTAACCATCAGTTTGTTCTCTATAATAAAGAGTCTCCTTCTTGGGGTGTCAGGGTGGCTCAGTTGGTTAGGTGTCTGGATCTTTATTTCAACTCAGGTCATGGCCTCAGGGTCATGAGATTGAGCCCCATGTCCAACTCCACACACAGTGGGGAGTCTGCTTCTTTCCCCTTCCATCTCCCTTTGCCACTGCCCCCACTCACATACTCTCTGTCTCTAAAACAAATAAATGAATCTTTTTAAAAAGAGTCTCTTTCTTAATGTGTGTGTCTCTCTCACATTCTTCTCCCCCTTTGCTCATTTTTTTGTTGTTAAATTATACACGTGAGTGAAGTCACATGGTATTTGTCTTTCTCTGACTAACATTTCACTTAGCATTATATTCTCTAGATCTATCCCTATAGTTGCAAATGGCAAGATTTCATTCTTTTTTATTGCTGAGGAGTAACATTCCATTGTATATGTATATCATTTCTTCTTTATTCATCAATCCATGGACATATGGGCTGCTTCCATAACTTGGCTATTGTAAATAATGCTGCTATAAACTTAGGGGCACATGTATACCTTTGAATTAGTGTTTTTGTATTCTTTGGATAAGTACCCAGTAGTACAATTGCTGGATAATAAGACAGATCTATTTTTAACTTTTTAAGGAAATTCCATACTGTTTTCCACAATGGTATACCAGTTTGCATTCTCACCAACAGTGTAGGAGTGTTCCTTTTTCTCCACATCCTTGCCAACACCTCTTGTTTCTTGGGTTGTTGATTTTAGCCATTCTGAGAGTTCTGAAGTAATATCTCACTGTAGTTTTGATTTGCACTTCCCTGATGCTGAGTGACGTTGAGCACCTTTTTATATGTCAGTCGACCATCTAGATGTCTTCCTCTGAGAAATGTCAGTTCATATCTTATGCCCATTTTTAATTGGATTATTTATTTTTTGAGTGTTGAGTTATATAAATTCTTTATATATTTTGGATACTAACTCTTTATTGGCTATGTCACTAGCAAATATATTCTCCCACTCTGTGGGTTGTCTTTTAGTTTTGTTGATTGTTCCCTTTGCTGTGTAGAAGGTGTTTATTCTGATGTAGTCTGAATAGTTTAATTCTGTTTTTGTTTCCCTTGCCTCAGGAGACATATCCAGAAAAAAGTTGCTTTGGATGGTATCAAAGAGGTTACTGCCTGTGTTCTCTTCTAGTATTTTTATGGTTTTAGGTCTCACATTTAATCCATTTTGAATTTATTTTTGTATATAGTATAATAAAGTGCTCCAGTTTCTTTCTTTTGCATGTTGCTCTCCAGTTTTCCCAATACCACTTGTTGAAGAGACTGTAATTTTTCCATTGGATATTCTTTCCTGCTTTGTAAAAGAATAATTGACCATAAAGTTGGTCAATTTTCTACTGTGTTCCATTGATCTATGTGACTATTTTTGTGCTAGTACCATACTGTTTTGAGTACTACAGCTTTGTAATATAACTTAAAGTCCAGAATTGTGATGCCTCCAGCTTTGCTTTTCTCTTTCAAGATTGCTTTGGCTATTCAGGGTCTTTTGTAGTTTCATACACATTTTAGTACTGTTTATTCTAGTTCTGTGACAAATGCTGTTGGTATTTTGATAGGGGTTACATTAAATCTCTAGATTGCTTTGGGAAGTATAGACATTTTAACAATATTTGTTCTTCCAGTCTATGAGCACAGAGTATCTTTCCATTTCTTTGTGTCAACTTCAGTTTCTCTCATCAGTGTTTTATGGTTTTCAGAGTACAAGTCTTTCACCTCTTTATTTAAGTTTATTCCTAGTTATCTTATTATTTTTGGTGCAATTGTAAATGGGATTGCTTTCTTAATTTTTCTTTCTGCTAATTCAGTATTAGTGTATAGAAATGAAAGAGATTTCTGTACATTGATTTTGTATCCTGCAACTTGACTGAATTTGTGTATCAGTTCTAGTAATTTTTGTGGTTTTCAGGTTTTCTGTATAAAGTATCATGTCATCTTTAAATAGTGAAAGTTTTACTTTTTCTTTACTGATTTGTGATGCCTTTCATTTCTTTTCATTGTCTGATTGCTGTGGCTGTGACTTTCAGTACTATGTTGAACAAAAGTGGTGAGAATGGATATCATTGTCTTGTTCCTGACCTTAGGGGGAAAGCTCTCAGTTTTCCCCCTTTGAGTATGATGTTAGCTATAGGTTTTTCATATGTGGCTTTTATTATGTTGAAGTATTTTCAATCTTAACCTACTTTGTTGAGGGCTTTTATCTTGAATATATGTTGTACTTTGTCAGATGCTTTTTCTGCATCTGTTGAAATGATCAAATGGTTCTTATCCTCTTTTATTTATGTGATGTAGCAAGTTGATTGATTTGTGAGTATTGTGCCACCCTTGCAGCCCAGGAATAAATCCCATTTGATTGTGGCGAATGATTTTTGAATGTATCATTGGATTCAGTTTGCTAGTATTTTGTTAAGGATTTTTGCATCTCTGTTTATCAGGGATATTGGGCTGTACTCTTTTTTAGTGGTGTCTTAATCTGGTTTTGATATCAGGGTAATGCTGGTCTCATAGAATTAAATTGGAAGTTTTCCTTCCTCTTTCATTTTTTTGGAATAGCTGAGAAGAATAGGTATTAACTCTTCTTTAAATGTTTGGTAGAATTTGCTTGTGAAGCCATATGATCGTTGCTTTAAATGCTCCGTTTTGCTTAGATCTCTGTTGCTTTAAATGCTCTGTTTTGCTTAGATCTCTCATCCTGTTCTTTCATTTGTGATAAATTTCTCTCATTTTATTTTGTCTAAGTCTCTGTGCTTCTTTCTCTGTGTTAAGAAAGTCAGCTATTTCTCCTCTTCTTGAGGGTAATGGCCTTATGAAGAAGAGTTCCTGTAGTGCCCCCTCATGTAGTGCCCCCATTCCTCAGGGCCCGACAGTTCCAGGAGCGTCTCCATGGTGTGCTGTGTGTACTCCTGTTTTGTTTTGGCTGCTTTATCCTTTAGGCCAGTCATCTACAGAGACTCTCCTTGCTTGTTGTGGGCAGTGATTGGTCCCTGGCCTGAATATGGCAAGTTTTAACTAGGCATACTCTGGTCTGCTTGTTAAATGAGACCTGTTGCCAGCACTGCTGGAAATGAGGCTCTGCAAAACTCCTGCATTGGTGTAGGCAGGGGTTTGGGCTGGTGGTTTGGGGTAGGAGGCCACAAGGCTGAGACTGAAGCAAGTGTAACTGGGGAGGGTGGTTCCACCAGATTATGGGTGGGCAGTTCTTGGCGTAAGCAAGTTAGGTAGAGAGTTGGCACTGGGCTGGTTCCTGCAGGTGGGCCTGTGCTTATGCTGATGGGTGGGGGAGGGAAATGATGTTGGCCAGTTCCTTTATTCCCAGAGGACTCTCTCCATGAATGCTGCTCTGAGACGAGCAAATAACCTCTCTACTGTGTGCCCCAAGTGCTTTTCAGATGGCTGTTTCCAGGCTGTACATCCATGGGTTTTTTGCATGCTTTCTCTCCAAGAGCTGAGCAATATCCTCCAGGCTCTACCCCAGCTGTGCCTACTGACCTTTAAAAACTCCAGCTTTTAAGACTCCCTGTTGCTAGAGTCATTAAATTTGGCTCCTTTGACTTTCCAAGCCAATTGCTCAGGGGATTCGTTTTCCCTGTGTGCTCCCCTGTATGTTAGTCTGTTTCTTGCCCTTTTCAGGGACCATGGCTCTTTCTCCACTACAGCAGTCACGAATCATTTCTCTACCAAATGCCTCTGCACTTCCTACCTTCTTTGATGTGGTCTCTTCTCTGTGTTTAGTTGTAGAGTTTGTTCTGTAGAGTTTGTTCTGCCTTCCTTTTTTGTTCTGTTCTTCCTTCTTCTCTCCCACCCTGTCTATTCTATTCCTTTTTGTCTTTCCCTCCTCCCTTCCTTCCTTCCCTCCTCCTCCTTCTCTATCTTCTCTCTCTCTCTCCCTCCCTCCCTCCTTCCCTTCTTTTCTCCATATCTCCTTCCCTCCCTCTCTCTCTCCAATGAGATAGTACTCTCTGGGCTAAACCATGGCCAACATTGGTTTAATCCCTCACTGATGCCAAGTGTGGGATACTGGATGCTACTGAAGCTGATATTAAGTAATGTTAAGACCTCATAAAAGAGGGAAAACAATTTTTTTGTCAGTAAAACTTCAAGAGCTTTATTTTCACAAACATTAGAAACTATTTTTTATGTTGTTAAAAAGACATTACAGCTTCTAGATAGGGAAGATAATTCAGTTAACATTGCGGTTTTTATTGGCTTATAAATAATTCTTAAACATTTTAATATATTTCTATTCGATTTGTAATAAAGTAAAACATGGATATGAACAAATAGCATTTTTCTAGTCTTATTTTATTTTTATTTATTTATTTTTTAGTTTCAGAGGTAGAATTTAGTGATTCATCCTATGACACCTAGTGCTCATTACATCAAGTGCCCTCCTTGATTCCCATCACCAAGTTACCCCTTGCCCCGCCCACCTCCCCTCTAGCAACACTGTTTGTTTCCTATAGTTAAGAGTTTCTTATAGTTTGTCTCTTTCTCTGTTTTTGTCTTATTTTATTTTTTGTTCCCTTTCTCTATGTTCATCTGTTTTGTTTCTTAAATTCCACATATGAGTGAAATCATATATTTGTCTTTCTCTGACTGACTTATTTTACTTAGCATAATATCCTCTAGTTCCATCCATGTCATTGCAAATGGTAAAATTTCATTCTTTTTGGTGGCTGAGTAATAGTCCATTGTGTGTATATACCACTCTTCTTTATCCATTCATCTGTTGATGGACAGCTGGGCTCTTTCCATATTTTGGGTATTGAAGACGTTGCTGCTATAAACATTGGGGTGCATGTGCTCCTTCGAATCACTATGTTTATATCCTTTGGATCAATACCTAGTGGTGCAATTGCTGGATCTTAGGGTAGCTCTATTTTTAACTTTTTGAGGAACCTCCATACTGTCTTCCAGAGTGGCTGCACCAGTTTACATTCCCACTAACAACGTAAGAGGATTCCCTTTTCTCTGCATCCTCACTAACATCTATTATTTCCTGAGTTGTTAATTTTAGCCATTCTGACTGGTGTGAGGTGGTATCTCATTGTAGTTTTGATTTGTATTTCCTTGATGCTGAGTGATGATGAACATTTTTTCATACGTCTGTTAGCCATTTGTAAGTCTTCTTTGGAGAAATGTCTGTTCATGTCTTCTGTCCATTTCTTGAGTGGATTTTTTATTTTTTGGGTGTTGAGTTTGATAAGCTCTTTATAGATTTTGGATACTAGCTCTTTATCTGATAAGACAATAAATAGTAGTCTTAAACCTAAAATTTCATTTCAGTTTCTGGGTGAAGAGGGAAGAACTTTTCTTTCTTGATTGTTTTTAGCTTGATGAATTAAATTGGGGTGTTATAAACACAATAAGAGACCAGGTAGGTAAATGCATACAAGCACATTGGACCTGGTGTTGGGGAAACAATAGAGAGTGCTGGAGACTACAGAGAGTATCCTATGCATCCTCACCAACACTTGTTGTTTTTTGCCTTTTTGCCTTTTTGCTATTAGCCATTCTGACTTGTATGAGGTGATGTCTCATTGCGGTTTTGGTCTGCATTTCCCTGATGATTAGTGATGCTGAACATCTTTTCATGTGTCTGTTGGCTATTCGTATGTCTTTAGAAAAATGTCTATTTAGGTCTTCTCCTCATTTTTATTTTTTTAAGATTTTATTTATTTATTTGACAGGGACAGAGAGAGAGGGAACACAAACAGGGGGGAGCTGGAGAAGGAGAGGCTCCGACTTGGGACACTGGGATCATGACCTGAGCCAAAGGCAGATGGTTAATGACTGAGCCACCTAGGCACCCCAGAATAATGTCAAATTCTAATTAACCTCATCATCACTTCTATTTTATTCCTTTATGTAGCATAATAATTGCGATATATAGCTGGACTACATCTTAATTTTAAACTTTGTGACTTTCTAGCTTGATTATTTCTGCTGTTTAATATTTTTTCAGTTATATTGAGACAACAAAGCCTTAGCTTTCAGACATACTCTAGAATTTAAGTTCCCATTGTGCTGAGCTCTGGTAATTTTTTTCCTTGGTATTTTTGACATAAATCAACCATAAAGCAAATTTTTGATGCATATTTTCTATGTGCCTACTCTACTGCTTAGAAACTCTTGAAAACATATTGGTACTTGCTAACCCCTGATGAGGGTCTTCTTTTTCTTTGTAAGAATTAGCTTTGAATTTTGATGTTATATATTGGTAAGGTGACAAAGATTCAGTGAAGATCACATCAGGAAACCTAAATGAAGGAAATTATAATATTAAACATAATCATTACCATCATCATCACCAACAACTACAAAAAAATGTTAAGTGTTTAGTATGTGTTGGGGCATAAGTCAGTGGGAAAAATTTGTGACCATAAGGAACTTATGATCCATTTGAAAGAATAGCACATTCATGAAAGTATAAATGATAGTGACAACTGGCATATGATAGGAATTTATTTATTTATTTATTTATTTATTTATTTATTTAAGAGAGGGAAGAAGGATGGAGGGAGAGGGGAGAGAGAATCTTAGGGAGGCTCCATGCCCAGCATGGAGCACGATGCAGGGCTCAATCTTAGGACCCTGAGATGATGACCTGAGCTGAAATCAAGAGTCAGACACTTTACAGACTGAGCCACCCAAGCACCTCTAAGAGGAACAAATTAGTAGAGGAAGTGTAATCTCATAAATGCTGAACTTCAAAGGAACGAGCAAATACACATGGGGTTAAGTGTGTGTTTAAAGTGAGGGTTGGGAGGAGATGGGAAGAGCACACCTGACAGGAAAATCAGTATGGGTAAAAGGCCAGAGGTGAAATATTCATGGCCTATTTCGGAAAAAAAATATGCAAAGACTAGATAGCAGGTGCCATGAAAAGAGTACTGATAATTAGAATCAGGGAGATAGATAGATAGCCACATTGGGACTGTTTTACCTTCACTTATCTGAGTCTCAATGTCTTCCATCAGAATACAGATAAAAGTATAAAACTATTCAATTTATAGGGTTGGTGTGAGGATTACACAAATTGTATGTAAAATACCTCATATACTATCTGATATATCTAGACAGTAAATGGCTGTTCCTTTTTCAGTTGTCTTAGCTGGAGTAGAGGTGGATGTAGAAGAATAGAGAGAGGTAAGTTGTATGCCTAAGTCAGGATAACAGTTTTATAGTTTAGACATGGGAAACCACTGAAAGTTTAAAAAGAGGGGAATAGCATGTACACAGTGCAATTTTAGGACAATTAACCCTTTAATAGTCTAGAATGTGGTTTGGAGAAGAGAGAAACTGGATACAGAATGACTGTTACTGTATTTAGGTAGAAGGTGAAAGAGGTCAGTTCCAGAGTAGTGGCTGATTTGGAAAGGAAGCCATAGCCAGGGAGATATCACAATGAAAGAATTGCTACAACATGAAAAATGGTTATAGAAGGAAGAAAAGGAGAAATAAAGGATGACTTATAGGTTTCAATACTGAGTTACTGGGGAAAATAAGATGAGGAGAGGTGATTTTGGGGAAAGTATAATTAAATTGTTTTGGTAAATATTAACTAAGTGATATTAGAGAGCAAGAATATTTGTAGTATATGCAAAGATTTGGTTCTGACTTAAGGGTATGTTTGAGCTTCCAATGTACAAAGAGACTGTGGTGATTTGTGATGTGTTCATACCTGTGTTCATATGTGTATATATGTATTTGGTCAGATTGGGTCTTTAGGGGATTAGTGATCCATGTTAATCTTATGGGAACTTTCTCCTCTAATTCATAATTGAGGAATCCATCCACATGTCAGTCTTAACCAAAAAAAAAAAAAAAAAAAGCATCAACTTTTTCCTTTTAGTCAATTTTTCCACATTAGGAAAATCTGCATTTGAAGAATTTAGACATTTAGAATAATAACAAGCTCAATGTGTATACTCTGGGTTAAAAAAAACTGCAGTAATAGTATGTCCACCAGAGGTAGAAAGGCAGTTAAAAGTGAAAAGGGACAAATATTTCACAGCTGTTTTGTTTGTGCTGACTGGACTATGGCAGTGCAACCTGCTAGATGGGTTTGAACCCTGTACTTCCATGAAGTCACTTAGGAAATGCAGTGCCTTTCTTAGAATCTAGAAGCCTAGATGCCATTTCTGGGCATTGGGAAGTATTGAGTTATTGAGAAGGTAGCCCCTATGAATTGCTTTAGACAATAATAGCCTTAGTGTGATGTTTCAGGCTTTAATAATAAGCTAAATACCCCAATAAAACTCTGTTTGCATGACTTCTCTTTTATAGGAGACCACAAAATTGGACAAAGCAAGCAGAACATGAAATGGTTTTGCTCAGGGAGATCAGACTTGAATGGCCCTGTATGTATGTGTGGCAATGTGTTTATTGAACGCCTCCCATACCTTCTGCACATTTAATGGCTTTGCTCAGCTTTGGCCTTCAAATCAGTAGCTCTTGTGTTAATTGCACAGAAGCTTTCAGATAACTCTTTCCCCAACCATTTACATCCTTTAAATTTTTTTCCTTTTCATTTCAGCTAGTTGGGGGTAACAGTGGAGTAAGCTTTTTTTTTTTTTTTTCTTCCCAGAATGGGGACATCTAGCACTTCCAGAAAGGAAGCAGACATTTGGGTCCAGCTGATTTGAAAAGTTTTTTTTTTTTCCTCTTGATTTGTACCCATGACAGTTAATTTGGGACCCATATTATATGGCATTGAAAAGAGACAGATTTTACCTTGCTGAATTATCTGTGTCCTTTACTAATTGATCAAAAGAAAATGGGGGTTGTGACTTTGCTACATATACTCAAACAATCTGCTTTCACCTGGGGATGTTATGTGTGCTAGGGTTTGCTACATGCCTAGCAAAGGCTGTAGAATACCTTCTGCCTATTTTGATCTACTTAAAGATATTGCTTTGTGTTGCTAGAGAATAGCTGACCCCATCATCCTAGTCACATTTTATCCTTGAATAATGAGGAGAAAATCTCCCTGCAGTAAATGTTTAGATTATGCTGTTTTTTCCCTCACATCTAAAATGAAAAAAAAAAAAAAAAGCTTTTGAAATAATGATGCTATCCTCAGCTGAACATAAGGCTTTGTCCTTAATATCTTAATCAATAGGTAGAGTTAGAAAGGTCAGCTCATCTCTAAACTAGAACTGGAATCAGCTGTCCACCACAGAAATGAAATCTGTCAAAGAAGGCCACAGGCTCACCTAACAGTTTCAGGTCTGTACTTCAAATGCATGAGTTTAATAGTTGGTCTTCAGTGTTTATCTTTGAGATCTTGACTAGGGTCTTTAGAACTTGTGTAGTTTATCTATAGATTTCCCTAAATCCTTGTGAGTGTTTCTATTTCAATCATTCTGCTCAAAACCGTGAGTTTGAAGTATGTCCCTATAAGAGGGACAGAAATCAGTTTTTGAGAATCACTATGGCATTTGTTAATTTATTCATGCAATTAGGCATTTCTTTAACAAATATTTTTGAGCACCTGTTACATTCCAGGCACTGGGATAGATACTGAGTTACAAACAGACTTACAATCCAAGTTAATGAATGCCATATGGGCCAACTTAACTTCCATGCAAAAATCAATTTTCTTTTTACCAATTTAAATTGACCTAAGAGTTCTAAATTCAGGTGTTTTCTTCATTCTACACATATTTATATTTTTCTTTATCTTGAGATGTTCGGATTTGAGTTCAAATTATGGCTGTGATATTTATTAGTTGTCTGATCTTGGGTACATCACTTAAGTTCACCTATATTCCTTATTTTATTTATTTATTTATTTTTATTTTTTTTATTTTTTAATTAACACATAATATATTATTTGCCCCAGGATACATGTCTGTGAATCCTCAGGCTTACACATGTCACAGCACTTACCATAGCACATACCCTCCTCAATATCCATAACCCAGCCACCCTATCCCTACCCGCCCCTACCCCCCAGCCACCCTCAGTTTGCTTCGTGAGTTTAGGAGTCTCTTATGGTTTGTCTCCTTCCTGATCCCATCTTGTTTCATTTCCCTCTCCCACCCCCTACGGCTCCCCACCCTGCCTTTTGAATTCTTCATATCAGAGAGATCATATGATAATTGTCTTTCTCTGATGGACTTATTTCGCTTAGCATAATACCCTCTAGTTCCATCCACGCCATTGCAAATGGAAACATTTCATTTCTCTTGATGGCTGCATAATATTCCATTGTATATATATACCACTTCTTCTTTATCCATTCATCTGTTGATGGACATCTAGGTTCTTTCCATAGTTTGGCTCTTGTGGACATTGCTGCTATAAACATTCGGGTACACGTGCCCCTTCAGATCACTACATTTGTATCTTTAGGGTAAATACC
>CM052901.1:40505347-40539307 GCA_028534135.1 Potos flavus
AACATGAGAATGAGTGAAAAAAAAAAAGAAAAAAATAGAAAAGAAAGAAAGAAAAAAAATAACCTTGTATCTATGAAATATACCGGTTTTGGGGTATTATTGGGAGCTTAATATATTGATTTCCCCTACTGTAGGGGTTTTATATTTTTATGGGGGCCCTGTGGTTATTGTCTTCTTGTTTTTGGGTTGTCTTCTGGGGGTTGGGCCTGTTGCGTTGTTTTCCAGTCAGTCTTGCTTGGGTTGAGTCGCCCTGTCCCCCAATCAAGGGGCTGGGCTCTGTGGACAACAGTTTTTCAGGCTTCTGCTCTCTGGAGGTTTTCGCTCTTTTGCAGTTTTTTCGCCTTTTCAAAGAGTCCAAGCAAGGAGTCTGCCCGTACCCAGACCTCCGCGTCACAGAGAAGCCTCAGTCTGCTCCCCTCTGCAAGCACCGTTCTCACCACAGCCCGCCACAGGCGGTACGCACCCCCAGCCACCGTCCCCGTGTCCCCGAGAGGCCCTCAGTAGCCTCTGCACCCTCCAGAGATCAAAGCCGCAAGGTCTAGGAAACTGGTGGCTGCCCGCGCCGGGACTGCTGTCCGGGCTCCTGGTCCACGCAGGTGCACTCAGATTCCTGCCCCAAGCAGCCGCGTTCTCTCCAGCCTCTGGGCGGAGGGCGCCTCTGGTTCTCTCCCCCTCGCGGGGCACAGGGCGCGAGCCAAAGGTGCTAACGAGGGCGGAGACCGCACCACTCGTCCCGCCTGCTGCTCTTTGTGTCTGGAGGCCCGGACGCCGCGTTCTGGCAGCCTCCAGGCCGTGGAGCAGATTTCTAAAAGTTCCGATTTTGTGCTCCGCTGCTCTGTGGCTTGCCGGGAGCCGGCCCCTCCCCCCGTGGTCTGTCTTCCCATTGCTTTGGATTCACTTTTCCGCAGGTCCTACCTTCCGGAAAGTGGTCGATTTTCTGTTCCTAGAGTTGCTGTTCTCTTCTCTTCTATCTCCTGCTAAGTTTGTAGTTGTTTAGAGTGGTTTGATAACTATCTAGCTGAACTTCTGGGATCAGTCACTATCTCCGCCTCCTACTTCTCCGCCATCTTGCTCCTCCCCCCTGATTTGTGAATTTTGAACCACCCTTGCATCCCAGAAATAAATCCCACCTGGTCATGATGGATAATCTTTTTAAGGTACTGTTGGAATCTATTGGCTAGGATCTTGTTGAGTATTTTGGCATCCATATTCATCAGGGATATTGGTCTGTAATTCTCCTTTTTGATGGGTTCTTTGGTTTTGGGATCAGGGTAATGCTGCCCTCATAAAACGAGTTTGGAAGTTTTCCTTTCATTTCTATTTTTTGAAATATCTTCAGTAGAATAGGTATGATTTATTTTTAAGTGTTTGGTGGAATTCCCCTGGGAAGCCATCTGGCCCTGGACTTTTATTTTTTGGGAGGTTTTTTATTATTGCCTCAATTTCCTTGCTGGTTATTGGTCTGTTCAGATTGTCTATTTCTTCCTCTTTCAATCTTGGTATTTTATAATTACCCAGGAATGTATCCATTTCTTCCAGATTGTTCCCTGGCATCTTTCTGCTTCTCTTTAGAGGGTCAGAGCAAATATGGCCTTGTGGTAATCTCCGGCCCAGAGCCACAGTGTCACGGTTCCCCCCTTAAAAATTCCTCCAGGTCAAACTGTCTCCACCTCTGTGTGTACCAAACTCCACAAACTCGCACAATTTGTGCACATTAACACCTCTCCTGGGGGCGTTAGAGGGACCCATGAGTGTCTCTGCACTTTGTGGCTTTGCAGTTGCTAGCAGCCATGGGCTCGCACTTACACCCTCTTCAATAGCTCACAGGTCATGCTGGGTGCTGCCCCAGTGTCCCTTCAAGGGTCACAACACCCTGAGAGCTGTTACCCAGTCATGGGTGCGGGCTCTCTGTGTGCCAAACCACTGAATCCCAAGGCTCCCACCAGCTGCACTTTTCCTGGGGGAGTAATGGGGACCCGCATATGTCTCTGTGCTTTATGACTCTGCAACTGCTAGCGGCTGTGGGCTTGCACATACACCCTCTTCTGCAGCTCACAGGTCATTCTGGGTGCTGCCCCAGTGTCCTTTCATGAGCTACTTTGCCCTGATAGCTCTCCCTGTCATGGGCACAAGCTGTTTTATATCTCCCCTAGGATGTTAAACAGCCTGCACCTTCTAGTCCTTTTCAGGGTGGTCAGGCAGAAGACGGTCTCCCTACTGGGTTGGCTCATGATTTATGGTGCCTGGAGCCGAGAGTTCCCTCTGGGCTCACTGACCATAACCAGTCTCCCTGCTCCACTGCTTGGGCACTGTGCTAGTATTTACTTGAGGATTTTTCCATCTAAATTTATCAGAGATATTGGCCTGTGGTTTTCTTTTTTAGTAGTGGCCTTTTCTGGTTTTGGTATCAGGATAAAGCAGGCCTTGTAAAATTAGTTTGAAAGTGTTCCCTTCTCTTTAGTTTTTTGGAAGAATTTGAGGATTGATAATTCTTGTTGAAAGGTTTGGTAAAATTTACCAGTGAAGCCATCTGGCCCTGGGCTTTTGTTCATTGGATTTTTGATTACTGATTTAATTTCCTTACTAGCAATTGGTCTATTCAGATTTTTTTTATTTTTATTTCTTCCTAACTTAGTCTTGGTAAGTTGTATGTTTCTAAGATTTTTTTTTTTCATTTCTTCTGTGTTGCCCAATTTGTTGACATATGGTTGTCCATAGTAGCTTTTAATGATCCTATGAATTTCTGTAATCTCTACTGTAATGTCTCCTTTTTCATTTATAACTTTGTTGATTTGGGTCCCTTCTCTTTTTTTTCTTGATTAGTCTAGCTAATGATTTGTCAGTTTTGTTTATCTATTCAAAGGAACAACCATAGTTTGTTTAATCTTTTTTATTGTTTTTATGTTCTTATTTCATTTATTTCTGCTCTAATCTTTATTATTTCCCTTCTGTTAACTTTGGGCTCAGTTGGTTCTTCTTTCTCTAGCTCCTTAAGAGTTGAGTTGTTTACTTGGGATCGTTCTTTCTTCTTAGTGTGTTTTTTGCCTCTTTCCTTTTGTTACATCCCATAAGTTCTGGTATGTTGTTTTCATTTTGTATGTCTCAATTTTTAAAAAAAAAATTTCCCTTTAAATTCTTATTTATTTAATCCATTTGGTTGTTCAGGATAATATTTGATTTACATGTGTTCATGAGTTTTCTATTTTCCTTCTTATTGATCTCTAGTTTCATGCTATTGTGGTCAGAGAAGGTACTTGCTATGATTTCCATCTACTTGAATCTGCTAAAACTTTTTTTGTGGCCTTACATATAGTCCATCTTATAAAATATCCCATGTAACACTTGAGAAAAAATAATATTCTAAATAATAGGTGAAAAAATGTCCCAAATCTGAGGAAGGAAACAGAAATCCAGATCCAGAGGGCACAGAGATCCCCCAACAAAATCAACACAAGGAGGTTCACACCAAGACACATAAAATTGAAATGGCAAAAAGCACAAAAAAAAAGCACAAGAACAGTTACACACAAGGGAATTTTAAAAGCAGTACAAGAAAGAAGTTATACACAAAGGAAAGCCCATAAGGCTATCATCTGATTTCTCAGCAGAAACTTTAAAGGTCAGATGCAAGTGACATAATATATTCAAAGTGCAAAGAGAAAAAAAAAAAAAAACTGCAACCAAGAATATTCTATCTAGCAAGGCTACTATTCAGAATAGAAGAAGATACAGAGTTTCCTAGGTAAACAACATTTAAAGGAATTCATTTCCACTAAACAAGCCTTACAAGAAATGTTAAGGGGAGTTCTTTGGAAAGGAAAGGCCATAATTAAGAGTAATAAAATTAGAAAAATAACATATATTACAGGTATATACAAATGTAATAAAAGTAGTAGATTAATCACTTATAAAACCAGTACAGAGATTAAAACACAAAAGCAGTAAAATCAATTGTATCTATAAAAATCAAAGGGCACACAAAATAATATGAAGTATAACATTATATGCATAAAATATGTATGTGGGGTAAAAATTTAGTGCTTATAGAATGGGTTCAAACTTAAGTGACCGTAAGCCTAATATAGACTGCTTTATGAATAGAATAGTAATACAAACCTAATGGTAACCACAAATATAAAACCTGTCATGGATATGCAAAAAGATAAAGGGAAAGGAATCCAAGCATATCACTAAAGAAAGCCATCAAATCACAAGGGAAGATAACAAGAGAAGAAAGTAACAGAGAAGCACAACAAACAATTGTAAAATAAGTAACAAAATGAAAATAAGTATATGCCTAACAGTAATTACTTTGAATATAAATGGATTACATGTTCCAATCAAAAGACACAGGTGACAGTGGATAAAAAAACAAAACAAAACAAAACAAAACAAAAAACCTTCTACGTGCTGCCTACAAGAGACTCATTTCAGACCTAAAGACACATGCAGATTAAAAATGAAGGGATGGAAAAGCATTTATCATGCAAATGGAAGTGAAAAGAAAGCTGGGGTAGCAATACATATACTGATATTGAACAAAATAGACTTTAAAACAGATTGTACCAAGAGACAAACAAGGACACTAAATAATCATTAAGTGAACAATCCAATGAGAAGATATAAAACTTTTAAATATTTATACACCTAATATGGGAGCACCCAAATACATAAAGTAACTATTAACAGACATAAAGGAAGAAACAAAAAGTAATGCAATAATAGTAGGGGGCTTTAATATCCAACTTGTATCAATGGATAGATCATCCAGACAAAGAAATAAAAATAACAAGGAAATGGTGGCTTTAAATGAAACATTGGATAAGATGGACCTAACAGATTACTCAGAACATTCCATCCAAAAATAGTGGATTACATATTTTTTTGAAGTACACATGGAACACTCTCCAGAATAGATCATGTGTTAGGCCACAAAACAAGTCAATAAATTAAAAACGCTTGAAATCATATCATATGTTTTTTTGACTACAATGCTGTAAAACTAAAAATCAACCATAAGAAAAAATCTGGAAAGAACATAAATATATGGAAGGTAAATAACATGCTACTAAACAATGAATGATTCAACTAAGAAATCAAAGAGAAAATAAAAAAATACATGGAGACAAATGAAAAGGAAAACACAATGGTCCAAATCTTTGAGATGTAGCAAAAGCTGTTCTAAGAAGGAAGATTATAACAATACAGCCCTAACTCAAGAAGCAAGAATATTTTCAAATAAACAACCTAACCTTACACTTAAAGAAACTAGAAAAAGAACAAAGACCAAAGCCAGTAGAAGGATGTAAATAATAAAGATTAGAACAGAAATAAATGAAATAGAGACTAAAAAAACAATAGAACAGATCAATGAAACCAGGAGCTAGTTCTCTAAAAAGATCAACAAAACTGATAAACCTTACTCAGACTTATTAAAAAAGAGAGAGAGCACTCAAATAAATAAAATCAGAAATGAAAGAGGATAAATAACAACACCACAGAAATACAAAGGATTATAGGAGAATATTGTGAAAAATTATATACCAGTAAATTGGACAACCTAGAAGAAATGGATAAATTTCTAGAAACATAGAACCTCCCAAAACTAAATCAGGAAGAAATAGAAAATTTGAACAGACTGATTACCAGCAATGAAATTGAATCAGTAATCAAAAACTCCCAAGAAACAAATGTCCAGAACCAGATGGCTTCACAGATGACTTCTACCAAAATTTTAAAAAAGAGTTAATACCTAATTTTCTCAAGGTCTTCCAAAAAATAGAAGAGGAAGGAAAGCTTCCAAATTCATTCAATGATGCCAGCATTACCCTGAGACTATAACCAGATAGACACTACAAAAAAAAAAAAAAAAAAAAAAAAACTACAGGCCAACGTCTTTAATAAATATTGATGCAAAAATCCTCAACAAAGTATTAGCAAACAAATTCAACAATATATTAAAAAAAGTCATTTACCATGATCAAGTCAGATTTATTCCTGGAATGTGAGGGTGGTTAAATATTTGTAAATCAATGTGATACAATTACATTGAGAAAAGCAAAGATAAAAACCATATGATCATTTCAATGGTTGCAGAAAAAACATCTGACAAAGTACATTTAGTCATGATAAAAACTTTCAACAAAGTGGGCTAAAAGGAATATATCTCAACATAATAAAGGCCATAAATGAAAAATCCACTGCTAACATCATACTCAGTGGCAAAAACTAAGCTTTTTATTCTAAGATCAGGAACAAGACAAGGATGTTCATTCTCACCACTTTTGTTCAACATAGTACTGGAAGGTCTAGCCACAGCAATCAGACAAGAGAAAGGAATAAAAGGTAACCAAATTGGTAAGGAAGAAGTAAAACTTTCACTATTTGCAGATAACACGATACTCTATATAGAAAACCCTAAAGATTCCACTAAAAAATGACCAGAACTGATAAATTCAGTAAAGTCACAGGATACAAAATCAGTATACAGAAATCTGTTTCATCTCTATACAATTATAATGAGGCAGCAGAAAAAGAAATTAAGAAAACAATCCCACTTACAACTGCACCAAAAATAAAAAAATACCTAGTAATAAACTTAACCAAGGAGATTAAGTGCATTCTGAAAACTATAAATCATGATGAAAGAACTGAAGATGACACAAATGGGCAGATATTTCATGCTCATGGATTGTGAAAATGGATATTGTTAAAATTTTCATACTACTCAAAGCAATCTACAGTTTAATGCAATTCCTATCAAAATGCCAACACCATTTTTCTCAGAACTAGAACAAATAATTTTAAAATTTGTACTGAGCTACAAAGACCCTGAATAGCCATAGCAATCTTGAGAAAGAAGAACAAAGCTGGAGGTTTCGCAATTCCAGATTTCAAGATATACTATGAATCTGAAATAATCAAAACAGTATGGTACTGATACAAAAATAGACACAAAAATCAAAGTAAAAGAACAGAGAGCGCAGAAATAAACCCACAATTATATGGTCAATTAATTTAGGACAAAGGAGACAAGAATAGCCAATGGGAAAATGATAGTCTCTTCAACAAATGATGTTGACAAAACTAGACAGCCACATGGAAAACAATGGAGCTGGACTACTTTGTTATACCATACACAAAAATAAACTCAAAATGGATTAAAGACGTAAATGTGAGACCTGAAGCCATAAAATTCCAAGAAGAAAACAGGCAATAATATATTTGATATTAGCTGTAGAAACATTTTTCTATGTATATCTCCTAACACAAGGGAAACAAAAGCAAAATCACACTAGTGGGACTATGCAAAGATAAAAAGCTTTTTGCACAGTGAAGGAAACCATGAACAAAACAAAAGGGCTGAATGGGAGAAGATATTTGCAAATGATACAACCAATAAGGGGTTAGTATCTAAAATATATAAAGAACTTACACAATACCAGAAAAAACAAATAATCCAATTAAAAATGTGCAGAAGACATGAATAGACATTTTTCCAAAGAAGACATACAGATGTCCAACAGACACATGAAAATATGCTCAATATCACTCAGCATCAGGGAAATACAATTCAAAACCACAACGAGCTATCACCTCACACTTGTCAGAATGTTTAAAATAAAATAAAAAGCTAAGAAATAACAAAAGTTGGCAAGAATATCGAGAAAAAAGAACTATCATGCCCTGTTGGTGGAAATTCAAGCTGGTGTAGTCACTGTAGAAAGCAGTATGGAGGTTCCTCAAAAAATTAAAGATAGAATTAATCTATGATCCAGTAACTCCACCACTGGGTATTTACCAAAGAATTCAAAAACATTAATTCAAAAAGATATAGGCAACCCTATGTTTATTTCAGTATTATTCACAATAGCCAAGATATGGAAACAACACATGTGTCCATTGATATATGAACAATTAAAGAAGAAGTATATGTATGTATATATATCACAATGGAATATACATACACACACACAATGGAATATTACTCAGCCATAAAAAGAATGAAATCTTGCCATTTGCAACAACATGGGTGGATCTAGAGGGTATGATGCTAAGTGCAATAAGTCAGTCAGAGGAAGAAAAATACATATGATTTCATTCATATATGGAATTTAAAAAAAAACAAATAAGTAAAGAGACAAAAAACAGACTCTTAAATATAGAGAATAAACTGGATGTTGCCAGAGGGGTGGTGGGTAAGAGAATGGGTGAAATAGAGGGGATTAAGAGTACACTTCAAGTGATGAGCACTGAGTGATGTATAGAATTGTGGAAACATTATATTGTACACCCAAAACTAATATAATACTGCATGGTAATTATACTTGATTAAAAATTTAAATAAAAATAATAACTGGCCTACAATTTTTAAAATTACAAAGGTCATAAAAATAAAATTCCAGAAACTGTTCCAGTGAAGGAAATTACAGTGATATGAAAACCAAAAGCAGTGCACGAGTGTGAACTGGATCCCTTTGCTATGAAGGATATTGTTGGGATGACTGGGAGACTTGATTTGGGATCTGAGAAATAGATGTTTGTGATGTAGAAATATTAATTTCCTGATTTTGATGATTGTATTATAGTTTTATAGGAGAATGCCCTTTATGGCAGAAAATAGAAAATAAAATATTCAGGGTTGATGAGACATCATGTTGGCAACTTACTCTCCTGTGGTTTAGGAGGAAAAAATTGTTTGGTCTATATCTCCATACTTGCAAATTTTCTACAAGTTTGGCATTATATGTGCATGTATGTTTATAAAGGGAAGGCACCATGGTGGTAGTGGATGAGAAAATGAGTGAAAATCAGACATACTTAGGTTTGATTCTTGGCTTTTATCACTTAGTTGTGTGACACTGAATCAGTTATTTAACTTCCCTGAATCTAATTTTTCCTATTTGAAGTAGAGGACAATTACAGTTACATTTTTTAAAGATTTTATTTATTTATTTGACAGAGAGAGAGACACAGCGAGAGAGGGAACACAAGCAAAGGAAGTAGGAGAGGGAGAAGCAGGCTTCCTGCCGAGCAGGGAGCCGGATGCAAGGCTCCATCCTAGGACTCTGGGATTATGACCCTGAGCCGAAGGCAGACGCTTAACGACTGAGCCACCCAGGTGCCCCTACAGTTACATTTTCACTGGGCTTCCATTGTAGTTACATGAGAGATGAAATCATGGTCATCATCATCATCTTTTTCCTATTACTGAGATTTTGCTCTATGCATTGAATTTAGTGGCATACTTTTCAAACTCTGTGATGAAAGATTAGATATTTTTAGAGTTTAATTCATCATTGACTAATACTTTTAGAAAATACAATAACAGTGAATTACTAAAAAAAAATACAAAGTACAAGACTACATTTTCATTAGAGTCAACAAACATGAAATTACATTTTAGTACATATGAGAACAGATGTTACCAGAAAAATAAGTTACTTATAAAACTTGTATATGATGCATTGAAAGTGTAAGTATGGGCAATTTATGATTACTTGAGTAAAATAGTGATTCCCCATTTCAGATGCCTGTATGCACACTTTGAAAGATATTTTGTATATCAACATTTAAAGTTTATAAGGCAACAAATGGGCTTGCTTCTGGCTAAGTAATTTACATGATCTAGGCTGTATTGATGACAATGCTACTCACAAGGAATACTGAATATGTGATTCGTTCTATGTTTTGTTTCAGTGACAGAGTAGAGAAATGCTTCTTATATAAGTATGTTGACGAGTAAAAGATTTTAAAGCAATTTCATCAGGGTCAAGTTATTCATTTTAACTTTTGCTCAAAATGAAATGAATGATGTTATTTCAAAGTTTATTTTCAAGGTTTTATTGATAGCCAGTTCCAAAATTTTAACCTGTAAAATTGTAGTAGAATTATCTTTCAAAGAAGAAAATAGATTTCGTATTTTAGATTGTGTTTTAGTTGATAAACTGATCTAAAAATATCGCATGTTGTAATGTGTTCCTATTGAGCATGACTACAACACAGCTTGCATCAAAGTGACTCATCACATTAGTTCAACAACACCTGAGCTAGTCAATACCTATTTAATGAGACATGCACTGTCTAGGATGTTGTGACATCAATATGGTTATAGTTTGTAAACTCAGTTTCTATACTTACCTCATCATGGACTGGTAACAAACAGTTCATTTCCAGTGCTGGTTCAAAGATTACATTTTGAGTAGCACTGGCTTAGTGCTTTGGATGGATTAACTTAAGAAATAATGTATGTAAAGCACTCAGCACAGTGAGAGGTACCAAGTATGTACTTCAATAAATATAGCTATAATTCATGTTAGTATCATTATTATTATTTTTTAAATATGGAACGCTTCACAAATTTGCATGTCATCCTTGTGCAGGGGCCATGATAATCTTCTCTGTATTGTTCCAATTTTAGTATTTGTGCTGCTGAATGAGCATTCATGTTAATATTATTAATATTATTTAAAATGTTGTCCACACAGCCTCAAAGGCTTTTCTCATTGGGAAAAGCAGTTTTCAGTAATTAAGATGTTCACAGATTCAAGTTCAAGTACTGCCCACAGACCACACAAACAGGAGATGTCCACTCTATCATCTACTCAAAAGCAGATTCTGTCCATGCAAAAAGATAAGTAAAAGCTTGCCTCATGGGGCACCTGGGTGGCTCAGTGGGTTAAGCCTCTGCCTTCAGCTCAGGTCATGATCTCAGAGTCCTGGGATCCAGCCCCGCATTGGGCTCTCTGCTCAGCAGGGAGCCTACTTCCCCCTCACCCCCGCCTGCCTACTTGTGATCTCTCTCTCTCTCTGTCAAATAAATAAATAAAATCTTTAAAAAAAAAAAAAAAAGCTTTCCTCATTAGGAACACTTGTCTGGCCATACAGTCTATGTAGTTTTGGTGAAGACACCTTTCAGGAAATATCTGTGCATGCCCTATTACAAATCATTATGATGTTAACTAAAGCACCAGCAAAGAGGAACACAAAGTTTAAGTAGTGTGTTCAGGATGTTGACTACTGAGTCTGTTCATTTCCAGGTAACATGCCAGACTTCATCTAAGTCAGGGAGTTCTTGAGACTCACCTTCATATTTTTTTCCCCTTACTGGAGATATTTGAACCCAGGTGTTAGATCTTATGGAATTACAAAACTGATTCAGTTCACTTTCCAGATAGCAGATTGGGCAAGTGTGCTTGATTCTAGGTCATTATCCAGAATTTTGAGGACGTCTGACAAGTGCTTCTCCCCTTCTCTTTGCCATGTTTACACTCAGTAGGTGGTCTTAATAAAACAGATCACCTTATTAGTCATAGAACAAATGCTGTCTACTGTATATTCTACCTTGCCTATAAGCCACCAAATTTGGCCTCCTAATTTTCACAAAAGTTTAGGCCAGGTAATATAACTTAGTAGTGAAAGATAGCAAAACAGAAATGTATCAGTAACCAATATACCTACAGAGAAGTTCTTGGGTAAGAAATTTCCAAAGGGATCTGAACTCTTTCTGTAATACTAAAAAATGACCTTAGGCTGCATTTATGGCCCTAAGACAGCTAGAGCATATATATTCTTCTTTTATCTGCTATGTTTATTATTATTTTTGTGGAGTTGTTTATAACATTATTCTGTTACTGTCTAGAATGTACACGCACATTTTATATATACAAATGTACTTTTTTGCAGTTCAATTATTTTAATTATGCATTTTATTTTAAGTACATTGTTTTATCATTATTCTTATTAATTGTTCAATTATCACTCTGTTCCTGTGTTTATGTGTATGGCACAGCAGCCTTGAAACAGAGTAGGATAGACCCAGCCTCCCAACCCAAGAAAGTACAGCTTCATAGCTCATTGAAACTCATCTGAAAAACAACCAGAATAGGTTGAAAATGGAGGGTGGTAATAGCCTCCCTTATTGCTGTTTCCTGGTTAACTTAAACTATCTACTGGGCCCGGATTCCAGTAAGATATTTTGAATAGTAAATACCACAGATACATTTTGTTGTGGAAATAAAAGATGACTCTAAGCAATACATAGTGCAATTTTGACTTCTGTAAAACAAACAATTAGAAAATGGCCATCCTCAGATTTGAGAAAAAATTTTTTTAATATAGCTAGGAATAATTTCAATCCTTTCCAAAATTTTGGTAAAAAAAACCTGTAAAGGTAAAATGAACTTCTAGAATTCTAAAAAAATTCAACTGAAATTTGGTTGGACTTGATAAGTAGCATCTTTCTATTTTCTATTTAAAGAGTATCTTCTGGGTAATACTGAAGAAAAATGAGTTAACTTGGACTTCATTGAACTTGATTGAAAAGCACAGTTTTCAGATGAGCACCACAAGAAAAGCCTACTGCCTTATAATTGAATGATTGCCTTCTCCAAATTTATATCATGATGTGTCCAAAATATATAAAATTATGGCTTAATTAATAATCATGATGGCTTAACTATTCTCTATTCAAAAGGGATTCCATATATGTATATGCATTTCATAAATATTCTTATTAAACATTATTACTATGTATCAGTTCTTGATAAATGCAATAGTTTTTGTGGTCTGTTAAGTGTAGTTTCCAATTTTCAATAGATTAAACTCCTGAAGTAAATACTCTTCTTGCTCACAATGTATGTATGTGAACAAATAATAAATAAGCCTCTGAAATATAGGATATGTGATCAAATAGTTTCTTAGAGAGTTCTTCACTACTCATTCAAAGTGAGTCTCATTCTTTCCTGCCATCCTTTATTTAGATCCTTTTGTTTGTTTATTTGATGGCACTTACAATTTTCAATAATTTCATTTATTTTCTATTTACTTGATTTGTCCTTCCTCTTCCCTCTACGAGAATGTAAGCTTCATAAGGCAGGGCCTGTGCTAGATGTGTTCACTGTTATATTCTTAGTACTTGAAACACAGTCTGGCACATAATCGAAGCCTAATATATTTCAATGGAATAAATGAAGATTATTATAATTCCTTATAATAAGCATTATACTTGGGGTGCCTGGGTGGCTTAGTGGGTTAAAGCCTCTGCCTTCGGCTCAGGTCATGATCTCAGGGTCCTGGGATCAAGCCCTGCGTTGGGCTCTCTGCTCGACAGGGAGCCTGCTTCCCCCTCTATCTCTGCCCACCTCTCTGCCTACTTGTGATCTCTCTCTCTCTGTCAAATAAATAAATAAAAATCTTTAAAAAATTATTAAAAAAATAAGCATTATACTTAACACAATAGTAGGTATTCAGTAAATGTTTTTTGATTATTAGCTTTTTAGATATGACATAAGTAGGTTAGAGCTATCTCCTCTGTGTAGCGATGTTAATACTAGTTAGTCAGGATGATACTACATTTTATTTCTTATCATTGTCTAAACAAAGGCTGAATCTCTTTCTTCAGAGTGCCAACTCTAATAGTGTACTCTCACTGTTTCGCTGACTCTCTGAAACATATGTAGCCCATTTTTTAATTTGTTTTATCAACATGTAATATTCAGTGGACCCAAGTACCTTATGTGACCAATAAATCAATGCTGCTAATGAAAATAGTGCAAAATGAGCTGGAAGGAAGAAAGAAAAAGAGGAATGAAAAAGAGAGAAATACAGTTAAGCAGTCTATGTAGTAAAGAGGAATGAAGCAGATAAAAAGCTGCTCATTTACATGGTCTCTTTGTATTGAAGTGGGGAGGACTCTGGTTTGGAAATCAAATGATTTTTTTCCCCAAATACTTTTATTTTATTTTTTCAGTGTTACAAGATTCATTGTTCATGTACCACACCCAGTGCTCCATGCAATACGTGCCCTCCTCAATACCCACCACCAGGCTCACCCAACCCCCCACCCCCACCCCTCCAAAACCCTCAGTCTGTTGCTCAGAGTTCACAGTTTGAATCCTAGCTCTGATACATACTAGTTATGTGACCCTAAGCAAATGACATAATCTCTTGGATCGTGTTTCTGCCAATTTAAAAGGGGGCTAGTAATAGCCTCATGGACTACAGTGAGTATTAAATGAGATCATATATATTCAAGTTCCTGGACAGCTATGTTTATATTAACCATGAAATTTAATTTCAGATAATTTTTAAATTTATTTTTATTATTGTACCTTAGGTATTGTCAATTACTTTCATAAGTTATTTAATATTTGTGGGTCTTTTTCCTCATCTGAGAAAATGAGCATAATTGTATCTACTTAATTGGATTACTGGGAAAATTGCCTTGTAACATTATCTTGAATGGTGCCTCAATGCATAGTAGATTATGAATATATTGAAAGTGTGGTGTTGTGGCTAGTGATAAACCTCATATTTTTAAAAGTGTGTGTGTTTGTCTAAGAATGAGAAGAACTTGCATTATAGGAGTTTGCATCCAAGAGACACACAAAAAGTATAAAAAGGACACTAGTAGTCTACAGAGGCCAATTTAGAAATTCTGTGATCCACTATAAGCTCCAAGATTGGTGCATGAGTTAAAAAAAAAGTCTGAACTTTCTAGAGATTGGTCCTCTGAAGTAGCAGGATAATACCATCTCCTCCAATAATTGTTGTAAAAAATAACCAAAATAGTAGTTTGAGGACATTTTGTAAATATGAACATGTTACATAACTGCTTAATGAGAAAATATAAAAGAATACACTTCATCTTACTCAACAGTAAAGGTTGGACAGATAATATTATAAAGGTCAATACTAATCATAACAAATGATATACTTTTCCACACTTGGAGTCAAAGAAAATAGACGAGACAAATTTTCAGAAACCAGGGTCATTTTCTGGAATAGAATATCTGGCAATAGAGATCTGAGGGAGCAGAGTTTCAAAATAGTATAATGAGATTCAATGAAAATCAATTTAAGCACACTCTGCTGAGCTAGGATAGCTTGTTGTAAACACTGTAGGAGGGGAAAATGAGGTTTAGAGAGGTTTAAAGGTTTAGCGTTCTTCTGAATCTGTCCTCGTCTTACCGTTCCCATTGATCTCTCTCTTGCAATGAGTATGCTTTACAACTGTTAGCTATGTGAGGAGGCTTTGCTTTTAATGACTCTACTGGACTATGGCCAGTGGTGTTCTGGTAAATGTTTAAAAACTGCTGCCCCCAAAGCCCTGATTTGTAGCATTTGTTGATTACTGTGATAGTAATACTTCCACCACAGCTGATTTAAAGCTTCCAGTGGTTTAACTACCAGTTTGAAAAATGCATGAAAATATAACAATCAGCTCTTGTGGTCTAGTACTAAGCAGCTCTAACACTCGGTGCAATGCACATGGTTTCTGGAATAGGTTATATAATTTTATGTGTAGTGGTTGAGGAGAGAGGGTTGCTTTCAGAGGAAGCCTACCTTAGATGCACTCAACTAATTCCACCATGATAACAATACTTTATATTAAATATTTCCATCATATTCTCAGTAATAAATATAATCTACATTTCAAGTCACTGGAGATGTTTAACTATTAATATCTTCCTACGGTTTTGCATTTTTCAATATTGCCTTCTCTTATTTTGTCCTGGTTTACATATTCTAAAATATCCAAATATATTGTTTTAGGAATGGAATTTTAAGCCTATGTTTTTGTGCACACCATTGCGTGTATTCAACTAAATTGGCCAGTCATTCCAGTCTAAACATTCAGAAAAATGGATTCAATTCTCAAAAGCAGTCACTATTTGGTGTGTGCCTCTTCTCTGCCTGGCAGTGTGCTAACCACTTGCCCATATAAAAGTGAAGAGGATGCAGCCCCTGCTTTGTAGTGCTCATCATCTTGCCAATAGGCTAGTTGCTTCTATGGATTGAATAGTGTCTGCAAAATTTTCCTGGTGAAGTTCTAATGCCCAGTACTTCACAATGTGATTGTATTTGGAGCTAGGGCCTTTAAAGAGGTGATCAAGTTAGATTGATGCCATTATAATGTGCCCTAATCAAATCTGACTGGTGTTCTTTATAAGAAGAGGAAATTTGGGCACACAAGGTGGTATCAGAGAGGAGGATGCATAAAGAAAAGACCATGCAAAGATAAAAATGAGGAAGAAGTCAATCTGCAAGCCAAGGAAAGAGACCTCAGGACGAAAAACAAAACAAAACAAAAACAAAAACAAAACAAAACAAAACAAAAAAACCCAAGCCTGGGTGGGAAGGAGAAGGGAGCTAAGACAGTGGTGTAGTAGGAGGGCCCTAGACTCGTGTCATCTCTCAAATAGAACTAGATAACTACCAAATGATTCTGAATACTCAAAAAATTTACTTGCGAACTGATAGAACAAACTGCACTACTAGAGGGAGAGAAGATGCCACTTCAAGGAAGGTAGGAAGTGAGGAGACATGGTTTGGGTGAGAAATGGATCATGGGCTTGCAAAGGGGAGGGAGCCTTGGTTGCAAGAAAAGCAAGAGAGAGTGGAATGCACAGGGATACACACACGGAGAACATTTCTCCAAAGTCACTGGCTGAAAAAATGAAAGGGACTGAATTTCATGAGTTTTTGCAACCAGTGGGACTCGAAGACTGGAGTTTTAGAGGTCACAGCCTTGGTTGGGATAGAAACCTGGGGAAACTGTCTTACTCCTGGAGAGGGGGCAGGCAAACAGCACCAGGATAGACTACATGATCTAAGGATCACCTAAGGGGCACAGGAAGAGACTGTTCATACTTTTTGGAGCTTATCTATGAGAGGTGGCACTACCTCTCTGGGGTAAAAGAACAGGCAGGTGTCATATCCCTCCTCTGCCACTCAGCATAGACACAGAGACATCTGCTGAGGGTGACTAACCTGCATACTGGCTATTTAGGCTGTTTGCTCTAAATCCCTTGCCCCCTGCTGTGATGCAACTATTCTTCTTCCAAGAGGATTAGCACAGGTCCCCACCACACCAGGTCCCTGAAATTTAGAAGTTTAAAATTCAGCAGGCCTGGCTAGGGTAGAACCCAAGGTGTGCTGCAGTGCTCCAGGAAGCAAGTGACTTAGAGGCAGACAGTGTGAAATCAGCCATCCGAAAAAATGTCTGTGATGCATGAGGGTACATAATTTGCTCCTCTGAAAGTGCTTCTTTGAGAACAGCAAGCATGGACTACCTTCTCCAGGGACAAAGGAGCAGGCTGATGCCATTTCCCTTCCCTGCTCCTCAGCATAATACAACTTCAGTAAACAGCACAGCTCCAGCACTGACTGCCTAACCTGCTTGCATTAAGTCTCACCTACCTGTGCTCTGCTGGTACTACTTTCCTCAGGCAAGTGTGCCTTAGGACCAGCTCAGTGGGACCATCTCCCACAAAAGTAGCATAAACCCCTGCACACACCATGTCTACTAACCATAGAGTTCTGCAGGGCTTCAGTTCCAGTGGTAATAGCACCAGGTCTCTTTTAACAAGTAGACCAGAGAACACCTAGTTAAAGCTCACCACACATTGGCCAAGGTCCGAACACTACCCACTGCAGGCAGGGAGAAACTATGCAGATGACTGACCTGAGGGAATAGTGCAGCCAAAACAGCAGCAGAGTGCAGGCAGCACATGCCAGAGACACTTCCTGAAGTGCCAAGCCCTGGACAGTATATGACCTCTTCTTCATAAAGCCATTACTGTCAGAAGCAGGAAACATTACGGTTTTTCCTAACACACAGAAGAAGATAGAGACCTAGACAAAATGCCAAGATGGAGGAATTCATCTGAAAAGAAAGAACAAGAAAAGATCACAGCCATAGATCTAATCAAAACAGAAGTAAGTAATATGCCTGATCCAGAATTTAAAGCAATAATCATAGCATACTAGCTAGGCTTGGGGAAAGCATGAAAGACATCAGAGAGACTCTTACTGCAGAGATAAAAGAGCTAAAAAACAATCAAGGTAAAATAAAAATGCAATAACCAAGATTCTAAACTGACCGGATGAAATGATGACAAGAATGGAAGAAGAGGAACATATAAATGATATAGAAGATAGAATTATGGATAATAATGAAGCTGAACAAAAAAGAGAGAAAAAAATAGATCACAAAAGTAGACATAGGGAACTCAGTGATTCCATCGAACATAATAACATTCCTATCATAGGAGTCCCAGGAAGAAGAGAGGGAAAGGGGGACAGAAATTTTGTGGAGATTATATCTGACAACTTCTTTAATATAGAGAAGGAAACAGACATTAAAACCCAGGAGGCACAGAAAACTACCATCAAAAGCAGATCTATTCACAGAAACTTGGCAAGCCAGGAAAGAGGAGCATGATATATTCTATGTGCTAAATAGGAAAAATCTGCAACCAAGAATACTCTATCCAGTGAGGCTGTCATTCAGAGTAGAAGGAGAGATAAGTAGTTTCCCAAACAAAAATTAAAGGAGTTGGTGACCACTATACTAGCCCTGCAAGAAATATTAAAGGGACTCTTGGAGGGGAAGGAAAGACCAAAAGCAACAAAGACTAGAAAAGAACAGAGAAAAATCTCCAGAAACAATGATAAAACAAGTAATAAAATGGCAGTAAATTCATATCTATCAATAACTACTCCGAATGTAAATGTATTAAATGCTCTGATCAAAAAACATAGGGTGTCAAAATGGATAATAATAAAAGACCCATCTACATGCTGCCTACAAGAGACTCATTTTAGACCTAAAGACAACTGCAGATTGAAAGTGAGGGGTGGAAAAATATTTATTGTGAAAATGGATATCAAAAGAAAACTGGAGTAGCAATGTTTATATCAGACAAACTAGATTTTAAACAAAAGACTAACAAGAGATGAAGAGGAGCACTATATCACAATAAAGGGGTCTATCCAACAAGAAGTAACAATTGGAAATACTTATGCCCCCGACTTGGGAGCATACAAATTTATAGAGCAAAAAATAACAAGCATAAAGAAACTCGTTGATGATAATATGATAATAGAAGGGAACATTAACACCCCACTTGCATCAATGGACAGATCATTTAAGCAGAAAATCAACAAGGAAACAATGGCTTTGCATGACATACTGGGCCAAATGGGCTTAAAAATATATTTAAAACATTTGATCCTAAAACAGCAGAAAACACATTCTTTTCAAGTGCATGTGGGACTTTCTCCAGAATAGATCACGCACTAGGTCACAAATCAGGCCTCAACAAGTACAAAAAGGCTGAGATCATACCATGCATCTTTTCTGACCACAACACTATGAAATGTGAAATCAAACCACAAGAAAAAATTTGGAAAGACCACAAATGCATGGAGGTTAAAGAACATTCTACTAAAGAATGATGGATCAACCAGGAAATTAAAGAAGAAATAAAAAATATATTGAAAAATGATAATGAAAACACAAATGGTCCAAAACCTTTGGGATGCAACAAAAGTGGCTGTAAGAGGGAAGTATATAGCAATACAAGCCTACCTCAAGAAGCAAGAAAAATCTCAAATAAAGAACCTATTCTTACACCTAAAGGAGCAGGAGAAAGAACAACACAGCCTAAAGCCAGCAGAAGGGAAATAGTAAAAATTAGAGCAGAAATAAATGATATAAAAACTAAGAAAAAAAAGATCTCATCAATGAAAGCAGGAGCTGGTTGTTTGAAAAAACAAAACAAAACAAAATAAAACAAAACAAAAAACAAAATTGATATACCTCTAGCCAGACTTATCAAAAGGAAAAAAGAAACCAGCCAAATAAATTCACAACCAAGAGGGAAAAGACCACAACCAACAACCACAGAAATACATTTATAAGAGAATATTATGAAAAATTATATGCCACAATATTGGACAATCTGGAAGATATGGATGAATTGCTAAAAATATATAAGCCACTGTCGGGGTTAATGTAGAGCATGAAATCAGCCATAATACCTGGCTCACTAAGATATAACAGAGAGGCCACTGGGGCCAATGGAAGGTTTCAGAGAAGGATGTAGACCTTTGGAATGCCGAGGCCTGCATAACCACTCTGCCATTGGAATGCCACATGGAGTTGCCTTCCCTGAAGCTTTCTTAGCCCAGCCAGCCACCCTGTGATTTAAGATGTATGCATTGGTTCTTAAGCTGCGTTGAGCAGAACTCATAGAACATGCAGATTAGCATTCGTATCTTTCCCATAAACGGACTGTCCCAGTTCCTGTAAGAACCCTTGTTACACATCACGTGCTTGAGAAAGAGTGATAAAGATTTGTGATTATCCTGAAGGACCAATAAAAGCGTGAACAAAGAAGAGCAAAGGGCGTGTACATGACTGGACAACAGCTCCCAGGGCGGTGGCTCTGTAAAGGACAGTGCAAGGCTATCCTCTGCCATCCCCTGGGAGGGGCGGGGAGAGAGTGCCATGCTCTGGTGACAGTTCTCAGTGTTAGGGCCCTACAAAGTGCCATAACAGGGATCTGCCGACTTCCCCCAGGAGGATCCCTGTGGGTGAGCACCACAGAAGTCTGCAGTTTGGCATACACAAAAGTGAAGACTGTTTATCCCAGAGGGTTTACCAAAGAGGGGACTGTGATCTTTTGGCTCTGGGACTGGAGATCTGGGTGTGGCCATTTTTATTTTGATCCTTGAAAGAGGTGCAGAAAGGCTTCAGGGAAGAAAAGCCACACAGAAGACTAGCTTACACTGAGCCCAGCCCCCTTACAAGGGGTGGTGCAACTCTGCCCAGGCAAAGACACCTAAGAAGCAATGCAGCAGGCTCTTCCCCCCAAAAGACCAACATAAGAACAGGTACACAACAAGTTTACAAACCTCACAAGACTGTAACACTCCAGCTGTAGGGGAAAAATAGAATTAAAGGTTTTTTCTCATGATTCATTTATCTTTCAGTTTAAAATTTTCCAGTTCTATTTTTGCTTTTTTCCCTTTTCAACTAGTTTCTTATTTTATCAACTCTTTGTTTTTGTCTTTTTTTAACTTTCATTTTTTTTACATTTATATTTTATAGATATGTTCTTCATTTTTTGGTTTCCTCTCACTCTATGCTATTTTATTTTGTATATATATGTTTTATTTTCTTTGTAATTTTGGGATTTAGTGTCTTCTAACATGCAACCAAAATACACTCAGGACCAACTAGATCACTCAGTTTTGAGCACATTAAGAGATTATATTCTCTATTTCCTCCTCCTTTTTAAAAATTTTCCATTATTTTATTTTTAAATTTTTTAAATTTTTTTATTTTTTTATTTTTCATAATCATCATATCAGACAAATTAGATTATAAACCACAGACCGTAATAAGAGATGAAGAGGGACACTATATCATACTTAAAGGATCTACCCAACAAGAAGATCTAACAATTATAAATATTTATGCTTCTAATTTGGGAGCAGCCAATTACATCAAACAATAACCAAATTTAACACATAGATAATAATACAATAATAGTAGGGTACTTCAACACTCCAGATGGACTTAACAGATATAATCAGAGCATTTCATTCCAAAGCAGCAGAATACACATTTTTTTTGAGTGCAAGTGGAACAATCTCCAGAATAGATCACATACCAGGTCACAAATCAGGTCTCAACTGATACCAAAAAATTGGGATTATTACCTGCATATTTTCAGACCACAATGCTTTGAAACCTGAACTTAATCATGAGAGGAAATTTGGAAGGAACTCAAACACATGGAGGTTAAAGAGCATCCTGCTAAAGAATGAATGGGTCAACCAGGAAATTAAAGAAAAATAAAAAAAAAATCATGGAAACTAGTGAGAATTAAAGCACAACTGATCAAAAGTTTGGGATACAGCAAAGGCAGTCTTCAGAGGGAGGTACATTGCAATACAAGCCTCTCTCAAAAAATTAGAAAAATCTCAAATACACAAACTAACCTTACACCTAAAGGAGCTGAAGAAAGAACAGCAAATAAAGTCTAAACCAAGCAGGAGAAGAGAAATAATGATTAGAGCAGACATCAATGAACTAGAAACCAAAAAACAGTAGAACAGATCAACGAAAATAGAAGCTGGTTCTTTGAAAGAATTAGTAAGATCAATAAACTCCTAGCCAGACTTATCAAAAAGAGAAAGAACCTAAATTAATAAAATCATGAATGAAAAAGGAGAGATCACAACAAACACGAAGGAAATACAATCAATTCTAAGAACATATTATGAACAACTATATGCCAACAAATTAGGCAATTTGGAAGAAATAGATGTGTTCCTGGAAATTTATAAACCACCAAAACTGAAACAAGAAGAAATAGAAGATCTAAATATGCCCATAACCTGCAAGAAAATTGAAGCAGTAATCAAAAGCCTCCCAAAAAACAAGAGTCGAGGGCCAGATGGCTTCCCAGGGGAATTGTATGAAACATTTAAAGAAGAAATATTACCTATTCTACTGAAGCTGTTTCAAGAAATAGAAATGGAAGGAAAACTTCCAAACTCATTCTATAAAGCAAGCATTACCTTGATCCCCAAATCAGACAAAGACCCCATCAAAAAGGAGAATCACAGACCAATATCTCCGATGAGCATGGATGTCAAAATACTCACCAAGATGTTAGCCAATAAGATCCAACAGTACATTAAAAGATTATTCACCATGACAAGTGGGATTTATTCCTGGACTGCAAGGGTGGTTCAACGTTCACCAATCAATCAACGTGAAACATCACATTAATAAAAGAAAGGACAAGAATCATATGATCCTCTCGATGCAGAAAAAGCATTTGACAAAATACAATGTCCTTGATTAAAACTCTGCACGGTGTAGTCATAGGGGGAACATACCTCAATATCATAAAAAACATATATGAAAAGCCCACAGCGAATATCATCCTCAGTGGGGAAAAACTGAGAGCTTTTCCCCTAAGGTCAGGAACATGACAGGGAGGCCCACTCTCACCAGTTTTTCAACATAGTACTAGAAGTCTTAGCCCCAGCAATCAGACAACAAAAAGAAATAAAAGGTATTCAAATTGGCAAAGAAGAAGTCAAACTCTCACTCTTTACAGATGACATGATACTTTATGTGGAAAACTCAAAGACTCTACCCCAAAATTGCTAGAACTCATACAGCAAGTCAGCAACATGGCTGGATACAAAATCAATGCAGAGAAATCGGTTGCATTTCTATACACTAACAATGAGACAAAAGAAAGAGAAATTAAGGAATTGATCCCATTTATAACTGCACCAAAAGCCATAAGATACTTAGGAATAAACCTAACCAAAGAGGTAAAGGATCTTTACTCTAAAAATTACAGAACACTTATGAAAGAAATTGAGGAAAACACAGAGATGGAAAAAATATTCCATGCTCATGGATTGGAAGAACAAATATTGTTAAAATGTCTATGCTACCCAGAGCAATCTATACTTTCAATGCAATCCCTATCAAAATATCAACATTTTTCGCAGAGCTAGAACAAATCATCTTAAAATTTGTGTAGAACCAGAAAAGACCCCAAATAGCCAGAGGAATGTTGAAAAAGAAAGCCAATTCTGATGGCATCACAACCTCTGACTTCAGCCTATATTAAAAAGCTGTGATCATCAAGACAGCATTCTACTGGCACAAAAACAGACACACAGATCAATGGAACAGAATAGAGAGCCCAGAAATGGACCCTCAAGTCTATGGTCAACTAATCTTTGACAAAGCAGGAAAGAATATCCAATGGAGAAAGGGCAGTCTCTTCAATAGATGATGCTGGAAAAATTGGACAGCCACATGCAGAAGAATGAAACTGGACAATTCTTTTACACTGTACAGAAAGATAAACTCAAAATGGATGAAAGAATAAATATGACACAGGAATCCATCAAAATCCTAGAGGAGAACACAGCAACCTCTGACAAAACCAAAAGATAACCTACAGAATGGGAGAAGATATTTGCAAATGTCTTATCAGATAAATGGCTGGTATCCAAGATCTATAAAAAACTTATCAAACTCAACACCCAAAAAACCAAAAAAATCCAGTCAAGAAATGGGCAGAAGACATAAACAGACATTTCTCCAAAGAAGACATACAAATGGCCAACAGCACATGAAAAATGCTCCACATCCCTTGGCATCAGGGAAATACAAACCAAAACCACAATGAGATACCACGTCACACCAGTCAGAATGGCTAAAATTAACAAGACAAGAAACAACAAATATAGGCAGGGATATAGAGAAAGGGGAATCCTCTTAACTGTTGGTGGGAACACATGCTGGTACAGCCACTCTGGAAAAACAGTATGGAGGTTCCTCAAGAAGTTAAAAGTAGAGCTACCCTATGACCCAGCAATTGCACTACTAGGTGTTTACCCCAGAGATACAGATGTAGTGAAACAAAGGGGCACCTGCATCCCAATGTTCATAGCAGCAATGTACACAATAGCCAAACTGTGGAAGGAGCTGAGATGTCCTTCAACAGATGAATGGATAAAGAAGATTTGGTATATATAATGCAATATTACTCAGCCATCAGAAAAGTTGGATACTTACCAGTTACATCCACATAGTTGGAACTGGAGGGTAGTATGTTAAGTGAAATAAATTGATCGGAGAAAGACAATTATCACATGGTTTCACTCATATGTGCAATATAAGAAACAGTGCAGAAGACCATAAGGGAAGGGAGGGAAAACTGGATGGGAACAAATCAGAGAGGGAAAGAAACCATGATAGACTCTTAACTTTGGGAAACAAACTGAGGGTTGCTAAAGTGAAGGTGGGTCAGGGATGTGGTAACTGTGCAATGGGCATTAGGGAGGACACAAGATGTGATGAGCACTGGGTATTATACACTGATGAATTGTTGAACACTGCATCTAAAACTAATGATGTACTATATGTTGGCTAATTGAATTTAAATTAAAAAAAAAACAAAAAAGGTTAGTATCCAAAATATATAAGGAACTTAGAAAACTCAACGGCCAGAAAACAAATAATCCAGTTAAGAAATCGGTAAAAGCTTTGAGTAGACATTTATCCAAAGATGATATACAGATGGCCAACAGACACATGAGAAGATGCTCAACATCATTCCTTGACAGGGAAATATAAATCAAAACTACAGTGAGTTTTCACCTCACACCTGTCAGAATGGCTAAAATTAACAACACAGGAAACAATAGGCATTGGCAGGGATGCAGAGACAGGGAAACTCTCTTACTGTATTGGTGGGAATGCAAACTGGTGCACTCACTTTGGAAAACAGTATGGAATTTCCTCAAAAAGTTAAAAATAGAACTACCCTGTTATTGAGTAATAGCACTACTAGGCATTTACCCAATGGATAAAAAGTACTGATTTGAAGGGATATAGTCACCCCCATGTTTATAACAGCATTATTAACAATAGACAATTTTGGAAAGAGCCCAAATTTCCATCAACAAATGAACAGATAAAGAAGAGGTGATTATATATACTCACCCACCAAAAAGAGTGAAATATTGCCACTTACAATGATGTGGATGGAGCTAGAGAATATTATGCTAAGTGAAATAAGTCAGTCAGTGAAAGACAAATACCATATGATTTCACTCACATGTAGAATTTTAGAAACAAGACAGATGATCGTAATGGAAAAAAAGAGAGAGAGGAAAACCAGAAAACAAAGTCTTAGTTATTGAGAACAAATTGAGGGTTACTGGAGGGGAGGTGGTCAGGGGGTGGGTTAAATTGGTGATGGGTATTAAGGAGGACACTTGTGATGAGGACTGGGTGTTGGATATAAGTGATGAATCACTAGATTCTCCACCTGAAACTAATGTTATACTGTATCTTAACTAAGTGGAATTTAAATAAAAACATGAAAAAGAAAAACAAAAGCAAAAAACAAGCATGACAACACCTTGTTCTTGCACTTCTAGTCTCCAAAACTGAGAAAATAAATTTCTGTTGTTTAAGCCACCTAGTTTATCACATTTTGTTATGGCAGCCCTAGAAACTTAACACAATTACTACTGTAACTAAATACTTACAATTTCTATCATTTAGGGGTAGGTTCCATTTTGAGGAGCCATAAAACTTAAAATAACAGTGCTTTTATGGACATTGTTTCTCAAAATTTCAGGTTATAAGCAGTGCAGAGCTGTCACTGGCATCTCTCATTCATGATATGCATTGAGACCATATTTTCTTCCAACTTATCACTCTGCCGTGTTGAATATGTGATCCTTAACTTTACATTTCAAGATTGTCGCATCAGTATTCCAAATAGGAGGATGGAGGAGGATTTGAACGAGAGAAGGCAAAGTTGTCAATGGAGGAAAAATCCTGGAAGCTGCCACATGATATTTCTGCTTATGTAGCATTGCACATAACTATGACTCATGGCTATACCTAGTTGCAAGGAAGATTGCAAGTGTAATATTTACCTCAGCTAAAAGTTTATTACTATGAACAAAATGGATACAGAATAGGGAAAGAAGTAGTAACATCTGATACACTCTGCCTTATTGAATATCCAAATAACATTGCTTATCCTTCCAAACATAGAACACTTTTCACTCTTTCCCAAAAGAGAAAACCCAATGTCTCACCCAGTTACTGTGTTCATCTCAAAGTTTAAGGTATCTGGTGAGACACCTTTAAAATTTATGTCCAGATGTGATTCATTGTGTTCCAGTCACCTACAAAATAAGAAACAAGTTTTTTGTGTTTGGTTACCTATAAACTATAAACTAATAAATTAAGAGACAAGTTACCTGCCCTCCCACTCATCTACCTAGTGTACAATTGTAGAGAAGAAATAGCATAAGTGCAACAAAAACTTCCATTTAAAAGTTACTCATCCACAACAATGATCAAATCATTTGGGGCAGAAGTTGTAAACACCCTGAAGAAAGACATGGAAGTATGAAATTGAATTTTGCGAATGGAACAGCTATTTCACTTAACCGATTAGTGATTTCAATGAACTGATTGGTTTATTCATATGTTCATAGATTATAACTGAATTAATCCTTGATCAGGCTATAGATCTTTTATGACTTGTGATGCGATTATATCCTGATAAATCTCTCATAGGTTGAAAATATTGTGTCAAAAGTGCATTTAATACACCTAACCTACCAAACATCACAGCTTAGTCTAGCCTATCTTAATTGTGCTCAGACATTTATATTAGATATGTACAACTACAGTTGGACAAAAGGATTTAACACAAAGCCTATTTTATAATAAAGTATAACATATAAAATATTTTATAATAAAGTGCTGAATATTTCATTCATAATAATTCATTAATTTATTGAATACTGTACTGAAAGTGAAAAAGAGAATGATCGTATGGGTACAGAATGATTGTAAGTATATTAGTTATTCACCCTCATGATTGTTACTGAATATGTATTATTTTCATACCACTGTAAAGTTGAAAAAAAATTTTGTCAGAGAGAGAGAGAGAGAGAGAGCAGGGGCAGAGGGGCAGAGGGAGTGGGAGAGAGAGAATCTTAAAGAGACTCCATGCCCAGCATAGAGCCCTACGTGGGGCTTGATCTCATGACCCTGAGATCATGACCTGAGCCTAAATCAAGAGTCAGACCCTTAACTGACTGAGCCACCCAGGTGGCCCTTAAATTTGAAAAAAATTAACTTGAACCATTGTGGACCATTTGCTTTAAAATAATCTTAAAAGTAAAGAAAATTTCTGATCCAACATAGAAAAGAAAAAGAATGAAGATGATATTTACTGATTGCCTATTATATTTATCCAGTCAACAAATAAAAAAATAATAATTGATCACTATTCTAGGCATGGGGAATAAAGGAGTAAAGAAAAGTGGTAAAGTGCATGCTCTCATGGAGTTTATATTCTAATAAGGAGAGACAGTCAATAAGCAAAAATATAATAAATATACATCATACCAGTCAATAAAAAATATAATAAATATACAAAATATAGTAAATATACATTGTATATTTATACAAAATATAATATATATACTGTACATACATGATAGATGAATATATTCATCTATCTATATATCTATATACACATATAGATATATATATATATCGCTATATAAAACATTGCTATTGGTATAAATATCAATTTTCAGCATTATAATCTTATTGAGGAGGAAAAGGAAAGGAAAGATGAAAAAACTACACTTTGCAAAGAAACCAAGTGTCAAGCCAATTCAAAGAGTAGATCTGTACTCAGGTCTTATCACCTGTTATCCTTTCAAACTGGCTTAGTTCATCTAATACTGTTCAGATGCATTTTGAAATTTTTCTGCTTATATACTTATTTATCAAATACACAAACAACGTTTTTATTTAAAGCAAACACTATCTTTTTATATTTGATTATGGATGGATGAAGAAATATGGGCAGTACTTAGCAGGGGCATAAAGCTCTAGAATCAGATGGACTTGAAAGTGAATCTTAGGTTTACCAACTACCAGTTGCAAGAATTTAGGTAAATTAATTTGAGTTTTAGTTTCCTAGACTGTAAAAATGTGTTAACACCTACTTATCTTACAGCTTTGAGAAAATTCAACATAAACATTAATGTGAAGGGTACAGAATCTTACTTGGCAAATGCTCAGTGCTGAATGCCTTGCGCTTTTCCATATCATATCTATAAAACATTTTAAATAATTCAAAAAATATGACCTACAGAAATATAATTCATAAGAATATAAAATTAATTTAATTTAATGCAAATAGCATACTCAATTCATTGATAGTATAACAAGGTAGTAAAAAAGGGAATTTTGAAATCGGGCAGACCTAAAGTTTCCTCTCTGTTCCATTACTTAATAAAATTCGTGTTTGTTATGTGACTAGGTACTTTATATGCCTTCTTGCTTGACACAACAGTCCTGTGAGTTCAGTCTCAATATCTCTATTTTACTAATGTGAAATAGACTCAGAGAGATTAAATTATATATCCATGATCATGAAGCTAGTAAGCAACAAATATGGTATTTGAACCCATACCTATTCAATTTCAAACTCATGCCTTTTCTATTATATTGTACTATCATTATGGCTATCACTTTGTAGGTCAGATAAGCATTGTCATGTGGTCCACTTTATTTTCTAAAGGTTTTAATGATGCAGTATCAAATTATGCAGTGCAGTATTAAATTATAAAAGCAATACCCATAGGTTTTCATTTCTGATTCTTCCATACCACTAAAGTGTTCTTGATCTTTTGAATCATTTTATTCTATTGTCTATGACAGAAGATATTTCACTTTGTTCTATTTCAAGAGAAACTTTCCAAATTCATCTTTGGCATTCTGAATTTCTGCACTGGTTCCCAGTTTGTTGATTGTGTCATAAATTTTCCCAAAGTTGGCTTAGGATGACAATGGAATGTAATCACATAGATGTAGGTGAATACTCTCTACCTAAAATTCAAGTGCCCTTGAAATCAGCCTCTGAGGGTTTTTAACTTTGTTACCATTACAATATTTTGGATATTTATTTATTTATTTTTTAAAATTATTTGAGAGAGAGAGAGAGAGCTCAGTGGGGTAGGGGGAGGGGCAGAGGGAGAAGGACAAGCAGGCTCCCCACTGAGCAGGAAGCCTGACTGACCTGGGGCTGGATCCCAGGACCCTGGGATCATGATCTGAGCCCAGGCAGATGCTTAACTGACTGAACCACCTAGGCACCCCAATATTTATTTAACTTTTTAAAGCAAATATCTTAGCAATCATAATATCAACAATCACTTTTTTCTCTGGGGATATATATGCTATAGAAAGAAAATTTGTTGAGGAACACCAATATTCTTAGTATAGATACCTCAATTTACTTATGGAAAAATAAATGCTTGGGGTTCCCATAGCTTTACTGATTTCCAATGTAACATTGTGGTCTTGTCCTTTTCTTTTTTTTCTTTTCTTTTCTTTTCTTTTCTTTTCTTTTCTTTTCTTTTCTTTTTTCTTTTTCTTCTTCTCTTTCCCTTTCTTTCTTTCTTTCTTTCTTTCTTTCTTTCTTTCTTTCTTTCTTTCTTTCTTCTTTCTTTCTTTCCCTCTATTATGTTATGTTAGTCACCATACAGTACATACACCATACAGTAGTTTTTGATGTAGTGTTCCAAGATTTATTGTTTACATATAACACCCAGTGCTCCATGCAGTACCTACCCTCCTTAATACCCATCATTGGACCAACCCATCTCCCCACCCCGCTTCCCTCTAAAACCTTCAGTTTGTTTCTCGGAGTCCACAGTCTGTCATGGTTCCTCTCCCCTTCTGATTTCCCCCTTTTCTTTTGAAAACTTTCTTTGAGTCTACATAGTTAGGTTCTTTGAAAACAAAAGAATGAATCTAAAAATGTTCAAAATCAGCAGTAGCCTCAATAGACCCCCACCTTGTTTTTCTAATAAGAGTGTTTGTATAGAAGTCTCCTTGCTGTTGTGTCAGTTATCCACAGGTTTTTGTGTTTTAAGAAGGCAATCCAGAATTTTAACAGTGCCAGTATCAAAATAATTCCCATTCCACCTGCAGAAATAAAAACTTATGAAGATTATCACATACACATTTAGTGAGATAAGATTTTGTTGTCTCTTCCTAAAAACAAAATAGGAAGAAAACCCACCAACTTTCACTCTGAGTTTGATATGTAATCAACTAAGTATTGTACATTTTTTGAGAAATCATATTTGATCTATACTTGCAACAGTTTGAATCATTTTTCTAGCACTTGACATTAAGTTTGTTATCAATATCAAATTTTTTTTTCATTTTTAAAAAGTTTTCCCACAGTTTTTATGTGATATCTTACTGTTACTGAACCAACGTTGGTGATTCCTGAGTCTTGAGCAGTGCCATTCTAAACTAAAAATATACGGTGTCTGTAACATCACTAACAGACTTTGTAAATAATCTATTGATACTGTCCATAACAATTCAATGTTGAGTTATAAGTATAAGGTCAAGAGCACTTCTCCCATCTATAGTTTACTCTTTGAGTTATATTTATAAAATAATAATAAATTGGAGATATTTCTTGTGTTTGTTATTACACCTTTGACAAAAAGAAACGGTGGGATATAGTTTGGCCAAAATTCTTATAGTGACTATTTATTGGATCCCTATTGTATGAAAAGTGCTTTCCTAGTAAAAATTCATTTAATCTTCACAACAGCATGTAAAAAAATATTATATTTTAAAGGTAATGAAATTGAGTTTTTAAAAGTTGTGTAATTTGTCCAAGTTCATATGGCTAATATGTAGTAAACCCAGAATTTAAACTCAGATATATCTGGTTCCAAAGTCTATTCTTTTTCATTAGATAAAATTTCTTCCTTAGATTACTTTAAATGAGAAAAGTCCTGAAGAACTAAAGACATGTGTTCTTCATTTGTCTGCTTATTTTCTTTGAGAAAGCTAGCTGCTTTGGCCCTTGAAAACTGAACTTTCATTTATCATCGAAGTTAAAACTACTATTTATTTTTCATAAACTGGAAATTTTTTTTCTGTGCCTGTTCCCTTTTTGTGGCCTCTTCACTGTGAAATTGGGGGAAAGGAGAAGACTGTGGTATCACTTCTAGGAATTTTGTCATATGTCATTATGTTCATTTGAATGAAAAATTGTCTTTTTAAGTTTTTATTTAAATTCCAGTTAATTAACATCAGTGTAATATTAGTTTCAGGTGTATAATACTGTGACTCAACACAATATTAACTCAGCACTGGGTAATGTATGACATCCTTGTCAACAGTTGTTGTTTCTTGTGTTTTTGATTTTAGCCATTCTGACAGGTGTGCGGTGATATCTCACTGTAGTTTTGGTTTGTATTTCCCTTATAATGAGTGAGCGTTGAGTACTTTTTCACGTGTCTGTTGGCCATCTGTATGTCTTCTTTGGAGAAATGTCTGTTCATGTCTTCTGCCAACTTTTTAATGGGATTGTTCGGTTTTTTGGTGTTGAGTTGTATAAGTTCTTTATATATTTTGGATACAAACCCTTTATTGGATTTGTCATTTGTAGGAAGGAAAGCTTCATTCATTTTATGAGGCCAACATTACCCTGATACCAAAACCAGATAAAGATACCACAAAAAAAGAGAGCTACAAGCCAATATCTCTGATGAACATAGATGCAAAAATCTTCAATAAAGTATTGGTAAACTGAATCCAACAATATATTTTAAAAAATCATTCACCATTACCAAGTGGAATTTATTCCCAGGATGCAAGGGTAGCTCCATATTTACCAATCAATCAGTATGATTCATCACATCAATATAAGAAAGGATAAGAATCATATGATCATCGCAATAGATACAAAAAAAAAAAAAACATTTGACAAAGTACAACATCCATTCATCATAAAAACCCTCAACGAAGTAGGTTTAGAGGGAAGATATATATATACATATCTCAATATAACAAAGGCCACATATGAGAAACCCACACCTAACATCATCCTAAATGAGGAGGAACTGGGGTGCCTGAGTGGCTCAGTTGGTTAAGTGTCTGCCTTCAGCTCAGGTCATGATCCCAGAGTCCTGGGATTGAGCCCCACATCATGCTCCTTGCTCAGCGGGGAGCCTGCTTCTTCCTCTCCCTCTGCCTGCTGCTTCCCCTACTTGTGCTATCTCTCTCTGTCGAATAAATAAAATCTTTAAAAAAAATAAATGGGGAAAAACTGAGAGTTTTTCTCCTAATGGTCAAGAACAAGACAAGGATGTCCACTCTCACCACTTTTATTCAACATAGACCCATGCCATTTTCATTTGATTGTGAAATAGATAAAATTTCAGTCTTGTAAATTTATTGCATCTTAATAATCTACTGAGAAAGGCAAACAAGTACCTTTGGGCATGTTATCTTTCCTTAAATGATTTACTTCAGGTATATCATTACCTGTTAAATACAGCATTGTGCTTGCCAAAATGGAAATTCATCTTGTGAAAGATTACAGAAGAATTGATGATGTTTTCCTGCTAATTTGCTTTCATCCATCACCAAGCAAAATTTTGTCTCTTGTTCCTTATAGATGTTTTGCCAGACATGAAAAAAAAAAAAAGTAAATCATTTCATGTTTTGAAGGCCATCTCCTTCCTCTCTTGGGTCTTTCCATCTAACTCAGCCTGGTTCTCAGTTTAGCCAGAAGGATGGTGCCTCATTGTCCTGTCTCTACTTCCTTACCATTCCTTACTGTGGGCAGTACTCACTCAGTGTAAAGGAAACTGCATGGCAGATGAGTTTTATAGGGATTAAAAACTCCTCTGCCTAAATCACTCCCCTTGTCAAGATGTGACGATTTTTTTTTTCTTTAGCAATTCTTTTGTGTTGAGCATTAAAGAAGTTTTTTCAAATGCAAATGTTATATGGGAAGGGTAAGTTATTACAAGATATTAACTTTCTTCTTCTTTTATCAATTAATGCAATGTTGGAACACCTACTATATGATAATGCACATGGCTTATTGCTGAGAGGGCAAAAGACACATTAAAAAAAGGTAAGTCAGAGTGTCAATCCTCAAGGAGTTTATTGAGAAATGAAGATAACTCCAGACATCTAACTATAATCCTGCAATAGCATGGACTGGATGGGCTACTGGATGGAGAAGGCTGAGGGTAGGCAATGGAGGGACAGTATGATGGTATTGGGTAACACTATATGTGTGTGTTTGTGTGTGTGTGTGTGTGTGTGTGTGTGTGTGTGTGTGTGTGTGTGTGTTATATCCTAAGGAGGAGAGAATGAAGCCCCCAACACAATCTCACAATTTTCTAAGCACTTGCTCTTGTAAGGTCTGTTGCACATAATCACATACCGCTTGTTAGTTCTGCCATTCTAGGGAGTGGAATGACTTCTGCCTCACTAGTAAACTTTATAGAAGACCAGGTGATCATTGGAGTGAAAAATATGCTCTATGTACTGATGTTGGAGAAGCAAGAAAATTACATTTTCAATATGATTTGCCTTGTCTTTGATTTCTTTTTTTAAATTTTATTTTATTTTATTTTATTTTATTTTTTCAGTGTTCCAAGATTCATTGTTCATGCACCACACCGAGTGCTCCATGCAATACATGCCTTCCTCAATACCCACCACCAGGCTCACCCAACCCCCCA
>CM052901.1:40539807-40562160 GCA_028534135.1 Potos flavus
AGAGCAATCTATACTTTCAATGCCATCCCGATCAAAATTCCACCGGCATTTTTCAAAGGGCTGGAACAAACAATCCTAAAATTTGTATGGAACCAGAAAAGACTCTGAATTGCTAAGGAAATGTTGAAAAAGAAAAACAAAGCTGGGGCATCACGTTGCCTAATTTCAAGCTTTACTACAAAGCTGTGATCACCAAGACAGAATGGTACTTCACAAAAACAGACACATAGACCAGTGGAACAGAGCAGAGAGCCCAGATATGGACCCTGAACTCTATGGTCAAATAATCTTTGACAAAGCAGGAAAAAATATCCAGTGGAAAAAAGATAGTCTCTTCAATAAATGGTGCTGGGAAAATTGGACAGCTATATATAGAAGAATGAAACTTAACCATTCTCTTACACCTTGTCTTTGATTTCTTTCCATCTATTCTACATGCCTGGGACATCCTGCTAACCTCTAACAAGCTCTACACTTTTCCTTGAAAACAGGACTTAAAAACATGTTTCCCATGGAAATGTAAAATAGTGTACCCTCTGCAAAAAACAATATGGTGGCTCCTCAAAAAAATTAGAATCACCAAAAGATGTAGCAATTCTACTTCTGGGTATGTACATGAATAAAAAATCAGAGACTTGAACAGATATGTGTATACCAATGTTCATAGTGACAATATTTACAATTTATAGATTCAACAGATGAATGGATAAAGGAAATTTGGTGTATATAGGCACATCTTGGAGATATCGCAGGTTCAATTTCAGACCACCACAATAAAGCAAATATAATAAAGTGAGTCAAATAAACTTTTTTTGGTTTGCCAGTGCAAATAAAAGTTATGTTTATACTATACTGTAGTCTATATCTTAAAATGAGACAGTGGTGAAGTTTACTGCATCAGTTGACTCTTCCTTTCATGAACAATTTCTCTATAGCATGCAGTGCTGTTTGATAGTATTTTACCCACACTAGAATTTCATTCAAAATTGGAGTCAATCCTCTCAAACCCTGCCACTGTTTTATCAACTAAGGTTGTGTCATTTTCTACATTCTTTGTTGTTATTTCAACAATTTTTATAGCTTCTTACCAGCAGTAGATTTTATCACAAGAAGCCACTTTCTTTGCTCATCCATACAAAGCAAGTCTTCATCTGTTAAAGTTTTATCATGAGACTGTAGCAATTTAGTCACATCTTCTGGCTCCACCTCTAATTCTCATTCTCTTGCTGTTTCCACCACATCTGCATTTACTTTCTCCACTGAAGTTTTGAAACCCTTAAAGTCATCCACGAGAACTGGAATCAACTTCTTCCAAACTCCTGTTAATGTTGATATTTTGATCTTTTTCCATGAATCATGAATGTTCTTAATGGCATCTAGAATGGTAAATTCTTTCCAGGAAGTTTTCAATTTGCTTTGTCTACCCAGATCCATCAGAGGAATCATGATCTATTATGGTACTATGCCTTACAAAATGTATTTCTTAAATAATAAGACGTGAAACTTGAAATGACTCCTTGATCCATGGGCTGCATAATGGATGCTGTGTTAGCTGGCATGAAAACAATGTTAATCTCATTGTATATCTCCATCAGAGTTTTTGGGTGACCAGGTGCATTGTTACTTTTTGCAGCAATATTTTGAAAGGAATTTTTATTCTGAGCAGTAGGTCTCAACAGTGGGCCTCAAATGTTCAGTATTGTAAACAGATGTGCTATCATCCAGGTTTTATTATTCCATTGATAAAGCACAGGCAGAGTAGATTTAACATAATTTGTAAGGGCCCTAGGATTTTAAGAGTAGTACATGAATATTGGCTTCAACTTAAAGTCACCAGTTGTACTGGTTCCTAACAAGAGAGTCAGCCTGAGCTTTGAAGCTTTGAAGCCAGGCATTGATTTCTCCTCTCTAGTTATGAAAGTCCTAGATGGCATCTTCTTCCAAAAGCTGTTTTACCTACATTAAAAATCCGTTATTCGTGTAGCCACTTTTATTAATTATCTTACCTAGATCTTCTGGATAACTTGCTATAGCTTCTACATCAGCATTTGTTCCTTTACCTTGTTCCTTTATGTTATGGAGATGGCTTTTTTCCTTAAACCTCATGAATCCACCTCAGCTACCTTAGAATTGAAGAAAGTTAAGGCCTTGCTCTGGATTAGGCTTTGGCTTAAGGGAATATTGTGACAGTTTTGATTTTCTATCCAGACCATTAACATTTTCTCTATTTCAGAGATAAAGCTGTTTCTTTTTTTTAATTGAGATAACTTTATTAGTTTATTGTGTTACTCACATATACCTGATGACAGATTGAAATTTACCATGTATTGATTATATAACCTATTCTTTGCCTTTCCTCCTTATCATTCCTTCCTGATCCTTCACACTTTGGAGCTTGTCTGATTTGCTACTCATTCCGTTTCCATTCCTTGCTTTCTTTTATTGGTTGCACTTTCTCTTCAGCTTTTATGAACTTTCTTTGTTGTTCTTTTTTTGTTTGTTTGTTTCATTTTGTTTTTTTTTTTTAAGATTTTATTTATTTATTTTACAGAGAGAGAGAGATCACAAGCAGGCAGCGAGGCAGGCAGAGAGAGAGGGGGAAGCAGGCTCCCTGCTGAGCAGAGAGCCTGATGCGGGGCTTGGTCCTAGGACCCTGAGATCATGACCTGAGCCAAAGGCAGAGGCTTTAACCCACTGAGCTACCCAGGCACCCCTTTTTTGTTTTATTTTTTATTTTTATTTATTTTTTTATTATTTTCAGTTGGCCACCATATAGCACATCATTAGTTTTTGATGTAGGGTTCAGTGATTCATTAGTTGCATACAACACCTAGTGTTCATCACAACACATGCCCTCCTCAATACCCATCACCCGGCTACCCCCTCCACAAACCCCTCCCCTCTGAAACCCTAGGTTTGTTTCCCGAGCCCATAATGTCACATGGTTCATCTCCCTCTCTAATTTCTCCCCATTCAGTTTTCCCTCCCTTCCCTTATGCTCCTCAGTGCTACCACATCTTCTTTATCCATTCTTCTGTTGAAGGGCATCTCGGCTCCTTCCTCAGTTTGGCTATTGTGGACATTGCTGCTATGAACATTGGGGTTCATGTGGCCCTTCTTTTCACTACAGCTGTGTTTTGGGGGTAAATACCTAGTAGTGCAATTGCTAGGTCATAAGGTAGCTCTATTTTTAACATCTTGAGGAACGTCCATACTGTTTTCCAAAATGGCTGTACCAGCTTGCATTCCCACCAACAGTGTAAGAGGCTTCCCCTTTCTCTACATACTCACCAACATTTGTTGTTTCCTGTTTTATTAATTTTTGCCATTCTAACTGGTGTAAGGTGGGATTTCATTGTGGTTTTTATTTGTATTTGCCTGATAGCTAGTGATTTAGAACTTTTTTCATATTTCATCTTCTTATCATTCATATTTCCCTGGAGTAGCATTTATTTATTTATTTATTTATTTAAAGATTTATTTATTTGAGGAGGGCAGGGGCAGAGGGAGAAGGAGAAGCAGACTTCCCACTGAACAGGGAGCTTGACATGGGGCTTGATCCCAGGACCCTCGGATCATGATCTGAGCTGAAAGCAGACATCTAACCAACTGAGTCACCCAGGTGCCCCTGGACTATCACTTCAAAAAAAAAAAAAAAAAAGGTTCATTTATTTATTTGAGAAAGAGAGAGGAGAGAGACTGTGTGAGTGCAGTGGGAAAGGGCAGAGGGAGAGAGCAAATCAGACTCCCAACTGAGCACAGAGCCCAATGCAGGGCTTGATCCCATGACCCTGAGATCATAACCTGAGCTGAAATCAAGAGCTGGATGCTTAGCTAACTGAGCCACCCAGGCACCCTTGGAGCAGTGCTTTTAGTTACCTTCAAGAGATTTTTCTTTGCATTGACAACTTGGCTAACTGTTGTAGCAAGAGACCTGTCTTGGCTTTTGACATGCCTTTCTCACTAAGCTTAATCATTTCCAGCTTTTGATTTAAAGTGAGAGGCATGTCACTCTTCCTTTCTCTTGAACACTTAGAGGCTATTCTAGGGTTATTAATTGCCCTATTTTCAATATTTTTGTGTCTCAGGGAATATGCAGGACTGAGGAGAGGGGAGAGATGGGGAGATAATTTGTAAAAAATGCAATGTCTGAAGTGCAGTAAAACAAAGAGCAATAAATTGAGATAGCACTTTACATACAATAGAATATTATTAAGCAGTAAAAAGACAAAAATTTGACACATGCTACTATGTTTGTCACTCTTGAAGGCATGCTAAGTAAAATAACCTAATAAACAAGAGGACACATATTGTATGGCTCTACATATATGAGGTAGTCAGAGCAGTCAAATTTATGAATATAGTAAGTGTAATGGCATTTACCAGTGGCTAGAGAAAGGGGGAATGTGGAGTTATTATTTAAAGACTATGAAGTTTCAGTTTGAGGTGATGAAACAGTTCTCGAAATGGATGGTGGTGATGGTTTCACAACAATGTGAATGTACTTAATGCCACAGAACTGTGCACTTAAAAATGGTTAAAATGGCAAAGTTTATGTTATACATATTTTACCATAATGAGAATTTTTGTAATTTAAAAAAGGTGTTTCCCCAAGTATTCTCTAAGCAGAAAATTCCATGGCACGGTGGCATTATAAACTTTATATAGAAGCTAAAATTGGTATATTAGAAATCATTTCCATGAAAGCAAAGCTCATGTTATTTTCTTTTCAATTACGTTTCAAATTTTTCTTTGATGCTATGGAAGTATACAGAAAGTATACAGTTCTTGCCTACAAAGAACTTATAAGTCTGTTAGGTAGACAATAATAACATACAAAATGAAGAAAGAAAACTTAGGACCATGTCTGCCAAATATTACCTACTCTATAGGCTATAACTACCACGTAGTTTAAAGGAAACTGGGATTAGTGAAAGTTGAGTTACAGGTGATAATTTTATGGAAGAAATGATGGTTGAGTTGGACTTAAAGAATGAATAATATTTAGAGAGCTGGAACTATGGCATTTTTTTGTATTTTATTTTGTATTTTTTTAATTCTATTTTTTCAGAGTTCCCAGATTCGAACTATGGCATTTTGAGACATAGAAGATAACAAAATAAAAGCACATAGGTAGGAATGAATCTAGCTTATCTGTAGGACAGTGAGAATAAATATCTGACTGGAGGGCAGAGGAAATAACCAGAAAATAAAGTTAGGTAAGTTGGGGGCAGATTATTAAGTAGTTTAAAATATAGACCATTTTTTAGTATTAAATTGTATCTGACTAATTTTACCAGATATAGGCTCTCCCAACTTCCCAATAAAATCTTTTGAGACACACAGACACAAACAAAACTTCACGGCACAAATTAAACCGGGCACCAATAATTAATCGTTGCCAAAAATATGGAAAAATATCCACTAATAGGCTGTTGGAATTGAATTTATAAACATAAGTGTTGGTCAATATATGCTAAATTTATAGGGATAGAACAAATTTGCTAGTCTGAAAGAAAATGAAAGAACGATTTTTTTTTTTTTTTACCTTTTCTCCATCTATTCTTTTGTTCAGAATTTCAAATTCTGTACTAACCATAAAATTTGGGTGCAAATCTCTCTATTGCTTGGGTACTGATTTTTTATTCTCCTCCCCACCATATTCATTCAATCTCTATTAGTACCTCATTTCTAAATCTTGTTAGAAACTGCGATCCCCGTGATCATTCAGTCATGATGTAGTGAGAGTGTTATAGTGATATATTAATTCGGGAGTATGTAGTTCCCTGAAATAAAACACTATTGGCCAGCATGGCAGAAAAGTAGCTGTCTTCTGAAAACCCATGTTCTTTTTATAGTGTAGAGTTGTATTTGGAAACAACTGTCAGTCTAGAAATTACATTCTTTGTCTTCCTTATATCTGGATATAGCCTTGTTCTTTGCCAAAAGAAGGTGAATGAAAGTAATATGTGTTACTTCCAGGCAGAAGTGGTTAAGAAGTAGGCATCCTCTCCACTGTGAATTTTTCTATCTTCTAGCTGAAGCTGAAGGATTCTAAGGCCCTAGGGAATAACAGAGCCATCCGATGAGAGGAGACCGAGTTTCTAAATCTCCACATGGAAGTTAAGCCACTGAATATCCATTGAACAATTGTTCCAGCAAGACACGAGCTGGGATGAGCCATTGAAATTTTAGTTTATTTGTTATAGAACCTAGCATTATCATAAACAACATAGCATGGGTGGACAGAGTAGGGTATTTTTTAGCAATGTATGTTGGTATAGTGGTTCTAAAAAATATGCTTCATATAATAAGAATCTTGAAGTATAAAGTCGTGGGAAAAATAGAAGATCGGTCAGTCTAGTAGAACATAAATTAAAAAAAAATTGGACTCTTGGAATTGGGCTAGGAATTATGCACAACAACTCATATTCACTATATAATAGTATATGCATCTCATGTATCCTGCTATATATGTCACCTCACTTTATATTTTCACTCCTATAGGTTAAGTAATAGCATTCTAGTTTGACAGATCAGGAAATTGAAATAACCCAAGGTCATACAGCAAGTGGTGGAGCCAAGGTATGAACCCCAGTGTTTCTTATTTTAAAGTCACTTTTAACTACTATTTTCTAACACTTCCTGTAAAAGAGTTGAGAAGATATTTCTCCAACTGACAAATGGATAGAGAACAAAGTCAAGGGAAATCCACATACACCATCTGTTACAAGTTTTTAGATCTAGATAGATTTCTTTTTATTCAGGAATGAGTAAGATGCAAAATAGTCAACTTGGAGATAATTACCATGTAACTGTTGCATATATCATACACAACTTGGATATAATCAGAAAGCATCTTTAGTTTAATTTTCTATGACCTCTTCAAATTTATTCTGTGAAATGAGGTCTTCTCTTGCTATTGAATACAAATCAAGGAAATTTCTATAACTTTTCCAGTTACTTTTAAGTAATAAGTGTCTCATTTCAGTAATTAATATATTTTCAGGAGTGTAATAATAAAACTGTAAACTTTATTGAAAGCCTCATTCATTTCCAAAGTCAGGCTTGCTTCCAAGGTCACTAACTTGAACAGGAAAGGGGACATGCTTTCTCTACCTTGCATTTTCCTTCTCTTCCTCTATTTTGTTAACTTTTTTACTTCCTCTTAGTAAGAGAAAAGCAGAATGAGAAGACAAAAAAGCCAGGAAATTTACTACACTGCCATCAGAAGGAACACATTCCCTGGGTTTGATAGATGTTTAAACTTGATCTTTTCTTTCATGGAATACTTTATTACCTTTTTCAGAGACCACCTCATCATTGGAAATAACTCACAGTTCTTCTGATGCTTGTGAATGTATCTCCTCTGACTTTTTCTTTATGGTTCCTTATTCATCACATAAGAATTGGACAATTCACCCCCTATTTAAGTACCGTTCCCATGGCTTTTCTTGGCCAGGCTCTAAGGAACCCCACACTGGCTCTTTCTTGTTTGTGGCCTACATATGCTTTATAGGATACACTCATATATCATTTATCACAACAAATTCTGGGAATGCAGGCATCACTCAAATACAACTTCTTTTTGTTCTGCTCTAGGAGCAACCAGCCAACAAGTCTTGCCCTTTAGGTGTTATGAGCCATACATCAGTACAGTGGGGGACATATTTTAAATTCTCCATATGATTCTGATGAGGATTCTTTTCTTCAACTTGTGATGAGGGGTGAGCATTTCTCACTATTCACACTTTGAGAAGGTAGTACTCATAGTACACGAACAATTCTTCCCAAAAATTTTCTCCTAAACTCTCAAACTTTTATCAAACTCTCCAACATTTATTATAAGCTAAAAATAAAGAAGAATTAAGATGGCAGAGGATTAGGAGGATGCTAAGCTTATCTCATCCCTCAGACACAACTAGAGAGTTACCAAATCTTTCTGAACATTCAAGAAATCAGAGTTCTGAGAGAACAAAAACTGCAAGTCTATAGGTAGAAAAGTGACCACCTTGTGGAAGATAGGAGGTGCATAGAGTTGATTTGTGGCTGATATAGCTGTGTATACTGTGGCAAGGGTAGAGCCTGCTTATGGAGATTACCATAAAGTATTATAAGCAGTGGAACACAAAATCTGAACTTTTAGAAGTCTGCTACTGTGGGAGATGTGCCTGGCTTTAAGGTGCTCAGATGGTGAAGTGGGATGGAATCCTAGGAGTCACAGCATGGTCTGAGGATCCCCTGGGTCAAAAGAGGAATGGGTGGTTCCAACCTGCTGTGCTGTTCCCAGGCATAGTAGTGGGGAAGCTGGCTGAGGGCAGTGGGTCTTGGTGATGGCTATTTGCTCTGGTTTGCCATAACTGCAAACCACTGTGCAGTCATGTGGCTGCTATCCTGGGACTGGCTGGCAAATGGCAAAAACATGGTGAGACCCTCCCCCAGAGGAACAGCACAGGACCATGTTGCAGGAGTCCCTAAAATTTGGATTTTTGAAACTCAGGCATGTTCCTTGAGATTAAAAAACAAAAACAAAAACAAAAAAAACAAAAAGAAAAAACAAAATCTCAGACATAGGGTAAACGTAGGGTTCAGATAGTAACCGGGGACCCACGTGGGGTGATTGATTGCTCTTCTGTGAGGGCTCACTGAAGAGTGGGGGTCATGAACTTTCAGCTCCAGGCTTAGAGAGACAGGCACCGCCATATTCATCCCACCCATCATTGCTGAAAGGCTTCAGGGAGCAAAACAATGCCCCACTACTATGCTTCTCCCTCTGACCCTCCCCCTCTCATGTTCACTCTCTCTCATTCTCTCTCTCTCTCAAATAAATAAATAAATAAAATCTTAAAAAAAAAAAAAACAAACCCAGCTTACAGAGGAGGAAAGAGTCCTGAAAGCAGCAAGTGCTTAACCTACAAGTAAGACAGATCAGGTTCACAGCAGATCTGTCCACAGAAATATGGCAGACCAGAAAGAAGTGGCAGGAAGTAGTCACCGTGCTGAATCAGGAAAATATGCAGCCAAGAATTCTTTATCCAGGAAGGCTGTCATTCAGAATAGGAGAGATGAAGAGTTTCCCAGACAAACAAAAACTAAAGGAGTTCGTGACCACTAACCCAGTCCTGCAAAATATTTTAAGGGGGCCCTTGGAGTTGAGGGGGTGGAAGATCAAAAGCAATAAAGACTAGAAAGGAACAGGGAACATCACCAGAAAGACCAACTCGACAAGTGAAACAATGGCAAAGATAAATTCATATATTTCAATAATCACTCTGAATGTAAATGGAATAAATGCTCCAATCAAAAGACATAGGGTATCAGGATGGATAAAAAACAAAACCCATCTATATGCTGCCTACAACAGACTCATTTTAGACCTAAAGACACCTGCAGATTGAATGTGAAGGGATGGAGAACTATCTATTATGCTAATGGATGTCAAAAGAAAGTCGGAGTAGCCATACTTATATCAGACAAACTACATTTTAAAACAAAGACTATAAGAAGAGACGAAGAAGGGACTTACATCATAATTAAGGAGTCTATCAATCAGGAAGACCTAACAATTGCAAATATTTATATTTATGTCCCCAACTTGGCAGCACTCAAATATATAAATTAATTAATAATAAACACAAAGAAACTCATTGATAATAATGCAATAATAATAGACTTTAACCCTATTCTGTAACCCCAATTACAGAAATGGACAGAATAAGCAGAAAATCAACAAGGAAACAATGGCTTTGAATGAAACACTAGACCAGATGGACTTCACAGATATATTCAGAACATTTCATCCTAAAGCAGCAGAATACATGTTCTTTTCACATGCACATGGGACATTTTCCAGAATAAATCACATCCCAGGTCACAAATCACCCCTCAACAAGTGCAAAAAGTTCAAGATCATACTGAAATGCATATTTTCAAATCACAGTGCTATGAAACTTGAAGTCAACCCCAAGAAAATATTAGGAAAGACCTCAAATACATGGAGGTTAAAGAACATCTTATTAGAGCATGAATGGGTCAACCAGAAAATTAAGAAGAAATTTTTAACAAGTATGGAAGCAAATGAAAATGAAAACACAACAATCCAAAACTTATGGGATGCAGCAAAGGTGGTCCTAAGAGGGAAGTATATAGTAATACAGGTCTATCTCAAGAAGAAAGAAAGGTCTCAATTACACCACCTAACCTTATACCTAAACGTTCTAGTAAAGGAACAGGTAATAAAGCCTAATGCCAGGAGAAAAAGGGAAATAATAAAGATTAGAGTAGAAATAAATGATACAGAAAAGAACAATCAAAAAACTCAGCATGGATTAATAAATCTAAGAGCTTGTTCTTCAAAAGAATTAATAAAGTTGATAAAGGCTTAGGCAGCCTTATCAAATTAGAAGAGAAAGAACCCAAATAGATAAAATCATGAATGAAAGAGGGGAGATCACAAGCAACACTGCAGAAATACAAACAATTATAAGAGAATACTATGAAGAATTGTATGTCAACAAACTGGCAACCTGGAATTCCTAGAAACCTACACACTACCAAAACTGAAACAGGAAGAAATAAAAACTTTGAACAGACCTATAACCAGCAAAGAAATTGAATCGGTAATAAAAAATATCCCAACAAACAAAAGTCCTGGGCCAGATGGATTCCCAGGGGAATTCTAACAGGCATTTAAAGAAGAGTTAATGCCTATTCTTCTCAAACTGTTCCAAAAAATGGAAATGGAAGGAAAACTTCCAAACTCCTTCTGTGAAGCCAACATTACTTTGATTCCAAAACCGGACAAAGACCCTACTAAAAATGAGATGTACAGGCCAATATCCCTGATGAACATGGGTGCAAAAATTCTCAATAAAATACTAGCAAGTCAAATTCAACAGTACATTAAAAGAATTACTCACTATGATCAGGTGGGATTTATTTCTGAGCTGTAAGGGGGGTTCAATATTTGCAAATCAATGTGATACACATTAATAAAAGAAAGGATAAGAACCATATGATATTGTCAATAGATGCGGAAAAATCATTTGACCAAATACTTCATCCTTTTTTTTTAAATAAAAACTCTCAACAAAGTAAGGATAGATGGAACATACCTCAACATCATAAAAGCTATATACAAAAGACCCACAGCTAATATCATCCTAAATGGGGAAAAATTGAGAGCCTTTCCTCTATAGTCAGGAACAAGACAAAGATGTCAATTCTCACCATTACTATTAATCAGTAATTTCAGGTCTTAGCCTCAGCAATCAGACAACAAAATGAGATAAAAAACATCCAAATTGGCAAGGAAGAAGTCCAACTTTCACTATTTACAGATGACATGATACTCTACGTAGAAAATCTGAAGGACTCCACCAAAAAATTGCTAGAACTAATATATGGATTCAGTTAAGTCACAGGGTACAAAATCAATGTGCAGAAATCTGTTGCATTTCTATTTACCAATAATGAAGGAGCAGAAAAAGAAATGAAGAAATAATACCATTTAGAGTTGCACCAAAAACAATAAGATACCTAGGATTACACCTAACTGAAGTGGTAAAAGTTCTATAGTCAGAAAACTATAGAACACTTATGAAAGAAATTGAAGAGGTCACAAAGAAATGGAAAGACATTCCATGCTCATGGATTAGAAAAAACAAATATTGTTAAAATGTCTAAATTACCCAAAGCAATCTATGCATTTAATGCAATCCCTGTCAAAATACCAATAGCATTTGTCACAGAGCTAAAACAAACAATCCTAAAATTTGTGTGGAACCACAAAAAAACCCAAAAAGCCAATGAATTTTAAAATGAAAAGCAAGGCTGGAGGCATAACAATTCTGGACTTGAAACTATATTATAAAACTGTAGTGACCAAGACAGTACAATACTGGCACAAAAACAGACACACAGATCAATGGAACAGAATAGAAAATGCAGAAATGGATGCACAACTATGTCATCAACTGATCTTTAACACAGCAGGAAAGACTATCCAATAGAAAAAAGACAGTCTCTTCAACAAATGGTATTGGGAAAACTGGACCACCTTTTTACACCATGAACAAAAATAAATTCAAAATGGATTAAAGACCTAAATTTGAGACAGGAAACTATCAAAATCCTAGAGGAGAACACAGGCAGCAATCTCTTTAACCTTGACTGTAGCAACTTCTTACTAGACATATTGTGGGAGGCAAGGGAAACAAAAGCAAAAATGAACTATGGGTACTTCATCAAGTTAAAAACTTTCTGTACAGCAAAGGAAACAATCAACAAAGCTAAAGGGCATCCTACAGAATGGGAGAAGATATTTGTAAATGACCTATCTGATAAAGGGTTTGTATCCAAAATCTAAAGAACTTATCAAACTCAACACCTAAAAAACAAATAATCCAATTAAGAAATGGGCAGAAGACATGAATAAAAACTTTTCCAAAGAAGACATCAGATGGCTAACTGACACATGAAAAACTGCTCAATATCACTCATCAGCAGGGAGATACAAATCAAAACCATAATGAGATACCACCTTACACCTGTCAGAATGACTAAAATTAATAACACAAGAAACAACAGATGTTGGTGAGGATGCAGCGAAAAGGGAACCCTCTTTCACTGTTGATGAAAATGCAAAATGGTGCAGCCACTCTTGAGAACAGTATGGAGGTTCCTCAGAAAGTTAAAAATAGAAGTACCCAGGGAACCTGGGTGGCTCAGTGGGTTAAAGCCTCTGCCTTCAGCTCAGGTCATGATCCCAGGGTCCTGGGATCGAGCCCTGCCTCAGGCTCTCTGCTCAGCAGGGAGCCTGCTTCCCCTTCTTTCTCTCTGCCTGCCTCTCTGCCTGCTTGTGATCTCTCTCTCTCTCTCAAATAAAATAAATAAAAATCTTAAAAAAAAATAGAAGTACCCTATAATCCAGCAATTGTGCTATTAGGTATTTACCCAAAGGACATAAAAGTACAGAGTCCAAGGAGTACATGCATCCTGATGTATATACCAGCATTATCAACAATAGCCAATCTATGGAGAGAGCCCAAATGTCCATCAACGAATGAATGGATAAAGCAGTAATATAAAACCATATATATCCACACGTGTATACAGATATACATATACATTTTAATATTACTGAGCCATCAAAAAATGAAATCTTTCCATTTGCAATGATGTGGATAGAGCTAGAGTGTATTATGCTAAGTGAAATAAATCAGTCAGAGAAAAATACCATATGATCTCACTTATATGTGGAATTTAAGGAAGAAAATAGATGAACATATGGGAATGGGAAAAGAAAAAAAGGAGGGAAGGAAACAAACCATAAGAGACTCTTAATGATAGAGAACAAACTAAGGGTTGATGGAGGGAGTTGGTGGGGGATGGGCTAGATGGGTGGTTGGTATTAAAGAGGGCATTTGTTATGATGAACACTGGGTGTTGTATGTATGTGAAGAATCATTGAATTCTACTCCATATAACAATATTGCACTGTATGTTAACTAAGTAAAATTTAGGTTTAAAAAAGCTGAAAATAGCACATTCAGTTAGGACATTGAAACCTGTATTCAGCCACCTTTGTAAATCCCACCTGGTGGACTTCCAGGTGGTACCAAATATTTATATTTATGTAAATATATAAACATAATATTTATCTTAATTATAAATATTATGTTATAAGTATATATATATTATAATATTAACAATATTGTTAATATAATAATATAAAAATAACATTATAGATATTATAAATAAATATTTATATTTATATGTGGTATCAAATATTTTAGGGCTTTAGGCCAAATTCAAACACAAGTGTTTCCATTTAACATCATATTACAAAAGCTAAGCTAAACTAAACTAAACTAACAAAAACAACAACTAAATAAGGGAAAGAAAATATTGAGCAGTGCACAGGAAGATCTCAATTCTAAAATAATCTAATTTAAAAAATCAGAAGTATTTTTATAAAACATCATGGCATCATAAAGTGCTACAAAAGAGATTGCTTTTAAATGGGGCTCTAATTTTCATTCCAACTTTATCCAACAATGGGATACCAAAAAAGCCAGTCAAAGGGAATTGTTTGTATCTCTTGCTTTCCGGGGAAATGTTGGAACAGATTTTGGAACAGAGGACTAAAAGTTACATTCCTCAAAACATTAGGATTTATAATTCTGAGAAAATAGGAAGAAAAATACCATGTGCAATTTCTGTGAGTGCTATCCAGAAACACAGAATCATTTGTGAAGGGCTTATGAATGTGAGGAGAAGCTTTTTTTGCATTTGACAATAAGCGGTCGATTTAAATAATCTTTGATTTAGTTCTGTTTAAGAGTATAGAACTAAAAAATAAGCTACTTTGGGATACCTAATTGCACTTAGTGGTTGGAAAGACAACTTTTCCTAACTTCAACGTCTGTTGAAATAGTGTACAATGAAATTAGTGACACTGAAAATGGAGACCATGTAGCCAGTGATTAGAGTTGTATCTTCGATGTGATGAAGATACAGCAGTAGTATTGCTCACATCAGCAGTAGTATTGCTCACATTTTGTTAGCTATCTTGGCAATGGCAGACAGTGTAGCCTCAGAAAAGGTCACCTAATAGAGAAGTAGTGTGGAATAATAATTATAAGGAAGTTGAAAAGCATCAGAAAAGCTTCAGCAGTCACTGAAGCAGTGTCATGACTGAGTACAGGAAGAGGATTTGAAGGATTTAGATAGGATGACCATAGAATTTATTCTTTAAAGTGGGGTACTTTTTAAGAGTAGAAGGGGCATATTAATAATTATGCCAGTACAACAGACATAAGCTAAGACTTCCTGGGCTAACTGGGACATATTACAATCCTGGATTGGAGGAATAATAACTTCTCTGGATTGAGGCACAGAATCAACAAAAAATATAATCATTATCCATGTTTTTTGTGGCTTAAGATGTGTGTGGCTAAGGCATACACAAGTAATGTCACCCTGTCTATTTTTAGGATAGCACTTAAGAATCACTAAAGACCAGCCCCTATTCCTACTTCCTCTTATTCAATTATTTTCCAAGACATCTATTTTTAGCCATGAATTATCTACATGTTCCTAGTCCACATAAATTTGGAAAAATTTATAATCTAGGCCTTGAATTAAAACATGAGGAATTTTGCTTATCTTAACTTGCTGACTTTGAAAAGCCTTAAGCTTTTCAATGATATTCAGAGAGTTATTGAGTTGATTTAGGGAGGATGAGGGGAGAAGCAGGTGACTGAGTGGTTGGAAGAATAACAGCAAAGGCTAAGGAGCTTAATTTTCATGTGGAGGATTATGAAGTTCTTACAGAGTTTGCAGAACTGTGGCACCATTCAATTGAATTTAGTATTATTTAACACCTGTTCTGTGCTACATATTATCTGTCCTTGATAAATTTATAATCTGTTTGAGGATGCAAGAAATCTGCACATGAAACAATTACTGCACAAAACAGATGATCAAATGTCAAAGTATGAATTCTAGATAATGAATACTATAATATGGCATGGGCTAGAAGGTGGTGAGGGGGAAAAATTTCTTGGCTAGAACATCCTACCAAAACAGATATTTCATCACTTTGTAAACATGATGAAAGACAATGTGACAGAAATGGCTGAGTGATCACTAAAAATCTATGCTCTTCCATTTCCACAGTTTGCAGTTACTATCTAAAGATAGCTGTTCATCCAAATACAACATCTCCCTAACATTAACTTTGCATTATTTTGTGACCGTGTGACTAGTTTTGACTAATGAAACATTAGGAGAAATATGCAGGTCACTTTAGGAATAGCTTATCTTGATAAAGCTGGTGTGCTTTTGCTGCACTGAGTTCCTCCATCTGCCAGGTGAATACAAAGAATTCCACGGAGCTAGAAAGGTACCTAGGTCGCTGTATCACCATGTGGAAGAAAGCCGTACACTGACCAGGAACAACTGCATTTTACCTTTTCATTAGTGAAAAATAACTTTTATTTTGTTAATTTGGAACTTTCAGGGTTTTTTTTTTATTATTACAGCAATTACGATTACCCTAAATAATATGAACACTAAATTTTACAAAGGTCTTCACAAACAAACCATCTAACAGTAACCTGAGATTTAATTGTTTACTGATTCCCATGCTTCATTATTCAATATAATTAGGAAATGCATTAGTTCCCCCCCACTTGTGTTTACCTAATAATAAGTGAGTCTAAAAGAAGAGGAGGAAATAATGATTATCCACCTAACCCTTCAGTCTCCTCACTTATTTTAAATTATTTCGAAGCTGGCTTGGGGTGTATGGGTGGCTCAGTTGGTTAAGCATCCAAGTCTTGATTTCAGCTCAGGTCATGATCTCAGGGTTCTGAGATTGAGCCCCATGTCAGACTCAATGCTTAGCAGGGAGTCTGCTTCCCTCTCTCTCTCTCTCTCCCTCTGCTCCTACCCCCACTTACACTCTCTCTCTAAAATAAATGAATGAAATATTTTAAAAATAAATAAATAGATAATTTTGAAGCTGGATAAATTAAATTGTTGACCTTTTTACTTGCAGGATAAAACAGTGAAACAGATTAGAGAAAACTCCATATCTGGAATCTAAAAATATTCTGAATAATTTGGAAGGGTATTCCTTTTTACCTGAACAAATTTATTCATCTTGTGTGATATATGGCATATTAAAACTTAGTGTATTTACCCCCCACCTGGTTCTAAATTCCAAAATTTAAGAATTCTTTGCCATTGGGTATATTGACTATCAATAGCATTAGGTTTCTCTCAATTGTGAGATTTTAACTAAGGACTAGTGCATGGGCTAAGGCATTTTTATCTTATTTATTTAGCAGTGAGATAACATCAAAAGTGTTCAAGTAGCAGAATTTCATGTTGGGGGCTCTGCTTTTGGCAGATTGATCTGTGAAGGCTGTCATATCAGACTGGAATTGGTAGGAGAGTTGCAGGAGATTATTGCAACAGTCCAGGCAAGAGATAATAAGCAAACTTTACTAAAGTACATATAAGCAGATTTGAATAGAGAAAAATCTCATGTTCCTGCCTTAGATGACTGAAAATATAATTCTCTCAAAATTAATCTTTAAATTTAACAAAACCCAGGAAATTTGCAGTAGAATTTTTTTACTTTATATCTTAGTAAAATGATTCTGAACTTTATCTGAAAATAAAAATATCCTTGCAAGATGGGCATTTGAAATGAGTAATAAGAGGGGTAATTTATCTTACTGCATATTAAAATATATAGTTATAATAATTAGAAGTGTGCTACCAGTGCTTGAATAGGAAAGTAAGTCACTGTGAGAAAATCAATCAAATAGAAACTGGCCTAACTATATGTTAGTTTATGATGAGGGAATATTTAAAAAACTGCATCAAAATTAAATATTTTTGGAGCAAATTTCTATTTAGACAAATTAAAACAAATTAATTCATATTCGTGAGGTAGAACAGTATTTATCAAGGTGGGGTTCATGGCCATCACCGTCAGTATCACCTAAGAATTTGTTAGCAATGCAAATTCTCAGGCCCTATCCTAGAAACTCAGAATCAGAAGTTCTGAGGGTGGTGCCCTGCAATCTGTGTTTTAACAAACTATCAAAGCAATTATGGTGCTTGTTAAACTTTGGGAACCACTAAGCTATATTTTGCTGTGGTCACAAATCATACCTGAGATTTCAATGGCTTAGAAAAACTAAGGCTTTGGGTGCTTGGGTGACTCAGTTGTTTAAGTAGCTGACTCTTGATTTCAGCTCAGGTCATGATCTCAGGTTTGTGAGACTGAGCCCCACATTGGTCTCTGCATGGAGTCTGCTTGAGATTCCCTCTGCCCCTCACCCAACTTGTGTTCTGCTCTGTTTCTCTCTTTCTCTCAAATAAATAAATAAATGAATAAATAAAATCTTAAACAAAAACAAAAACAAGCCTAAGGCTTATTGCTCACTTAAAGTACATGTCAAGTGGTGATTAAGAGTGGGTCTCTGTTGACAGAGGTACCAACATCTTATAGTTGTATTTCTTGGAGCATGTGACCTCCTTAGACACGGCAGAAGTTAAAGAGACAGCTATAGTGTTATGAGTTGAGTCTTTTATTCTTTTCCACAACCCACCAGAACTAGTCATATGATCCTTCCTAACAGTTTGGAAAATGAGGGAAAATAGTTGAAATGTTTGGTGGTCACTGTTATCTCTGCCACAGATCTTTATATCATACTTTATCAAAATATTAGAGATGGAAGAAATATTTAAAGGCAAAAACTAAATTCATGCTATAGGAATATATAAGTCAATGTTTGCAAAATATCTGTCATGGGGAATGGCTTTCTAAGAATGTTAAAAAAACAGAAATCATAATGAAAAAGAATGACAGATTTGACTGTATGGTAATTAAAAGTATGTCAAAACAAAATAAACCAACCTTAAGAAAGAAGTAGGAATCTACTTTTGCGTATATAATAGTTAATGATATAAATATGTAAGAAATTCTTAAAAAGAAAAAATATCCCAATAGAAGGATGAAAATCGACATATTAAAAATATTTGTTCTCAATAATTATCAATGGAATGAAAATTAAAACAAGCTATTAGACCCCTTCTCCAGAAAGTCATAAGAAAAATATATAATACACGGTGTTGACAAGAACATGAGAGATTTCCATTAATTACCCCGGCAGTATAATTGGTACCACAATTCTGAAAGGAATGGTGGTAATATATAGCAAAATCCTTAACACTGTGTGCACATTTCAAAATAGAAATTTCATTTCTAGAAATATTATCCCAGGAAAATTCTGATAAGTGTAAAATGTTATGTGCACATGTGCTAGTCAAGAAGACTGAGGTGTGGTTTACAAGTGGCCACAGTTTCCCAAGGTACAACAAAATGGATGTACCTAGAAGATATTATGCTAAGAGAAATATCAAAGTAAGATAAATACCATATAATTTCACTCATATGTGGAATTTAAGAAATAAAACAAACATGCAAATGGGAAACAAAAGAGAGAGAGAGAACCAAGAAGGAGACTCTTAACTGTAGAGAACAAACTGATGCTTACCAGAGGGGAGATGGGTGGGGAGATGGGTGAAATAGATAATGCAGATTAAATAATATGCTTATCATGATGAACACTGCGTAATGCATAGAATAGTTGAACAATATTGTACACCTGAAGCTAATATAACACTATATGTTAACTGTACTGAAATTAAAATAAAATTTTAAAATGGGGGAAAATCTACATCTCTATCAGTAGGTGATACAAATAATGTTCATGTACATTTACTGGTACATAGTAAATGAAGAAAAACAGGTTACAGAAAAACATACTTAGCATAAGGCCATTTCCCATGTTTTTTTCCTCCTCACCTCAAGCTCCTTTGTGGGGAGTCACTTTCACTTTCTTTTTCCCAAATGGCTCTTTCTGATACTTCGGGTCTCACTTTAAATCTCACCTCCTCAGATGTCATAACCACATCTGTATTAAGTACCTCCTGTCATTCCTAATCACAGCATGCTATTTATTTTATCTTTTATAGCACTAATCACAATCTGTAATATTTTTCTGTTGCCTATTTCTTCCACTAGAAGGTAAGTTTGTTGAAAATAAATTTGTCTTATTCACAGGTATATCCCTAGCAATTAACAGAGTGCCTGCTACATAATAGAAGTTTCATAAAAAGTTAAGAGGTAGAAGAAAGGAAGGTAAAGAAGGAAAGAAAAAAAAAGGAAAGAAGAACATAGGAGGGAGGATGGAATATTCATATGGAAAAAGTCTGGAAGGGTTTACATCAAAATACTTGAGAATGGTGATTTCTTAAAAGTGAGATAGCAGACGATTTTAATTTTTTTTTTCACTAGACTTCTTTGCTTTTTCTGAAAGTTTTTTGATGTAATGAGTTTGTGTTACTTTTATAAGCAAAAAAAGAAACACAAAGTATTTATATTTTGACAAGAGGAAAGGCTATAAAAATAATGAGAAGCTGAATTAAGGTAGTGAGTAGGGATGGAAAGGAAATAGTAAATGTTAGAGACATTCTGGAGTTAGAATGAATAGGAGTTGGAGGAGCATGAGGAGAAGGAGGACTCAATGATGACACTCATACTCTAAGAGTCATAATACAATTGGAGAGTGCTTCACAGTTTTCTTTAATCCTAATAGGTTCTTCTCATAACCCTTCTTTACATCTCAGTTTGGAGGTCATGATATAATACATTTTGTGTTAGAAATGCACTTAAAATGTCAATGGTGAAGTTTGAAACTGTTATCATGGAGAGGGACATTGAGGGTCTGGTCTAGATTAGTGGCTAAGGAGATAAGAAGGGGAAGGACTGGAGAGAGGTATGGAAGATAGAATTCTCATAATGAGTCTGTGTGTGTGTGAATTGAATAGGGGCCAGAGGCAGGAACAAGAAGAAATCTTTGATTACCGTCAAGTTTCTTTCTTGCACTATTGGGAAAATAGTGGTGATGTTTCCTGGGGGAAAAATATGGATTTAGAAGCAGAAATTTTTCTGATAGTTTTGGTTTAGAGGAGGAGCCTATATTACCTCATTTTGGGAAGTGATCAGTTAAAGGCAATGATGTCAGGCTTCAGGCTTGAGCAGGGAATGCTTTTTACTTGCAATAAGGAACACATGAGGATCAAAATTGGAAATTTTTGTACCCTTTGAGACATTGAAATAGAAATGTTTACCATGTAGTTAGATCTATATATCTGCAGCTCAGGGAAAATTCTGGGGCTTAAAATATTGATCATCATGGGTCATCAGGTTATAGGTGTTAAATGAAATAGAGATGTTCTGAAACCACATTTTAGCCTGACCTGTCTCAAAAAACTTTAAATCTCTCCCCCTCCCACCTAATAATTTAGGTGTCTGCAGTTGTCAAACTACCCCACTGTTGAAGGTACCTAGGTACCTAGCCTGCAACTTACTGCTGTCTGTGTTCTGTTGAAATAGTTTTGTGATTCCTGACATTTGTTTCTTGTTTCTTCCTTCTGCTTTGATGATTTCTAGTTGTCTAACACATGCAATTAGGAAAGAGCCAGAGTGATGTTGGACAATTATATTTCAACTGTTTTTTAAGTTCTGAAATCATTCTGCAAAATTGAAATAAAATAAATAATTCATCAGAGTAACTTAGAAAATAGTTCCTTGTACTCATGCATGTGGTTAATAATGTACAATTTAATACACATATAGTAAGAAAGGTTGATTTTTACTTTTTATTACTGGTAAAAAAAGTTTGCTTAATGCTACCAACCATATACTGTAGGTTATATTACACATCTCACCTCCCCAGATTAGGACTCCAATAGTGAAGGTAAAAAATCTCCAGGGAATAAAATAAATACTAAAAAATTAACAAGGAGTAAGGTTTTAGCAATGAAAAGCCTGGGAAGAACTACAGATGATGCTTTTCCTTCATGCACCTTCCTGCTCCTTATCCAACCTGATGTTCATTAGGATAATATTATTCCATTCATTTCCTGATGAGGAATAATTCCCTTTAATAACATTTTCTCTTTTATTCATTGATTGTCAGAAAAATATATTAAAATCAAATAGTTTTCACATTTCTCTAGTTGCAGAATATTTGTCTTTTTAAAAAAGGTTTTATTTACTTATTTGACACAGAGAGAGACAACAAGAGAAGAATCACAAGCAGGGGGAGTGGGAGAAGGAGAAGCAGGCTTCCCACTGAGCAGGGAGCCCATGTGGGGCTCATTCCCAGGACCCTAAGATCAGGACCTGAGCCAAAGGCAGACACTTAGGACTAAGCCACCCAGGTGCCCCAGAATATTTGTCTTTTTAATGTTAATTGTCTTTGCTCAATTCATCAAGTACAACCCTAAAGGTCAAAACACTGCATTTAGCAAATGGAACCCTCCCCTCCCTACCTCTTCCTACACCTCAGAGACTACCAGAGTGATTGGGAAGAGGCATTTAGTCCCACATGTAAGAGAAGTTACATGGCCCATTCTCTGTGTGGCCTTTGCAGGACTAGCAGCTTAGTCCATATTTCCCAAAGACTTAATGTTTGAATCATTATACCTCAATGAGTTGCCTTATATTGAGTATGTAAATTGGTTAAAATAACTAGGAATTACTAAAGTAATATATTTCCTTGCTTAATTTCCCCCTCTCCCAGGATTATTTTTATTTCTCTTCTCAGATTGCTATTCCTGGATTTAGGAATCTTATTACAGTAAAAATTTGTTATCTGGGAAATTGGATACACCATTGTTAGACAAACATTCTACTGGCTCAAGAGATAATTCATGTTGTACCTGGCTATTTCCCCTTATAATTCTCCTTGTTCATTTTTC
>CM052901.1:40572514-40586368 GCA_028534135.1 Potos flavus
CTGCGCAGAAGTCTTTTATCTTGATGAAGTCCCAAAAGTTCATTTTTGCTTTTGTTTCCTTTGCCTTTGGAGAAATGTTCTGAAAGAAGTTGCTGTGGCTGATGTCAAAGAGGTTACTGCCTATGTTCTCCTCTAGGATTTTGATAGATTCCTGCCTCACATTGAGGTCTTTTATCCATTTCGACTTTATCTTTGTGTATGGTGTAAGAGAATGGTCAATTTTCATTCTTCTACATATAGCCGTCCAATTTCCCCAGCACCATTTATTGAAGAGACTGTCTTTTTTCCACTGGATATTTTTTCCTGCTTTGTCAAAGATTATTTGACCATAGAGTTGTGGGTCCATATCTAGGCTCTCTACTCTGTTCCACTGGTCCATGTGTCTGTTTTTGTGCCAGTACCATCCTGTCTTGGTGATCATAGCTTTGTAGTAGAGCTTGAAATCAGGCAATGTGATGCCCCCAGCTTTGTTCTTCTTTTTCAACATTTCCTTAGCATTTCGGGGTCTTTTCTGGTTCCATACAAATTTTAGGATTGTTTGTTCCAGCCCTCTGAAAAAAAGGAAAAAAAAAAAACTAATGATGTACTATATGTCGGCTAATTGATTTAAATAAAGTTTCAAAAAGATAGGATTTACCCACAGGCAGGTAAAACAAAAAAGATGAAATCACCTTAAATATATAAAAATTGGGAATTATTTAAATAAGCTATTATGCATCCAAATGATGGAATATTGATGTCATTAAAAATCATCTTTTAAAATCATATTTGGTGATGTGGGAAATTTACATGATTTAATTTTATGTAAATAAAACGATAATTGAAAGATTTTATAGTATTTATATGTACATCAATAATGGAAAATACTAAGTATATACAATTTTTAACAGTGTTTATGTCTATGTTGGGATTTTGAGTCATTTTTATTTTCTTATGCTTTCTTTTATGTTTTCCGTATTGTCTAAATTTTCTACAATGGAAATATGTTACTTTCTAATATTTAAAAAATAATAATTCGAAATGTCTATATTGAATTCCTGAAATTAATTCCTCCATGAAAATCTCATTAAAAAATTAATATGAATCCATTCAGAGCCTATCTACAACCAGTGAGGTACTCAAAATTCATTAAAACTCAGTACAGGACTCTGAGAAACAAACGACGGTTTGGGAGGGGAGGGGCATTGGGGGGGATGGGGAGCCTGCTAGTGGGTATTAAGGAGGGCACGTATTATATGGAGCACTGGGTGTGGTGCATAAACAATGAATCTTGGAATACTGAGAAAATTAAATTTAAAAAAACTCCATAGACCTAAAGAGAATAGTATTTTAAAAATCTGAAAGCCCTCAAAGCGGCAAAGGGTCTGCTTGAATAAATATTCTTTATAATATATTGGTGATGACCAAGTACAGGTAGGAAAAAGATAAATTCAACAAATAAGCACATAATTTTATCCATCATCATGAAGGAATTAGTGCAGTTTTTTAGATGGCTATCTGAGAGATCACATCTTACTAGTTCCTAGGACTTTTGTTTTTCATTTAGTATTCTCCTTTTTTCCAATGCATTAAATTTTTTCAACAGGTCCACTTTGCTGTAAGGATTTGATCACTTAGCATTGTATTATCAGGAGTAAGCCCACTAGACCATGCATTCAAGGTAATTTCATTTATATCTGTGAAGTATAATTGAAGAATTGCATTTTCAAAGTTAGAAGATCCTAGCATGAACCTTGGTCAACTGGGATGCAATCCTATTTAATAGTGCCATTGATAGCATTCATTTAAAACTCCAATGCCAAATTCTGGGGGGAAAGAGACCTTGAATAAAATTAGTTTCTAAAGGAACAAGGAAGGTAACACGTGATTCTTTCTCAGAATTGATGACAATCTTAAAATGTCAGATCTTCCTGAATTTAAATAGCACATTCATTTTTAAAAAATGAGCTTTTCTTGTATAGCATAAGAAAATACACACACACACACACACACACAGTTAGTCATAAAGCTTCTAGAGGACAAGTACCTATTTTTATCCTTTCTTTATATTACCACAAAATAGGCTGAAATGCACCCTAGTACCCCACAAAATGGCTTTTACAACATTGGCACGGAGAAGAAAAATGGCCAAAATGATTTGATTAAACTTCCAATAATTAGGAGATTAAAATACAATTTATTTATCAGTATTTTAACTTTAGCCCTTTCAAATAAAAAGTGCAAAGCTATAGGGCATAGTGAAGTCACTTATTCCCATTACAGAGACTGAGTCACACCTATTTACTATACAAATTAATTGGTACGACATAGAATTTAAAAGAATTTACCTGTCTTGACAAAGATAATTTTTTAAAAGATTTTATTTATTTATTTGAGAGAGAGAGCATGAGCGCACAAGCAAGGGGAGAGGCAGAGGGAGAGGGAGAAGCAGAATCCCTGCCAGCAAGGAGTCTGATGAGGGGCTTGATCCCAGGACCCTGCGATCACCATTACCCTATCCAAAAGCAGACGCTCAACCAACTGAGCCACCCAGGCACCCCACAAAGATAATTTTGTAGGTGGCTACAATTTGGGCCATGCATTATGTTTTTCTTTCACAGAATAAGAGAGAAGTGAAAAACATGATTAGCACTAAAGTGAAATGAGCAAGAAGGATATTTTAAGATCAACAAAGTTTATCTTTCCTCATTATGCTAATAATAAAAAGCTGGTATAGACAAATACAGGAGTCACATTATTTTCTTGCATGGACAAATTTTTGTGAAATACAAAAGTGTGTCTGTGTGTGTGTGTGTGTGTGTGTAGAGGACAGGGAGATGGGGGGGAGAGGAAGCACATTTGGAAGAGAGTCAGCAGGGGGCAGGGAATGCAGGGGCGGGTAGAAGGATTAAATGATAGGATCTACTCAGGCTATTGTTTTCTTAAATCATCTAAACAGCTGTTTGGAATAATCATCAAGTCAGCAGGTCAGGCCAAGGATTTGTATTTTAGTCACTATAATATATAGTGAAAACTTCGTATCTTCTTTGGTTCTTACTGCATCTAATGCTCCTAGGTAAAATATCTTTCAGTGGCTACCTTAGCCATTGTTGTTTCCAAAAGCCAATTAGCAAAGTACCATTCTAAGAGTCCACATGTTTGATAGTGTGAAAGTCAGTACTTTGGAACCTACTAGGTGGATGGATTGAAACTGAGTTTTGAGGACAATGGAAGTGAAGTGTAAATGGCAAATTGATTCTAATATTGATTCAGTTTCATCTAGTGGATTGGGTACATGCACACTCTTGACATCTCAGATGTGTTGAGTGCTACTTAATGCTGACTCATATGTGAGACTCATTTGGATCAGAATTTAGGAAGATGTCTGATCTCTCCCTCTTTCTCTCTCTCTTTCATTCACACACACACACACACACACACACACACACACACACATTTTCTTCAACTCCGCTATGTGAGAGAAGACATGCTTTTGGAAAATATTATAGTAGGGAGATAATATAAGGACAATGGAAACAGAACAAATAGAAAAAGTGCTACAGATAGTTTTGGTCAACCTCTTTACGTATCTGAGTTATACATTCTTTCCCTTCAACCTCCCTTCTCCCCATACTAACAATTCAATGGGATGTGTTTTCTTATCCTTGTGATATAGAGACCAGTAGCAGAAAGTAGGGATAGATTAGAAAAAGAGGTCACAGCACCGATAATTTGGAAAAGGGACATTTTTTATGTTGGTATAATCAGAAAGTTCAGTTCAACAAGCATTTTTGTATGTGTATGCTTATTATATTTCAGGACAGTGTTGGGAACTAAGGGTAAAATTGTAAGTATATATAAGCCTTGGTATAAATGGTATTTTATAATTTAGAGATGGTAGAAAGCAAAATAGTGAATTACATTGTAACGTGGTAACTAAGATGAACTGTAAGCTCCAGGAAGGTAGTAGTTACACCTAATGTTGCTCACTTATGTCCTGATCATCTAGCACATTGTCTTACACATTGTAAATTCTCAATAAACGTTAAATAAATAAACAGAAGTGTATGATAGGCATTGTGGGATCAGAGAAGAGGACAGATTACAGTTGGTGATTTGGGGTGAGCTTTTTGGAAGGGATGATGGTTGAACTGATACTTATTAACAATTTAGCCCAGTTTAAATAGAAAGTGGTAGGCTCTAGTTAGAATGAATAGCACAATAACAGGTAAAATGGATAAAATAGTATGTCAGATATTAAAAAAATATAAGAATTTTGGTAATACCAGATATATTTCAGCAACACTGGGGGAAGGAGGAAGAGGGCAGTGAGTAGGAGGACCTTAGACTCATCTTATCCCACAAATACGTGATAACTCTCAAATCATCCTAAATACCCCAGAAATTGATCTGAACACTGACAAAACAAGCTCCACAACTAAAGGGAGAGAAGAGGCCACATTGAAGAAGATATGAATTGCAGAGACATGGTTTAAAGAAGGCATGGATCATTGGTGCTCCAGAGAGGAGGCCATAGTCACAGAGAAGGGGAGAGAGAGGAGCACACAGGGGAATACACAAAGAGAAGTTTTCCCCAACACTATTGGCTTGGAAAATGAGAGGGACTGAATTTTGTAAATTCTTGAAACCAGTGGGACTTAAAGTCTGGACTTTTAAAAGTCAGGGAGCTTGTCTGAGATAAAATCTGGAGGGCACTGCCCTGATCCTGGACAGAAGGCAGGCAAACAACCTGGGGGAACACAACATCGAAATAGTGATGTGAAGAATGTCTGAGGGACACAAGGGGGTTATTCACTCTTCTCCAAGTGGATCCCTGAGAGGTAGTGTTCATAGAGAAATTTCTCTGGGGAAAAAAAGGAGCTGGCTAGGGCTTTTTCCCTCCCCTGTCCCTCAGAATAAACACAGAACAACCTGTAAGAGGCAGTGCAGTGCTGACATTGGCTGCCTAACTTGCTTATACCCCCTGCTCTCTAGCAGGACTGGCTTTGTCAGACAAGCTTGCCTTATTCACAGCACTATAGGCACCCCTCTGAGAACACCAGCTCAAAACCCAGCCCACACCCTGTCTCTCAACCAGAGAGTACTGCAGGGGCCTAGTTCTGTTGGAGTTGGTGTCAGGTCTCATTTCATAAGCAGTTCAGAGCATTCAAAACGCACCACATTCAGCTCAATGACCAAACACTTCCCACAGTATACTGGCAAGGAGAGCCTCTGCAGAAGACTGGCCTGAAAGATAGAGCACCCAGAACACAACAGCAGAGACACAAAAAACACACACCAGATGTTATGTGTGTAATGCCTGAAGTGCCAGGCCCTGGACATTACCTGACCTCTTCTTCATAAGGCTGTTACTTTAGGAGCAGGTGATATAACTGTTTATTTAACAGAGACATAAACAAAATGCCAACATGGAGGAATTTATCCCAAATGAAAGAAAAAGATAAGACCACAGCCAGAGATGGAAACAAAACAGATATAAGTAACATGCGTGATGGAGAATTTAAAGCAATCATCGTAAGGGTATTCATTGGGCTGAAGAAAGAATAGAAGACATCAAAGAAAAAATAGTTTAATAAAGAATCAATCGGGTGCCTGAGTGACTCAGTTGGTTAAGTGTCCAACTCTTGGTTTTGGCTCAGGTCATGATCTGACCTGGGGCTGTGGGATTAAGCCCCCTTTTGGGCTCTGCACTCAGTGTGGAGTTTGCTTGTTCCTCTCCCTCTGCTTCTCTCCCAGCTCTCTCTCTCTCTCTCTAAAGTAATAAATAAATAAAATCTTAAAAAAAAAAGAACCAAAGATAAAGAGTGCAATAAATGAGATTGGAAACAGACTTGATAAAATGAAGAGCAGGCTGGAAGGACAGGAACAAATAAGTGATCTAGAAGACAAAGTAGTGGAAAGAAATGAAGCCAAACAAAGGAGAGAAAAAAAGAATTATGCAACAGAAAAATAGACTTAAGGGAACACAGTGATTCCAGCAAACATACAAATACAAATAAAATTTGTACCATAGGAGGCCCAGAAGAAGAGAGAGGAAAGGAGGCAGAAAACTTATCTGAAGAAATAATAGCTGAAAACTTCCCTAATTTGGGAAAGGAAACAGACATTCATATCCAGGAGACACAGAGAACTCCCATCAAAATCAACAAAATCAGGCCAACACCAAGACATACTGTAATTAAATTGCAAAATAGAGTGATAAAGAAAAAAATCTATAAAGCAGAAAGACAAAAGAAGTCCTTAATTCACAATGTAAGACCCATAAGGCTAGCTAGAGATTTCTCAAGAGAAACATGTCAAGACATAAGGAAGTGGCATGATATATTCAAAGTGCTGACTGGGAAAAATCTGCAGCCAAGAATATTCTTCCAGCAAGGCTATCATTCAGCACAGAAGGAGAGATAAATAGTTTCTCAAACAAAAACTAAAGGAGTTCATGACCACTAAACCAGCCCTGCAAGATATATCAAAGGAGGGGCACCTGGGTGTCTCAGTCAATTAAGCACCTGCCCTCAGCTCGGGTCATGATTTCATGGTCCTGGGATCGAGCCCTGCATTGGGCTCCCTGATCAGTGGGGAGTCTGCTTCTCCCTCTGCCTCACCTCCTCTTCCCCCATTCATGCTCTCTTTATCTCTCATGCTCTGTCAAATAAATAAATTTTTTTTTAAATGAAAATATTGAATACTAAAGGAGACTTTAATATTTAATGCAAAGGAGAGACCAAAAATGACAAAGACAACAAAGTATCAGAGAAAATCTCCAGAAACAACAATAAAACAAGTCATAAAATGACAATAAAGACATATCAATCAATAATTTCTTCCATTGTAAGTAGACTAAACACACCGAACAAAATATATAGGGAGTCAGAAGGGATTTAAAAAAGCAAGACTCGGGGCACCTGGGTGGCTCAAAGGGTTAAAGTCTCTGCCTTCAGCTCAGGTCATGTTCTCAGGATCCTGGGATCGAGCCCTGCATCGGACTCTCTGCTCAGCACGGAGCCTGCTTCCCCCCCCCCTTGCCTGCCTCTCTGCCTACTTGTGATCTCTCTCTCTCTGTCAAATAAATAAAAATAAAATCTTTAAAAAAAACAAAAAGCAAGACTCAGCTCTATGCTGCCTGCAAGAGACCCACTTTAGACCTAAAGACACCTGCAGATTGAAAGTGAGGGGGTGGAGAAACATTTATCATGTAAATTGTTGTCAAAAGAAAGCTGAAATAACAGACAAAGTGTACTTAAAACTAAGACTCTGACGAGAGACAAACAAGGGCATTATATAATAATAAAGGGGACAATCCAACAAGAAGACATAACAATGGTAAATATTTATACCTCCAACATGGACACACCCAAATATATAAAAGAGTTACAAATATAAAGGAACTAATTGCTAATAATATGATAATAGAAGGGAACTTAAACACCCCACTTACATCAGTGGACAGATCATCTAAACAGATAATCAATAAGGAAATGATTGCTTTGAATGACACACTGGAACACATGGACTTAGCAGATATAGTCAGAACATTCCATCCTAAACAAAAACAAAAACAAAACAAACAAACAAACAAAAAAACCCAGAATACACATCCTTTTCAAGTGCACATGGGACATTCTCCATAATAGATCACATGTTACTTCACAAGAACAGGCCTCAACAAACACAGAAAGACTGAGATCATACCTTGCATCTTTTCTGACTATAACTCTATGAAACTAGAAATCAACTGCAAGAAAAAACTTGGAAAGACCACAAATACATGGATATTAAGCAACATACTACTAAGTAATTAATGGGTCAACCAGGAAATCAAAGAAGAAATTAAAAAAAAAAAAACACGTGGGAAAAAAATGAAAATACAATGGTCCAAAACCTTTGTGATGCAGGAAGAGTGGTCCTCAGAGAGAAGTATATAAAAATACAGGCCTACTTTAAGATGCAAGAAATATCTCAAATAAGGAGCTCAACCTTACACCTAAAGGAGCTAGAAAAAGAACAACAATCAAAGGGTAAAGGCAGCAGAAGGAAGGGAAAAATAAAGATCAAAGCAAAATAAATGATATAGAAAATAAAATTAAAAAAATAACAGACCGATTGGCCTAAGATCTGAATCTTTGCAAATATTAATAAACCTCGAGCCAGACTTATCAAAAAGAAAATGGAAAGGACCCAAATAAATAAAATCACAAATAAGAGAGGAAAAATAACAACCAACACCACAGAAATAGAAACAATTATAAGAGAATATTATGAAAACCTATATGCCAAAAATTCGACAAACTAGAAGAAATGGATAAATCCCTACAAACATAAATTACCAAAACTGAAACAAGAAGAAATAGAAAACTTAACAAATAACCAGCAAATAAATTAAATCAGTAATAAAAAAAAAAGAAAAGAAAAACTCATAACAAACAAAAGTCCAGGGCTAGATGGCTTTGTGGGTGAAATATACCAAACACTTATTTTTTTAAGGTGTATTTATTTATTTATTTATAGAGAGAAAGGGAGAACAGGGGGCCAGATAGAGGGAGAGAATCCCAAGCAGGCTCCATGCTCAGCACAGAGCCCTATGTGGGGCTCAGTCTCAGGACCCTGAGATCATGACCTGAGCCAAAATAAATAGCTGGACACTTAACTGACTGTGACGCTCAGGCGCCCCTCTACCAAACATTTAAAGAAGACTTAATACCTATTCTTCTTACATTATTACAAAAAATAGAAACAGAAAGAAAGCTTCCAAATACTTTCTATGAAGCCAGAATTACCCTGATATCAAAACTAGATAAAGACTCCATTATAAAAGAGATCTACAGGCCAATATCCCTGGTGAACACAAATGCAAAAATTCTCAATAAAATACTAGGAAACCAAATCCAACAATTCATTAAAAATCATTCACCATGATCAAAAAGGATTTGCTCCTGGATTGCAAGAGTGCTCCAATATTCCCAAATCAATCAATGTGATACATCACATCAATAAGACAAAGGATAACAGTCATATGATCATTTCAGCAGATACAGAAAAAGCATTTGAAAAAGTACAACATCGACTCATGAGGTCTAAGGACTAAAATATACAGAAAAAAAAATATTCTGGCTTGAGGAAGTTATTGTAATACACTAGCTATTTATTATACAAAAGTATAGAACCACAGAACCAAGATAAGAGAAGCTTACTAACCCAAGCCTCAGTATTGCAAAGAGGGAATAGTTGAACTGACAGCATAAATATTAAGAAAATTGATAATCATCTTAGCCTTTCTGAGTTGGAGAAACTCATCCTGGGTAATGCCTGATAAATGGCTAGTTTATTATTACATAAACTTTTGTTCGCTTTTATTTTTTATTTTTAAAAAGATTTTATTTATTTATTTATTTATTTATTTATTTGAGAGAGAGAGAGAGAGAGAGAGAGAACATGAGCAGTGAGGAGAGGCAGAGGGAGGGGGAGAAGATGTGCTGGGTTCCATCCCAGGACCTGAGATCATGACCTGAGCTGGAGGCAGAGAAGCTTAACCACCTGAGCTACCCAGGCATCCCCTTTTGTTCACTTTTAAATTCTAGACAAAACCATTTATAGAAGAGACTCTAGTAGAGGAGATAGGCCTAGTAAGGGTCACTGCAGAGAGCAATTAGAGTTAATAATAATCAAAAGTTTGATAACGGATTTGTATGCCAGCAAATTCAGGACCAGAAACAGAATGACTTGTGGGGTTTGTGCAATCTGCAACTCATGGCTACATTCAAATACCAAAAAGCTTGATGGGATCCTTGGATATTTTGGGTGGCATCAGGATTAGAAATTTGCATATAAATTTTAGAACCTGAAGTGCAGCCCCTTCTTTTCAGGTGAGGAAACTGAAACCCTGTGAGGGTTAAGTGGTCTTCCCGGTTCATTAAAGTATCTACAGGAAAGTGAAAACAATAACCTTCTGACTCTCAGTCTTGTGTTCTTTCTACATTAATCAATTAATAAAAGAGTTGAAGTTAGCCAAAAGCCATCCATTTATTTCAGGTGGTTTCATTTGTTTAAATTATGCTTTAGTGTTTCTTGTAATAGTGTTTAATCTACACTGGAGTGGGGAAGGGGAGAAGTCAATATTACATGGTGGAAAAAGCACTGAACTAGAATTGGGAAGACCTAGGTTTTAGTTCCAGATATTTGTACAAACTAGCGCTGTGAACCTAGAGTAATAATTTAACCTCCCTAGATCTCACTTTCCAAATTGCAAACCAAAGGATTTGAACTAGACAGTGTCTGTGATGGCTAATTTTATTGTCAACTTGACTGGGCCGTGAGGTACCCAGATATTAGGTCAAACTTTATTCTGTGATAGTGTTTTAGGGTGAGATTAACATTTGAATCAGTAGACTGAGTAAAGCCAAATGCTCTCCCCAATGTGGAGGGCTTTATCCAATTAGTTTAAGGCCTGGATAAAACAAAAGGGTGGACCCTTCCACAAGATAGGATTCTTTCTGCCTGATGTCTTTAAGTTGGAATATCAGGGTTTTTTTTTCTGACTTTAGACTCAGACTAGAACTACAGCATCAGCTTCCCTAGGTTTCCTGCTTAATAACTGCATGCAAATCTTAGAGCTTATCAACCTCCATAACCATGTGAGCCAATTCCTTACACTCTTTCTCTCTATCTCCTTTCCCTCCTCCTCTTCTTCTTTCTCTCATTATATATATTGAGGTGGAAAGGGGGATAAATACACACACACACACCCCACATATCCTATTGGTTCTATCAAAAACTAGGACTACAACAGTATGTAAAGGCCTTTCCATCATTTAAAAAATTCTTCCTGTATACATATTCTTAGAGAAATAACCACCAATGTCCTCTGTTCACTGATATTCTCTTCTCTCTCCATCCAAAGTGAACTTTGAGATCCAAGAAAAGACATATTTAGAAACCATCTTCCTCAAGAATCACTGTAGCAAACTTCATTTTTGAAAAACTGAGACACTAGGTCAAAGAGAAAGCTGGGTAGAAATTCTGAATTGAGTCCCATGAGAAGCTCTGCAAGTATAGATAGCCAAATGCTTTTGGTATTTTTGCATGTATCCATATCTTCTGCAATTGTTATATATCTTCTTTCCTTTTAAATTGCAAGCTTTTCAATGCCAAGCACTTCATCCTTTATTTCTTAGATATGCCGTCTCCTTCCTTTAGTGTTACTGCTTAGTTCAGGGCCTTGTCCTCATTGGGTGGTTAGTGCTGAAAGAGAAAGGATTCAGAGTCATCATAAGAAGCTAGAGTATATTATGCTAAGTGAAATATCATTCAGAGAAAAGCAAATACCATATGACTTCACTCATATGTGGAACTTACAAAACAAAACAGATGTATATGGGGAAATAAAAAAAAGACAGGCAAACCATAAAACAAACTATTAATGATAGAGAACAAACCGAAGGTTGATGGAGGGAGGTCAGTGGGGTTGGAGGGTGGGCTAAATGGGTGATGGGTATTGAGGGTACTCATGTGAACATTGGGTGTTATATGTAAGTGATGAATCACTGAATTCTATTCCTGAGACCAATATTACATTGTGTGTTGATTAACTAGAATTTAAATAAAAACATGGAACCGAAAATAAATAAATAAAAATTAAAAGAAAAATTAAAAAAGAAGCAAAGGAACACAACTAATCAGGAAATCCACAGAGTCTAAAGATAGGCCATTTGAGGTCTGAAATAAGACATAAACCCATTATAGTCAATGAATACCAGAGAAAATATTGAAGCGTAGTGAGAAGGGATTTCTTTCAAAACATCTCTGCTGCTGATTCTTTGTCTTTTTGAGCATTCCCTGAATGTGTTGGTCAACAATGTTTGGTTGCAGGTGCCAGAATTCCTATTTGAAAAGCCCTGAGCAGAAAGAAGAGTTTATTGGCTCATTTAACTAGGAATCTAGGAGTGTAATTCACATCTAATACAACTGTGTCAGGGACTCAAACAGTATTAGAACTCTTTTGAGCTCTACTTTCTGCTTCTAGCTTCATGCCAGAATAACTGGCCATTTTCACAGACCATCTTTTCCAAATAGTAGGGGATATGGACGGCAGTAATTCAGGGCTCACATACTCACAGTTTGCAGTCTGAGAGATAAAGAAGCCATACCACCACCACCACTGAGAAAAATCTCTGGGAAAGACACTAATTGACTCAGAATAATTTTCATCCCTTGTTAGTTATTGTGGCCGATAACCAGGAGAATTGGGTACTATTACTGGTGCAGCCTAGTCTATATAAGGAAATTGTCTTGTTTCACTAGGACTCAGCTTTCTCACTTGTCAAATGAGAGAGTAGAATTTGACAAAGGGAATTCTACCAGTTGCATCATCATCAAATGAAGCTCACCTTATCTCAGAATGTGGCACACTTGAAAATTTTAACAACAAAAAAAGTCATACGAAGTAGTTTTATTTTCTAATTATATATAATGAACTCCATTGGTCCTATTATCTGGCCTGGGATTCAGAACATTGACAATAACTAACATCTGCCTTTGTGCTTTTCTGCTAGCCCATCACCTGCTCCCCTCTACCTAAAATAAACACTATCATGATTTTTACATTATCATTCCTTACATTTTAAAATCTCATATGTGCTAAAGATGTATATCATTTAACTTTAGTTGTATTTGTGTTTTATAAAAGTACACCATCCTATGTAATCTTCTGGGTCTTGTTCTTTGCACTGAACATGTATCTATTTTCCTGATGATGGGTTTTTAGTTGTTTCTAGGCTTTTGTTTTTCTTGTTGTGACTGTTTTGTTTTACTTTCTGTTTTGCACCACTCCCGTTTCTATTACAAATAGTGCTATTATGAATAATTCTGTGATTTACAAGAAATATTGGGGTTATATATCTGGGGGTGTTATTGCTGAGTCATTTGGTACATGAATATTCAATTCTACAAGATAATGCCAAACTGCTTTCCAAAGTGGTCATATCAACTTATACTCTCACCAGCAACATTATCAAGATCCTATAGGGCCATATCTTCTGGTATTATAAAAATTCTCAGCATTTTTTCCCAATTCAAATGATTATAATATCTCTTTGAGGTCATTATATTGTCATTATTATATTTTATCATATATTATTATGTTATTAATGAGGTAAAGCCTTTCTGTATATGTTTACCAGCTATATCCATTTTTTTCTTATCCTTTGTGAAATGACTTAATATCTTTTTACCTGTTTTCCTGTTTATGTTCTTTGTCCTTTCCCTATTGATTTATAGGATTGTTGGGATCAGCCCTTTGACAATTATATATGTTGCAAATGCCTTCTCTCCATTTGTGTGTTGTCTTTTTACTACATTTTACTATATTTATTTTAAAGAAAATAATTTGTTAATATAGTCAAAATGATTAATGTTTTATTTAATGGATAGAACATTCTTTTAAATTTTTTTACATTTTTTTCCTAAATACTTTTATTTTATTTTTTCAGTGTTACAAGATTCATTGTTCATATACCACACCCAGTGCTCCATGCAATACGTGCCCTCCTCAATACCCAGCACCAGGCTCGCCCAACCCCCTCCCCCCCTCCCCTCCAAAACCTTCAGTTTGTTGCTCAGAGTCCACAGTCTCTCATGGTTCATCTCTCCCTCCTATTTCCCCTGATTCACCCTTCCTTTCCTTCTTACAGTGTCCTTCATGTTTTTCCTTATGCTCCACATGTAAGTGAGACCATATGATAGTTGACTCTCTCTGCTTGACTTATTTCACTCAGCATAATCTCTTCCAGTCCTGTCCATGTTAATACAAAAGTTGGATATTCATCCTTTCTGATGGAGGCATAATATTCCATTGTATATATG
>CM052901.1:40586868-40642396 GCA_028534135.1 Potos flavus
TGGGATTCAAGGGTGGTTCAACATTTGCAAATCAATCAATGTGGTAGACCAAATCAATAAGAGAAGAGAGAAGAACCACATGGTCCTCTCAATTGATGCGGAAAAAGCATTTGACAAAATTCAGCATCCATTCCTGATTAAAACTCTTCAAAGTATAGGGATAGAAGGAACATTCCTCAATCTCATAAAATGTATCTATGAAAAGCCCACAGCAAATATCATTCTCAATGGGGAAAAGCTGACAGCCTTCCCCTGAGATCAGGAACACTACACGGATGCCCACTTTTGCCACTCTTGTTCAACATAAGTCCTAGCAACAGCAATCAGACAACAAAAAGAAATAAAAGGTATTCAAATTGGCAAAGAAGAAGTCAAACTCTCTCTTCGCAGATGACATGATACTTTATATGGAAAACCCAAAAGACTCCATCCCCAAACTAGAACTCATACAGCAATTCAGTAGTGTGGCAGGATACAAAATCAATGCACAGAAATCAGTTGCTTTCCTATACACTAACATTGAAAATATGGAAAGAGAAATTAGAGAATTGATTCCATTTAAAATAGCACCAAGAACCATAAGATACCTGGGAATAAACCTAACCAAAGAGGTAAAGGATCTGTACTCGAGGAACTACAGAACACTCGTGAAAGAAATTGAAGAAGACACAAAAAGATGGAAAAGCATTCCATGCTCATGGGTCAGAAGAATAAACATTGTTAAAATGTCTATACTGCCGAGAACCATCTGTACTTTCAATGCCATCTTGATCAAAATTCCACCGGCATTTTTCAAAGTGCTGGAACAAACAATTCTAAAATTTGTATGGAACCAGAAAAGACCCCTAATTGCTAAGGAAATGTTGAAAAAGAAAAACAAAGCTGGGGGCATCACATTTCCTGATTTCAAGCTTTCTACAAATCTGTGATCACCAAGACAGCATGGTACTGGCACAGAAACAGACACATAGACCAGTGGAACAGAGTAGAGAGCCCAGATATGAATCTGCAACTCTATGGTCAAATAATCTTCGACAAAGCAGGAAAAAATATCCAGTGGAAAAAAGACAGTCTCTTCAATAAATGGTGCTGGGAAAATTGGACAGCTATATATAGAATAATGGTTAGAACTTTTTACATTTTGATTAAGAAAATTTTCACTTCTCTTAAGGTGATAGTCATGTAAAATTAAAAAAAGAAAAGAGTGCTCAAGTTTTCTTTATACTTCAAAGCACTTAATTCACCTGGAGTTGTTTTGTATATAATTTGAACTAGGGATTCAATTTTACTTTTTCCATATGGAAAACCATTTTTTTTCTAGCTTTATTTATTGGATAGCTCATCCTTTCATCACAGATCAGCCCTGATATTAACAAATATCAAAGTTTCCATTATGCATGTTATACTGAGTATCTAACCACCTGCCCTTTGACAATTTGAAAACATTGTTTCAAATATATAAAACCTGGATTCACTTTCTATAGTTTAGGCATTTACAAAAGAAGGGAACATTTCAACAGTTCTTTATTTGAAAAGGAAAGATTCTGTACATAATTTCCACCCTATTATTTATCAGGCAGATAAAGTAACATGTGAAAGAAGAAGTAATTGAGACTGAATTTTCTTTGTGCTGATAACCATAGTCAGTTTATGAGATAGTTGGAAGAAGCCAAAGAGAAAAAGATATTTAATTTTCTTGGATGTTGTCAGATGGCTACGTCATGAAACTTGCTAAAGAAATTCACTGAGCATGGATTTTTTTGGAATGAAAGACCTCTGAGGGGCTAAACTTTTTGGACCTCTACAGTTCATAATATTGTACTTTCTTACTCATATGACAAGATATCTGACCACAGTGAACTCGAAACTTCAGGAAAAAAGCAAAAACACTGTTGATAAATTCAAAGGTGTGTAGGTATTTCAAGTTAAAATGATTATGACTTTAACAGATATTATTTGAAGATTGCATGCATTTCATATTATTGAATGATACTGAACTCTTTTTTTAAATGCAGAACTATTTGTGGAAGGAAAGTTATAATTTCTGAAGAGAGAAGTTTTAATGAGTGCAAATCAATGCTTCAAATTTCTTGTAGCTAAAAAAATAAAGTTAAGAGACAGCAGAAAGGTTCATATAGTATGGATTTGCAATACATGATGTATAATGTGTTCATATTTCAATATACTAAGGTTACCTTTAAACCAACAAGAAAAAGATAAAAACATCAATAGAAAACTGCACAAAGAACATAAAAAAGCAATTTACAAAAAAGAAATACAAATGGTAAACATCATCATCAAAATATATTTAATCTCACTAGTAAGAAATTAAAAATTTTGAACACAAAGTGCCATTTCCTCAATCATAATAGCTTAAATTTAAAAGGTTGACAGAGAGGGGGGGCAAGATGGTGGAGATGTAGGGGACCCTATTTCAACCAGTCCCCTGAATTTAGCTGGATATATACCAAACCATTCTGATCACACACAAAATCAGCCTGAAATGTAAGAATATATATCTGGATCTCTATAAGCAGGACAACACCACCTGTCTCAAGGTAGGAAAGGTGGAGTTTTGAATCTGTGGGGAGACATTGGAAGATAAACAGAAGAGGGAGGAAGCCTCCATAAGCTGGTGCCTGGAAAGTGATATAACACTGGAGCACAAAAGCATCCTGTGTGGGGACCAAGCAAAAACTCGCAGAGTGATAGTGTCCGAGATAGGGCTTTAGAGCAGTGCTCAGATAGGATCCAGGAGCTGTGGGTGTGCTCATGCATGTTTGTGCAAACCAGGGGACTTCTCATGGTTTTAGAAGCACAAAGGGCAGAGACATGCCCGGGCCCTGGGGTTGATCTCTGGGAGAGTTGCTGTGGGCATGCATCACCACGAGAGCCTGCAGGTTTTAGGGGCATATACAGAAATGGTGAGTGTGTGTCCTGGAGGGCTCAGTGAAGAGCGGACTTTGATTTCTCTGCACTGGGATGGAGGTTTGGGGGTGGCCATTTTTGCTCTGACCCTTGGAAGAGGTACAGAAATCCACCAGAGAACAAAAGCTCAGAAAGCTTTTCACTGAACCTATCCTCCTGACAGGGGGCTGGTCAACTCTGCTCAAAGAGGTTTGCCTGAGAAACCGTGTGGCAGGCCCCTCCCACAGAAGACAGGATGGAAGAAAAAGAGGACTAAAATCCTAGAGTACCCATAAAATGGGTGCATCTTGCTTGGGTTGTGTATAACTTTGGACTCTGTACATTCTTTCAACCACCCCTCAATAGAATGGCTAGGAGGAGGAACTCCCAACAAAGAAAAGAACGAGACAATGGCCTCTGCCACACACCTAATGGATAATGATATAAGCAAGATTTCAGAGATAGACTTCAGGTTAGCAATTATGAAGTTGATATCCAGGCTTGAGAAAACCATTAGTGACAATATAGAATCTCTAAGGGCAAAAATGAGGTCTAATCAGGCCAAACTTAAAAATTCTATGAAAGCTGAGGCAGAAGAATTAATTAGTGATCTGGAAGATAACGTGATAGAAAGGAAGGAAGCTGAGGAGGATAGGGATAGACAGAAGTCCATGAGAACAGACAGAGAGATCAATGATGCCATGAAACGTTCCAATGTCAGAATTATTAGGATCCCTGAGGGAGTGGAGAGAGAGAAAAAACTAGAAGGTATATTTGAGCAAATTGTAGCTGAGAGCTTACCTAATTTGGGGAAGGAAACAAGCATTCATGTCCAAGAGGTAAAGAGGACCCCTCTCAAGATCAATGAGAAACAGACCAATGCCCAGGCATATAACAGTAAAACTTGCAAATCTTAGAGCCAAGGAAGGTATTCTGAGAGCAGCTAGGGGGAAGAGATTTCTTACGTACAGAGTGAGGAACATCAGATTAACATAAGACCTATCCACAGAGACCTGGCAAGCCAGGAAGGGCTGGCAAGGCATATTCAGGGTATTAAATGAGAAGAACATGCAGCCAAGAATACTTTATCCAGCAAGGCTGTCATTCAGAATGGCCAGAGAGACAAGGAGCTTTCAGGACCGGCAGAAACCAGAAGAATATGTGACCACCAAGCCAGCCCTGCAAGAAATATTAAGGGGGATTCTATAAAAGAAGAAAGATACCAAGACTAATATAGACCAGAAATTTACAGAGACAATCTATAGAAACAGGGACTTTACAGAAAATATGATGGCACTAAAATCATGTCTTTCAATAGTCACTATCAATTTTAATGGCCTAAATGCTTCCATGAAATGGCACAGGGTTGCAGATTGGATAAAAAGGCAGGACCCATCTATATGCTGTCTAAAAGAGACCCATTTTGAATCTAAAGATACCTCTAGATTGAAAGTGAGGGGATAGAGAACCATTTATCATGCCAATGGACCTCAAAAGAAAGCTGTGGTAACAAATCTCATATCAGACAAATTAGATTTTAAACTAAAGACTTTTGTAAGAGATAGAGAGACACTATATCATACTTAAAGGGTCTATCCAACAAGAAGCTCCAACACTTGTAAATGTTTATGCCTCCAACATGGGAGGAACTAACTACATAAGCCTACTGTTAACGAAAATAAAGACTCATATTGATAATAATACTTTAATAGTAGGAGACCACAACACTCCACTCTCAGCAATGGAAAGATCATCTAAGCTGAAGTTCAAGAAACAAGAGCTTCGAATGACGCATTGGACCAGAAGGACTTTGTAGATATATACAGAACATTTCACCCTAAAACAACAGAATACTCATTCTTCTCAAATGCACATAGAACATTCCCCAGAATAGACCACATACTGGGTTATGAATCAGGTCTCAACCAGTACCAAAAGATTGAGATTATTCCCTGCATATTTTCAGACCACAGTGCTTTGAAACTGAAACTCAATCACAAGAAAAAATTTGGAAGGAATTCAAACACTTAGAAGTTAAAGAGCATCCTGCTAAAGAATGTTTGAGTCAACCAGGAAATTAAAGAAGAACTTAAGAAATTCATGGAAACTAATGACAACAAAAACACATCAGTCCAAAATCTATGGGATACTGCAAAGGCAGTCCTAAGGGGGGAATACATAGCCATCCAAGCCTCACTCCAAAAAGTAGAAAAATCCCAAAAGCACAAGTTAACCTTACACCTAAAGGAACTATAGAAAGAACAGCGAATAAATCTTAAACCCAGCAAGAAAGAGAAATATTAAAGATTAGAGCAGAGATCAATGAAATAGAAACCAGAAAAACAGTAGAACAGGTCAATTAAACTAGAAGCTGGTTATTTGAAAGAATTAATAAGATTGATAAACCTCTGGCCAGACTTATCCAAAGAGAGACAGAGAGAGAGACAGAGACAGAGAGAGAGGGAACCCAAATCAATAAAATCATGAATGAAAGGGGAGAGATCACAATTAACACCAAGAAAGTAGGAACAATTATTAGAAATTATTAACAGCAACTATATGCCAAAAAATTATGCCACCTGGAAGAAATGGATGCCTTCATGGAAACTTATAAACTACCAAGTCTGAAACAGAAAGAAATAGACAATCTAAATAGACCAATAACCACTAATGAAATTGAAGCAGTAATCAAAAACCTCCCCCCAAAAAAGAGTCCAGGGCCAGATGGCTTCTCAGGGGAATTCTACAAAACATTTAAAGAGGAAATAATACCTATTCACCTGCAACTGTTTCAAAAAATAGAAGCAGAAGGAAAACTTCCAAACTCGTTCTATGAGGCTAGCATTACCCTGATCCCAAACAAGGCAAGGACCCCATCAAAAGGAGAATTACAGACCAATACCCTGATGAACATGGATGCTAAAATACTCAACAAGATCCTAGCCAATAGGATCCAACAGTACATTAAAAGGATTATCCATCATAACCAGGTAGGTTTCTTCCTGGGATGCGAGGGTGGTTCAACATTTGCAAATCAATCAACATGATAGAGCACATTAATAAAAGACAAGAACCATATGATCCTCTCAGTTGATGCAGAAAAAGCATTTGACAAAATACAGCATCCTTTCCTGATTAAAACTCTTCAGAGTGTAGAGATAGAGAGACCATTCCTCAATATCATAAAAACCATCTATGAAAAGCCCACAGTGAATATCATTCTCAATGGGGAAAAACTGAAAGCTTTTCCCTTAAGGTCAGGAACACAACAGGGATGCTCACTCTCACCACTATTGTTCGACATAGTACTAGGAGTCCTGGCCTCAGCAATCAGACAACAAAAGGAAATAAAATGCATTCAAACTGGCAAAGAAGTCAAACTCTCTCTTTTCACAGATGACATGATACTTTATGTGGAAAACCCAAAAGGCTCCACCCCCAAATTTATAGAACTCATACACCAATTCAGCAATGTAGCAGGATACAGAATAATACAAAAAAGTAAGTTGCTTTTCTCTACACAAATAATGTCACAGAAGAAAGAGAAATTAAGGAATCAATTCCATTTACAATAGCACCAAAAACCATAAGATACTTAGGAATAAACCCAACCAAAGAGGGAAAGGATCTACACTCTAAAACTAAAGAACACTTATGAAAGAAATTGAAGAACACACAAAAAGATGGAAAAACATTCCATGCTCATGGATTGGAAGAATAAACATTGTAAAAATGTCTATGCTGCCCAGACCAATCTACACTTTCAATGCCATCCCTATTAAAATACCATTGGCATTTTTCAAAGTGCTAGAAAAAAATAATCCTAAAATTTGTATGGAACCAGAAAAGACCCCAAATCGCCAAGGGAATGTTGAAGAAGAAAACAAAACTGGGACATCACGTTGCCTGATTTCAAGCTATATTACAAAGCTGTGATCACCAAGACAGCATGGTATTGGCACAAAAACAGACACACAGATTAGGAGAACAGAATAGAGTCTCCAGAAATGGACCCTCGACTCCATAGTCAACAAGTCTTTGGCAAAGCAGGAAAGAATGTCCAATGGAAAAAAGACAGTCTCTTCAATAAATGGTGCTGGGAAAATTGGACAGCTATATACAGAAGAATGAAACTCGACCATTCTCTTAAACCATACACAAAGATAAACTCAAAATGGATGAAAGACCTAACGTGATACAGGAATCCATCAAAATCCTAGAGGAGAACATAGGCAGTAACCTCTTTAACTTTGGTGATAGCAACTTCTTTTTTTTTTTAATTAATTAATTTATTTTTTTGTATTTTATTTTATTTTATTTTATTTTATTTTATTTTATTTTATTTTATTTTATTTTATTTTTTACTAACATATAATGCATTATTTGCCCCAGGGATACAGGTCTGTGAATCATCATGCTTACACATTTCACAGCACTCACCATAGCATATACCCTCCCCAATGTCTACAACCCAGCCACCCTATCCCTACCCCCTTACCCTGCAGCAACCCTCAGTTGCGATAGCAACTTCTTTCAAGACACATCTCCAAAGGCAAGCGAAACAAAAACAAAAAATGAACTTTTGGGACTTCATCAAGATAAAAAGTTTCTGCACAGCAAAGGATACAGTCAACAAAACTAAGAGACAACCAATGGAATGGGAGAAGATATTTGCAAATGGCATTACACATAAAGGGCTGGTATCCAAGAGGTATAAAGAACTTTTCAAACTCAACGCTCAAAAATAAATAATCAAGTCAAAAAATGGGCAGAAGTCATGAACAGACATTTCTCCAAAGAAGACATACAGATGGTTAAAAGACACACGAAAAAACATTCAACATCATTAGCCATCAGGGGAAATTCAAATCAAAACCACATTGAGATATCACCTTACACTAGTTAGAATGGCAAAAATTAACAAGGCAGGAAATAACAAATGTTGGAGAGGATGTGGAGAAAGGGGAACCCACTTACAGTGTTGGTGGGAGTGCAAGCTGGTACAACGACTTTGGAAAACGGTATGGCATTTCCTCAAAAAGTTAAAAATAAAGTTACTCTGCAACCCTGCAATCGCACTACTATGTATTTATTCCAAAGATACAGATGCAGTGAAAAGAAGAAGCACATGTACCCGAATGTTCATATCAGCAATGTCTACAATAGCCAAACTGTGGAAGGAGCTGAGATGCCCTTCCACAGATGAATGGATAAAGAAGATGTGGTTCATATATACAATGGAATATTACTCAGCTATCAGAAAGGATGAATAATTTTAATTTTTCCCACTTATCTATATGTTCTTGTTCTTCTAAAATGATCATGTGTTATCTGGGTATTAAAAAATAAATGATTCATGTTAAATAAATTCTGCAGTTGTCTTTGGAATTCATATCTCAGGAAGTATCTGAATTATCATGCATCTGACACGTTAGTGAAGTTCATTTCAAAGAGGATCTGGTTGAGCTGAAAGCAAACTACCCACTATATAGACATAACTTCCTTCAAATTTTGGAGAGAAATTGAATAAATAAAATAAATAAATAAATAAATAATTCTAAAATTTCTGGCTATGTGGCCAAACTTGGCTGTGCTTGGGTCCATCTGGCTCTATGAAAGCGTATTTTCTCTTATCTAACTTCTGATATTACTACTAAGTCTATTAGTGACTGCATAACATAAACTTGTTGGAATCACGATGTTGTATAACTGAAATTAATGAAATGTGTGTGTCAACTACACTTAAAAACATTTAAAAAAAGACTATCAGAAAAAAATTTAAAAAATTTAAAAAAAAGAAAAAAAAAATTAAAAAATTTAAAAAAGACTATCAGAAATGGAAAGCTGAGGTTACTACTGAAGGAAATTCACCTTTGGTTCCAGAACAAGTCCTCTGTTAATAGCACTGTTCTCATTGATTTGTAACTGTGCATTTCGTATGAACATAGTTTTTTTTTATTAACATATAATGTATTATTTGCCCCAGGGTACATGTCTGTGAATCATCAGGCTTACACATTTCATAGCACTTACTATAGTACATACCCTCCTCAATGTCCATAACCCAGCCGCACTACCCCTACCCCCCCACCCCCCAGCCACCCTCAGTTTGTTTCGTGAGTTTAGGAGTCTCTTATGGTTTGTCTCCTTCCTGATCCCATATAGTTTTTAACATAATTTTGAACAGATTTTCTATAACTTATGCTAAAATTCACATTTTAAAGTATAGAACTGCTAAAATTTATACTTTAAAATATAGAAGGCTATACCTCATTATGAACAATAGGTATAGATTATATGAATGTCTTCCTTTTTTCCTGAATTAAAATTCCTGAACTTAACAAATTAATAGATTATATAAATATGATATTCTGGTATTTCCAAAATTCTTTTTTTTACTTTTATTTAAATTCCAGTGAGTTAACATACAGTATATTAGTTTCAGGTGTATAGTATAGTGATTCAACACTTCCATACATCACCCAGTGCTCATCACAACAAGGGCACTCCTTAATCCCCATCACTTATTTCACCCATTCCCCCACCAGCCTCCCTTCCGGTAACCATCAGTTTGTTCTCTATACTTAAGGGGTTGTTTCTTGGTTTGCTTCTCTCTCTCTCTCTCTCTCTCTCTCTCTCTTTTTGGCCCTTTGCTGTTTTGTTTTGTTTCTTAAATTCCACATATGAGTGAAATCATATGGTATTTGTCTTTCTCTGACATATATTGCTTAGCATAATACTCTCTAGCTTCATTCATGTCATTGCAAATGGCAAGATTTCATTTTTTAAGGGCTGAGCAATATTCCATTGTATATATGCACTACATCTTCTTTATCCATTCATCAGCTAATGGACACTTGGGATCTTTCCATAACTTGGCTAATGTAGATAATGGTGTTGGTTGTTATTTTTCCTATCTCATTTGTGATTTTGTTTATTTGGGTTCTTTTCCTTTCCTTGATAAGTCTAGTTAGAGGTTTATAAATTTTAATTAATTTTTTTCAAAGCACCAGCTTCTGGTTTCATTGATGTATTCTATTGTGTGTGTGTTTTTTCTTTTTTAGTTTTTTTTCATTTATTTCTGCTTTAATCTTTATTATTATCCTTCCTTCTGCTGGCTTTAGGCTTCATTTATGTTCTTATTCTAGCTCTTTTAGGTATAAGGTTCAGTTGTTTATTCGAGATTTTTCTTGCTTCTTGAGGTAGACCTGTATTGCTATATACTTTCCTCTTAAGACCACATTTACTGCATCCCAAAAGTTTTTGGACCATTGTGTTTACATTTTCATTTGTTTCCATGTGTTTTTTAATTCCTTCTTTGATATCCTGGTTGGCCCATTCATTGTTTAGTAGCATGTTGCTTAAACTCCGTGTATTTGTGGTCCTTCCAAATTTTTCCTTGTGATTGACTTCTAGTTTCATAGTTATGGTCAAAAAAGATGCACGGTATGATCTTAACCTTTTGTATTTGTTGAGGCCTGTTTTGTGACCTAATATGTGATATATTTTGGAGAATGTTCCAAGTGCACTTGAATGTGTATTATGTTTTTTTTTTTTTTTTTGTTTAGGATGGAATGTTCTGAATATATCTGCTAAATCCATGTGGTCCAGTGTGTCATTCGAAGCCATCATTTCCTTATTGATTTTATGTTTAGATTATATGTCCACTGATGTAAGTGATATGTTTAAGTCCTCTTCTATTATTACATTATATCAATTAGTTCCTTAATGTTTGTTAGTAATTGTTTTATATATTTGTATGCTCCCATGTTGGGGACATAAATATCTACCATCATTATGTCTTCTTGTTGGATTGTCCCATTTATTATTATATAATGCCTTTCTTTGTCTCTTGTCAGAGTCTTTGTTTTTTGTTTTTGTTCTTGTTTTTGTTTTCCCTAATCCCAACTGGCAAATTTTATTTATTTTTTTATTTAAATTCAATTAATTAACATATAGTGTATTATGAGTTTCAGAGGTAGAGTTCAATGATTCATCAATCATATATAACACCCAGGGCTCATTATATCAAGTCACCTCCTTAATGCCCACCACCCTGTTATCCCATACCCCCAACCCTCTCCCCTCTAGCAACCCTCAGTTTGTTTCCTATGATTAAGAATCTCTTATAGTTTGCCTCCCTCTATGGTTATGTCTTGTTTTATTTTTCCTTTGCTTCCTCTATGCTCCTCTGTTTTATTTCTTAAATTCCCCATATAAGTGAAATCATGTTAACTGCCTTCCTCTGATTGACTTATTTCGCTTAACATAATATCCTCTAGTTCCATCCATGTTGTTGCAAATGGCAAGATTTCATTCTTTTCAATGGCTGAGTAATATTCTATTCCAGATATATAATATCTGGATATATATATTTATATCTCCATTCTTCTTCATCCATTCATCTGTTGATAGACATCTAGGTTCTTTCCATAGTTTGGCTATTGTGCACATTGCTGCTATAAACATTTGGCTGCACGTGCCCCTTCATATCACTACATTTGTATCTTTAGGGTAAATACTCAGTAGTGCAATTGCTGGATCGTAGGGTAGCTCTATTTTCAACTTTTTGAGGAACCTCCATACTGTTTTCCAGAGTGGCTGCACCAGCTTGCATTCCTACCAACAGTGTAGGAGGGTTCCCCTTTCTCCGCATCCTTGCCAACATTTGTTGTTTCCTGACTTGTTAATTTTAGCCATTCTGACTTGTGTGAGGTGGCATCTCATTGTGGGTTTGATTTTTATTTCCCTGATTCCAAATGATGTTGAACAACTTTTCATGTGTCTGTTGGCCATTTGGATGTTTTCTTTGGAGAAATGTCTGTTCATGTCTTCTGCCCATTTCTTGACTGGATTATTTGTTCTTTGGGTGTTGAGTTTGAGAAGTTCTTTATAGATTTTGGATACTAGCCCTTTATCTGATAAGACATTTGCAAATATCTTTTCCCATTCTGTCAGTTATCTTTCGGTATTGTCGACTGTTTTCTTTGCTGTGCAAAAGCTTTTTATCTTGATGAAGTCCCAACAGTTCATTTTTGCATTTGTTTTCCTTGCCTTTGGAGATGTGTCTAGCAAGAAGTTGCTGTGGCCAAAGTCAAAGAGATTGCTGCTTGTGTTCTCTAGGATTTTGATGGATTCATATCTCACATTTAGGTCTTTCATCCATTTTGAGTTTATCTTTGTGTATGGTGTAAGAGAATGGTCCTCTCATTCTTCTGCATGTGGCTGTCTAATTTTCCCAGCACCATTTATTGAAGAGACTGTCTTTTTTTCCATTGGATATTCTTTTTGCTTTGTCGAAGATTAGTTGGCCATAGAGTTGAGGGTCCATTTCTGGGTTCTCTATTCTATTCCATTGATCTATGTATCTGTTTTTGTGCCAGTACCATACTGTCTTGATAATTACAACTTTGTAATAGGGCTTGAAATCCAGAATTGTGATGCCACCAGCTTTGGTTTTCTTCAACTTTCCTTAGGCTATTGGGATCTTTTCTGGTTCCATACAAATTTTAGGATTATTTGTTCCGGCTTTGCGAAAAATGTTGATGGTATTTTGATAGGGATTGCATTGAATATATAAATTGCTCTGGGAAGCATAGATACTTTAACAATATTTGTTCTTCCATTCTATGAGGATGGAACATTTTTCCATTTCTTTGTATCTTCTTTAAATTCTTTCATGAGTATTCTGTAGTTTTCTGAGTACAAATCCTTTGCCTCTTTGGTTAGGTTTATTCCTATGTATCTTGTGGTTTTTGGGTGCAATTGTAAATGGGATCAACTCCTTAATTTATCTTTCTTCTGTCTCATTGTTAGTGTATAGAAATGCAACTGATTTCTGTGCATTGATCTTATATCCTGTTACTCTTCCACTATTTTCTCAAGCCCCATGAGTAACCTTATGATACTTGCTTTAAATTCATCACAGATGTTACTTGCGTCTGTTTCACTTCAATCTCTGACTGTGGCCTTATCTTGTTTTTCACTTGGGATGAATTCCACCACCTTGGCAATTTGTCTAAGTCTCTGCCTCTTCTCTGTGTTAGAAAAGCCAGTTATGTTTCCTGCTTCTGAATGTAATAGCCTTATGAAGAAGAGATCCTGTGGTGCCCAGAGCCTGGCTCTTCAGAAAGTGTCTCTCGTGTGTGCTACATGTTCTCTGATGTTGTGTTATGGGTTCTCTACCTTTCAGACCAGTCTTCTGCAGAGGTTCCCCTTGCCTCCTGTGGGCAGTGTTTGGTTCCTGACCTGAATGTGGTGAGTTTTAACTAGGTGTGCTCCAGTCTGCTTGTGAAATGAAACCTGTCACCACTTCCATTGGAAATGAGGCCCTACACAACTCTCTGATTGGGACACGCCATGTGGGCAGGGGTTTCTGGTGGTCTACTGGGGGTACATTCTGCTTTGCTGGGACTGAGGCAAGCTTAACTGAGAAGAGCAGTGCCACCAGAGCACATGACTGTGGGGCTTGGCATAAGCACGTTAGGTAGCCAGTATCAGTGCTGTGCTGCTTCCCACTGTTCACTCTGTGTTTATGCTGAGGGTCAGGGGAGGGAAATTTCACCAGCCAGCTCCTTTGTTCCTGAGAGGTAACTCTGTGAATGCTGCCTGTCAGGGACACATTCCAAAAAGAGCAAAAAAAATCCTCCCGCCCCCCCGTGTGCCTCAGCCAACCCCCTAGATCTCCATTTCCATACTGTCTGTCCCTGCATTGTTTGCCTTCCCTCTCTCCAGGAGCAGTGCAGTGCTGTTAGGGCTCTATCCAACCAAGCCAGCTGGCCTTTAAAATTCCAGTCTTCAAGCCCTTCTGGTTGCAAAAACTCACCATATTCAGCCCCTTTCATTTTCCCAGCCAATGGCTTTAGGTAAGCATTCTCCTTGTGTGATCCTCTCTCTCTCTCTCTCTCTCTCTCTCTCTCTCTCTCTCTCTCTCACCTGTCTCTGCAACCATGGCTCCCTCTCTTCCACAGCATCCATAGTCTGTTTCTCCACTAAACCACATCTCTACACTTCCTATCTTCTTTGGTGTGGCTTCTTCTCCCTGTTTAGTTGTGGAACTTGTTCTGTTAGTCTTCTGATCGATTTCTGGAATATTTAGGATGATTTGATAGTCATCTAGTTGTGTTCATGGGATGAGTCTAGCCTAGGGTCCCTCTACTCCTTTGCCAACTTCCTGTAATTCTCAAAAAATGGAGGCTTTTAAGATAAAAGTACACCTACATAATGGAAACTTTTAAGAAATCCATCTCACTAAGGAATGGGGAGGATGTCATAATAGAAAATAAAGGTCCGCATTTTGACAAAATAGTACCACTTTTCAACTTTTGATATTTCAGCTCAAAACCTGTTCCTTGATTGGTTCTTTCAGATATATTCACTGGGCTCCAAATGTAGTTATTAAACTCAGATTAGTTAACATATTTCAAAGAAGAACAGGTTGTCATTTGAGAATTAAAAAGGAAAAAAAATCAGGGAATTCCAAATACACATATTTTCTGATCCTTGAGAAAGGAATGACATATAGTGAGAGTGAGAGCAAAGTGGGATACACAGAGAGAGAATTAGCTAATTGAAAGGATAGTTAATGGGGCGCCTGGGTGGCTCAGTGGGTTAAAGCCTCTGCCTTCAGCTCAGGTCATGATCTCAGGGTATTGGGATCCCCTGCATCGGGCTCTCTGCTCAGCGGGGAGCCTGCTTCCTCCTCTCTCTCTGCCTGCCTCTCTGCCTATTTGTGATCTGTCAAATAAACAAATAAAATCTTTAAATAAAAAAAAGAAAGGATAGTCAATAAGGTTAAGACTTCTAAAATACTGATATTTTATTAATATTTAATACTGTTCATCCTTTTAATTCAGAATATATTACAAACATTAGCTTAAAGTCTGGTGAAGTCTCACCTTAAACAGGCATATCTAATAACAGATGTTTTCTCCAAAATGCCCATGGGCAATGTAGGTCAAATCAGTGGGTAGGTAGGGTCACAGTTTGTGGGCCTTTGTCTTGTTTGACAGTGCCTCGTTGAAATTTCAGTCTGTAATTGTTATTCATTTTGCTATGATCAGGACAATGTGAAATTTATTTACTATTCTTGATAATTAGATGTAGTGATTAGAACATGCTTTATATTATGCAGTTTTACTTTTACTTATTTATTTTTTAATTTTTAAAGAAATTTTATTTATTTATTTAAGAGAGAGAGAGAGAGCCAGAGAGCACAAGCCAGGGGAGGTATAGAGGGAGAGTAAGAAATAGACTCCCCACTGAGCAGAGTCCAATGTGTGGTTCCATCTCAGGACTCTGGGATCATGACCTGAGCTGAAGGCAGATGCTTAACCAACTGAACCACCCAGGTACCTCTAGGAGTTTTCTCTTCAAATAAGTCATGAACAAACAGCAGCTGAATTTGATGATATGGTAGCATTGTAATGTTTGAAGGGAGGTAATAGAGAGGTACTATTTTTACTGCATTTAAAGGTTCTTGTTGTAATATACTTTGGAAACCTAACATTGTTCATGGAATTGAATAATAAGTAAGTACCAAATAGTTGTTTGCTGTGCACAATGATGATGGTTATTTGTCAGTGAAGGTGCTTGACTTTCTCCACTAGTCCATGTTAAATAATCAGCTACTAAGGAGATGTCTGGTTTGTGTTTGGTTTTGGGTCTCCAAATATGTGATGCAAACAACTGTGTTACATTCAGTGCCTGGCTGATCAAATCAGAGACAACAGATTATGATATGTAATGGAATAGACTACAGAAACAAACTAAAAGTGAAAGAATTCTATTATGCTGAAGGAGATTTAGGAGTTCTTTCTCAGATTAGAAATCTGTATGGGATGGTTAATATTCACAGGTGAAAAGACTGGTTTGAATAACTAAGGAGACAGATTTAGATTATTCAGATAAAAAACATCTTCTCTCCCTTCCCCTTACACACACACACACACACACACACACACAAAGTATGGGTTGTTTTTATTTTAATTATTGACTAAATGCCTTACCTCATATCTTGGTGATAGTCATAAGTATTAAATAAACTTGGATATAAAGCACTGATATTTTGTAGAAACACCTATACACTGGGCTTGTGAAATGAAAAGTGAAACTTATCACAATGTGTAATTTAGCAAGACGCATACCTTGATTTTAGTCAGGAATGGAAAAAATTATTAACAAAAATGTAATATCAAAAAAATGTAATATCTAGTAAAATGAAGAAGCAAATACAGCAAGATTAACTGACTACTTTAGATTAGTAACTAAAACAATACCAGCACTTTTTTTATACTATGCTAGGCATTTTAGCAGGTACATTATTCATTGTTTACAGAATCACACCACACTTTATCTCAGGAAATCTTCATACAACACTGTGAGGTAGGTGTGACCATTACCAGAATTTTACAGATAAGAAAACTGAGACACAAAGAATATTGGGGTTAAATGACTTGTCTATAATGGCAGTTATTAGATGGCAGAGTCGTAAGAACAGGACTAGAAATGACGGTGTGGTTATTTGCTGGGAGTTATAAATTAGAATATGACAGAGAACCAGCTGATTTAGTTCTTTCCAACGCTAGTCAGGCCACTGATGATTTACCAATCTGTCTTTCTTTCAATTAGCCATTGGCTATAATTTGTAGACAGCTCCCTTTCCTAGTTACATGGATATTTGCTAGCAGCAGATTCGCTCAAAAAAACAGGCCAAGTGTGTATGACTTTTGACAATTTCTGGACATCTTACTAATGGGGTTTTCTTTTTTTTTTTCTAAGATAATACTTTCTGAGATAGATCAATTAAAAAAAATTCTAGGCCTTTCTCAAAAAATGAGGCCAAATATTTAGGTAGAAACTGTTGATCACAGCTAGACAATGAATGTAGAATAAATTAGTTTAGGAGAATAAATAATTTGAGCTATTGGGGAAGGGAATATTTTAAAAATTAATATAAAAAAGGATGAAAATAAAAGATTCATTCTCTAAGTGTCAGAAGCAGTGCCTTTTAAAAATTTCAAACAATCACTTTTGTCTAAAGGTAAATTATACTTTCCTCTTGCTGATCCTCTGTGGCTACCATTTTTATGGTTTCTCTAACCTATTCTGCCCATGCTTAGTGGTAGAATAAAATATACCTAATGTTTTTTTCTTTATTTTTTAACCAAAATCAGTTTACAGAGAGAATAATGATGGATTGAAAGCTTATTCTGCTCTAAAAATGGGTTTTAATCCAGGTCATAGATTATGTCTCCTGGGCTCAAGAATTGTAATCAGGCTTTTACTGTATTTTAGCACAATGAGTAATAGAAACAAGATGTTGCTTTGATCTCAACTTTATCTTGGAGTCTTTTAATTCAAGTTATACTCAGTTCAAATTATTTGATATGAACTATTTCAGCTATAGAGCTTTCATCTGAAGTTCCTGATATTAATAACATTACTTCAGTTCCTTCCTCCCTGTTCCCTCCTCTCAACCTCAAGTAATTCTTTGTAATCCACTCACCCTCAAAATTCACATCAAAAAGGAAAAAAAAATGGAGACAAATTGTGAAGGCAGCATTGTCCTTAATGTCAACTAGATGTTCCATTATTTTTGTAAAGGCAAAATAACAGTCTTCCAACAATTTCCAGATTGACTATAATTTCCTTAGATCCCTTTAAGGCACCCCTGTGCACTTTCTACAGAGTGAGCTAAGTCAGTTTAATAATAATAATAATAATAATAATAATAATAATGTCAACAGCAGCAGCAGCAGCAAACTGTTAATAGAACTCATTACATTCCAGACACCCTTCAAAGTACAAAATGAACTTTTTAAATAGTTAACAAGAGGTAGAAACAAAAACAATGGCATCAAATTACAATCTTTTGCCAGTTCCTGGATGTAGGTGGTATTCAACATTAGCTGTCCTCAGCAAAAGATCTGGATTACTTCCATTTGCTCCACTCAAAAAGGAACTTTATTTGATATTATGACACCAGTCCTAATAGAAATGAATAGGTCATGGATGTCTGGGTGGCTCAGTCAGTTAAGTGTCTGCCTTTGGCTCAGGTCATGATCCCAGGGTTTTGGGATTGAGTCCCACAATGGGCTCCTTGCTCAGTGGGAGTCTGCTTCTTCCTCTGCCTGCTGCTCCCCCCGCTTGTGCTCTCTCTCTCTCTCCCTGGCAAATAAATAAATAAATAAATAAATAAATAAAATATTTTAAAAAAAAAGAAATGAGTAGGTCAAACAGGGTTATATGCAGGGATAATGCAAGGCAATAATGAGTCTTCAGCTGCTTACAGGGAAGTCTTCTATAGCTTTTATTAAGATTTTTATTACTCTCCTTTTCTCTTATGTGATTAGAAATAAAATAGCAAATACCTGGATGATAAAGAACACAAAAGATAGATATAATTTCAGAAATAATTCAGAGAGTGTCCATCGGTAAGTAATCAGTTTACTCCAATAGGTACCTCTTTGGTAGCTAACTTCTCTCAGCTAACTCCTTACTGTTTATGACTTGTTACACTTTGAATGAGTACACAGGGCAAAACAATATGGTCCCTGCACTGTTGGTGAAATCCAATCTAAAAAACTTCAAGGATCATAACTTTTTATCTATCACACTAGAACTTTCTTCACCTTAATATTGCTAGAAGTTGAACTATACAATCCCAATTTTTCTATTTGGAAGATTTCCCTGCTCTAAATGTTATTCTTTGGAAGAGAAAATAAGAAGGGGCTAGCATGTCCTTTGCCAGCATGTCCTAAAACAACAACAACAAAGGCAACAACAAAAACAACAACAACAACAAAAACATTTCTCAGGAGATAAGTCTGAGTCCTCTTTATGTCCCCTACCCCATTTGAGACAACATATCAACTAGAACCTATAATATTATTATACTGAAGTTATATAGAACATAGAACCCACTTGGTGACTTTATAGAACACAAAGTCCACTGTGTGCTTAAAAACAACAACAACAACAACAACAAAACTTGCTTTTGAAGCAAATAAAAGAATGGCTTTAGCCTTTTTTTGTTTCCCTCCATGACACACTTTAGTATGCTTGAAAAGATTTTGAGTCTCCAGCCTGTTATGGAAAGCCTAATAAAATTGCTTGGAAGTATATTTGATAGCTACTTATGTCTTCAACTAAGAGAAAGTCTCTTCTTTTGCATGACATCGCTCCTCTTCAAGCTCCTTAACTATGAGCCACTGTAATAATACGATACTCTTAACCCAAGTACAGAATATGTTAGTATCAGAAGAGAGCACATATAAAGGTGGGAAGAGAATCTGGGGCAAGAGGAAAAGATAAATTAAGGAGCAAAAGACAAGAATGGCTACATTTTCTAAGAAAATAACATTATATTCTTCATGTTCCTAGTGCAGGATATTGTTATATGCTTATAAATGTTAACTATGTTCTAAGTCAACTTAAGGCAAGCCTCCATAAATCAAACAGTTTTCTCAGGATGAAAAGTTGAAGAATACAAGAGAAATATATATGATTTGATAGAGGTGAGTGATCAAAAACAAAACCTACTTTTAAGAAGGTATATGATCACTATGGCATATTATCATAGAGCAAGAATTTAGAGGCAAAAGTCTATACAATTTGGATGGAAGGGGCATTACATAAAGTATGCTGTTGAAAAGAGAAAGTTGAAAGACCAGTGGTCCTGAAAACTCACCTGTAATGATCAGTAAAATAATAGTGGGTCATTATCTGTTGGTATTAAGTTTAGGAAATTCATAAACTCATGTAGGGCTCCAAAAAGAAATGAGCACAAAGAACGAAGGGCTCCAAAAAGAAATGAGCACAAAATGTATGGGAATTGAAGAGCTATTGAAAATCTGGAAGTGCAATAGGATAAATAATAAATTAAGAAGCTGCTGACTTACAAATGAGATCCCATCTTCCTATCGAGGAAAAGCAAATGGGTGGCTGAAGGGAGGGATAGCAAAATTTTGTAAGATAGCACTGGGAATATGAAATTGAGGAATGTTATATGAATAGAGGGGACAAACTGCTATATACAAGAATTAAATTATAACAGCAACACAAAACTTAAGGCTATTTTTAGTCATATGTAGCAAAAGATTACAGTGCAAGTGTACCATCTTGGGGAAAAAATATTTGCACACAACAAACCCATGTGTGCAAGTGCATGTTGCTAATCAGTGCACCATACTATCATCTTACATTAACAATTGTATGTTGTTTAGGGAACGGGCAAGTGTTCTCAAACGTCCTCTAAAACCTTTGCTCTGTATTCTCCATGGAGCAAAACTAACATTCTTAAACTGTCTCAGTGCTTTAGTCTGCAGCTTTCCCCCCTCCTGCATTAGGGATTTGGATTTCATGCTCAGAGAAAGCCAAAGCAGATGGGAATTATTCAGAATTTGGAAAAGCAAGGAAGCTTCAATTAATGGGATGCTGGCAGGCAACCTCTACAGTGCACATTTCACTCCCACATACATTTTGTTTATGCATACACACTCATGCATATGATTTCTTTTACCTTTTAAAAAGAGGATCACACTTTAGTAATAAAAGAATGTTTCTGAACAGAATTCAATATATGTTATGTCCTAGCAATTTAATTTAGAGGTAACAAATGGGGAAGTATGCAAATCCAATTTCAGAAACAAAGATGAACTACTGACATATTTGGTAAAGGCAAGTCCAATTTGAAAACCAAACAGTCTTTCCTTCAATGTGTGGCAGACCTTTAATTAAACTTAAGCTTAATATTATAGAGGACAGGAAAAGAGCTATCTGTGCTTAATATATGTGTGTGGGGGGAGGAGTGTAATAAATTTGGATTCTCACTTGTGGAAGTTGAAGAAGGAACTTGATAGATTTTATCAAAGGGAGTTGAAACTTTTGTTCCATCTCCTCTCAATGGTAGGATTACATTAGTTCTTGGTTCTTAGCCAGATTTCAGGGCAACTACTGGACATAGAATTATAGAATACATAATAGTATAACAATGTTAGAAATCAAACAAATCTTTCCTATGGAATTTTTTATTGTTTCATATTCTTATAGGAGCATAATGTGAAGAAGACATAAATTTCCAGGAAATAGATTTAAGAAGAATATTTATGATTAGATAATATATCTTATTATGAAAAAATTAAACAAATGACAGTTTTGTAACCATTTGTGTCTTTATTTTTTAACATTTTATTTTATTTTTATTCTTATTATTTATTTATTTATTTTTTTAATTTATTATTTTTTTTTTAGTGTTCAGTGATTCATTAGTTGCATATAACACCAAGTGCTCATCACCACACATGCCCTCCTTAATACCCATTGCCTGGTGTCTTTAAAGACAATTAGGAAGGTTGAGAAATTAGTTTGAGAAGTGAAAAGAGACCACCTATTCAGTGCTACATTGTTATGTGTAGTGAGGTTGTGTCATCTATTACTCTGCTAAGCATGTCAATTCTATACTGCAGCCATCTCCACATAGACAAACTCTGTCCTAAATTCCAAGCTATGAATAAAGTCATATTTCAAAGGAGAAGGATATAGAAATTACTAAGTGCATAGATACATGAAATTGATACTCCAGAATGTGCCAGGTGAAAATACGTAAGTCATAGCTTTCAAGATAAGTTACTCTTAAAATAATATTTCCTTTAAATTGAATCCTGAAGGCAGCTATATCTTTCAAAGAGGAAAGTGTCAACAAATGTTGAACAAACAACTAGAGAAGATGGCAGAGGCAAAGGGCTGACCTAGTAGGAACCAAAGTGATAAGCAGGAGGATAGCTCTAAGAAAAATCTATATTAAAAGAATAGACACAAATATAAAGTTAGTGTATCAAGGATCAATGGAAACAATACGCTTTTTGTTTTGTTTTTAATATCAGAGCTTTTATTACAAATGAAAAAAGTAAATACACTAAGAACTGTACATCAGATGAAGAAATATGACTTGGAGAAATGGAATCTTCCAAATCAATTAGCAGTGTAACAGGGCAAATTGACCCTATTTTTGAAGAATATGAAACTTCTTGAAATTGGTAAGTCATGGCTTGGTGGTCATATTCAGTGAACAATATTTATTATTCATTTCTGAGCTTCTGACACTTCTTTTTAAGATGCTTCCATACAAAAAAAAAAAAATTAAAAAAAAAAAGATGCTTCCATACGGAAGTGGCATCTCTGCACATTGATCTTCTATTTTACATTAGTTGTTCTGGCCTTTTTGTTGTTTCAGTCTTTGAAATCACATAGCTTTTTATGAGATAGGGAATGCTCCAAAAGGCAACTTGCAGGATGATTGCTGCATAAAAGGGCTAAGCTTGAAATAACGCCTCCTCTTTGTTTAGCAGGAATGTCTCCACTTTGTTCAGTACACATTTGCTTTTTGAATTCATTCCACTAAGAATTTTGTCTCTGGCTTTGGTGTTATAATCCTCTATTCTCTTCTATTCTGTTATCAGTTTGACAATAAATGTTGCTAACTTTCACAGAAAATTCTAAAATTCAGAGGAAAGCCTGACTTTTTGGCTGCCTTAAAGGGAGCCTTGGTCTGTCAGTTAATGGAAAGAATAATTACATTGAGATAATGGATGAATATTTTAACTGGTTAAATATAGTCATTCAAAAAAATGAGATTTTATGTAAATCAAAATAGTCTAAAGTTGATTATTAAAATTAAAGTTATTCTTGTTTTAATTTCAGGAAGAATAGTCACTATATTTTCCTCTTTTTTAGATTTATTATAAATTTATTCTCTCACTATTAGGATTAAGAAACAGATACTTGCAGAAGTGGTTTTGATGATTTAGCAACATTTTACATACAAAAGCAATTCACCAAATAAATTTCTACAATCAGGTATAGAAAACAGGCAATTGACTTTTCCAGTGATTAAGTATTGAGTAACAATAAACATATTATTCAGAAATAGTTTTTTTCTTTCTCTCACTATTGTTAAAGAGATCTACTTAAGCAATTATTCAAAGGCAGTAAGAGTGAAATGCAAAAGATTTAATGAGAAGAGAAACTGTGCTTTATATACTATTATACAAAAGCCCTGCCATGTTTCTTCAGGACCAGTATCTTGGAATGCCTCCAGTCATGATTAACTACATCAAAAGTCCATCTGCCATCTATGTTCATATCACAATCGTGCCGAGTCTAGGCAGAGTATAGGGATGGGAGAAGATAAGCAGATGCTCATAAATAAGGTTTCTGTGAAAAGCTATAATGCAAGGGCATTTGCATTTTAGAAAAAAAGTCCTCAACTGAAAATTGCAAACATTGTAAAGCATCACTTAATACTATGTATGAGTGTCTAAATTCATTTAACTAACAGATTGCTTTTATCCATTAAAATAAAAAATACTTTAATATATCTATTGGAATTACAACAGTGCTGTTTATTTGCTAGTGATAGAAAAAAACATTTCCACTTCCCTTTTTAACCTTAGTCTCAACAATAGAATAAAATATTCTTACATATTTGACAATTTTTAATTATTATTAATGTTTTCCTGAAATTTAAGGAGTTTTGAAAGGAACACAAAAAAATTTCCTATGACACTTTTAGGTTCAGGAAGTTGTGAAAATTTTAGGAGAATGTCTGATCTTGAAAGTATTCCAGCTTACTTTTGAGAGTCATGAAAGACCTCTTTAGTTTGGAGAAGTTTTATATTCTTAGTGAACACCCATTCCCCAGAGTCCCAGACTAAATGGAGTCAACACTGACTCTTCAGAGTTCTTTTTACCCATAGTCTTTTATGATCAGTGAGTTTGAATGAAAACAATTTAATATTATGAATTTATTCATGTGCAAATGTCAATATATTCCCTTCCTAAGCCAAGCCAAAAACTATTGCCAATAATGATTTTCTCACTTTCTGGACAGATCATATATTCTAATTGCTTATTGATTTAAATCATTTTAAAATGTTTTTATTTAAAGTTAAATTCCAAAATCACTTAAGCAGGGAATTTTAAAGCATTTTAGACTTCTTAAATGTATGTTGAAAGTAGAGAATGTTGGGAATTAAGTAATCCATATACATTCTTGGAAACTAGCTAACTGGGGCCTGCTCTAGTCTTTACACATTATGCCAAAGAGACTCTTGAAAATATAAATATTTTCCCAGGGTGTCAGAGTATAAGCCAGTGGATATTGGTTGGGTAACAAGGATGATGGCTCTTAGGGGAAACTTTGAGTGGTATTATTTTCCTTACAACCTATCAGATGTGTGTTCTCATATATTTCACGATTTTTTTTTCAATTGCTGACATTAACTCCAGTAGACTCCAGCATTCTGTGGGGATTCTCGTTTTGTCTGATCAGTTTTCTCTGAAATTCTGTGCTGGCTCTTACATATGTCAGGCTCTTCTGAGGTAAAAGTAGAATTTTAAATACCAAAACCATTTAAATGTGCAAACTAGTGCTTTAAAGATCCTTGCATTGGGGTGCCTGGGTGGCTCAGGTAATGAGCTTAAGCGTCTGCCTTCGGCTCAGGTAATGATCCCAGGGTCTTGGAATCGAGTTCCACATTGGGCTCCCTGCCCAGCGGTAAGCCTGCTTCTCCCTCTCCCACTCCCCTTGCTTGTATTACCTCTCTCGCTGTCTCTCTTTCTGTCAAATAAATAAATAAAAAATCTTTAAAAAAATAAAGATCCTTACATTAACTTAATAAACTGTATGCTTTAATGGGAGACACTGATCAGTAGTCATTGAGATAAGTTAAATGGTACTCTAGTGTCACAAACTACAGTTTCTTTTTTTAAATATACCAGGTCTAGCATTATTATAATCTTTATCATCACTATCTTCATAAACTTATATATATTGAACACACACCATGTGCCTGATATTATACTAGGAGCTTGAAGAACATATGCAGTAATACTCATTCATGCAAATTAAGGCTTTGTGTATATTAGGAACTGAATCAGAAACACACATACCAAGAACTACTGAATAGTGAAATATTAGATAAAATGACAGTAGAGGATGTTATGGATTTTTCAGTACAGTTTTGTATTTTCTCTCACTACTTCACCTTTTTTGGGCAAGAGTTACTGGTAAATGTGCTGGGTCTGAGCAGTCAGATGAAGAAGAAAAAAGAAATAAAGAATAAGGAAGTAAACTGTGAGAGGTGTAAAAGAAAGGCAGTGTAAGGGGAAAGTAGGAATTCTATGCAGTACAAGTTCCACCAGAACTTCCTTTTCCTTTTCCTGATAATTTGTTTTTTATCTCTAGTTAGGCACAGTCTCTGAGGTACTGCTTTTGTTTTGTTACTACTGTCTCTGATACCCATGCAACCATTAAATACTCTGGCATTAATAAGGAGAACTGGATGGAGGAATGTTTCCCTGGGAGCTTGTACCCAGGGAAAAATTTATTATTTGATATCAGATCTGGACCAGTCCTGAGAAGCATTTTTTTTCCTTAGGTTTTGTAAACAATATTTGAGTGGTTTTGGGGGCAGCATAGTGTAATAGAAAGAGAATAGGCTTCAGAGTCAGTCAAATCTTGGATCAAATTCAGGTTATGTAATCATGAGCAAATTAGTTAAACTTGCTTAGTATCAATCAGTTTCTTTATCTAAAAAATGTCAAGATATAACAAAAAATAACACCTATCTAAGACAGTGATCATTAAGATTCATCATCATAACAATATACAATGTTAAACCTAGTGCAGAGAATATAATGAAAACTAAGTAAATATTAGTTCTAGTACATAGATTTTAATTTAACAATTGTTAGGTAGTCTGTGAATTAATCACTTAAATGTTTATACATGTAATATGGTAATGTCCACATTTTTATTTCTGCTGTGAATGAATATTTTACTTATAATATTTAAAAAGACTGAATATGAAGAGTATAATAGCTTTCTATTAATTCTGGTGATTTTTTTTTCCCTGGGGCAAAGCCAGAAAGGATGAAATCACAAGATCCAAAAGGATCAGCCAGCTGAAAAAAAAAAAAGTCCAGGAGTACTATGTTAAAAGATCACACCCCAAGATAGACATAGATCTGCATTTTTTTCCTGGTCCTATATTATAAGAATAAAGAACCTCTCCTCAAAATGGAATTACATCAAAATCAAATATTAGTGGGATAGACAAAATGTACTCATCTCTACTAGGTCAATAATATGTTTATACTGCAGACATTGAGATACTTAGTCTTAGGTACACATTGCATTGCAAACATGATATGAAAACTGTCCAAATTTTTGTTGTTTTGAATTTTTTTTATTAAACATCACTTAGAATGATTGGTCTATTGGTTGGACTTAGAAATATATTTTTTATGACAGCTTTTGTTGGTATTTAATATTTGTATTTATTGTGAATGTTTCAGAATTACTATTTATTTTTTTCTGATTCTACTGTTTATTTGCTGAAATTATTACTATTATTATTTTTAGAGTTCACATAATATAAAATTCACCTTTTTTGTTTCAAGTTTTTATTTAAATTCTAGTTAGTTAATGTATAATGTAATACTGGTTTCAGGAGTAGAATTTAGTGATTTTTATCACTAAATCACTAAATATCACTTACATATAATATCCACTGCTCATCACAAGTGCCCTCTTTAATGCCCATCACCCATTTAGCCCATCCCCCACCCACCTCTCCTTCAACAACCTTCAATTTGTTCTCTAGAGTTAAGAGTCTCTTATGGTTTGCTTCTCTCTCTCTCTTTCTCTCTCTCTCTCTTTAACATTTATAGGCAACTCTCTAATGAATCTCATTTGGGGACAGAAAGGAGAGGTCGGCCATCCACTCTTCCTGTGGTTTTATGCAGTTAAATTCTTCAAAGAATGAAAAGTGAAATCAAGTCATTTCTCCTCCTGGAATTTTTCCTTCATCCAATTTTTCCTTGTTGTAAGGTTATATATAAATGTATGAGTATATGGACATTATAAAAGAGGAAATCAGACAATAAATCTTCTCTTTTATAATGTCCATATACTCATACATTTATATATAACCTTACAACAACGAATTGTTACAACAACGATTTCTTCAGGAAATCAGACATTAAATCCAAAAACACTATAGAAATTAAAAATCTGAACCTGGGGGAGGGTGGGAGGTTATAAGTTCTTTTCACAGAGCCGTGACTCACCACACAACTGTCTTCAAAGGCAGGAATGGAACAAACCAGATATTCAGCTGCAGGACAGAGCTGGGGTCTTGGCTTTATAGCTGTTAATGTCTTTGGAATTGGGCTGGACATCAAGTGCCTTTTCCAGAAGAGGCCAGAGAAGATAAGTCCAATTTGGTTTTCAAGGCTTTAGTTAGCTCCGTGGCCAGCAGCTCATGGAGGGACACACCATTGTGGGCGTACACCCGTTCTTCCTGGTCCTGTCATAGCGCTTGGGCCTACTGGGGGTGAAGAGAACCAGGTCTGATTGTTTGGGATCTGCTTTTTGATCACATAGGTTCCTAAATCTCCACCCAGTTTAACTGTTAAAACACCACTCCCAAATGAGACATCAGAGTCTTTGAATGTGTAAGGCTTGTCTGTGAGGTCTTTGAAAAACTCTGCTAAGGAGTCCAGTGTCATCTCTGCCAGTCTTTCATAGGTGGTCTTATCCAGAGAGCAAGTGTCACCTAAAGTTCCCACTGTCCTCATATTCATCAGAGACTTTGCTTTTTGACATTCACGATCTGATCCAGGCCGTGGAGGCTCAGACGAGCATCAGCCAGATGCTATGTCCAGATGCTCAGGCCCCAGGGCCATAGAGCGGGCCCTTCCTTTCCCGCCAGACTGGCCCCTGCTGGGGCTGAGCTCAGGGGACACCCAGTGGGGCAGGAGGCCAGCAGCCACATCGTACCTATTGCTTCCCTCTCCTTTTTCTCCCCTTCCCCTATATCCATCGTTTTCCTTTCTTAAATTCAACATATGAGTGAAATCATGGTATTTGTCTTTCTCTGACTGATTTGTTTTGCTTAGCATAATATGCTCTAGTTCTATTCACATTGTTGCAAATGGCAAGAGTTCATTCTTTTTGATGGCTGAGTAATATTCCATTTTATATATATACACACCACTACATTATTACCCATTCATCAGTCAATGGACATTTGGGCTCTTTCCATAATTTGGCTATTGTTGATAATGTTGCTATAAACATCAGGTTGCATGTGCCTCTTCGAATCAGCATTTTTGTATCCTTTGCGTAAATACCTAGTAGTGCAGTTGCTGGGTCATAGGGTAGTTCTATTTTTAACTTTTTGAGAAACCTCCATACTGTTTTACAGAGAGTCTGCACCACTTTACATTGCCACCAACAGTGTAAGAGGGTTCCCCTTTCTCTGCATCCAGGCCAACATCTATTGTTTCCTATGTTGTTAATTTTAGCCATTGTGACAGGTGTGATGTGATATCTCATTAAAGTTTTAGTTTATATTTCCCTGATAATGGTAATTACTACTTATTTTATATGTGGTTTGGGGCAAGTTGTTTCAACCTTCCTAGGCTTCTCTTTCTTCCTATGCCAATGAGGAGTGAACTAAATGATTTGGCATCTCTATCATTTCATAATTTGACAATTCTAAGAATAATACTGCAGTTGCTTCAGAATTATACTTGGTAAGGATCATAGAGTAGACCAAAGAATGTTGAATACAACTTAAATAACAATAAATGTTTTTGAAAGCCCTCTGAATATAAAGAAGTATGTAAGCATAAGAAATTATTAAACTTTAATCAGTTTAATTTGAGAAATAAAAAAGATGAAACACAAATCTTGAATGTGCCTAAGACCAAATTTAAGTACCCTTTTGGGCATACCAGTGTTTGCTTTTCATACTACTTATTCTCTACAAGGTATAGCAGGTTGTGGTAATAATGATAATAGCAGCAGTAGCAGTAGTAGTAGTAATACCTGCTATTAATTGAACATCCACTGGGTATCAATTACTGCATGATATGTATCTATGTATTTATATCAGTCTTTCTATATATATGTATATATATATATATATATATGCTTTAAATTGTAAGGTAGATATCATTGTCCTCAGCTTACTGATGGAGAGGAAATACAGGGAATCAGGTAGATACCTTGCTTAAGTTTTTTATTTTTTTTAAAAGATTTTATATATTTATTTGACAGAGAGAGAGAGACCACAAGTAGGCAGAAAGGCAAGCAGAGAGAGAGGGGGAAGCAGGCTCCCCGCTGAGCAGAGAGCCCGATGCGGGGCTCGATCCCAGGACCCTGAGATCATGACCTGAGCCGAAAGCAGAGGCTTTAACCCACTGAGCCACCCAGGCACCCCCCTTGCTTAAGTTTTAAAACTAGTCAACATCGGGTCTGAGATTCTATCCTCAGACCATTTTGCTTCATTCAGGATGTACTTGTAATCACTCTGTCTTGAGGCCACCAAATGTCTCCTTCCACTCTCCTTATTTCTTATTTTCCCCCTTCCTCTCCTACCCCTAAAACTTTTGTTTGTTTTAGATTACTATTTTTTTTTTAACTACTTACCAAAGACAAAGCTTGAAGGTAAAAACTCTACTGAGTGACTTGCTCTGGTCAAATGCTGGGTTATGAGAATATGGAATGCAGCAAATTCATAGGTTATAATTTCTTATATATTTGTAATGTTTGTGTGTTTCTCTTACTCTGGCACCCTCTGTCTATATATATATTTTAAAATAACAGTCTTAAATATGCTTAATATACCTAAAAGTTGGCAAGATATTACTTCAGTAGGGATAATTTAAAGGGATGTCTATTTAATTCCAAATGTGAACACATAGGCACATTCACATTTTATTTTTCTTTTGCTTCTGGGAAGGTCTGAGCCAGATTTGCTGATTGCAATTTTATGTTTCCCAGTGTATAAAATATTTACCAAATGCATAATGGTATTTTTATAGAGGCTATGTCAGGCTAGTTGAGACATTGGTTCATGGCAGATAGCTACTGTCTCTCAGAACTGTGATAGTGGTCAGTGAGCTTTTTTTCCTCCCTAAAGTCTGAATTCAAATTTCAGTTGAAAAAGTTAAGTTAGAAATGAATTTTTTTCAAGCATTCTGACATCAAAGTTGATCTTTAAGACCAGTGCATGAGGTAAGATTACCGATGTTAATAGATTACTCAGAGTAAATGCAAACAATAAGCACTTATTACAATTGGATATAAACTAATATTTTATAGAGATATTATAATATCTGGAGCCATTTATACTCATTAAGAAGAGGGAGAAAATATAAACTTTTTAGTTAAAAAGAAAGAGTATTACTTGGGATTTGGGATAGTGAAAATACTGTGACACTGTCCTGGAAGTGTGGAAGTCCAAGTGGCTGTTTCATTCTTTGATGGCTCTATGTGGGTCAAACTAAGCTTGGATTTTATCTTTATTTCTTTTTCCCTTTTTCTCATCTTTTTCCATTATTGATTTCCTTTTCTATTCTTCTCATTTGTTCACTCGACAACCTTCGTCTTAGCACAAACTGTGACTCAGCCACCAACTTGGTGTTAGGGATTCTGAAATGAAAACAAGAGAAAGCAAAACAGAAAGTCTACCTTTAAGTATTTCTCTGCATTGCCACTACCTGATGCATTCAATTACAAATATACTAATTATAAATGTCTCCACTTTGCTAAATAATTCTAAGTTTTAGTCTCAAACATCTGCTAACCTAAGAACTTTTAAGAAATGTCATATTACAATGAGTCAAAAAAAACCCTGTTTTATTATATATATAAAAAAATATCTTGCTGGAAATTGTACAAGTTGCCTTCTATGTCCATCTCTCTCTTACCTTCTCCAATCCCTGGATCTCTGATGCTTTTTCCCTCCCTTTCCTTACCTTAATTCACTAGAAGCCTGAGTAGCATAGGAGGTCATTGTGATCATGGTAGAGAATATAATTGGTGTTGAAAAATATATTTGTGTGAAAATATATTTTATTTCTTTGTATTGCTTTCAGCCCTAACCATTTCTGTCTCTAATCTAAGGAGGACAGCTGATATATTTTACTTGCTATTAAGTAACAAACTTGGTTTCATTTAGATGAAAAGCCTCGATTATAGGACTGTCTCCTTTTTAACATAGTGCTGACCAACATATCAGCTGTTAATGGATAAGTATAGTTAAATCCCATTAATTTGAAACACAGGGGACTATAAAAGATGGACTCTGAATTAAGTAGAGTATCCATTATTTTATTTAAGAATAGGGCATGTGGTTAGCCAGGAAATTACAGTTGCTCAACAGACACAATTGACTAAATTCGAGTAATATTTATGTTGTAATAAACTATGCTAAGCACCTTAAAGTTTTTAATGTGACTGTACCATAGTCATGCACTATTTCTACAGAAACAAATAGCCCTGAAAATGAATAAAGTTGGGGGAAATTTAAATGAAATTCACTATAAAATTTATGAAAATGTTTTATTCCAAAATTTATGAAATTTATGAAAATATTATATTCCAAAATACATTGAGGTAGTAGTGTGTGTTAGTAGTGAGATAGTGTGAGGTAGTAGTGAGGTAGTGCTGTATTGAAAAAAAAATTGGGATCACTACACTAATCAGAATTCATTTAATGCAAATATGGGAACTATATTTAACATCTTAGAAACATTACTCAGAGTTGATATCTTATGAAAAAATCTGTGGTCAGAAAGCTGCATATCTAGAAATTGTGCCATTGGTTGCGCAGTTCTCCAGATTCTTTCATTTAAGGGCTAGTCTTTCAAGGTCAAGAGAAATGCCAAATATGATAGTTTCTTACTTGGCCACAGATGGTATAGCTGCAAGAATTCAGAGGTATGAGCATGTTGTTCTTTCTCCATGGAAAACAGTGTTTAAAACAATTTTCAAAGGATAGCTTATTTCCCTCCTACTTAAATTGACCTGTGAATACCATTAACTGTTATTTATTAGAGTATTTGTTGTTCAGGGGATTCAAACAAAAGCTGTTTATTGAAATTTGAAAAAAATTAACTTCAACTTTTTTAATAGGCAAGACCTCTCTGTTTAACAGATGGCTCAACAGTTGTAAGAAAATTATTTACAACCCAAAAGCAGCACAAATAATGACTTTAAAACACAGTTCTCAACTTATATATTTTGAAAAGAAAAAAAAATGATTTTGTGCTGTCTCCTTTCTTACTGTGCCTTTGAACAGATGGTGAATTTCAGAAATTGACAACAAATAAACCTGCCTCTTGATGGACACTGGATCGATGCCACTCTTATTAGCTTTGTATGAATTATGAACCCATCACTAAAAATAGTGGCTTCTGGAACAATGCTGAACTTTATCTTTTGGTATTAAAACACCAAATATGAAGATGGAAATTAGTTTGGGAAAATACCTATTCTATTCCTGAGTTCTGTTGCCCATTGTACTTATCTCTAAACTGTGAAGGAAAGGGTAGGCAATAATCAGTTTTTCCAATTGGCCAGTGACAAAACAGACCTGTCAGTTCCATTAGAGACTTAAAGTGGATGGGATTTCAAAGCCTTGTCGTGGATATACCATTTAAAAAAAATTGTTCCTTGTTTTGCATTAAAGGGGAGAAAATTCTGCTTCCTTTATTTTCACTTTTTAATCCTATTGTCATTTGACAGTCTTGCTTTTCCTCATGTTAGTATAACCTCACATGTTTCTATGTGTGGTTACCTGTTTTGAACAGTGTCTCAAGGCTATTTGTGGCCTCGAAGGAGATTCCCTTTGATTTCTTATAGTTTTGTGACTTTTTCTTTAAGTGGTTCTTGTTTTGGAAGGGATGATCAATGACAGAGGAATAGAATTTTTCTGCATGTGAAACACACTAACCAATATTGGAAAATATCCAATTACAATTACTCTATCCAAATAAAATATTCTGTCTTTTCAGTTTTGAATTTTTCAAAAGCCATGGTTCTTATTGCTTTGATGTAGGTAGACTTTGAGTAGGTAGATTCAATCATAAACCCAGTGATAGTATTATATTATATCAAGTAGAATGATAGATTCACGGGGCTGGAGTATCTTAAAAGGAAATTTTGTCTAAAGCATTGCCTTCAACCAAGATCATGCTCACATTATCTCAAATATAGAATTGGAATCCAGAATATTTTTCAGTAAAGTATTCTAAGTTTCTAAACCCTCGAAGTTTCTTTTTATTGTTTTAAAAGACCAGAAAGCCATAGCATTTGTCAACTTGGACAGATTCCATCTGATATCATTTTGTCTTTATTTTTTTTTTAAGATTTTATTTATTTATTTGAAGAGTAGGCAGAGAGACAGACAGAGGGAGAGGGGGAAGCAGGCTCCCTGCTGAGCAGAGAGCCCAATGTGGGGCTTGATCCCAGGACCCTGAGATCATGACCTGAGCTGAAGGCAGAGCCACTGAGCCACCCAGGCGCCCCTCATTTTGTCTTTAGAGGAAGTATCCAAAAGAGCTTAGTAATAAATCAGGAAGAAATCTATTTTCAGATATTTGAAGGAGAAAATATAGACACCTGGTAGGAATCTATTATCTTTGTAGCCAAATGATGCCCTCTTTCTAAGTTCATGCTTTACCTTAAGTGTGGAGAGCTAGTTCCATTGAAACGTCATTAATTTAGCTGACGTCAAGAGTTTGTTCCCTTCACAGTATAATTAGCTTTATTTTGTTTCCTGGCCATAGATTTTACCTGTAATTCCGATTAATTCTATTAAAATATGTATTATAATGTTTAGGGGGAACCAAGGGGCAATGTGGATGGATCAGCACACTGTGTCTCTCTTGAAGAAACATCTGTAGTATTGTTTCAATTGTATGGCTTCCTTATAAAGAACAGCCCGTGCAATTGCAGCAGTGGAAGATGTCTACTGTAACACATATTTATTTGGTTTATATCTATTATATCTACATAATATTTGATAAGAAAATCATAAATACCAAAAAGTCTTTCTTTTAGTTATCACGTAGGGTCAATAAAGTCACTTTTCGTCCACTGATGTTCTCAAAACATCTCCAAAGATAGGCACTCATGCTAATTCCGATGATGGCTTTGCAATTACTATTTGTGTCAGTCATTTACCTAAGCTAGCCATATGCAGCAAAAGAAAGGCATATTTTCCCACCAAATCAATGGCAAGCTTTGTGTTTTACATCTCCCCAAAACTGGTACTTTAGAAGAAGAGTTATAGTGAATATCTACCACCAGCAGCAGCCACCAGATCATTCTGATATTTAAAACTGCCTTACCAATCACAGGCCTGTGAACACTGCTATTTTCCAAAGTGTTTGCAGTTTAAATATTTCTTCACTTTTTTTCCCAGTCTAAGATGCTACACTAAACTATTGATTTTCCTAGAAGACATGTTCTTCTGCCAGGCTATTTTCTGTGCTTTTATTAATTGGTGCATTGGTTGTCAATCATAAATCATTCCACAAGTAAAGGTGTAGTGCTTTATTCATGTAAGAACTTGAAGCTTACAAAATTTACCTCTGATACTATTAAAGAAAAAAAGCTCTATTATTTTGCCTGATTTCCTCATTTTTTTAGTTTAAAATTGAAAGGCAGCATTCATAGAGTAGAAAAAAAACACCTTTTTATAAATTTTAAGGCTTAGATATTTGTCTTGCTTTGGTTGCTAAGTAGATGAATGACCTTAAGCAGGAGAGTCACATAACTTTTCAGAACCTTAGTTTCCTCCTTTTCAGATAATAGCACAGGCATTAAAGTTCTTTGAAACAGCAATGCATTATATTAAATAAAAGGCAAGATTTTTAACATTACTTTGAAAACCTGCATGATTTGTGTTTTTTTTTCCCTAAAAGTTTAGTAAATTCTGCCTTCATTTTCTCTTCTATTTCTCTTTCCCTATATGAAGGAACTGATAATGTAATGTCTTGAATTATCTTAATTCTTCTTCCAAAAAATATAATTCCATAAACTTTACAGTTTGAATAGAGTTCATTATTATGCTTAGATTTAAAACACAGATATTCTCTAAGCATTGCAAAGCTACTCCTGTACTAACAAATAGATCTTATGAAATAGAACATAGGGACTATGTTCTTTCTCTAGAGTGAGATACAATTTTCTGAAAAATAGAGACATTTTTCTTCTGATGCTTCTCTTCCACTCAGACTGGCAAGTGCTTACGGGACATGGCATTTTATTTTATTTTATTTTTTTTTTTTTTAAAGATTTTATTTATTTATTTATTTGAAAGAAAGGGAGATAGCAAGAGGGAGCATAAGCAGGGGGAGGGGAGAAGTAGGCTCCCCGCTGAGCAGAGAGCCCAAAGTGAGGCTCAGTTGATGGCATTTTAAACTCTACTTGTGCTCCATTGCTTGTCTTGCTCCATGGTCTCTGATGGAAAAGTCTCAGGAAGAATTATCAGCAGGAAACTTTTGCAATGTAATAATTATGTCACTTTTCAGTTCAGTGGAACTGGGGCTTCACCTTGTTCAAATCCTCTGCTTAATTGATATACTACATATCTCAGATTGTTCTAATTGATGATGTCAACCAAATTCCATTCGGGAGGTGAGAGAACTGTGAGATCTGTTGGTAAAGGAATTCTTAGACTGAAGAGTTTTCACTTTCTCATTCATTTTCCAGATTGAATTGATTTAAAACAATGTACCTTGTAGCATGTATATGATTTTACTTTCCTGTTTGCTCCATTCTGGGTGCAAGTATCCTGACTGGATACTTGACACTGTCAATTGGGATCCAAGTAGTCTAGATATCATTTTTTAAGGAATCATTTGGTTGTAAGTAACAAACAGCTTACTTATATCACTTCAGATATAATGGGCATTTGTTGAAAGAATAGTGTAGGTAGTTTGATGAACATCCATCCTTCCAGCTTATCAGCCAGAAATAGTGGCATAATCTTTGATTTCTCCCTCTTTCTCATGCCCTATATCTGATTTGTGAATAAATAACATTGATTTATATCTAGCCACTTCTCACCATGTCCAGTGCTGTAACTCTAATTCAAGCCATGATCATTTTTCATTTGTATTTTTGCCACAGCCTCTAAATTGCCTCTATGCTTCACCCTTGGCCAACAGCTATTATAACTCTTTAAATTTAAATTAGATCAAATTACTCTTTTTTAATTTTTTTAAAGATTTTATTTATTTGTCAGAGAGAGAGAGAGAGAGAAGCAGGGACAGGGGCAGGCAGAGGGAGAAGCAGGCTCCCTGCTGAGCAAGGAGCCAGATGTGGGACTCTATTCCTGGATTCTGGGATCATGACCTGAGCTGAAGGGAGATGCTTAACGAACTGAGCTACTCAGGTATCCCACTCTTTTTTAATTTTTAAAATTGTGTTTTACTTTATTGCAGTTTGTGGTTACTACATTTTAAATTTTTAATTATTTTTTTTAATTCGAGTATAGTTGACACACAATGTTACATTAGTTTCATGTATACAACATAGTGATTCAACAACTATACATTATGCCACACTCACAACAATTGTAGCCAATCTATCTTTTGATCAATACTCTCCAATCGTTCTGCATCTTACTTAAGGTTTAAGCCAAAATCCTATCAAGACCCTACATAATCTACTGCCTTTGTGTCATGTCCTTAACTTCATCTCCTAATATTCTCTTTGCTTTATTTCAGGTCATTTAACTCTACCCATATTTGCGTCCTTGCTATTATTACTTGAATATTCCAGGCACACTCCTGCATTAAGGTTTTTGTCTTGGCTCTTGTATATGTATGAAAGCCTTTTCCTCCTCTCCAACCTTTCACATATCTATAGGACCAAATCCTTTACTTCCTTCACATCTTCACTTAAATGTTACCATACTCACCAATCCATCTACTCCACCTACACACCACACTGTTAATATTCTTTATACTTACTTTTTCTTATTTTTTGGTAGTACTTATCACCTTTTGCCACTTGTGTAATTTACTTTTAATGTTTATTGTTTCTTGTCTATCACCTACCACTAGAATATAATATCCATGACCACAAAGACATTTGTTTTATTCACCAATACGTTACTGATGCTTAGAATAATGTTTAGTATATATTAGTTATTCAAGTAATATTTGTTAAGAAAAGGAAAAATTAATGGATAGAAAAATGGATGATTGAAAGGATAGAAAATAAAAGAGAGCAGGACTAAGTGGGAACTGACTCTGGAATGTGGGGAACTAAAGGAACTTTCTTATCTTTCACTGGATATTACCATCTTCTTTTCCCTGCTTCTCTATATATATTAGTTCCATAATTCCTTCAATGATAATTTTGTAGCTTTCAGTACACAGATCTTGTACTTCTTTTTGCTAAAGCTTATTCCTAAATATTTTTATTATTTAGCTCCTATTGTATATGTAATTATTTGCTTAATTTTATTGTCATATTGTTTATTGTTATTGTATAGAAATACAATTTTTTATATTCATCTTGTATCCTGCAACATTGGCGAACTTGTTTACTAGCTCTAAATATTTTTTTATGGATTCCCTAGGATTTTCTATATATAAAATCATGTCATCCATAAATAAAGGTTTACTTCTTTTTTAATTCCAATGCCTTTTATTTTGTTTTATTGCCTAATTGCCCTGGCTAGAACTTATATTATAATTTGGAGTAGCAGCAGTAGAAGTGGATATTTTTATCTTGTTCTTCATTTTAGGGGGAAAACTTTCAGTCTTTCATTATTAACTGTAATGTTAGCTGTGGGTTTTTCATAGATTTTCTATATCAGATTGAAGAAGTTCTCATCTATTCCTAGTTTGTTGATTTTTTTTTAATCATGAAAGGGCGTTGAGTAGAGAGCCCGATTCGGGGCTCGATCCCAGGACCCCGAGATCATGACCTGAGCCGAAGGTAAAGGCTTTAACCCACTGAGCCAACAAGGCACCCCTCACATTGATTTTTAATAGTTCTATCGACCTTGCTTTCCTGGGATAAGTCCCACTTGATCATGTTGTATAGTTTGGTATAATCCTTTTTATATGTTTCTGGTTTTGGTTTGCTGTTATTTTTATGTCTGTATTAATAAGAGATATTACTCTCTAGTTTTCTTTTCTTGTCACGTCTTCCTGTGGTTTTGGTATCGGGCTAATCCTGGCCTCAAAGAGTTAGTTGGAAAATGTTTCCTCTTCTAGATTTGGTGCTAATTCTATAAATGTTCAGAAGAGTTACCAAAGAACTCACCCAGGCCTAGGTTTTCTTTGTTGGTAGTTTATTTGATTACTAATTCAATCTCTTATTATATGTCTATACAGATGTTCTATTTACTTCTGGAGTCAGTTTAAATAGTTTGCATATTTCTAAGAATTTATTCATCAAAGTTAAATAATTTGTTGACATACAGTTGCTTATTGTATTCCTTTATAGTGCTTTTCATTTTATATATAAGGTTGGCAGCAATGTCCTTACTTTCATTTCTGATTCTAGTAATTTAAGTTCTCTCTATCTCTTCTTTTCTTGGTCAGTATAGCTAAAAATGTGTCAATTTGATTGGTCAGTATAGCTAAAAATGTGTCAGTTTGATTGATTTTCCAAAATACAACTTTTATTTTCATTGATTTTATCTATTGTTTCTCTATTCTCTCCTTAATCCATTTCCTTTCTAATCTTTATTACTACCTTCCTTGTGCTTTTTTTGGGGGTGGGTGTTTAGTTCGCTCTACTTTTTTTAGGTTCTTAGGGTAGAAAACTAAGTTTTTGATTTGAGAAATTTCTTGGGGATTTTTTGGTGTCATATGATAAAAGGCTGTCACTTGAAGAAATACAGATTTTCTAAGACGGTACAATAATAACTGGCATGTCTGTCTAGTCCATCTGACAAACTATCCGGAATGGCTTTTAACCCAATACTCTATAAAGAAAGTGAAATTTGAGGGGCGCCTGGGTGGCTCAGTTGTTAAGTGTCTGCCTTCAAGCTCAGGTCATGATCCCAGGACCCTGGGATCGAGCCCAATGTTGGGCTCCCTGCTCCACGGGAAGCCTGCTTCTCCCTCTCTCACTCCCGCTGCTTATATTCCCTCTCTCACTGTCTCTCTCTTTCTCTGTCAAATAAAATAAATCAAACCTTTAAAAAAAAGAAAGTGAAATTTGAAAAAGACTAAATCCACAATACAGCATTAGAACATTATGTAATTTACTGAATTAAATTTAAACATGAATTTTTACATGCATGCACCATCATTTATATGTAAAAATCTACAGATATTACAGAATGCTATTTTGGTATAAAATAATTCCACCTCGTTAGGGTTTGGAGCAATTCTTAGCCATGTGAGACCAAAAGAAATGTTTATGTCCTGAACCAGTTTTAGACCTTTTATTTCATAATCCTTAAGTATTTTAACATCAGTCTTTCTCAATTTGTGTTCCTTTCTAGGCTTCTTGGAGTGGCCTCTTATAACTAGGTATTTAATATGAATCACAGAGATTTTGTCTTTCTGCCTTTAATTGCATAAGTGCTCTTTGTACATGTTGTGTGTTATTCTGTTTCTAAGGAGATTGCTTTACTTCAACGCACACTAAACTTACAGATGTTTCTGCTTAATACCAGAACAATAGTTTTTCTGCTTTTTTGCTGTGATTTTATGGCTATCCAATACAGTTACTGTTTTTATTGCAGCATATCTTTTCTTCTGTCCTATGTATATCTCAGCTGCCCTGTAGATATGGGAAGAATTTTACTCTACTCTAATTTTTGTTGGAGAGAGCAATTCCAGGATAAGCCTGACCTAAAACATCTCCCACATTTCACGGAAGTTATGGGCACTTTCTTATTTATGCTGTAAGACTATTTAACAGCTCCCTGGTGATAGTAGTGCAGAGCTTTACTTTTAGCCTTTTCACACATATTATGTGAGGCTACATCCACCATGCATTAGAATTGGAACTTTTATCTAGTCTAATGATTATTTATTTGAGGGCTGTTGGGGAAGTGCTTTCTAATCTATGCATTTCTCCCATGTATTATTTTATTTCTACATTTAAATACTTAATAAAATATATCATATTAAAACATATGCACATACTACATTATTCATATATGTACAGTTTTTAAAACATAGATAAAGTAAAAACCATTCACTCAAAGAAAATTAAAACCTATTAAAGCCTGAACACTGGGTGTTATATGTAACTGATGAATCACTAAATTCTACTCCTGAAACCAATATTACACTATATGTTAACCAACTAGAATTTAAATAAACACTTGAAACAAAACCGTTAAAGCCTCCTTTGTATTCATGCTTAATCACATTTCTCTTTCAAATCCAAAGAAATCACTATCATGAGTTTTTTGTTTATAGTTTCCTTTTCTATGTAGTTTTGTCACATTTGCATGTGTCCCTAAACAATATATTATGTAGTTTGCCTGCTTTTGAACTTTATATAAATGGAAATGTGCAGTTTATATTATTTTATGTCTAGGGTCTTTTGCTAAACTCTATCTTGTAAGATTTATCTATGCTCTTAGTGTTTCTTTTTGTTTGAAAAATCTGTTCATGTCTCTTTCCAATTTACTATTTTGTTTTTTGTCCTTTTTGTTGATTTGTAGGATTAATATAGTAATACATATAAATCATATAATAAAATATATAAAATACACATAAATCATGATTATGTATAAATCATATATGATTATTAGGTAAATTATATATATGTGATTCTAACATGTGATATATATAATTCTAATAATTATTAATCATATAAATTATAAATAAATTCTTATAGTATGTGGCTATCTTGTCCCTTCCTTTTTGTTATCTTTTGATGAAGGAAAGTCTTAATTTCAACTGAAATTATCAATTGTTTTCTTTACAGCTTTCGTGGGGGTTTTTTGGTTTTTGTTTTAATTCTATATATTGTTCTTATGTTTCAACGGTTTTGCCTTTATATTTAAGTTCTTAATGTATCAGGAATAAATTTCGTACATGATGTGAAATACATATCTATTTTTATTTATATTTCTGATCTAAATGATCACTTTTCCTAGATAACTTATTTAAAATTTAGTGGTTTTCAAGTTTTTTAAACAAGACTCATAGTGAGTAATGCATCTGTTTTGCAATCCAGCATTGAACCACACTTTGTACAGAGACACAAATTTATATTTTCTTTAAATATCACTTACTCATAATTATGTGTGATGAACTGTAGTATTTTTTCTTCTATTTTTAATTGAAAATTTTCTTGAGATAATGACAAATTCACATGAAGCCATATGGAGATTTCACATATACTTACTTCATTTCCTCCAATGGTAACCTTTTACATATTTTCTATTTGTTTATGAGCCCCAAAATTTATTTCATGTAATTAAATGGGGACTCAATCTTTTTTATTCCCTTGTAAACAGTTTTATTCATTTTTAAGAACTATGTGACAATCCATAAATTATTGCATCCTTGATGTCCCCACTGTAGTGTGCCCATTAGTGTACCTCAGGGAGTGAGAGAAGTACACAGATGGCATAAACAGTACACACACACACACACACACACACACACACACACTTGCACACACCAGGTGTTCAGGTCCTAAAACAAAGCGATCAACCAGCAAAAATGATGACTCAATCTTAAAAACAAAACAAAACAAAACAAAACAAAACAAAAACACTCCTTCCACTAATCTGTAATGCCAGATTTCTCAGGTAAAGCTTTCCATATATGCATGTATCCATGTTTTTTAACAGTGTACTTTTTCCAATTATGTACTGGACTACCACTGCATCCTCTAAATTATTGTAGATTTATAAGGATATATAAGGATTTGTCACCCAACTTATTTCTTCATCAAAATTGACTTAGCTATCCTGGGTCCTAGGTTCTTCCACATAAATTTTAGAATCAATGTGAAGTTTTATGAATAAACCACATTGAATTCATGGATCAATTTTAGGAGAATATATATCTAGTTTTTGTATGTATAAAAATGGTTTATGTTTTTATTAATGTTTAAATAACTTTTAATAACTATTAATTCTGCATGAACTTTTATATAATTTTTTACATTTATTTTGAAGACCTTATTATTGTTGTTACTATTTTATTAATTTTATTATTGCAATGATATCTTCAAAGTTAACATTCCTAACAATAATAGTTTGTAGAAATAATTATTCTTATTTATACATCATAATTAATTATTTTATTAATTTTGATAATTTGTAGATTTTCCTATTTTTTATATATGCAATCCAATATTATCCAAGTAATGAAAATATGGTTTCTTCCTTTCTAATTTGTACACTTTAGAGTTTTTCTTTGTTTCTTTTCTTTTTTCTTTTTCTTTTTTTTTTTTTTTACATTTAGTGCACTGGCTAGAACTTGCAGTAAAATGCTGCATAGAAGTGTTGATATTAGGACTCCTTGCTTTCATCCTGATAGTAAAGAGAATAATGCTTCACCATTAAGTTTATTTTAGATTTGCTTGTTATAGATATTTTTTATCAGTTAAAAGTGCCCCCTTCTATTCCTATCCTGCAATTACGAGCAATTGTTGAATTTTATCAATATTTTCTTCATGTATTGGGATATTTATGTTATTTTCATCTTTAATCTTATAATGAATAGAACATATTAATAAGACTGAATATCTTGATTAATAGATTTTATAATATTAAACCAACTTGGCAGTCTGTGAATAAATCTAACATGGTAATGCTATATCATCTTTTATTACATTGTTGGATTTTTTTGTTAATATTTAAAAATTTTCTTAGAATGGAGGGGGCTGGGGGATGGGTGAGCCTGGTGATGGGTATTAAGGAGGGCACAGATTGCATGGGGCACTGGGTGTTATACACAAACAATCAGTCATGGAACAGTACATCAAAAACTAATGATGTCCTGTATGGTGACTAACATAATACAATAAAAAAAATGAAAGGTCTATACTAAAAAATAATAATAATAAAAAACAAAAAATAAAAAAATAAAAATTTTCCCACCTGCAGTAATGAGAGAAATGGGTTTTTCATACTGTCATTTCTTTGATATGAAGATTCTTCTAGATTACAAAATTTGTTGTGGACTATTCCCTGTTATTTCATTTTAGAAGATCTTATCTAATATTATAATTATGCATGACTTTAATGTTTGATAGAACTTGTCCATGTAGACATCTGGCCCTGGAGTTTTTACTGTGGGAAGATCTTTACTTTCTATTTCTTTGTAGCTGATTGCAAGGTTATTTTAATTTTCTATTTATTTCCACAGGGAAGGATTTTTAGGCTATCCAATCTATTATATAATGGGAAAAACAAGTTACTTCCCTACTTAGGAAGTTGTGCTTCCTCTTCCCCATGGAGAATCATTCATCTAATACATGTCATTCATATCCTTATGAGTCCATCCTTACCTTATATCGAGGAAATTGAAACTTAAAAAAGTCAGAGTTAACTTGTTAATGGTCAAGTAAAAGGTGCAATAATAGATCACATGTTTCTTGACTTTCAATCTTTTGTTCTATGTCCTAGTGATTATGTAATGTAGTGTTTCTTTGATGAAGAACATTTCTTATTTACTGTCTTGTTACAGAAGGTAAAAGGTACAGATTGGGAGGAAATTTTAGCCTAAATCGTAAAGTAATTTTTCCTTTTCTTCACTATTGTTAGGTGGGAAAACTTTCTTTATCCTATTTAGTGTTTTCTGCTTAGTGAAGAAAACTACACTTATCTGTGCCCTCATTTATTCTTTATCAAGAAAGGAGAATAACTAGGTCTTACTGCTGAGTTTGGGGAAAAAAAAACAGAGAGTATATATCCCCAACATTTGTTCTATTCTTTCCTTAGCAGTGAGCATCACTCTAGAGAGCAGGTTTCCTAATATGATCCTTTATAAATTGTAAAGAAGGGCTGCTTCTGAAATATATGGTAGTCTGACAGTGCTGAGAGTTGGTAGACAAACCTGTTTAATTCAGAGATTCAATAATGAAAGTCAACTTGACCACAGACATAAGCCACATTGTCTAATATCAGTTATGACAGTAATAACAGTGATGTTTTGAATGCCATCTGCTTTATAACCATTTCTCTTCTAACATATTTAGAAATTGGACAGAGAAATAGGGAATGGGGTTTCCTCAAACCCTTCAGAAAATTTTGAAGTACAGAATTATGGGCCAAAACAGCATATTTAGAGGCTCTTTTGGGACTAAGGTACATAGCTTTGTCTTTGGATGTTAGTGTGTGTACTGGACATTTTGTTTTGGCAGTTTGTGCAGGCTTTTATTGGGCCATATGGCTCCATATGGCTGGTTTTTGTAATTGTTCATTTGGGTTTTAAATGATGTGACCTGGAGAGGCCACTTTAGGACCCAGATGTCAGCCGAGTGGAATTTTCCCCATGGTAAGTGTGATAGGAAGCTTTTGAAGATGGTCCTCAATGATTCCCTCCTCCTAGTAGCCACACCTTTGTGTATTTCCTCCACCCTGAGTTTGAGCTGTAGCTTGAAACTTGCTTCTAACAAATAGAATATGAAATAAGTGATGGGATGACATTTCCATGATTGAGTTACAAAACTATGTTACTTTCATCTTGCCAGCATTCTCTATATTGCTTTTTGTGTTTCATGCTTTGGTGAAAGAAGCTGCCCATGTTGGGAAGGTCCATATGACAAGAAAACTTAGGACAGCTTCCATCTAACAGACAGTGAGAAAATGAAGCCCTAATTACAACAGCTGATGAAAAACTGAATGCTGTCATCAACAATGTCAGTGAGCTTGGAAGAGCATCCTTCTCCAGTTGAGACTTCAGATAAGACCACAGCTTTAGCTAACACCCTGATTGCATCCTTGTAGGAGACCCTGAGCCAGAAGATCTAGTAAAGTCATATCCACATTTCTGTCAAGCAGAAACTATGAGATAGTAGATGTGACTAATTTATGCCACTATTTTTTGGATAATTTGTTATAAAATAATATATAGTTAATATAGAGAGTCACAACAATTTAGATGGCTTTAACCAGAAGTAAGTTATACTTTTATAAAAAAGAGCTACATTAGTGAAAATTGAATGAAGCTTGCCACCTTATGGAAAACTGAGCAGCTCAGCAACATGTGGGGTTGGCAGCAAAATGAAGCCAACCACAGGCCTCAGCAAAGAAGTAGACCAAGTAAGCCTTAGTCTTATATGATATACTTGATATACTTGATATCTCAAGATACCAATACTTGATATACTTGATATCTCAATATACCTCAAGAAGGACTTGAGATGGTCTTGGTCGAATGATATGGGGGCTTTATAGTTCAGGTTGTGACTGTTTGAAGTATATGAATATTGGCTGAAGCATATGTTTGGGGCCTCATGTGGACCTCAGCAGATGCATGAACATTGCAGCAACCTTAGTAAGCAGAGGCAGTTGAATCAAGATTGAACTAAGAGTTAAAAAAATAAAAGACTTTCTAGATGTCCAGTTTTATTTTTTTATTTTTTATTTTTTAAAGATTTTATTTATTTATTTGTCAGAGAGAGAGAGATCACAAGTAGGCAGAGAGGCAGACAGAGGCAGAGGGAGAAGCAGACTCCCCGCCGAGCAAGGAGCCCGATGTGGGACTTGATCCCAGGACCCTGCAATCATGACCTGAGCCGAAGGCAGCCGCTTAACCGAGCCACCCAGGCGTCCCGATGTCCAGTTTTAGACAAAGATTTCTGGCTTCTATTTTGATCTTTTTCATCCAAGTCTGTAAGAAAGTATATAGAACACTAGTGTGTTTTATTCTAACTTTAAAATGTTAGTACTAAACTCATGAAGGCTAGAGTACCACATTCACTCCTACAGATTATTTTCAGTGTTGGGGCAGGAAGATTGAATTGATATGGTTGGTCCATAGACTCATTCGTTTTCTTTTGTCTCACCAAATGGTCATGAGATGAGTCCAGATTATTAATTTTTAAAATATTCATTATGACTTTAATTACAGAGACCCAAATTATGACTTTACATATAAAAATGTGGTAGATTTTATTAGAAAACTAATGAATTGATTGTAAAAGTAATATATTATCCTGGGTTGAGGTAGCAAAATAATTAATGAAATGATTGAAAGCATAAATGTAAGAAAACAATTTAAAAAGACTACTCCTGTATTTTGTCCATAAGAATTAGAGGTGTTTAGGGAATCAAGAAGCATCTAGAATGGTTTGAAAAGTATGCTTCAATTTTAATATCAGAATAGGAGCAGTAGAAGAGTGAAAACAAGATATTTATTTAGAAGAAAAGTAAATCTGTTAGGCATAGAACACCCTATTTTTATGAAGGGAAAAAATAAGATATCAAAGGGCAGAGTAGAATGATGTAAAAGGGAGGGGCGCCTGGGTGGCTCAGTGGGTTAAAGCTTCTGCCTTCGGCTCAGGTCATGATCCCAGGGTCCTGGGATCGAGCCCCGCATCAGACTCTCTGCTCAGCAGGGAGCCTGCTTCCCCTCTCTCTCTGCCTGACTCTGCCTACTTGTGATCTCTCTCTCTCTGTCAAATAAATAAATAAAATCTTAAAAAAAAATAAAGAATGATGTAAAAGGGAAATGAAGATTGCTGCATATTGAACTTCCCTGAAAATGATATTATTAAAGTGAGAAATATCCAGGTGTTCACTAGATTTTCAAGAGAGTGACTAGAACTCAATGAAATCAAACAGAGAAAGAGAGGAAAGTTATTAGACAACAACCAGATATGATTGATTCTTCAGTAGGGGCCAGGATCCAGTAAATTATTGAAAGATTGCAGATAAAGGATCCAGGGGTGCAAAGAGCAATTTGGGAACGCAAGTCATAATTAAGGACAACTGTACTAGATAATTACAGAAAATCTAGACAGATTTGATGTGAAAAAAGTACAAAGAAGAGTATAAAATAGCATAAGAGAATTATTGAGTTTTGAGGCAGCACATTTATTTCATAGGAATTTAGTTATGACCTGTGCCCTAAGGGAACAAGTCTGAGAAATTTAATAAATTAGAGCTCAAAAGAAATGTACATCAAGAATGAGACATGTTAAAGGGGAATAAGACAGAACAATGATAGATCAAGTTCAGATCTGGGTTAGGCAGTGTTCTAATGGGAGAATATCTCTTGGGTACTATTATCCAACTCTATAAGGTGAAGGTGAACATGATTTGTCTGAAGAGTAGATACTTTTGACAGGCCCAACTTTTATTGATTTCATATTTCTCACTATATGTGACCCTAAAAAATGAAATATAGAAGAATATGTTAACAAAACAAATGTCTGAGTCAGAAATCAAATGGGAAACAAAAAAAAAGAAAGCATCCAAATCCAATAAAGAATACTAACCCTACATATGTCAGAGATGAAAAGGTACCAACTTAAGAAGCAGGTTAAACCGAACCTTCCTGAAAGGCACAGTGAAACAACAGAGGAGAATAAAATGTTATAGGCATATTCCACTTTTGAAGGGAAAAAAAGGAAATAGCAGACATAAATGTTGATTGTACCTTGCAAGATTCAAAGCCAGAGGGGAGGCGCTGATTTAAGGAGCACACGAAGGGGTTATTAGTCAATATTAGGTCACTTGGGGGATAAATTTCAGAAGTGTCAACATCTGCTCCACTTCAGAACTTCAGAAATCTGCAGAGAGTGATACTCCAGCAGGCATAAATTTTTGAATAAGCACAAACCCTTCTTTATAAGAAATATTTCACAACACCAGGCACTTCTTTAGCAGGAGAAAGTGAGAGAAGTTACTGTGGCATAGGACTGATAATTTTGGTTCTGAGAAGTTAGTGAAGGCTATGTCACTAGGCTGAGACCACCCTGAGTATAGCATTGAGATACCAAAAATGTAGGACCAAAGCAAAAACAGGAATTAGAAAGTCTGAAATCTATAAAAGGGAATAGAGATCTAAAATAAGACTTGGTAACTGGGGCTGTCACCATTTCAAATTAATAAACCTTGCCAGAGGTCACAAGTGTCTTGGATGAAATTCAGATCATAAATAATATATCAAGATGGATGTTCTTCCCCATATAAAGTCAATGCATGGTTCTAAAATTAATCTCTATGGGAAATTTCTCCTCCTTATTTTGAGATTCACTGGATATAAACTCTGATAAACTAGCATTCTGACATTCTGACTAGTTGGCATTCTGGGAAAACTTAAACCAAAATTATTTTTCTCAGTCATTTTTTTCTTCCCTCACGTACAGAGTTGACAATACAAATTCTGAGGCTTTGAAGGGCCTTCATCCACCCCATTTAGAGAATTCCAGAGGCCCATTCTGTTTTTACTTCATTGTGAAGCAAATCTGCTTACAAAGAACAAGCTTTCATCCCTACTATTCCATGACCTAAATGTAAAGAGGCTTACTCCTGTATGGAAAGAAAATTTGTATAAGCCACATCTGCAATACCAGCTTAATCAGTAATAGGGGCTATATTTTTATTTCATTCTCCTTTACTCCTTGCCTATCTCTTAACTGAGTTTAAAATTTGGGCAGGAAAATGGTTGTTCTATTTAGGGACCTTTTCAAATCAAAACAATAGGGAAATTTTGTTGGCATATGATAGTAAAAATATAAAATAGTTAACAATTCAAAGAGCATGAGACGTTCCTTCTTATTTCATTAATGCAAAAACGACACACATATACTCTTTATATTATATTCATAACATTTCTCTAGAGATTTTGATGTCCTAAACAATATTTTGAAATGCTTGAAATGGTACTGAATTAGAAGTCAAGGGGTTTGGCTTCTATTTCCATAGCTGTCACTAACTGACTTGGGCTGATAAATCAGCTAACTTCCATAAGCTTGAATTTCTACAAATTTAAATGATGATTTTAGATTGAATTATTCCCATAATTTATCCATAGCAGATAACTCATAATAGCCTGAAAGTGGAGCTTACACAAATGTCCACTATCAATAGGATGGGCAAACAAATATTGATACACACCTTTGGTGAACATAAAAATCATTTTTGTTGGGTATATGTCTTGGAGTGAAATTACTGAGTCATATTGTATGTATATATCCATCTTGGTAGATATTGTCAAAACTTTTTTGTAAGTGCTTGACAATACCAATATAGTCTCTTACCAGCAGTATTTTATCAGGGTATCAGTTATTCATTTACTATTTTCTATATTTTTCATTTTGGCCATTCAGGTGGCATGTAGTGATATTTCACTGTGCTATTGACATGAATTTTCCTGATTAGTGATAAAGCTGAACACTTTTTTATATCTTTATTAGCCATAAAGCCTTTGTTTTTAAAACTTCACTTTTTGATTTATAATTCTAGCATAGTAGACCAAGCTAATGGGAAACTTTCTCAGGCACAAATACCTAGATAGTCTCAATAGAGCAAAACAATTAAAAATATCCACTGAAATATGTTGCTGAAGCCAAAAGAAATTAAGAAAAATCATCAAGTACTAGAAGCAAAGAGAAAAATAAAACCAGAATGGTAATCTCATAAACTTGCTATAGTGAAATGGGAATAGTCATTGATCTGAGTAAACTCAGAGGCTCTAACATTAAGGTCTTGGGTTTTGCATCATGCATAGACAGAAAATTAAACCTTAACTCTATGTGAGGTGAAAAGTTGGATCTGAAACCACTGCATAGAACTGTTATGCTCTCAGTGAAAGAAGGACTGCAAAAATTATTCCCAATGGTCCAAGGAGAATGCAAAAAATACTTGCTTTGCAAAAAATACTTGCTTCCATGGCTTGAAAATTCAGAACACCAAAAACAATGATAAAGCAGCCAAGGAGAAAAGAAAGATTAGCTACAAAAGGACAATTAGATTGTCAGTTGACTTCTCAATAGCAGCAATGAAAACCAGAGAACAGTGAAATAATATTTAAAGAGTCAAGAAAATGTATAACTGCCAACTTAAAATTATGTACCTACAAAAACCAGTTTTTCAAAAATTACAGCAGAATAAAGATATATTTGTACAAACATAAACTGAAGTTTACTGCCAACAGTTTTTGACTAACAGAATTTCTAAAGATTGCTCTTCAGGAAGAAGCAAAGTAATACAATAAGAAAGGCCAAGGATACAAGAAATAGTTGTAGAAGATCATAAACATAGAAATAAAACTAAGACCAGTTTGACCATATAAAACAATAATAAGTAAGTGTATTCATGACCATTTTCTGGGATTAAATACAACCCCAAAATCTCAGTGACTTACAGCACACGCACGTATATTTTTTATGTCTCTGAGTTGTTTGCAGCTATGTTCCATGTGTCTTCTCATTCTAGAACACCAGCTAAAAAAATAGACCCTATCTTGGACATGCTGGTTTCATGGTGGAGGGCAGGGGAAAGAGTGAAAAATAAACAATGTGATAGCAATTAAAAGATCTGGTGATAACTGGCATACTGTCACTTCTGCTTAAATCCCATTGACCAAAGAAAGTTACATGGTCAAGCCTGAAATGAGTATATATATTATTTTATGTACATATCTGTATGATTTAATTCTTATATAATTAAAAAATGTTTTATTTTTTCATATATGGGTTTTGCTTTGTTCTAAGACTGCCAGGGAGTCATGAAGTGAGTGCATTTCAGCATTGTTACTATATATTCTTAGTTACGTGTTGTAATATTTTTGTACCTAGAAAGAATTGCTCCTCTTGGTATCACTCAAGTTGGATGCTTGTCATCAAAGAAAAGTAGGGGAGTCTTCTCTGGTCTCCATATTTAACAAACAAATGAACAAACAGTTCAAACAGTCAAATAAATGAGTAAAAAAAATATTTTCAGCCAATATAAATGTTAATTGACCAAACGCTCAGACTATAACCAGAAATATTTTTTTTAGAGAGGCAATGAGGATTACTAGTAGAATACATAGCATCCACACAATTTCATAATAAAATTGTGCTTGTAAAATATTTTACACTTTGTTCACATGTTAACAGAGAATGTCAAACTTCATTGAAAAGTCATTAATACAATTATCAGGTCATTAGTGTATACTTTAAGTCTCAGACTTGAAACCCTATTATCTGAAGAATTCTTATTGATAGACAATTTAGCTCTTAGAATATGCTGAGTCGGGGGGTGTCTGAGTGGCTCAGTCATTAAGGGTCTGCCTTCTGCTCAGGTCATGATCACAGGGTCCTGGGATCCCGCTCCTCATCAGGCTCCTTGCTCAGCGGGGAGCCTGCTTCTTCCTCTCCCACTCTCCCTGCTTGTGTTCCCTCTCTCGCTGTCTCTCTGTCCAATAAATAAAATCTTTAAAAAAAAAAAAGAATATGTTGAGTCAAGATTAAATCTGCTTCATATTTTCTACCCACATAGCAGCTAGCCTTTGGATAGTGCTGAAGGAGTGTTTCTGGGACTTTTTCAGGAAATTCAAGGAAATTTTTTTAACTATTTATGGCCTACAGCTTCATTGAAGTTTCCTGAAAGGAAATCCTCATAATCTGGTACACTGGATTTCTGGCCAAATGGGCCTATTGAGTAACCATGTATGTCTTTAAAATATCAATTATAAATATTCTTATAAATGAATAAAATTATAAAGAAAATAGTTTATAATTAAATTGCCTGTGTAACTCATGTCAGTATTTCTTAAAGCAATACAAACACATTGTTGCAAAATTCAACCAGGTGTGTACATACAATATTTTTAAACTTCTTACAAAACTACATGTCATCTTACAGACTGTTTCGCACATTGAATAAGATAAATATCCTGGAAATATCTTGGGAATTGTTCCATATCAGTATATGCATATATTTGTATTTTATAGCCACCTATCATTGTGCTTTATGATTGAATAATACCATAATTAATGATTCTACTGCTGATGAAACTTCGGGTCACTTCCATTCATATAAACATTATGAACAGTGCTGCAGTGAACAACCTTATACATTTATATTTTGATGTAATTCTATGAGTACATCCATATATTTCCAGTTTTTTATGTGTCCTCTAGGCCCAACAAATAGCAAGAAGTTTTGTAATGTGTATGAGGGAGTTATAAAAACACTTGGAGCAGTGCATAAATAAGGTTGACATTTTTTTTATAGAGAAGAGAAAATGCACACATTCAAGTCACAAAGTGTTAAGATTTTCTGTGATATTTGTGTGTCACCTTTGTAAAATTTTTTGGTGTTGTGAAGGAGATGAAATTTTACCTGTTATGGCCTCTTTCTGCTGAAATACTAAACCTGCCCAACCAAAGCTATAGTACTTGCTAATCCATATGAAGGGTGAGTTTTGTATTTTCAAAAGATTATATTTGTATTTTCAAAAACTATATCCACCAGTGGCATAGTGAGACTAAATAGTGCCATGAGAAATAAATTACATTTCCGTCAACTTTACCTTACTGAATGCTTCCTTTGTGTTAGAATTTCCAAAGACTAAAAGTGTTATAGACATTTGTTGAGTGAACTATGTCTGTCTCTAGCTCCTATTCATTCTGACTATAATTTCCAAAGATTGCTATTTGGAATATCAGGGAAAGAAATGAGACTAGGATTTGTTGATGATAGAGACCTAGCCAGTAGTATACTTGTGACAGTATGTTCAGAAATAGTAGCCAGAACTTTTTGGTTGAATATTTCAAAATTACATAATTTGGATAATCTAATGGAATATTATGAGTAGGTAGTCTATTTTTGGAGGGATTATATCCTTTTAAATAAAGGCTTTTTGGAAGTGGTAGTTCAGAAAAAAAACTGTAAATACATATCACAAATTCTCACATCACAAGTACACCCTCAGGATCCAAAGTATTGATTCTTTATTTCTCAATTTAAAAGTGGGGTTACTTTAGTAATGAGAAAATAGTTTATAGAAAACCCTGCTAGCCACCAGGAAAATGAGGTTAGAAATGAGAAACTCTAAGAGTCCCTGGTGTTTTGGGGATCTGCAATTTGTCTCAGTTTAATCTGTACCTGAATAGGAATAGACCTCAGTTAGAAGAGATCATATTAGCTCTGACAGAAGGCTCCAGAACTCCTGATTTATGACACTTCCACCTAGGCACTCACTGAGCTGAACATGACCTTGCTTGTTGACCCAGGACACAGCCAGCCCTGTAACAACCTGGGTAGATATAAGAAGTTGCCCATAATTCAGCATCTACTGGTTCATGAATAAGTCTGCTGTTAGGAAAACATCAGTCTCGCAAAAAATAGAGGGAAGCCTGGAGATAGAGCACTCCTCAAAAGCCTTGTGAGTAAAGGAAATTATGTCTTTTTTTTTCAAGGCTGTAATATAATTCCTGATATTTTTTTTCTTCTGACATAGCTATAGGTGTATGTGTTTGTTGGAAGTCATCTAAATAGGCCATAACCATCAATGTATATTTTACTACTTTCCTTATTATTGGTCTTTATTAAGAAATAATTCTGTCCCTTTTGCCTTTTCTACCAGCAGAGTTTCCAATTGATCTCTCCGAGTGATGATTATATGGATCTATAGCACTCTGTGGCTCTAATATATAGGTGAGTTTGTCCTACAACACTTGTTCCTGATGGTTTCTGGTAGGTACCGCCACCAACTTCCTTTAACATGAATCACATCAGTGTCCTATGTTGCATTATTGGAAGGAGCCAATACTCCAGATCTCCTAGGTGTTTTATTTAATTTAAAGTCACATGAAACAAATTTTCTTTGATAATGAAAAATGATGTGGTTTTGGAATATGGGTGAGGTTCAGGGGGTGGAGTCCGGAGCCGATGACCAAGAAAGAATTCTTGAGACATCTTTGGTGCAAAAAGGTGATTTTATTAAAGCATGGGGACAGGACCCGTGGGCAGGAAGAGCTGCTACACCAGGGGTGTGAGGGGTGGCTGATTATATACTATGGGAGAGGTAAGAAAAAAGGGAGGTTTTTGTAAGAACTTTCATGTATTAAAGAAGACTCACAGGATACCAGAGGCCTTGCTATTGCCAAGTTAAGGTTGTTTTTCCTTCTAGTAAGGCATTAACAGTAAGATAGTTGGGATCTTCCTGAAGAAACATTGCACTCTGCTCATTTCAAGTATCTGTCAATGGGCTGCAGGTTATAAGGACATTTAATTGTATTTACGTCCCCTCCTGGAAGCTATTGCTAAGGCTTTTGTAAACTGAGGGAGACTAATGTCTTTCAGGATTGTGATCTCTACAAGTTAACAATTTGGTTTTTCTTTAGGGCAGCCCGGAGTGTCTGAGGAATGTCACATATGTCCCATGGGGTGGGGGTGGGGGTGGGGGGGTTGTGGGGTGTCAGCTTCTGCTTTGTCCTCAGCTTGCCTTCTGTTCCCTCATAAAGAGACTATTACTGAAATGTAACTGGCTGACCATCTCTGACACTAGACACATATTATCATTTTGTAAGATTGTAACTTTAAATGACTTGAAGATGAGGCTGAACAAAGGAAAATCCTACCTTTTGTGAGAGAGCTATAACAAAAATAAGCTTTTTTTCCAAGTGTCTGAAATGTTGAGCCAATTTCTACATGGGGACAATGCAATAAGTAGTCACTAACAGGGTTGCTTCTGTATTAGAACAGTTGGCTATTAACAGAACTTAGTCACACTATGTGGAACTCAGGAATAGTATCTAAGTATTTAGATAAAAAACTCAGAAATTACAAGAAAGACAAAAAAGACTTTTTATTTTGGATAAATAACATACCTATATGTTTTAACTTGAATTCCATGTTGATTTATCAATGTATTTATTTAATTTTTTAATTGTGCCCACATATCTATTCCTTAAGTACTTTTTTGTATCTTAAAACTACAAATTTATTTATATCACAGTTTCTGTAGATAAGGTATCTGGGAATGGCACTACTGGATACCCTTCTCATTGGGTTGAGATCAGGGTGTCAGCTGCCATTTACATTTGGGGGTTGGAGTTCTTTTCTGAGCTGATTATAGTACTGAAGATTTGTTTTCTGGTTGGCTTTTGGCCAGGGGTTGCTCTCAGTTCCTAGGGGCTATTCTCAGGTCTTCTCTGTGTGGCTCTTCCATATTCAAGTCAGCGGTGGCATATTGAATCTCTCTCTTGGCAAACCTCTTTAAGTGATTTTTAACATCAGTTAGGCACTTTTGCCTCAGGGTATAAAGGAGTTACCATAGTTAAACACAGCCAACCCACTAAGAAAAAAAATAAATAAATAAGAAAAAAAAAAAGAAAAAAAAAAAAAGGTGTTGTAATTCCATATGCAACCTATGTTGTCCCCAGCAGTGAGGTAGGGAAACAAAAAACAAAAAACAAAAACCAAAGATTGCATAAATTATGGTCCTTGAATAGACATTTTTTCCAAAGAAGATATACAGGCACCCAAAGCAAGTATCTGAAAAGGTGTTCAATGTCACTATCAAAGAAATGCAAATCAAAACTACAATGAGATATCCCCTCACATCAGTTAGAATGGCTATTATCAAGAAGACAGGCTATAAGTTTTGGTGAGGATGTGGATCAAAGGGAACACTTGAGCACTGTTGGTGGGAATGTAAATTGGTATAGCCTCTATGGCAAACAGTGTGAAGGTTTATCAAAAAATTAAAAATAGAATTACGGGGAGGAGCAAGATGGCGGAGAAGTAGGAGGCGGAGATAGTGACTGATCCCAGAAGTTCAGCTAGATAGTTATCAAACCACTTTAAACAACTACAAACTTAGCAGGAGATAGAAGAGAAGAAGAACAGCAACTCTAAGAACA